>CM062815.1:1032081120-1032751120 GCA_031772625.1 Pinus tabuliformis
ATTAACTTCGCTAAAACATTCGACATCCACGTACCATTTCAGATCACATTCATGAGTGGAGACTCGAAGAAGATTAGTGAAAGTTTTTAACGTCCGGACCAAATCTATTAGCTGAATGGTTTGTCAAATCAATATTACCAAGAAATTACTGAAGATGACGCTAAGGCCGGAGTAGTTACGAGGAAGCAAGTCATTGCTCAGGCACAATACCTGACTTAGTTTACACTCAGTCGGGTACGTTACACGAGAAAATTCCGGATCTTCCAAGTCAAACCAAATCGCTGCTGCTCCTTCGGGATCTCATGCCGCTGATGGTATGATTGGTATCGTGACTACGAAGAGTAAGAAGAAGTCTTCCAAGGCCTCCAATACTCCAATTATCACTTTGCCTGATTCTCCGACAGGAGAGTCTTCTCCTCCTGAACTTACCGCCGACATTCACGCTGTAGAGTCATCTACGGCCAAATCCAAAAACGGTGGAAAGAAGAAAGGAAAGAAGAAGGCTAAAGCAGACAAGGCTCCAAAGGAGAAAACGGAAAAGTCGGAAACCAATGACGAAAAACGCAAACCTCGATATCCTTGTCTTATTTGTGAAGAAGATCATTTTACGAGAGACTGCCCTCATCGGGCCGAGGTAGTGAAAATAGTCAAAGGTTCTCCCACTCCTGCTGTGTTAAAAAATCCATTTCCAGAGCAGGAGAATAAGATGATAGGTTCTTCTTCGAATGCCAGTGAAGAACCCATTTTGATGATGTCTCATGTCAGGATTGCGACTCGATCGCAAGATTATGGTAGTAAGGCTCCTGTTGATGGTAAGGAAGCAGAATCTTCTCACTCTAACCCATCAACCTCAGCTCCTGGTTCCGATCCACTACAGATCGAAAAACCTAACCCAGACTTAGTGATTAAGCCGCCCGCCAAGGGTGTACTTCGAAGGTCTGCTTTCAATCCACATGCGAGAGCAGCCCAGAATTACAACATTGTTGAAGACTTAGCTGTTTCACCTTCAGCAATGTCGGCACTCGAAGTGCTGCAATCATGTCCAGCGCAACGAAAATTGCTTTTGTCGGCTATTGGAGCTGTCGATGTTCAGGACCCGAACCTAATGATCTTTGATCTAGAAAATAGTACACCGCGTCTCCCCCATCAAATGGCTTTCCAAATTCCAGTGATAGTCAAAAACAGGCCTATTCATCGGACTGTGATTGATGAGGGAGCTTCTACGTGTATTATGTCGATTCAATGTTGGAGATCGCTTGGTTCTCCTTCGTTGAACCAATCCCCCACCATCCTTAAGGCCTTTGATGGCCGTGGGTTCCGTCCGTTTGGTATTCTACAAGAATTGCCTATAGGGGTCGAAGGTAAAACCGTTAGTCTGGATGTGGAAGTGGTTGATGCCCCTCTAGACTACAACCTTCTTTTGGGTCGAAGTTGGTCATATGCTATGACAGCGGTCGTTTCATCGGTCTTCAGAGTCATTAAGTTTCCACATAACGGTAAGATCGTGACTATTGATCAGCTGACATACTTTTCATCCGACCCAACCTCTTCAGAAACTATCCAGCATGTTGGTAAAACGACAATCCCTTATAGGGACATTGGTGTAGGTTTAGTTAAGGATTCCGGTTTACTGGGAACTTTTCCTCTCCCTCCACTCAATGCAGACCCTTCGTTTGCAACAATTCATATGATCACGTCAGAAAACATTATTTATGATGATCCTTGGTATGTTCCCTCTGACTCTGAGCTAGACTCACTCGGTGATGTTATGCCGTTGAGTCCGTATGAGATTGCTTATGAAGCTCTTATGTCTTTTACCGACTTTCATTCAACCGAAACCGACCAAATGAATGTGGTCAGTGAAGAGTCACTTTTCACCTCACCCTTAGAACGGATAACGTTTCCCGAAGAAGTGTCATCTGACGAACAACTTCGCGAAATCCTAAGTGTAGATGATCTACCATGGGAAGATCTCCATCACAGATCTTCGTTTTTACCTAAGGATGATGCATTTGAAAATGATTTTTCATCTATCTTTACCGCTGAATATGTCAAAGACGCTCAGGATCCAACGAAACATTCTGATTCAGAGCTGAATTTAGGGAATATTTCTCGTACTATTCCCATTGATATTTCAGTGAAGCCCGGAATCGAGGAGAACATTCATATAGGTGCCGCATGTACTGAAGAAGAAATCCAAACTTACAAGGCCCTATTCCAAGAATTCCGCGACGTGTTTGCCTGGTCTTACGAGGAAATGCCGGGAATTGATCCTGCCATTGTTGTTCATGAAATCAAAACCTACCCGGATGCTAAACCCATTCGGCAACGGTTGCGTCAGATTCACCCTCGAAAAGCGGCTGCGATTAAAGCAGAAGTCGAAAAGCTGTTGAAAGCAGGTTTCATTTATCCGATCCCGTTAACGGATTGGGTATCGAATATTGTTCCCGTCAATAAAAAACAAGGAACAATAAGAATCTGTATCGACTATAGGGATATCAATCGAGCTTGTCCAAAAGACAACTATCCTACGCCTTATATCGATCAAATTATTGATGATTGTGCCGGAAGTGAGATGTTTTCCTTCATGGATGGTTTCTCAGGCTATAATCAAATCAATATTCTACCTGCCGATCAACCAAAAACGGCATTCATTTGTCCATGGGGGACATTTGCTTATTGCAAATTACCTTTTGGGCTTAAGAATGCCGGGGCCACTTTTCAACGGGCGATGTCTTATGCATTTCATGACATCAAGCACATTGTGCAACCCTATCTCGATGATTTGCCTGCTCATTCTTTACAACGAGCTGATCACCTTGTCCACCTACGAGCAATCTTTATGAGGTGTAGGCATTATCGAATTCGGTTGAATCCCCACAAGTGTGTTTTCTGTATAGAAACAGGTCGATTGCTGGGATTTGTTGTTTCAAAAGCCGGCATTCGCGTCGATCCCTCGAAAGTCGAGGCTATCATCAAATTGCCTCCTCCTTCGAGTTTGCGCCAACTCCAAAGTTTGCAAGGGAAAGCGAACTTTTTACGCCGATTCATCCCAAACTACGCCGAGGTCACTAAAGGTTTTACACGGTTGTTGAAACAGAACGCACAATTCTTTTGGGACGAGATTGCCCAACAATCTTTTGATGCACTAAAACACGCGTTGACCCATGCACCGTTATTGCATCCTCCCAACTACAACCAGGACTACTTCTTATACCTCGCAGCTTCGCATTCCACCATTGGAATGGTGTTAGTTCAAGAAGATGAATTCAAAGCAGAGCATGTGATATATTATCTTAGTAGAACCTTAAATCCCACTGAGTTAAAATATTCGCATGTGGAGAAATTGGCCCTGGCAGCCGTTCAAGCTGTCCAGCGTTTTCGTCACTACATTCTTCTCCGCAAAACTACAGTTATTTCGGATTGCAACCCTATGATTTATATTTTGACAAAACAACTGCTAGGGGGCAAGTACTCTAAATGGATTGTTATCCTGCAAGAGTTCGACTTGGAGTTCGAGAAGTCCAAGTCTAAGAAATCTTTAGTTTTTGCGGAATTGATGTGTGATTTCCCGAGTGCTGACACAGAGACTGTGGCAGAGGAGTCCATTGCGGACGAATCTTTGTTTCTTATTAGCACTTTAGATCCGTGGTATGGGGATATAATCATCTATCTCCAAACCCAAACCTTTCGGCCTGAAGCTTCCAAGGAAGACCGTCGAAAAATTCGGTTTCGATCCCAGCAATACAGAATTATTGGAGATACACTTTATCGCCGGGGGGCAGACTTAGTTTTTCGACGTTGTTTAACTCACGAAGAGGCTGAGAGAGTTTTGAATGATTGTCACTCTGGAGCATGTGGCGGTCATATGTCTGGGTATGCCACAGCTCAGAAGGTGTTGCGCGCTGGCTATTTCTGGCCGTCTATGTTTAAAGATTGTATCCTTGCTGTCAGAACATGCCACAACTGTCAAGTGTTTGATCGAAAGATGCGCGCTCCACCTGCTCCTCTCCACCCTATAATTGCCGCTGGTCCATTCGCCAAATGGGGCATTGACTTTATTACTTGTAACCCTCACTCGGCCGGGGGGCATGCGTATATCATCCTCGCGGTTGATTATTTTACAAAATGGGCCGAGGCGATGCCTACATTCGACGCAAGCGGCAAGACAGCTGCAGTTTTCGTATTCAATCATATCATAACTAGGTTTGGTGTCCCACAAGCAATCATTACTGACCATGGGAGCCATTTTCGAAACGTCATGATGACTGAGCTTACAAGCCAGCTTGGTTTGCGCCACGATAGCTCTACTCCTTATTATCCGCAAGCCAACGGTTTGGTTGAGTCAATCAACAAAGTTCTAGTCATCATGATTCGACGGATCATTGGTATCCATCGAACGAATTGGCATAACATGTTATTTTCGGCGCTATGGGCATATCGAACTTCAGTGAAAAATTCAACAGGTTTCACCCCTTTCCAGCTAGTTTATGGCTTAGAAGCTGTGTTACCTATTGAATGCGAAATCCCATCACTTCAAATGGCTGTCGAATTACTTCCAGCTACTTCCGAAGAGGAGAAACGGTTATTATACTTGGCTAAATTAGATGAGACTCGACGTGACGCTACTTTAGCTATCGAGACTCACGCGAAACGAATGAAAGCTCAGTACGATAAAAATGTAACCCCTCGAAGTTTTTCGGAAGGAGACCTAGTACTATTATATGATCAAGCTAACGATAAGCTAGGTGCCGGAAAATTCGTTCCCATGTGGCATGGGCCCTACATTGTAAAGCGAAAGCTAGCAAAAGGGGCTTATGAGTTAGTTGATTTTGATGGGGACTCTTTGGGTAAACCCAGAAATGGACTTTACCTAAAGAGGTATTATGCTTAAAATGATGGGTATGGAGAAATTTTTAGATAGGTTAGATTTTCTTTCTAGCTAGCAAGTGTGTTAGTTTAGTCAGTGTGCTTAGCTTAGCGAGTGTGGTTTTTCGTCATTATTCTGGCTTATCTTGGTTTTACTCTTGATATTGTAGATGTCGACGCCTCTCCAAACATACATTGGATTTGCTGATGGTGCTTGTCGTAATACACGGAATATCTCTTCCGCAGCTTGGGTTATCTATTCGCCCTCTGACGAGTTAGTTTCTATGCATGGGGTAAGCCTCGGTCAAACAACGAATAACATTGCAGAATACAGTGCAGTGGTTGAATTATTATCCGAATCTATTTCATTTGGAATTCGACGTTTGATAGTGAGGTTAGATTCTGAACTTGTTGTATTACAGCTTAATAGAGTTTATGCCATTAGAAATCCTGTGTTATTAAGGTTGTTTTTGAGAGTGCGTCTCTTGGAACGTGAATTTGATTACATTGAATATCAACATATTCCAAGGTCTTTGAATACATTAGCAGATGCAATTGCTTCTCGAATGTTGGACAGACATTTACGATAATCATGCAAGTAAATTTAAAAACATTTCATCACATATGTTAAACAAGATAAGCCGGTAATAGTGATATATATAGATAGAAGTGTGTCAAAAAATATATACATCGTCTTCGATCATAGGTTTAAAACACCTTATGATCGGCAAAATGATAGTACAAAAAGTCAAAAATGTCACATGTGACTACAAAAGTGACTAGTCAATCACTGGTGGTGCTCTCTGTACGACACCACTGCGCGGGCTACCTTACGCAAAAATCTCCTAAACGGTCCAGGGACCGCGACTACGAAGCGCTGAAGCCTGATAGGAATGTCGTCCATAGTAGTCTCAGGTATATCTGCCGTGAGACGCTCTAGATCATGCTCCAACTCAGCTAGTACTTCTGCTGTCGCATCCTGTGGGGCCGGTACCGGTGCAGCTGGATGTAGTCTATCATAAGGCCGGAGGTTGGCTGGACGCTGTGGACCAACATCTGCATTTTGAAAAGTTTACTATTAGTTTTGAGACGATATATATAAAAAATACAAAAAATACATAACTAGAAAACTTGTGAAAATAAAAAGTACCTCTGTCGTCCCATTGTTCTCCCTGTGGAAGAACCATGTCCGGATCACCTCTGAAATCCATTCCGGCATACGGAAAGTCCTGTATCACAAAAAGCTGGCCCTCTAACCAGTCAAAATAACTATCTGAGAATCGAACTACTGTCGCGCCCTCGTCAGGATGCCGGGCCATCACCGCAACCCATCGTATCAGCTTTGGCTGCCGAGGACCCAAGATATCAACAGTGAGTTGCTGAGGGATCAGCATTGGAATTCTCTCCAAGGCAAAGCTCACGACTATAGGCCCATATCCAAAAGTCTTTAGTCGTCCGTTCTTTGCCTTGGTCAGTTGGCTCTTCATATGAGCCGACACAGCTTCACACCAGTTGAAAATGGTGCCTTGGTAACAGTCAATTGCCATCCGCATTTGGGATCCGGAAGCAATGTGTAAAGCGGCCGCGCCGCAAATTCTGGTAACCGTGAACGCTATGACTTTGAGTTCCGGTAGAGTGATGTGTTTTATCTCTATGCCTTTTGAATGGTGAGCCCCAGGTGTGCACCAATCCTCGCGGAGACTATCAAGGGATTGGCCACCCGGCCTAGTCCCCGCAAGACTGAGTTGCTCACCTCTGTTTGGCAAGCCAGTGAGAAAGTATACATCCGAGGGCTCTATCTCGAGCTGGTGCCCTCCTATGTAAAAGCATTGTTCTTGTACGTTCCATCGCTCAACCAGCCATTCCAAGAATCTTACCTGGCCCCTCATGCCCGGTATGGTCCAATATTTGTATAATCCGCATGCTCTTAGGGCATCCAGGGAAGGTTGATGATTTATTGCAGCTTCATCTTCCTCTACATGCTCTCTTTCTCTCCAGTCTAACATGATTAATGCCCTGCATATCAAAAATAGCAATTAGAAATTGATTTGGGAATTTTTGGTGGTTTTTTGAGAGAGTTGGGGTTTTGAAATGCGCGTTTCTCGGAGGACGCACCCCGGCTTTGTAGCACAGGGCGCCCGGACGCAGCTGGCCTGAAGGCGGGCTGCGTCTTCCGACCGTTTTCCCGTATGAGAAAAAGTCGGGGGACGCAGGTCACCCGAAGGGCACCTGCGTCCGCCGAGAGGCGCATTCCAAAACCAAAACCCCCCAAAAAATGAAACTAAAACCTAAAAATTGATTCTAAACGGATAGAAATGCAGAGTAGGATGTGTAAAATACCTGGATGAGACGGCGTTCGATTCCGACGGTCAGATTTTCCGCAGCGACCACGGGAAGTTTCTTGTCAAAAGCTCCTTTTTCAACCTCAACAGTGAAACGGTAAAAATGACATGGTAAAAGGTCTTTTTATAGGTTTTTTGGATGAATTAGTTCATTTTTTACCATGAAAAGATGTTTTTGAATGTATTTTTGCCTATTTTAAACAGGTATGAGTAATGTGTTGCTTTTGTGCAGGACAAAGGGATTTCGAGGGAAATTGTAATTTTTCACAAACAAAAATATCAGAGTCATCTTTTAAGCCCTTTTCTGACTCCTAAAACATGAAAAGATCGCCGAGTGTTTCTTTTTCACTCGTTAAAACGGAATTAAAAGACGGTCCCCTTTTAGCTCTTTTCTGACCGCAAAATCAGGAAAAGATTGCCGGGTTTTTGTCGTTTCAAACTCGATAAGGAAATAAAACGACGTGTCCTTGATCGCTTTTTACTTTTCAGGTCAACGACACTATTATGAAAGTACTCCTTGGTCGCAAGATCAAGCGGTTCCCCCAGGTATTATTTTATACTTTTTCGGGCTTGAGGGACACAAATATACGAAAAAGTTCAACGTGGAGTCTCCTTTAGTTTTTTCAGACTCTCTAAAATTGAAAAACGCCGAGTTTCTCCTATACTGGGCTCGTTAAACTTTTACAGTAGAGGACCTGTTCAATTACAAACAGGAACGAACCACTCCTTCCTAGGGTTCGAATTTAAACTAGGTTGGACTCGTCCGAAGGATGAGCTTATAATCAAGCATATGTTATCCTCCTCAAGCTTGTTAAAAATAAAGAGGTACTTGCCAGAAATGGTGGGGGAAAAGAGAGAAGAATGAACCTGTTTGTCACCTTTTGTCTCAGAAGAAACTTTATTACCACTCTTGAACACGACACTTTTCATTCACCTGGGTTGGGAAATCTTTTACCTCACAGTTGACCAAATCACTTTGAAAGTCTTTAACCGGGTTTCGGGGATTAACTTTGAGTTATTCGTCACCAAGCCATCTGTTGTGTCGTTATGTGTTCAAGAGGTCTGCAAGCAAAAACTTTCATCTGCAAAATACTTGTCATCCATTTGACCATCCCTGAGTCAGTCCTTACAGCAACATTTCTTCAACTTGAACAATGATTTCGTGTTGCGGGCTTGCCTGCAACGGGTCGCTTTCTATCGACATCGACACATTATCTAGAAAGATGACTTAGGAATCGACAGTACCTTGAAGTCTGCATGCATCAATGGCAGGTTTCTCGCCTTTGACGTCAGTTTACATCATTGACTTTCGATCAAAGGATTCCGTGAAGTGTTCGACATCAAAACATCTATTCACATTTCACGGGTTGTGCTTGGTACTTTGAGAACCATTGACATTACTGGTGGTTTCTCTCACGCTTGTTAACAGTTTACATCATTGACTGGTAATCAAGTGGTTTCTAACATGTTCGACATCGAATCATTTAATCACATGGCTAGAATCGTACCAATTCGGGAAGTAGAAGTGAAGACCCTGGATCTAGTTTCTACCATCCAGGCTGCGAGGAGTTTTGTATTCATTATCTATGTAGACTAATCATAAACAGATGGCTGCGTCCATACTGTGTCTACAAAAGTCTATAAAAATGATGTACTGCAAGATCATTCCTGTATCAGAATAGTTAGTCCATTAGTTAAAGTTTTGAATCTGAGTATGGGAATGCCTACCTCAGTGATGATATAATCTTATCCATGTATTTTGTGTTGAAAATTGCAGGTTCCAACCAGGCCATCCACAAGGCAATCCTTGAAATGATAAAGCGCTTCACCCTTCCTAGAATTACAAAACCCTATTCTATTCCAGGCTTCGCACTTTAGGGGGCAATCTGTTACACTAAAAAATGTCACCTTGACTACTTACAGTTAGTATGGCTCAAATCAACAGTCATGCTACCCTCTTAGGCAAGTCTCATGCCTCTGTTATCCATCTCAAACTCAAAGAAGAGAGAAAGTCTTGTAAAAACTATGTTTATCTCTGGGGTCGCAGGTTCTCTCTAGCCTTACCTGCGGGGACGCTGACCATGTTCACAAAATCTGCGTCCATGGACGCTCTGTATGTTAAGGGACAGGTGCGTCCCTCTGTAAAAGGCAAAATGCGCGAGTTTTATCTTGAAAAAGTTACTTGTGGTTACTTCTAGAACATTCTAGAGGTCGGTTTGATGAAATGGATGCGCCTCCAGTTGGTTCATGTATCTCTATTAAGGGGGAACTTATCCCATCAATAAGGGAGCTATCCCACCCAAAGAGGGGGATGATCCCATTGATAGTGGACCTGAATAACCTCTTTACAGCACTATAAATAAAGGCATTGAGCCAGAAGGAGAGGAGGTTGGAGCTATACATTTTCTTTGGGTAAATGCTGCAGGATTTAGGTCTTCCATTAGAGCCTTTGTGAGGAGAGATTGTCTTCACTTGATTCTACTTGGGAGAGGGTGAGCTTTGTCAAAGTAGAGGAAAACCCTTGATGGACCCTGGGAGGAACTTGCACAACACCAAGGCCAGGTTGTAAGAGTTTCTTTGTTTCGTTATTAATACAAACTGGTTTATTTTTCTCAATAGCTTGTGTTAATGAGTTATTTCATGTGTTCCTTGGTCTGCATGTTGAATATATGTTTTATTATATGAAATGCAAGTGCTTGGTAATTGTTTGATTGTTTGTGGTTGCAGGAATTGACTTGAAGGAGGAGCTCATCCGGATCGTCAAGAACGGACTTCAACAACAGCGTTTTGGAATAAGGTAAGCCTAAACACTTGTAGTTTTCATGTTGTAAAAGGTGTATTTAGAGAAAGATCACTCCATTTTGTCTTGTTTGTCATTAGAATGTCTTAGACTTCTAGGAAGGTCAGTCGTGTCCGCACCCTTGACAGATTCCGTGTGACAAATTGGCGACTCCGCTGGGGAATCCATTAATGAGAGAGTCTTTTCCTTTATATGAACTTTGCTTTGAGAAAATCATTTTTATTTTCTGGTTTTTGACTGTGAGAATTAGTATTTGGGTGGCTTAGCTTTAGATTTAGTTAGATTTGGTTTTTCTTCATTTTTCCAGAAGGACGCACCCTCTGAGTACTGCACAGTGCGTCTTTGGACGCGCTGTTGCCGTCTGCACAGAGCGGGGCCGCACCTGTGACAACGGGTTGCCTGCGTCTTCCTGTAAAACTTAAGAAAATTCCATTTTTGCTTTAAATTGCTTTTAGATTTTGTTTTTCCTTAGTGTTTTCTGCCCAGATCCTTTAGTACCCTGTCAAGAATTTTCACCTGAACTAGTTTTGTGAGCTTTGAGTGTTTTAGTGGTTTTCAACGAAGTTTAGACCTAGGGTTTGATTTTTGGAAAGGCTTTGTAGTGACTTTGATAGTAGAAAGTTGTCCAGCCTTAGATCTCTCTGGTTAGTCAACCTTCTTAGAAGTCGGGCCTGTCGTAAAGTCTCCTTTTGTGAGCAACTTGCCATTTGAGTTGTTTTGGGTCAAATTTCGAATTGCTTGTTTATAAAGTATTGATTTCCATTTTACAAAAAGAACAAAAAGATTAGAGTTTTGTTTTGGCTAGTTTTTGGTTCTGCAATAAGCTAGTCCTTGATTTGATTGTGATCAAGTAAAACACCTTAGAAATAATCATTGTTAGTTTTGGCCTCGTTAAGATTGCTTAGAGTAAATTTGCCTTTAGTTTGCTTATGAGTGCATTTTCATAGATTTTAAGAGTTGTTAAGATTGATTTTTGGTTATATTAGATTTATTTGCTTTATTAAAAGAAAAATACAAAAACATCTTCTTAAAAAGTCTTGTTTCAAGTAGCTTTTTGTTTTCGAAAGAAGAAAAGAGTTTTTTCGTGCATGTAAAGAGAGGTTATGTTTTTATGCTTGGAAAAGAAAAACGAATTGTTTCTTTGATTGTCTTCAATTAAGAAGTTGCTTTTATAAAGATTGCATTCTCTCAACTTTTTAGTTAAGCAATTCATCGAAAAAGTAAAGTAGTGGATAAATCATTCTAGGTGCATTTTGTAGTGGTTTCGAGTCGAGTCAACACACCACTGGTTTCACTTCCATCACCTTTTGACTTAAGAAACAACCTTAAAAGTAACGCTTAAATTAAAATCAATCTAGTAATCTTTATTTTTCTAGGGCTCTGAAGCACCAACATAGCTTAGGCTAGGGTCTTGGAGTAGGTGAGTACTTAACTCTCCAAGACTACAAAACCAAACAGATAGTCTATCTTGAGTAGAACAAATCCAATTGTTTCAGTTACATTCTGGGAAAGCTCCTCTTAAAGGAGAAGCACGAGCTCGTGTCCGAACCAGTGAGGGGATCATTCCTCCCTCGTTGGGAACGACGCCAGGCAGTACGTATTACAAACGGTAAACCTCGGATTAACCATTGTCGAGGAGCCAGGGGTCACTTATCGGTAAACCTTGGATTGTTGTCAAGGAGCCGGTAAGGGGATTGGAGCTTGCTACTCTGCCCTTGCGTGCTGTCGGAGTTTAGACTGTTCCCCCAGGTGTAATTGTTGTGATTGGTAACCTTAGTGGCCATAATATCTAGGATTCTACCCAAGGTGACGGTGGAGGGAAGGTCCCACTGTACCTGGAGCAGACGTCGGTTATACTCACTTGGATTTTCTGGGGGGTTCGCTTCACTTCGAGACGGTTAAAGTGGAGGAACTTGGTCCAGTCTATTCATTAAGCAGGTTGCCGGGGTAACTGTTCCACCCACCATTTCTGTACTGAATCCTGCGAGGTTGGGCCTAATCACCAACTAGCGCTTTTGGTCCGGAAGACTACTGTTTGTGTGTGGTTTGACGCTCTAGATTATTTAGGCGTGTGCTTCAAATTTGTTTGGTTCTTTAGAAGACTTTAGGTGGTTTGATTTGAAATTTTTTACTTTGTTTTCGTGTGTTGTAGTTAAAATCTTTAATTGTGGCGGAATTACCGAGACAGTCCCGTAGACTTCGGGGCAAGTCTCCTGAGATTGTTACCGGAATAGATTTGTTAAGAAAACTCCGTAAATCGCGGGGTGAATCTCCTGAAGACATTCCGGGTCATTTAGAAGGGTTAAAGGTCCTTGTAACTCCTCCTAGTGGCAGTAGAGTAGGATCACCTGAAGAAGGAGAATCTTCCTTGGTAGTCCATCCAGATTACCAAAGTTTAGAAACAGGTTACAATCCCGAAGCTGTTACAGTTTCCGAGCTTGCTGGTAGTTTTTCATCTGCCAGTGAAACAGGCGAAGAACCTGAAATTTCCGAACCTGTTACTCCAACTCCTAGTGTTCCTGATTCACCAAGAATAGAAAGAATTATCACCGAAAATCTTCCTGTTGGATTAATTGCTATAGAAGAACTTGTTCCAGAGGAAGAAATAGGCGTTTCTGATTCTGAAGATCTAATTACCCTTGATCTAAGGGAGCGTGAATCCATCTTTTACAGTCCTCCTAGAAGTGAATCTTGGTACCTTGCATTAACCAATTTT
Source organism: Pinus tabuliformis (assembly GCA_031772625.1). Lineage (NCBI taxonomy): Eukaryota > Viridiplantae > Streptophyta > Pinopsida > Pinales > Pinaceae > Pinus > Pinus tabuliformis. The sequence continues at coordinate 1,032,093,848 of CM062815.1, forward strand.
TTAGACAACTCAGTAGGTTTTTCTACACCTCGTACTCCGGTTCCACCTAGAGGAATTCATTCTCCTGTAAATATGTCTGGTCAGTCATCTGTGTTTTCACAAAGTCCTGAATCATTTTTACATGGCGGTCCTTCTGTTCCTACTGGGTATCAATCACTTTCTGGTACCTTTGCGGGAGCATCTCCTCAACCCATTGATCATGGGTTATTAGTTGGAAACAGTGGTAATGTACCATTGAGTATAGGTGACGTTTATATGATGTCAGGTTCAACTCCCATTAACCAACCTCAAGGTGGCCAATTACCGCCTGGGGGGCAACCTTCGTTAATGCCTGGGGGGCAACCTCAAGGTACTTCATTCGTGACTGGGGGGCAACCTCAAGGGTATCAACCCCAAGGGTATCAACCCCAGCCTCAATATGTACCCCAAAGTCAACCTCAGTATCAATATCAACCTCAAGGATGGCAACCTCAAGGATGGCAACCCCAAGGGTATCAACCCCAAGGGTATCAACCTCAAGGATACCAACCTCAAGGTCAAGGTCAACCCCAGTATTCGTATTTACCTCAAGGTTATCAACCTACGGGTCAATACCCTGGTCAAGGTTATCAACCACCTCAAGGGCAATCATATGGGACTGCACCTTACAGTTATCAACCCTATCCTCAATACGGCTATGGATCTCAGTATCCTCAACCTGTTACGAGTCAATACCCTGGAATGTTAACATGGGATCCGTCACAGGGTCAACAGATGTCGCAACCAAGTATACAGTCGGTACCTCAAGCAGGACAACCTGCAGTTCCTGGTCCACCCCAGCAACCGCAACCTGTCCAGTCAAGTGTTCAGACCCCTGTAACTTCTGTAGTTACTCAGCCGCCAATTGCACCTGGTACTCCACCTCACACGGCTGCAGCAACTACCGCTTCATCTACCATGCTTACTTCTGGAGTATCGGCAGCTCCGGTTTCTACTGTCCCTGTAACCACTCCTCAGACATCTGTACCGTTGTCTGGACCCACGGTTCAAACCACAGTCCAGATGCCTGCAGGCCAACCTGGTACAAGTACGGTTGTTACTACTCAACCTCAATTTGTTCAACCTCCGTACCAGGGACAGTATCAACCTGGGCAAGCTGCCCAACAACCGGTTTACCAGTATCAACCGTATCCTGGGTACACTTATCAACCACCTCAGCAACCCCAGTACGGTCCGGTTAATCCTGGTTTTCCAGGAGGATATAATATCCCAAATGCGACTCCTGTTCCTAGTTATCCTGGATATCCTCCTCCTGGGGCTGGTATTGTGACTCAGAGTTTTAGAGATCCTAACCGGCAGTTACCGTTTATTGCGACTTTAGATTTACCCGACTTGACGCGCCTAACGAACGATCCAATTCAATATCTTCAGTTCTGGCCGCCAATGCCAAATAAGTTGCCCAGCGATATACCCAAGTTCGAAGGTAAGTCTGGAGAGGATCCGTCTAATCACGTGATGACTTACCACCTCTGGTGTGCATCAAATTCCATCTCAGATGATTCCATCCGCTTACGTCTTTTCCAGCGTACACTCATTGGTCTCGCAGCCAAGTGGTACATTGAGTTACCACGGGCCTCTTTTTACAACTTTAGCCAGTTAGCTACCTCGTTCTTAACTCATTTTCAGTTACCAGTCAGATACGATAATGGTACAGAATTATTAACTTCGCTAAAACAATCGACATCCACGTACATTTCTGATCACATCCATGAGTGGAGACGTCGAAGAAGATTAGTGAAAGTTTTTATCCCGGACCAAATCTTAGCTGAATGGTTTGTCAAATCATTATTACCAAGAATTACTGAAGATGTAGCTAAGGCCGGAGTAGTTACTGAGGAGCAAGTCATTGCTCAGGCACAATACCTTGACTTAGTTTACACTCAGTCGGGTACGTTACACGAGAAAATTCCGGATCTTCCAAAGTCAAACCAAATCGCTGCTGCTCCTTCGGGATCTCATGCCGCTGATGGTATGATTGGTATCGTGACTACGAAGAGTAAGAAGAAGTCTTCCAAGACCTCCAATACTCCAATTATCACTTTGCCTGATTCTCCGACAGGAGAGTCTTCTCCTCCTGAACTTACCGCCGACATTCACGCTGTAGAGTCATCTACGGCCAAATCAAAAAACGGTGGAAAGAAGAAAGGAAAGAAGAAGGCTAAAGCAGACAAGGCTCCAAAGGAGAAAACGGAAAAGTCGGAAACCAATGACGAAAAACGCAAACCTCGATATCCTTGTCTTATTTGTGAAGAAGATCATTTTACGAGAGACTGCCCTCATCGGGCCGAGGTAGTGAAAATAGTCAAAGGTTCTCCCACTCCTGCTGTGTTAAAAAATCCATTTCCAGAGCAGGAGAATAAGATGATAGGTTCTTCTTCGAATGCCAGTGAAGAACCCATTTTGATGATGTCTCATGTCAGGATTGCGACTCGATCGCAAGATTATGGTAGTAAGGCTCCTGTTGATGGTAAGGAAGCAGAATCTTCTCACTCTAACCCATCAACCTCAGCTCCTGGTTCCGATCCACTACAGATCGAAAAACCTAACCCAGACTTAGTGATTAAGCCGCCCGCCAAGGGTGTACTTCGAAGGTCTGCTTTCAATCCACATGCGAGAGCAGCCCAGAATTACAACATTGTTGAAGACTTAGCTGTTTCACCTTCAGCAATGTCGGCACTCGAAGTGCTGCAATCATGTCCAGCGCAACGAAAATTGCTTTTGTCGGCTATTGGAGCTGTCGATGTTCAGGACCCGAACCTAATGATCTTTGATCTAGAAAGTAGTACACCGCGTCTCCCCCATCAAATGGCTTTCCAAATTCCAGTGATAGTCAAAAACAGGCCTATTCATCGGACTGTGATTGATGAGGGAGCTTCTACGTGTATTATGTCGATTCAATGTTGGAGATCGCTTGGTTCTCCTTCGTTGAACCAATCCCCCACCATCCTTAAGGCCTTTGATGGCCGTGGGTTCCGTCCGTTTGGTATTCTACAAGAATTGCCTATAGGGGTCGAAGGTAAAACCGTTAGTCTGGATGTGGAAGTGGTTGATGCCCCTCTAGACTACAACCTTCTTTTGGGTCGAAGTTGGTCATATGCTATGACAGCGGTCGTTTCATCGGTCTTCAGAGTCATTAAGTTTCCACATAACGGTAAGATCGTGACTATTGATCAGCTGACATACTTTTCATCCGACCCAACCTCTTCAGAAACTATCCAGCATGTTGGTAAAACGACAATCCCTTATAGGGACATTGGTGTAGGTTTAGTTAAGGATTCCGGTTTACTGGGAACTTTTCCTCTCCCTCCACTCAATGCAGACCCTTCGTTTGCAACAATTCATATGATCACGTCAGAAAACATTATTTATGATGATCCTTGGTATGTTCCCTCTGACTCTGAGCTAGACTCACTCGGTGATGTTATGCCGTTGAGTCCGTATGAGATTGCTTATGAAGCTCTTATGTCTTTTACCGACTTTCATTCAACCGAAACCGACCAAATGAATGTGGTCAGTGAAGAGTCACTTTTCACCTCACCCTTAGAACGGATAACGTTTCCCGAAGAAGTGTCATCTGACGAACAACTTCGCGAAATCCTAAGTGTAGATGATCTACCATGGGAAGATCTCCATCACAGATCTTCGTTTTTACCTAAGGATGATGCATTTGAAAATGATTTTTCATCTATCTTTACCGCTGAATATGTCAAAGACGCTCAGGATCCAACGAAACATTCTGATTCAGAGCTGAATTTAGGGAATATTTCTCGTACTATTCCCATTGATATTTCAGTGAAGCCCGGAATCGAGGAGAACATTCATATAGGTGCCGCATGTACTGAAGAAGAAATCCAAACTTACAAGGCCCTATTCCAAGAATTCCGCGACGTGTTTGCCTGGTCTTACGAGGAAATGCCGGGAATTGATCCTGCCATTGTTGTTCATGAAATCAAAACCTACCCGGATGCTAAACCCATTCGGCAACGGTTGCGTCAGATTCACCCTCGAAAAGCGGCTGCGATTAAAGCAGAAGTCGAAAAGCTGTTGAAAGCAGGTTTCATTTATCCGATCCCGTTAACGGATTGGGTATCGAATATTGTTCCCGTCAATAAAAAACAAGGAACAATAAGAATCTGTATCGACTATAGGGATATCAATCGAGCTTGTCCAAAAGACAACTATCCTACGCCTTATATCGATCAAATTATTGATGATTGTGCCGGAAGTGAGATGTTTTCCTTCATGGATGGTTTCTCAGGCTATAATCAAATCAATATTCTACCTGCCGATCAACCAAAAACGGCATTCATTTGTCCATGGGGGACATTTGCTTATTGCAAATTACCTTTTGGGCTTAAGAATGCCGGGGCTACTTTTCAACGGGCGATGTCTTATGCATTTCATGACATCAAGCACATTGTGCAACCCTATCTCGATGATTTGCCTGCTCATTCTTTACAACGAGCTGATCACCTTGTCCACCTACGAGCAATCTTTATGAGGTGTAGGCATTATCGAATTCGGTTGAATCCCCACAAGTGTGTTTTCTGTATAGAAACAGGTCGATTGCTGGGATTTGTTGTTTCAAAAGCCGGCATTCGCGTCGATCCCTCGAAAGTCGAGGCTATCATCAAATTGCCTCCTCCTTCGAGTTTGCGCCAACTCCAAAGTTTGCAAGGGAAAGCGAACTTTTTACGCCGATTCATCCCAAACTACGCCGAGGTCACTAAAGGTTTTACACGGTTGTTGAAACAGAACGCACAATTCTTTTGGGACGAGATTGCCCAACAATCTTTTGATGCACTTAAAACACGCGTTGACCCATGCACCGTTATTGCATCCTCCCAACTACAACCAGGACTACTTCTTATACCTCGCAGCTTCGCATTCCACCATTGGAATGGTGTTAGTTCAAGAAGATGAATTCAAAGCAGAGCATGTGATATATTATCTTAGTAGAACCTTAAATCCCACTGAGTTAAAATATTCGCATGTGGAGAAATTGGCCCTGGCAGCCGTTCAAGCTGTCCAGCGTTTTCGTCACTACATTCTTCTCCGCAAAACTACAGTTATTTCGGATTGCAACCCTATGATTTATATTTTGACAAAACAACTGCTAGGGGGCAAGTACTCTAAATGGATTGTTATCCTGCAAGAGTTCGACTTGGAGTTCGAGAAGTCCAAGTCTAAGAAATCTTTAGTTTTTGCGGAATTGATGTGTGATTTCCCGAGTGCTGACACAGAGACTGTGGCAGAGGAGTCCATTGCGGACGAATCTTTGTTTCTTATTAGCACTTTAGATCCGTGGTATGGGGATATAATCATCTATCTCCAAACCCAAACCTTTCGGCCTGAAGCTTCCAAGGAAGACCGTCGAAAAATTCGGTTTCGATCCCAGCAATACAGAATTATTGGAGATACACTTTATCGCCGGGGGGCAGACTTAGTTTTTCGACGTTGTTTAACTCACGAAGAGGCTGAGAGAGTTTTGAATGATTGTCACTCTGGAGCATGTGGCGGTCATATGTCTGGGTATGCCACAGCTCAGAAGGTGTTGCGCGCTGGCTATTTCTGGCCGTCTATGTTTAAAGATTGTATCCTTGCTGTCAGAACATGCCACAACTGTCAAGTGTTTGATCGAAAGATGCGCGCTCCACCTGCTCCTCTCCACCCTATAATTGCCGCTGGTCCATTCGCCAAATGGGGCATTGACTTTATTACTTGTAACCCTCACTCGGCCGGGGGGCATGCGTATATCATCCTCGCGGTTGATTATTTTACAAAATGGGCCGAGGCGATGCCTACATTCGACGCAAGCGGCAAGACAGCTGCAGTTTTCGTATTCAATCATATCATAACTAGGTTTGGTGTCCCACAAGCAATCATTACTGACCATGGGAGCCATTTTCGAAACGTCATGATGACTGAGCTTACAAGCCAGCTTGGTTTGCGCCACGATAGCTCTACTCCTTATTATCCGCAAGCCAACGGTTTGGTTGAGTCAATCAACAAAGTTCTAGTCATCATGATTCGACGGATCATTGGTATCCATCGAACGAATTGGCATAACATGTTATTTTCGGCGCTATGGGCATATCGAACTTCAGTGAAAAATTCAACAGGTTTCACCCCTTTCCAGCTAGTTTATGGCTTAGAAGCTGTGTTACCTATTGAATGCGAAATCCCATCACTTCAAATGGCTGTCGAATTACTTCCAGCTACTTCCGAAGAGGAGAAACGGTTATTATACTTGGCTAAATTAGATGAGACTCGACGTGACGCTACTTTAGCTATCGAGACTCACGCGAAACGAATGAAAGCTCAGTACGATAAAAATGTAACCCCTCGAAGTTTTTCGGAAGGAGACCTAGTACTATTATATGATCAAGCTAACGATAAGCTAGGTGCCGGAAAATTCGTTCCCATGTGGCATGGGCCCTACATTGTAAAGCGAAAGCTAGCAAAAGGGGCTTATGAGTTAGTTGATTTTGATGGGGACTCTTTGGGTAAACCCAGAAATGGACTTTACCTAAAGAGGTATTATGCTTAAAATGATGGGTATGGAGAAATTTTTAGATAGGTTAGATTTTCTTTCTAGCTAGCAAGTGTGTTAGTTTAGTCAGTGTGCTTAGCTTAGCGAGTGTGGTTTTTCGTCATTATTCTGGCTTATCTTGGTTTTACTCTTGATATTGTAGATGTCGACGCCTCTCCAAACATACATTGGATTTGCTGATGGTGCTTGTCGTAGTACACGGAATATCTCTTCCGCAGCTTGGGTTATCTATTCGCCCTCTGACGAGTTAGTTTCTATGCATGGGGTAAGCCTCGGTCAAACAACGAATAACATTGCAGAATACAGTGCAGTGGTTGAATTATTATCCGAATCTATTTCATTTGGAATTCGACGTTTGATAGTGAGGTTAGATTCTGAACTTGTTGTATTACAGCTTAATAGAGTTTATGCCATTAGAAATCCTGTGTTATTAAGGTTGTTTTTGAGAGTGCGTCTCTTGGAACGTGAATTTGATTACATTGAATATCAACATATTCCAAGGTCTTTGAATACATTAGCAGATGCAATTGCTTCTCGAATGTTGGACAGACATTTACGATAATCATGCAAGTAAATTTAAAAACATTTCATCACATATGTTAAACAAGATAAGCCGGTAATAGTGATATATATAGATAGAAGTGTGTCAAAAAATATATACATCGTCTTCGATCATAGGTTTAAAACACCTTATGATCGGCAAAATGATAGTACAAAAAGTCAAAAATGTCACATGTGACTACAAAAGTGACTAGTCAATCACTGGTGGTGCTCTCTGTACGACACCACTGCGCGGGCTACCTTACGCAAAAATCTCCTAAACGGTCCAGGGACCGCGACTACGAAGCGCTGAAGCCTGATAGGAATGTCGTCCATAGTAGTCTCAGGTATATCTGCCGTGAGACGCTCTAGATCATGCTCCAACTCAGCTAGTACTTCTGCTGTCGCATCCTGTGGGGCCGGTACCGGTGCAGCTGGATGTAGTCTATCATAAGGCCGGAGGTTGGCTGGACGCTGTGGACCAACATCTGCATTTTGAAAAGTTTACTATTAGTTTTGAGACGATATATATAAAAAATACAAAAAATACATAACTAGAAAACTTGTGAAAATAAAAAGTACCTCTGTCGTCCCATTGTTCTCCCTGTGGAAGAACCATGTCCGGATCACCTCTGAAATCCATTCCGGCATACGGAAAGTCCTGTATCACAAAAAGCTGGCCCTCTAACCAGTCAAAATAACTATCTGAGAATCGAACTACTGTCGCGCCCTCGTCAGGATGCCGGGCCATCACCGCAACCCATCGTATCAGCTTTGGCTGCCGAGGACCCAAGATATCAACAGTGAGTTGCTGAGGGATCAGCATTGGAATTCTCTCCAAGGCAAAGCTCACGACTATAGGCCCATATCCAAAAGTCTTTAGTCGTCCGTTCTTTGCCTTGGTCAGTTGGCTCTTCATATGAGCCGACACAGCTTCACACCAGTTGAAAATGGTGCCTTGGTAACAGTCAATTGCCATCCGCATTTGGGATCCGGAAGCAATGTGTAAAGCGGCCGCGCCGCAAATTCTGGTAACCGTGAACGCTATGACTTTGAGTTCCGGTAGAGTGATGTGTTTTATCTCTATGCCTTTTGAATGGTGAGCCCCAGGTGTGCACCAATCCTCGCGGAGACTATCAAGGGATTGGCCACCCGGCCTAGTCCCCGCAAGACTGAGTTGCTCACCTCTGTTTGGCAAGCCAGTGAGAAAGTATACATCCGAGGGCTCTATCTCGAGCTGGTGCCCTCCTATGTAAAAGCATTGTTCTTGTACGTTCCATCGCTCAACCAGCCATTCCAAGAATCTTACCTGGCCCCTCATGCCCGGTATGGTCCAATATTTGTATAATCCGCATGCTCTTAGGGCATCCAGGGAAGGTTGATGATTTATTGCAGCTTCATCTTCCTCTACATGCTCTCTTTCTCTCCAGTCTAACATGATTAATGCCCTGCATATCAAAAATAGCAATTAGAAATTGATTTGGGAATTTTTGGTGGTTTTTTGAGAGAGTTGGGGTTTTGAAATGCGCGTTTCTCGGAGGACGCACCCCGGCTTTGTAGCACAGGGCGCCCGGACGCAGCTGGCCTGAAGGCGGGCTGCGTCTTCCGACCGTTTTCCCGTATGAGAAAAAGTCGGGGGACGCAGGTCACCCGAAGGGCACCTGCGTCCGCCGAGAGGCGCATTCCAAAACCAAAACCCCCCAAAAAATGAAACTAAAACCTAAAAATTGATTCTAAACGGATAGAAATGCAGAGTAGGATGTGTAAAATACCTGGATGAGACGGCGTTCGATTCCGACGGTCAGATTTTCCGCAGCGACCACGGGAAGTTTCTTGTCAAAAGCTCCTTTTTCAACCTCAACAGTGAAACGGTAAAAATGACATGGTAAAAGGTCTTTTTATAGGTTTTTTGGATGAATTAGTTCATTTTTTACCATGAAAAGATGTTTTTGAATGTATTTTTGCCTATTTTAAACAGGTATGAGTAATGTGTTGCTTTTGTGCAGGACAAAGGGATTTCGAGGGAAATTGTAATTTTTCACAAACAAAAATATCAGAGTCATCTTTTAAGCCCTTTTCTGACTCCTAAAACATGAAAAGATCGCCGAGTGTTTCTTTTTCACTCGTTAAAACGGAATTAAAAGACGGTCCCCTTTTAGCTCTTTTCTGACCGCAAAATCAGGAAAAGATTGCCGGGTTTTTGTCGTTTCGAACTCGATAAGGAAATAAAACGACGTGTCCTTGATCGCTTTTTACTTTTCAGGTTAACGACACTATTATGAAAGTACTCCTTGGTCGCAAGATCAAGCGGTTCCCCCAGGTATTATTTTATACTTTTTCGGGCTTGAGGGACACAAATATACGAAAAAGTTCAACGTGGAGTCTCCTTTAGTTTTTTCAGACTCTCTAAAATTGAAAAACGCCGAGTTTCTCCTATACTGGGCTCGTTAAACTTTTACAGTAGAGGACCTGTTCAATTACAAACAGGAACGAACCACTCCTTCCTAGGGTTCGAATTTAAACTAGGTTGGACTCGTCCGAAGGATGAGCTTATAATCAAGCATATGTTATCCTCCTCAAGCTTGTTAAAAATAAAGAGGTACTTGCCAGAAATGGTGGGGGAAAAGAGAGAAGAATGAACCTATTTGTCACCTTTTGTCTCAGAAGAAACTTTATTACCACTCTTGAACACGACACTTTTCATTCACCTGGGTTGGGAAATCTTTTACCTCACAGTTGACCAAATCACTTTGAAAGTCTTTAACCGGGTTTCGGGGATTAACTTTGAGTTATTCGTCACCAAGCCATCTGTTGTGTCGTTATGTGTTCAAGAGGTCTGCAAGCAAAAACTTTCATCTGCAAAATACTTGTCATCCATTTGACCATCCCTGAGTCAGTCCTTACAGCAACATTTCTTCAACTTGAACAATGATTTCGTGTTGCGGGCTTGCCTGCAACGGGTCGCTTTCTATCGACATCGACACATTATCTAGAAAGATGACTTAGGAATCGACAGTACCTTGAAGTCTGCATGCATCAATGGCAGGTTTCTCGCCTTTGACGTCAGTTTACATCATTGACTTTCGATCAGAGGATTCCGTGAAGTGTTCGACATCAAAACATCTATTCACATTTCACGGGTTGTGCTTGGTACTTTGAGAACCATTGACATTACTGGTGGTTTCTCTCACGCTTGTTAACAGTTTACATCATTGACTGGTAATCAAGTGGTTTCTAACATGTTCGACATCGAATCATTTAATCACATGGCTAGAATCGTACCAATTCGGGAAGTAGAAGTGAAGACCCTGGATCTAGTTTCTACCATCCAGGCTGCGAGGAGTTTTGTATTCATTATCTATGTAGACTAATCATAAACAGATGGCTGCGTCCATACTGTGTCTACAAAAGTCTATAAAAATGATGTACTGCAAGATCATTCCTGTATCAGAATAGTTAGTCCATTAGTTAAAGTTTTGAATCTGAGTATGGGAATGCCTACCTCAGTGATGATATAATCTTATCCATGTATTTTGTGTTGAAAATTGCAGGTTCCAACCAGGCCATCCACAAGGCAATCCTTGAAATGATAAAGCGCTTCACCCTTCCTAGAATTACAAAACCCTATTCTATTCCAGGCTTCGCACTTTAGGGGGCAATCTGTTACACTAAAAAATGTCACCTTGACTACTTACAGTTAGTATGGCTCAAATCAACAGTCATGCTACCCTCTTAGGCAAGTCTCATGCCTCTGTTATCCATCTCAAACTCAAAGAAGAGAGAAAGTCTTGTAAAAACTATGTTTATCTCTGGGGTCGCAGGTTCTCTCTAGCCTTACCTGCGGGGACGCTGACCATGTTCACAAAATCTGCGTCCATGGACGCTCTGTATGTTAAGGGACAGGTGCGTCCCTCTGTAAAAGGCAAAATGCGCGAGTTTTATCTTGAAAAAGTTACTTGTGGTTACTTCTAGAACATTCTAGAGGTCGGTTTGATGAAATGGATGCGCCTCCAGTTGGTTCATGTATCTCTATTAAGGGGGAACTTATCCCATCAATAAGGGAGCTATCCCACCCAAAGAGGGGGATGATCCCATTGATAGTGGACCTGAATAACCTCTTTACAGCACTATAAATAAAGGCATTGAGCCAGAAGGAGAAGAGGTTGGAGCTATACATTTTCTTTGGGTAAATGCTGCAGGATTTAGGTCTTCCATTAGAGCCTTTGTGAGGAGAGATTGTCTTCACTTGATTCTACTTGGGAGAGGGTGAGCTTTGTCAAAGTAGAGGAAAACCCTTGATGGACCCTGGGAGGAACTTGCACAACACCAAGGCCAGGTTGTAAGAGTTTCTTTGTTTCGTTATTAATACAAACTGGTTTATTTTTCTCAATAGCTTGTGTTAATGAGTTATTTCATGTGTTCCTTGGTCTGCATGTTGAATATATGTTTTATTATATGAAATGCAAGTGCTTGGTAATTGTTTGATTGTTTGTGGTTGCAGGAATTGACTTGAAGGAGGAGCTCATCCGGATCGTCAAGAACGGACTTCAACAACAGCGTTTTGGAATAAGGTAAGCCTAAACACTTGTAGTTTTCATGTTGTAAAAGGTGTATTTAGAGAAAGATCACTCCATTTTGTCTTGTTTGTCATTAGAATGTCTTAGACTTCTAGGAAGGTCAGTCGTGTCCGCACCCTTGACAGATTCCGTGTGACAAATTGGCGACTCCACTGGGGAATCCATTAATGAGAGAGCCTTTTCCTTTATATGAACTTTGCTTTGAGAAAATCATTTTTATTTTCTGGTTTTTGACTGTGAGAATTAGTATTTGGGTGGCTTAGCTTTAGATTTAGTTAGATTTGGTTTTTCTTCATTTTTCCAGAAGGACGCACCCTCTTAGTACTGCACAGTGCGTCTTTGGACGCGCTGTTGCCGTCCGCACAGAGCGGGGCCGCACCTGTGACAACGGGTTGCCTGCGTCTTCCTGTAAACTTTAAGAAAATTCCATTTTTGCTTTAAATTGCTTTTAGATTTTGTTTTTCCTTAGTGTTTTCTGCCCAGATCCTTTAGTACCCTGTCAAGAATTTTCACCTGAACTAGTTTTGTGAGCTTTGAGTGTTTTAGTGGTTTTCAACGAAGTTTAGACCTAGGGTTTGATTTTTGGAAAGGCTTTGTAGTGACTTTGATAGTAGAAAGTTGTCCAGCCTTAGATCTCTCTGGTTAGTCAACCTTCTTAGAAGTCGGGCCTGTCGTAAAGTCTCCTTTTGTGAGCAACTTGCCATTTGAGTTGTTTTGGGTCAAATTTCGAATTGCTTGTTTATAAAGTATTGATTTCCATTTTACAAAAAGAACAAAAAGATTAGAGTTTTGTTTTGGCTAGTTTTTGATTCTGCAATAAGCTAGTCCTTGATTTGATTGTGATCAAGTAAAACACCTTAGAAATAATCATTGTTAGTTTTGGCCTCGTTAAGATTGCTTAGAGTAAATTTGCCTTTAGTTTGCTTATGAGTGCATTTTCATAGGTTTTAAGAGTTGTTAAGATTGATTTTTGGTTATATTAGATTTATTTGCTTTATTAAAAGAAAAATACAAAAACATCTTCTTAAAAAGTCTTGTTTCAAGTAGCTTTTTGTTTTCGAAAGAAGAAAAGAGTTTTTTCGTGCATTTAAAGAGAGGTTATGTTTTTATGCTTGGAAAAGACAAACGAATTGTTTCTTTGATTGTCTTCAATTAAGAAGTTGCTTTTATAAAGATTGCATTCTCTCAACTTTTTAGTTAAGCAATTCATCGAAAAAGTAAAGTAGTGGATAAATCATTCTAGGTGCATTTTGTTCCTTTATCCATCGCCACCAAAGTTTAGCCCCTAGATCCTTACAAAGAATCTTAGGATCATCTAATCCAAGACCCCCGTGGTTTTTGGGTTTGCATATTTTATCCCAAGCAACCAAGGCCCATTTCTTCTTTTCTTCCCCCTTGCCCCATAGAAAGTCTCTTTGTATGTTTCTCATTTGGTGCAGAATTCCTTTGGGAGCAGGGATGGAAGAAAGCATAAAGATTGGGATTGATTGAAGCACAACCTTTGTGAGGACCAATCTGCCAGCCAAATTTAAAGATCTTATAGTCCATTTCCTGGTTTTGTCTTGCAGCTTACTAATAATCGACTCCCAAATACTTTTGTGAAGAGGTTTTGCAGTTAAAGGAACCCCCAGGTATTTCGAGGGGAGAGAGTCTCTTTGGAATCCCAGTATTCTGGATATGTTCCTCTGAATAGAAATATGAGTATTAAAGAAAAATATCTTAGATTTGGAAAGATTAACCTCCAAGCCAGAGGCCTTGGCAAAGTCCTTAAGGATTTGTTTGTAGGCAAGAGCTTCTTTGACTATGGGTGTTCCTTGCAACATGGTATCATCAACAAATTGTTGATGGGTTAAGGCTTGACCATTGTCAGAGAGTTGTATACCCCTGACCTTACCAGCTGCTTTAGCATACTTTATGGCTCTGCCTAGACCTTCCATCATGAGAATGAAGAGAAAGGGAGAAAGAGGATCACCCTGCCTGAGACCCCTGGACGGGGTAAAAGTCTTTGAGGGAGAGCCATTGACAAGAATTGAAAAACTAGAAGAAGTGATCAAAGCCAGGATCCATCTTACCCAATTGTGATCAAACCCAAAAGCAATGAGAACCTTCCTGATATAGTTCCAATTCAGTTTATCATAAGCTTTGGCTATATCAAGTTGCATGATCATACCAACTTTTTTCTTACTTGTCAGAGAGTGCACCACTTCATGTGCCTGGATGATATTATTAAGAATTTGCCTTCCTTCCACATATCCCGATTGTTCCCCCAAAACTAATGCAGGTAAGAAGGGTTTGAGCCTGTTTGCAACCACCTTTGATATTATCTTGTAAACCACATTGCATAGAGCTATAGGTCTGAATCTATCCAGGGTTTGAGCCTACTCCTGTTTAGGGATCAGGGCTATGAAGGAGGAATTCAGAGCTTTTAAAATGGTTCTATGTTTCCTGGAGTCTTCCACCACCTGCAGTATGTCCTGTTTGACTATATTCTAGCAAGCTTTGAAGAAATCGACATTGAAACCATCCGGGCCTGGCGCCTTGCCATTCTGCATTTCTTTGAGAACCCCACTAACCTCCTCTTCCGTCACAGGCTTGTAAAGGTTGACATTATCCTCTCTGGAGACTATCTTGGGAATGTTCTTGGTGATTTCCTGGATATAGTGTTCTCTGTCATAACAGGTTTCGTAAGCTATATTTCTAAAGTGCCAAACTAACTCTGCCTCTATTTCTTCACGAGAATTGAGATTATTTCCTCTTTCATCCTTGATCAGAGCAATTCTATTATGTGCTTTATTTGCCATGGTAGATTTGTGAAAAAATCTGGTATTGCGTTCACCTTCTTTTAGCCATTGGATTCTAGATTTTTGTTTCCAAAAAATTTCCTCTTAACTGTATAAATACTCCCATTGCTGCTGATATCTAGTGGCTTGATCATGTCGAGCTTTGTCATGGCCTTCTTTAATAAGGCCTTGGTTAAGTACCTGCAGTTTTCTTTCAATCATTTTTTTTCTTCAAAGATATTGCCAAATTCAGTCTTGTTCCAATCCTTAAGTCGTATCTTGATATGTTTTAATCTTTTCTGAAGGATAAACATTTTGGAACCTTGAATCTTTAAATCTTATACCCACCAATTGGTTACATTGCTGATGAAATCTGGGTGGGAGAGCCAAATTTTTTCAAATCTAAAAGGTCTGTTCCTGGTTTTATGCCCTGCACCTCCAGTTGTATCAGCCAGTGATCTGATCCCCCAAAGGGTAGCACTCCAGCTACCATTTCCTTGTCATTGAGAATAAGATCCTTTGAGATTATGAATCTATCTAATTTGGAAGCTACTTGAGCCTCTCCTCCTCTTTTATTGTTCCAGGTGAAGATGTCGTTGTGCATTTCAATGTCTACTAGCTTCATTTCATCAATAAAGGTTTGAAAAGCCACAAAGTCTTTACCTAGAACTCTGGTTCCCCCCTCCCCCCCCCCCCCTTTTTTTTTTTTCGTGAGTGACTTGATCATGTTGAAGTCACCCCTAAAGATCCAAGGTATTCCTGCATGTCTGTTTTTGAGAGTCTCTAGAGAGTTTAGAAGCCTTAGTTTAGCCTCCATTCTCTGCGGGCCATAGACATTTGTAACCAGATAGGTTTCCTTGTCTCCTACTGGTTGAAAAACTGCAGATAAATAATCTCTAGATGCCTCCACATCTATTAAGTCAATCTTTTGTGGATTCCATAGAGTGAGAATACCTCCTGCTGTATTCTTTGCCTTGACTTCTAGAAACTCAAATCTATTGAGCCATTTACTATGGATATCTCTTATCTTATGAATGGAACACTTAATCTCCTGTATGAAAATCACATTTGGAGACACTTGTTTCATTCTGTTACTCAGTAACCTTTGTTTTCTTTTACTACCTAGACCTCTTATATTCCAAGAATTGAACTCCATAATTAAATATTAGTAAAGGAGTAACTGGATAGGTCTTTCATCTTACCTGAATCTATCATTAGCTTTCCGCATTCCATCAATAGCTCATTCTGCTTTTTTCTGCCTCTCTTCTTTCCTGGGATTCTAGGTGCTTGTCCTGCCATATTCTTCATCGTCTTCACTCCGTTTCCTTGTCTTTCTTTGTGATTGAGTCTGCCCAACCCTTTAGTTTGGGTTCTCCATAAAAACAGCTACTGAACCCTGTTGAACTCCTCTGTAGGTAATGAGTCTAGCCCTTCTTTAGTTCCTTGATTGAAGAAACCTTCTAAATCTAGATTTTCTTTCTCAAGAATTTCTTGGAGTTCATGGTCCTCCATATCTGTCTCACTTTGGGTCATGTCAAGATCCATCGCTTGTTCAACATTACTGATCAGGAGCTCAGGACCAAGTGTCGTAAAATGGTCAAAAATGAAAGTGCTCAGAACTGGTTTGAACCTAAACGACTAGATAGAGCTCATCTTCTTGATTCCAGAACCGTGAACGGTTCAGAAAACGGTCGCCGTATGAGAAAGTTATGCCAAAAATAAGAATTGCCCAATAACATTGGAATTTTGAATTTTTTTCAAAAAAAAATTAAAATAGAATATTTCGCAGAATATTCTTTTTGGGCAGCGAATGGAAGACTGCCACGTGGCAGGCCTGGAGGCAGCCACGTGGCCAGGGTGACGTCAGCAGGTCGCATGTGCGTTATTTCAAAATTTTGGTGGCAGTGAGGTTCGATCCCACGACCTCCTGTTTAACACCCAACAACTTAACCATTGAGCCACAACCACAGGTTTTGTTATGTGGGTGGGGAAAACTTTATTTAAAGTTTGAATTTGTTTGAGCTGGGCCCTAATGGGGCCAACCCCCATTCCATATGCCCTTACGCCCAAAACCGTGGGCCTACACCCTTAACCGTTGGCATGGAATCCCATGCAAACAGCCAACCCGGAAATTTTGGTCACATAGCGGAGTTAAACTGCAGTTAGCCGGTAGTTATGGCAGGTTTAGTGGATCTATTGGCGGTGGCGCCAAAGTTGGCGGCCGCCCCATATTTAGCGGGGTTATCTGGCAGTCAGCCAGTTTTAACTGGAGCTTTTCAAGGGAAACTGGCAGTTGGGAGTAAATGGCCATAACTTTGGCTAGGAAAGTCCTTTTTGGACGATTTTTTTTTGGATTTTTGGTCTCTTCGACCTTCCGAAGCCATTGGCATAGGTTTCATAGCCATATGAGGTCATTTGAAGGTTTTTTTCTTCGTGTAAGTTCCAGGAGCCACTAGAGTCAAATCAGTTTGGGAGCTGCATTGGGAATTGTGCAGCCAGTGAATGTGGAACGAAGGTCATTCTTGAAGTTTTTCAGCATTCTAAATCCATTTCTACAACTATTTTTTCCTGTTGAGGCATTCTTCTCACTGTTTAGCTTCAGGGAAGCTTTCAGGGCCACTAGGGCCATTTCAGTGCTTGAGCTGTTTAGGGGCTATGTTCATCCATTTTTGGTGATTCAAAAGCCTATGTCTGCTATTTTCAACCTTCTGAGTCTAATGGCATAGGTTTCAGAACAAATTGAGGTCATTTTCACCTCGAAATTCTCCATGCAAGTTTAAAGGGCCACCAGGGCCAATTGGGGAAATTACTGTATAAGGTACAATTTCACTGTTTAGTGTTTGGGAAAGAGCATGCTTAGCTAATTCCTATCTTCTGATTCTGTATTTACAGTCAGATCTGTCTTTCCAGACACTCATATTCTTGTATTAGCCTTTGTAGCATTTTTAATACAAGAGGACAAGCCTAGTTTGAGAGGCTTGGTCCAACAGATGTAGCCCAGGAGGGGGTGAACTGCTTTATCATTTTGATGTCTTTATTTGCCGAAGATGATATGCTAAACAAAACTGATATAAAGTGTTAAACAACAAATATACATAACTTTCATACACACATAATCACCTATTCAGCTGCATAAAGTTATTTGTCTTATTCCGTAAGACATCAAACTTCAAGTATATGTATGTCAAAGACTTCTAAGTGTTTACTTCGTTATTTCTTTAGGCAGAGCCTGTAGAGGGCCAGGTAGCCTCTGGAACTCATCCTCTCTTTAGAGGTGACATGTTCGGTGAATGCCCCTACAATCTATCTCTGTATAAGAAATAAGAAGTTTTCACATTTTTAGAGGTCACTTGGAGTGTATAGCTCACATTTGCAATTATGGGAAATGGATACCTTGCACCCTTAAACAAGTACATTCCATTTTCAGATCAAATACTCATCATAAATTCTTTCATATTTTCATTTTCTTGTATTTTCTCCTTTTCTTCTTCTTTCTCCTCCTCCATTGTGTTTCATCCTTTTGCTTTATTAGTATTTGTACGATCTGCGTCTGCCTCGAGGGTTTGGAACCTGTTTTGGTCAACATGCTGATCCTTGGATTTGCTTGTTCTTAGTACTCTTTTGCTCCCTTTTCCTTTGTGTACCACCTTGCAGAAGCTTTCTGGATCCTTCATTACATTAGCTTTACTTTTATCCTCTATCTTACTAAGAGGGCCGTCTTTGACCAGATGTCCATGCTCGTGACATTTGCGACATCTGAAAGGAATGTGTTTGTAATCTATTGTTTGTATCCATTCCTCATCAAACACTTCCAGAATAACCTCATCCGGCAATGCTCCAGAGAGATCCATCTCCACACATATTCTAGCGAAGGAAGTATACTTTCCCCTTCTAGTGGCCTCAGAAACTTTGACAAAGCGCCCTAACTTATTTCCTATGGCTGATAGAGATTCCGTTTGCCAGTAATCAAGAGGTAGAGAGTAGAGTCTAACCCAGACTGGGATTGAGGTGAAAGTTTCGCGTTCCGGAACAAAGTTCATGATCCACGACCGCATATATAGGCCTGCAGCAGCAAAGAAGTAAGGCCCTCCTTCAAACACTCTGTCTTTGTCTTCAATATTAGCAAAAACTACAGTGAAAAAACCCTTGGATCCAAGATGTAGGTCAATGCTGCCTTTTGGTTTCCAGTGGTATTTAATCCACGTTTGTAAAGCTTTTTCAGTGGGCCACAACCCCATGAATTTACAAATGATTGCATATGTTTGCATGTGATCCCTGTGCGCCTGCAGCACTGGATCATTTAAAATGATTCTGGGAATTACCACCGCTTTGGGTTTGCATGGTCCCATGTGTGCTTTGTCTTTAGTGCTTTGCTCCCTGATATCTTCCACATTCTCCAATGCTTCATTATGCTCCCTTGCTTTGGTTCCCTCTTGTTCTTCTTCATTGCTTCTCTCTTTTCCCTTTGAAGGCTCTCTGTCATTTTCCATGGGTTTTTTCCCCCTGCTTACCACTGCCTACTTGAAGGAGGGAGTGGAGCTCCCTCCTATGCGTCCTTTCATGGCAGACTGCCTCTAAGATCGATCGAAACCTTGGTTTTTTCCTCCGCGTCGTCGTTCAGGAAACTCTCTTCCATCTATCAGTTCTGTTGATCACTAAAAATCAGAATGTCATCCAGATACACAATAACAAAAGCATCAAGAAAAGTTCTGAGCACATCATTCATTAATCTCATGAAAATAGCAGGAGCATTAGTTAAGCCAAAAGGCATAACCAGCCGTTCATACAATCCCTGCTTTGTTTTGAAAGCAATCTTCCATGCATCTTGCTCTGCAACTCTGACCTGATGGTATCCACTGTGCAAATCCATGCACATTCTCCATGAGCCATCTTTCTTTCTCACCAAAACGATTGGTGACCCACATGGTGATGTGCTAGGCCTGATGAAGCCCTTCTCGAGCAACTCCTGCACCTGCTTCTTGATTTCAACATTCTCTAAATAATACAACCTGTACATCTCAATGTTAGGCAATGGAACATCTTGCTGCAAAATAATATCATGTACTATTCCCTTTTTGGGTGGCAGACCTTTAGGTTCTTGAAACAAGACATCATACTCTGAAACAACCTTTTCTATATCAGCTTGCTGTTCAACATTACAACCCTCAAATGCATTGGTTTTATCATGTTTCTTTTCCTTTACAACCATTAGTGATAATTGTTTGCATGAATTAATCATTCTTTTCATCTGTCTTGAGTTTATGAGAGTATAATTATTCTTGAGCTTATGAGCTCTTACAAAGTATTCGATTCCATCTTTAACCAGTAGATACTTGTTCTCAACTCTATAGAAAATAACCTTTCTATCATACAAGTAAGGAATTCCTAAAACAATTCCACATATATCCAAAGGAATTATGTCTAACTCAACCTCAGCTACAAATGCTGACCCAAAAGAAAACTTGAGTTTGCACTGTCTAGTCACTTGTAGTTGTGCTTTATCATTCAACCATCCTAATGGGTATGGTTTCTTGTGAGGTGTAGTTTCTAATCCCAATTTCTTTACAATTGATTCAGAAATCAAATTTACTTGAGAGCCACTATCAAACAAAGTATCAGTCTTTTGATTTTTGGAAATAACTCGAATATGGAAAAGCTCATGTCTTTTTCTCTCATTTTCTTCATCAATAACAGATTGAGCAGAATTACTAGTAGATGCCTCAGAATTCTTACCTCTTATACCTGTGGCTGCTATGGTTGTTTCATCTCCCGAGTCTGACCCAAAATATCTCTGAATAGTTGCAGCTGTCTTCTTCTTCTTGCCCTCAGACTTCTTAGGTCTCAGCTCTGGATGCATAATCCAACAATGCTCATCATCATGCCCCTCCTTTTTATAGTGAGTGCATGAAGCTTTGGCTTTTTGTGCAGTTTTATCCTTCCTTGCTTTCCACTTCTGTTTTCTTTTCTTCTTGCTCTTGCTTATAGTGGGTTGGGATGGTCCCCCAACTTCTGGATTGCCATTCTTTCCTCTAGCCTCTAGATGAGTAGCTTGTACAGATACCTCATCTATACTAGTGGGATTAAACATGAGGATGGTATGCATCATGTAGCTGTGTAGACCACCAATGTACTTCAAAAGAGTCTCTGGTGAGTCTAGTGAGATACCCAATGTCAATTCTCTCTTTCTCAACTCTTGAGTATACCCTTGTACACTTTGCCCCTTCAACTGCCGAAGAGTTTGCCAACTCATCATGGCCTGCTGCATGTAGGCCAATGGATAGAATTGTTTTCTGATTGCAGAAACGAAGTCACTCCAGATAGAGATGGTCTTACCATGGATTTTCATATCATCTTGGGTTTTACCTTCCTGTTAGTGCCTAGATTTACCTCAGGCTGAAAAGGTAGGATCCAGGGCCAACATCAAACCACGCTCAGCCTGGTAGCTAGCCCTACTAGGTCAGGAGAGGGCTCTCTCCGGGTCAATCTCAGCAAATTATGATCAATGAGGGCTTGAGATGACTAAAATATCTACTGATATTCAGGTAGGTATAAGTGCAAGAGAATTTGATTTGATAAAATGATGATTTTGTTGGCTCAGAGGGAAAGGAAAATTTTGGGGTGAGGGGATTGAGGCTCAGTTTTGCAGAGATCTCAATGGGGCAAGGTAGGCAATCATTTTGGAACTTAAATTTGAGTGAGATGGAAGGAATAGATAGGTGAGGTGTTGAAGAGGGCAAGAGCAATCATGGATCCTCCCCAAACAGCTGAAAACATAAAAAAACTAAAGCAAACTTCAAGTAGAGCACTGCACTTTCAATTTATTCTACTTACACTCTTGTTTGTTTAGCTCAGAAGAAATAAGAAAGGGAATGACATACATAACATATAAGCAAATTCAAAATTACAAAGAGAAGCACTGTACCAAGACAAATTGCCACATGAATCCCAAAGAGTGCTGCAAATCTTGGTCTCAATTCCTTAGCCAAAATGAAAATATGTGTACAATGAAGCTCAATGCTTTCTCAAGAGTCCAACCATGCTAATGACTGAAAAACAACATAATATAGATAACCATAGCTCATCCTTGCCTTTAGGGGTCGAGCTCATATGTTTACGAGCTGTTTCAACTAATTCTAAACTGAGAACTAGAAATTAGGTAACAGAACAACACGCCTCTAGAAACAAGGGAACTGATTCATTCAGTTTGAAACAACTTTTAAACTAATGAATCTACCTCTACAAGTGAAAATTTAACATATTTACATCATGATCCATCAATGTACATTAAATTACATCACAAATTTTCCATTAGGAAAGTGAAAAAGTCAAACTAGCCAAAGCTGGGCGAAAAACAGAGTAATACTTGGTCAAACTGGCAAAATTTCCTCTATGCGCCGCGCCTGATTCTCTATGCGTAGCGCCTATTTGGAGCCACTTTTGAAGGCCTTTCCGGTATCCAAATTAGCTCCAAGTGTACTTGTTGGAAAGGTCTACCTATCTACATTCCAACCCAAGTGGAAGTTTCTAATTTGGCCTCCATTTGCCCCCCCAAAAAGTAAGTTCTCCCAACACTGCTTCCTGTGTGTCAAAATAGGGGCAGTGAGGTCATTTTTTGAGTGTTTTTGACCTTTTTGAGGGCTCAAAACCTATCCAAATTTCTTGGCCATTGGTAGGCAAGCATATTTTTCCATGAAAAATCCAAATATGTTGAGTTTTCCTCAAAATTAGATCCCCATCAAAAGCGAGCGCCAGGTGGTGTGGCGCGTAGGGTAGAAAATTCTATGTTTTAGTCCAAAAATTTCAAAAATGCAAAAAGTACCCCAAATTTTTTGAAATTTGGGCTGAGTCTTCTTCATCAAGCATTGTGTTGGGCCAAGGAAGTCTCAGCCAATATCTGAAGTCTTTCATGCTCTTTTTTCCTCCTTGATGCTCTCTTCAATCTTGCCTTTAAGCTCCTGATTCTAGCCTTGCAAACTTTGTTTCTCGCTATATAATGATATGCCATATGTCTCAACAATGTCTTCTCCTTGTTGGCCTTCTCCAACAACCTCTCTAAGTGGATATTAGCTCTTTCAAGCCATGATTCCTGATCGGCACTGACCCCTTGCTCAAGTGAAGTGAGCTCCACCCTCCTCCTTTGGGCAGCTTGGCGATTCTCGAATATGTTTGCCATCTCTATGAGGCCTCCTGGTTTCATGTCCCGCTATGGGTGAGTCACTTTGAGTCTCCTCTTCATAATCATGTGAAGGATCAGATGCCATGTCTACTGGTAGATAAACTATACTGGATAAGTAGGTGCTGATATGTCAAACTGTCTTGAATTGTCTTTTATGATGTGTTTGACCCCTGCCACCAAGGGAAAACAGTGAAATGAGGGAAAGTGGAGGGGGAATTCAGGGAAATAGGGAATTAGGGAATGATTTAGGAGGGGCTAGGTTTTGGGAATTTACATTTGGTATTTTGGGAAAGGGAACTTGGGATAGGGTATTAGTGAATTTAGGGGGTAGGGGAACTTAGGGAATAATGAAATCAATGAAAATATGGGTAAGGGAGTGATGGAGGAATTAAAGGATTGACTTGGTATCAAAACAATGAATCAAAACCCTAGGGATCAATTTTCTTTGGGGAATTTCAAATGGCAGGGTTTGATTTCTTTAAACAATCACCATTCATCAACCACCATGAAACAAGCACCAAACTTGGATTAAAAACAATGATAGAGTCTCTACCTACTTGTAACAAGACAAATCCGTGCGTTTTTGGGTGATTTGAGTGAGTTCTGGAAGTTTTCGGTCTCTCTGGCTGTGTGCGCCACGCATCCAACCCAATGCGCCACGCCTGTGCTTTTTTACACTATGAAATGCGGCCTAATGCGCTGTGCCTGGTGAGTGCGCTGCGCCTCCTGCCTAGTGCGCCGCGCCGGTAACCTGGAGCGATTTTCACCCACACTTCTCACTTGCTCACCAAAATTGCTTTGCCTTGCTTCTCTTTTCTCTTGGAGTGCAAATGAGCTTTAAACATTTGGAGACATGATTTATACATGGAGCTTTTAGATTTTAATTTTGCCAAACCCACTTTCATAATGGTTTGAAATGACTTTATTTTCACACTCTGTTTTTTGGACCTTTTCACTTCATTTTAACTTTGTGATGAACTAAATGACCTGAGCTTTGCTTGTTTTTCAGGTGTTGGAACTACTGGGGCTAAGGAAAGAAACCAAGATTACAGATGAAGTGATATACAATGAAGAAAACAAAATTTCATGATTTTTGTACAATAAAAGCAAAGTACTCTGTTTTTTTCCTCAAAATAGAGTTTTTGAGGAAAACACATTTTCGAACACTTGGTGATGAAATTTATTGATGCTGAAACCTCCTCATGACCTTCTGGTTGTTATTGGACACTTCGAAACATTTTTTGACGAAACCCTAATGAAACCCTTGACCTAATCGACAATGAAACCCTAAAGACAACCTTTTCAATCTTTAAGATAAAAAGAAGACTGTATGAGCTTTTTTTAATGAACAAACATGAGCCAGTAGGTAGATAACATGAGGGAAACTGTAGGAATGCCACTATCGTCAGAAGATCCATGCACCTAATGGAATGCAAATGACTAGGCGGGACACCTAATATGAAATGCAACAAGAGGTTTTGATCTCTGATGGAGGGATGAAGATACCGACACTAACATTGGCTCCAATGGGGATGGTAGCTCCTTGGAGGTGCCAAGAAATACTGATATCTAGGAAAGCAGGCAGTGCCTTCATCCATTGGGCTATGGAGTCAATAACTTCGACAAAAAAAAACTCGACCCTTGACGTAAAAACTCAATTTCAGGATTGAACGTGACTCAAATTGACTCATTTTCAAACTGAAATTGACTGAAAGACTTGACTCTAACAAACCAAATTAAAACTGAAGTCAAACCTCAGATTTATAGCCTTCACCTCGGGCCCCAAGCTGAAGAATGAAAGCAATACACACTTGCTCTGAAACTATTTTGAAACTGACTAAAACAAAAATGACTCAAGACTTACTTAACTGAAATTAGTACTTACAAAGCTTTTTAATGGCAGCAGTCCATCGAGATTTGAGGGCTTCAAATCATGATGACAACCACCTACCTACTGATGAAATATGTACAGTCATGTGTAGTGAGCCTTCCAATGTAACCAATCGAGCAGATGGCTACATACTGTAATTCTTCTCTCATTTTCCCCGAGCAGGTAGAATGATGTACATGTAGGCAACTCACAATAAGAACTGAAACCAAGGCTTATGATAATGAACCAGGCAAAATTTATCTTCTCTAATGCTTGCAAAAGAATGCTAGAGGGATCGTGATAATCCTGAAGCACTATCTTGGCTTGAGATCCAACAGCAAAAATACAAGTACTCCCTTCATTTTGATTTGAAAGAACAACTGGTTGCCGAGCGATAGGAAGGCACGGAGAGGTATAGGCTTCTGCCATCTGAGTGTTAGCTGAAAATTCCTTGACCATGAGAAATTTTGGCATATTGTCTCTCTCAAGCTCATATTCCTAAACTTCATGGTCTATGTCATTCTTAAATAGAAAACAATCTTCAACATTATCAAACATGACAACCTTATCATCTTCACGAAAGAAAATATTATCTGTTTGCTGATCTATAAAGCTAATTACAAGACTGCCATCATTTTCAAAAGAGGAAGAAGTTCCACCATCACCTTCTTGACCATGTGCACACTGCAGATCTGCGTTAACTTGAGCTGTAACATGACCTTTCAGGAGTTGATCTATCTCATCTTCAGACAGAGGAGATAAGACTTTTTGTTTCCTTTTTCTCAAGCAAGTATTGTCTTCTTGAAATAACATTTGAAAACATGAAAAACCTGAATGGCAGTCCTCAATTCCCCGGTCTTCTGAAATTTGAAAACATTTTGGATCATCTTCATATGACATGGCAATCAAATTATCATTCACCACTAAGTTATTGAAAAAATATTTTTCACTTACTTGAACAAAGATCTCATCTTGTTTTTCATGAAATGACTAGATTACCTCCTCATGGAGGCTTTGTTCAATAACTCAGTCTTCTTCATTCCAGATGATCTCAATAGCAGAGCTCTCCTTCATGGGATTTAGAACAAGGTTATCTTGATCACCACGATCTGAATCTAGATCTAAAATAACTGACTTGACTTTATCACATTCTGAAATTGAAACTTGACTTTCATGCATGTTGTCTTCTTCTATGGACAGATCTGAAATAAAACCTTCTCTTTCATCATTTTCCATTGTGTGAAGATCTTGATCCTGCTGCAAATTTTCTTGGGCATCTTGATAAATATCCTCTTTATGCTGCTGAAATGGATTTTCATGCAGGGCTTCCATGATCTCATCATCCATGAAGTTATCATCTTCATAAATTCTCTCAAGATTTTCAATAAAACTATAAGCATGTTTACAACAGTTCTGAACTAAATTTAATGATGGATAAGATTCTTTATACCTTTCAAAGAACATGGTATGAAAATCTTTCAAACAGTAAATACAAGCAGGCAACAAACTTTCATACCAAGATCGGGCTTCACCTTCGAGAGTGGCCATGAATATCTTCATCAAGCAATCTTAAGGAAAATCAACCTTCAACTTGCGAATATGTATGTGAAATCTAACCAGATGTAAACCAACATCCTTCCTATCATCATCTTTAAACGTAGGCAAATTCCTTTGCCAATCTACCTTAGGAATTTTATTTGGAAAACCTGGAATGTGATCTCTGCTCATGGGAGCAAAGCTTCGATCCAGCGAAACCATTTTGATAACAATGAATTCACCAAGAGATTCTTCAGGCTACTGGTTCTTGAAGAATAGAGTCACCATAACAATTCTGAACCTTGAGATTCTTCGACACTGGAGTCGCCAGGTGAATGATTTCAACCTGCATATGTGTCTGACTACTGTCCACCATCAACAATCAGATATAACTTGATTCATGTATTGGGGCAATTTGTAGGCCAAATGTTCTATTTATAAGACTAGACCGGAGGTTGACTGAAGTAGATTTTATCTACTTGCGCTAATGCAAAGCAAAAGCGTTTCGAAGGCTACCTGGCTAATCTTCAGACTCCGTTTGTAGTTTATAAAATGAATAACACTAACAAACAAACAATTTCCTCCCCAGTATGGTCGCCACTATGTTAGTGCCTAGATTTACCTTAGGCTGAAAAGGTAGGATCCAGGGCCAACATCAAACCACGCTCAACCTGGTAGCTAGCCCTACCAGGTCAGGAGAGGGCTCTCTCCGAGTCAATCTCAACAAATTATGATAGATGAGGGCTTGAGATGATTGAAATATTTACTGATCTTCGGCTAGGTATAAGTGCAAGAGAATTTGATTTGATAAAATGATGATTTTGTTGGCTCAGAGGGAAAGGCAAATTTTGGGGTGCGGGGATTGAGGCTCAGTTCTACAAAGATCTCAATGGGGCATGGTAGGCAATCGTTTTGGTACTTAAATTTGAGTGAGATGGAAGGAATAGACAAGTGAGGTGTTGAAGAGGGCAAGAGCAATCATGGATCCTCCCCAAACAACTGAAAACATAAAAAAACTAAAGCAATCTTAAAGTAGAGCACTGCACTTTCAATGTATTCTACTTACACTCTTGTTTGTTTAGCTAAGAAGAAATAAGAAAGGGAATGACATACATAACATATAAGAAAATTCACAATTACAAAGAGAAGCACTATCCCAAGATAAATTGCCACATGAATCCCAAAGAGTGTTGCAAATCTTGGTCTCAATTCCTTAGCCAAAATGAAAATATGAGTGTACAATGAAGCTCAATGCTTTCTCAAGAGTCCAACCATGCTAATGACTGAAAAACAACATAATATAGACAACCATAGCTCATCCTTGCCTCTAGGAGTCGAGCTCACATGTTTAGGAGCTGTTTCAACTAATTCTAAACTAAGAACTAGAAATTAGGCAACAGAACAGCATGCCTCTAGAAACAAGGGAACTGATTCATTTAGTTTGAAACAACTTTTAAACTGATGAATCTACCTCTACAAGTGAAAATTTAACATATTTACATCATGATCCATCAATGTAAATTAAATTACATCACACATTTTTCATTAGGAAAGTGAAAATGTCAAACTAGCCAAAGCTGGGCGAAAAACAGAGTAATACTTGGTCAAACTGGCAAAATTTCCTTTATGCGCCGCCCCTGATTCTCTATGCATAGCGCCTGTTTGGAGCCACTTTTGAAGGCCTTCCCGATGTCCAAATTAGCTCCAAGTGTGCTTGTTGGAAAGGTCTGCTTGTCTAATTTCCAACCCAAGTGGAATTTTCCAATTTGGCCTCCATTTCCCCCCAAAAAGTCAGTTCTCCCAACACTGCTTCCTGTGTGTCAAAATAGGGGCAGTGATGTCATTTTTTGAGTGTTTTTGACCTTTTTGAGGGCTCAAAACCTGTCCAAATTTCTTGGCCATTGGTAGGAAAGCATATTTTTCCATGAAAAATCCAAATATGTTGAGGTTTCCTCAAAATGAGGTCCCCATCAAAAGCGAGCACCAGGTGGCATGGCGCGTAGGGCAGAAAATTTTGTGTTTTAGTCCAAAAATTTCAAAAATGCAAAAAGTACCCCAATTTTTTTGAAATTTGGGCTGAGTCTTCTTCATCAAGCATTTTCTTGGGCCAAGGAAGCCTCAGCCAATATCTGAAGTCTTGCATGCTCTTTTTGCCTCCTTGATGCTCTCTTCAATCCTGCCTTTAAGCTCCTAATTCTAGCCTTGCAAACTTTGTTTCTCGCCATATAATGATATGCCATATGTCTTAAGAATGTCTTCTCCTTGTTTGCCTTCTCCAACAACATCTCTAAGTGGATATTAGCTCTTTCAAGCCATGACTTTTCGATCGGTACTGACCCCTTGCTCAAGCAAAGTGAGCTCCACCCTCCTCCTTTGGGCAGCTTGGTGATTCTCGAATATGTTTGCCATCTCTATGAGGCCTCCTCTGTGCATGTCCCTCTATGGGTGAGTCACTTTGGGTCTCCTCTTCATAATCATGTGAAGGATCAGATTCCATGTCTGCTGGTAGATAAACTGTCGTGGATAAGTAGGTGCTGATATGTCAAACTGTCTTGAACTGTCTTTTATGATGTGTTTGACCTCTGCCACCAAGGGAAAACAGTGAAATGAGGGACAGTGGAGGGGGAATTTAGGGAATTATTTAGGAGGGGCTAGGGTTTGGGAATTTACATTTGGGATTTTGGGAAATGGAACTTTGGATAGGGGATTAATGAATTTAGGGGGTAGGGGAACTTAGGCAATAATGAAATCAATGAAAAGATGGGTAAGGGAGTGATGGAGGAATTAAAGGATGGACTTGGTAGAAAAATAGTGAATCAAAAACCTAGGCAACAATTTTCTTTGGGGAATTTCAAATGGTAGGGTTTGATTTCTTTAAACAATCACCATTCATCAACCACCATGAAACAAGCACCAAACTTGGATAAAAAACAATGATAGAGGCTCTACCTACTTGTAACAAGACAAATCCGTGCGTTTTTGGGTGATTTGAGCGAGTTCTGGAAGTTTTCGATCTCTCTGGCTATGTGCGCCGCGTATCCAACCCAATGCGCCGCGCCCGTGCTTTTTTACACTGTGAAATGCGGCCTAATGCGCCACGCCTGGTGAGTGCGCTGCGCCTCCTGCCGAGTGCACCGCGCCGGTAACTTGGAGAGATTTTCACCCCCACTTCTCACTTGCTCACCAAAATTGCTTTGCCTTGCTTCTCTTTGCTCTTGGAGTGCAAATGAGCTTTAAAAATTTGGAGACATGATTTATACATGGAGCTTTTAGATTTTAATTTTGCCAAACCCACTTTCATAATGTTTTGAAATGACTTTATTTTCACACTCTGTATTTTGGACTTTTTCACTTCATTTTAACTTTGTGATGAACTAAATGACCTGAGCTTTTCTTGTTTTGCAGGTGTTGGAACTACTGGGGCTAAGGAAAGGAACCAAGATTACAGATGGAGTGATATACAATGAAGAAAACAAAATTTCATGATTTTTGTGCAATAAAAGAAAAATACTCTGTTTTTTCCTCAAAATAGTGTTTTTGAGGAAAAACACATTTTCGAACACTTGGTGATGAAATTTATTGATGTTGAAACCTCCTCATGACCTGCTGGTTGTTATTGGACACTTCGAAACATTTTTTGACGAAACCCTAAACCCTAGACCTAATTGACAATGAAACCCTAAAGACAACCTTTGCAATCTTTAAGATAAAAAGAAGACTGTATGAGATTTTTTTAATGAAAAAACATGAGCGAACAAGTAGATAACATGAGGGAATCTGTAGGAATGCCACTACCGTCAGAAGATCCATGCACCTAATGGAATGCAAATGACTGGGTGAGACACCTAATATGAAATGCAACAAGAGGATTTGATCTCTGACGGAGGGATGAAGATACCGACACTAACACTTCCCACCAAACCAAGGTAGTGCCTCCTAGGCGTAGGCTTACTACCTGAATCTTACTCTTGTTTGAGTTTATGTTCTGTACCCTGCAATACACATCAATTTGTCTAATCGAATTGTCTAGTTTTTCAGCATTTAGCTCTCCATCATATATGGGCAAATCAAATTTAACCTCTAACTTAATCAAAGATGCTTTCTTATTATGCACAGGGCTATTAGGAGGTGTGAGAAAGTTTTCCACTTTCCCCTTTCCTTTGGAGTTGTCATGGAAGTGAGACTCATCATCTTCTTTCTCTTGCTTAGAGCCTGATGCATCTTCCACCTTTTGCTTTCTAAAGTCTCTGTACATTTCTTCAACCATAGACTTTATAGCTAGGAAACTCTCTATGAATTGAGGGTCTGGCCCCATAGAACCTTCTTCTGACATGGTCTTTCGAGGATAGACTCTCCCAATTTCAGGATTAGTTTCCACCAACTCTCCTTCTCCTAATTTGAGCTTTGATCTTGTGAGCATTCACAGCTATACCAACACAAGCTTGTCTAACCTTATAGCCTTATGCTCTGATACCACTTGATCTGATATTCACCCTATGAGTGCCATCAGTTAAAGATTTATTAAACTAAAGGTATTACAGACTCATGTGCTGGTGTGTGTTCTATGTTATTGAAACAACAAATCGATCAGATTGCCAATACACAGACAAATAAAATGGCCTTGTTTTTATTGTGTCTTTTAGCAGAGAAATTACAATACAGGGACTCAATATGAATTCTCCTGAAGCAGATTTTTCTTGGCAGGGTGGTTCTTGGATTCCGCAAGCCACTTGGAGTACACAAACTCTTCTTCTTCCTACCAGCTCTGTGACCTATTGGTCTACAGTGGAAAGATCCAAATGTGATGCTCAGTCCGGACAAATTCCTCTATGGGAAGGCTTGAATCTTCAAGCTTTTTGGTGCTCGATGCTGCCTGTGGTCAGCTTGGCCCTCTATCTCTTCTGCTTGGCTTTACTGTTCTTTGTGTTCAGTCCTCCTCTTAGGGTTCACTGCTCACTGTCTCTCTTGGTCACTTGGACTCTTCTCAATTCTGATTCCAAATCAACTCTAAATGATTCGACTGTCTCTGTTCATGGCTTTAGCCATTCGATCCCTATGCCTGTTCGGTTCCTCTTCTGCCTATATCGATTCATATTTCAGAGAGCTTTCTTATGACAGTGACTAGAAGTTGCTGCGTTCACAATCAGTCTGGTTAATTTGTTGTGTAATTGACCTCCTCGCATTCAATCCTAATAAAGCAGTGGCCCATCTTGAAAGTGGACCTAGAGACGTAGTCCATCAGGGACGAACTCCGTAATCAATCTTGTTGTCTGGTATCGTTGTGTTTTTGTTGTTTTTCACTTCCATTTTCATCTTGCTTATGTTTCAATTCTGTCATTAATTCATTCCTTTTCAAGCAGTTCTCACGGTTAAAGCACTTTAAATTAACATTCAGTTCAATGATGGCAATAGTCAATTCTACTTCAGTTTAACATATGATCATTTCAGATCATATAATTTGGTATCAGAGTAGGTTGTGTTTGTACAATTTGTCAGTGAATTTTAACCAAGTCAAAGTCACAACGTGGAGAAGGAATCCTCGAGGAGATTGATCCAAAAATTGGAAAGCGAAGAGTCACTCATAAGTCAACCATGACAGGATCTGATGCAGGTGAAAATCCAGAAACTAAGATGAGCGAGGAATAGTTTCAAAAAACTTTCTTGAGTATGCAATAGATTTTGGGAGAAGTTTATGAAGATAAGAAAGCGAGATATACAACTTCCTCTTCAAAGACATCGAATAAGGACAAAGGTAAAGGTAAGGCTGATAAACCTCCTTCACCTCCATCATCTCCATCATCATCATCATCTTCTTCTTCTAGTTCAGAATATGAAACAGAAAAGAAACCTAAGAAAACATCTTTTTTGAAACTTGATGTAAAATTTGAGTTACCTATTTATGATGACGAAATGAATCCCAAAAAGTTAGATAACTAGATTAACCAGTTAGAAGTGTATTGTCGTATTTAGAACATTTTTGACGATAAAACTTGAATCTAGTGGGAAAGTAAAACTCAAGTGGATGTAAAGTGGAAAGGTAAAGTCACCTCTTAATGGTCTAAGTTTTTAAAAGCTCTTAGGAAACAATTATATCCTTTAGGATACATGCAGCAAGCTGTTATTGATTGGAAACATCTGAGGCAAGGTAAAGGGCAAAGTGTTCAGGAGTTTACTCAGGAGGTCAGAAAGAAAGCATTGGTGCTTGGTATTTCATTGGATACATGTGAAACTTTATTAAAATACATTGGCAATTTACATTCATATTTACAGCATACATTATTGATGTTTAATCCTGATGATTTTGATGAAGTGTGTGTTCAAGACATACATATTGAATCAGGTGGCAGACCATTCAAGTTTTCACCACAATCATCCAAAGAGTTGGAAATCAAGGATTCCAATGACAGTAAAGGGAAGAAAAATTCGAAGAGAAAGAAATCAGCGACAACTCAGAAGGAAAGACCTACTTGTTCTCATTGCTAGAGAATCAGTCATGATGAATCTAGGTGTTGGAAACTTCATCCTGAACTTAAGCCCAAAAAGTTCCTTAAAGAGAAGGATGAAAAGAAAGCAATTGCAGCAGTCCAGCAAGATCTAGGTTCCGATTCAGGTGATGAAAGGAGGATAACTGCCATAGTTTCGACAGGTAAAACTTCTGACACTGGTTCAAGTTCGAATACTATTGCATCTTCATTAAACGTAAATCCTTCAAATGAGGATAAAAGAGTTGAATTATTTAACATAAGGGTAACTTCTAAGCACACAAAGATATATACAATGTTCGATAGTGGATCACAAGCCAGTTTAATATCTGAATATTTAGTTAAGAACTTGGGTTTGGAGACATGGAATCATCCAAGACCTTACCCATTAGGATGGCTAAATAAATCAACTCAGATAAAAGTCACAAAACAATGTCGATTAAGATTTGCCATTACAGCTAATTACATTGATGAAGTGGAATTAGATGTGGTTCTAGTAGACATATGTGGAGTTGTCTTAGGAAGTCCTTATCTTTATGATTGTGATGCAGTATTTTACAAGAGAGAGCATAAATATCACCTTAAGAAAGATGGGGTTGAATTTATTGTCAGGGCACATCAAAGTAAAAATCACTTGAATTTAGTTGTTGCTAATCAGATGAAGCGATTAATAAGTTCAAATAAGAGATTTGTACTCATGTGTGTAAAAGAACAACATAAGAATTGACATGATGTTTGTTCAAGTTATGAGTCTCAGCTTAAAGATAGTTTGATCAAAGAGGTAGAAACTTTTTCATTTCTATTTAAAGAAACCAAACATCTTACTCATAAGTAGGGAATACAACATGAGTTATAGTTGATGCCTAAAACTCCTCTTCCTAATGTCAGAATGAATCAATTCAGTCCAAGTTTGGAAGTTAACAGTTACAAGGATGCAGGTCAGTATTGGGGAAAGTCAGTGTTAAATTTCTCTTGTATTGTGTCACCATTTCATGTTTCAAATAGTTTGGAAGCCTCTTTTCAAGTGGAGAGGAAACCCATTTGTTTTCATATCAAATCCTTTTCTAAAGTAGTGTCAAAGTATCCAATACATCTAAGGGAAACTTATGCATTAGGGGAAAGTGCTAATCAATGGAAGCATCATTTAATGAATGAAGAAACAATGATTCAAACAAATCAACAAACATTTCAATACTTTCAAAATCAAACTAAGTTGCAACAGTTTTCATATTACATTTTGATGGGTTTATTGCAGCAAGTTCACTTAGTAATCATGAATCAGGAAAGTATATAAAATCAAGTAGTTGGTTTGATGTCAAAAATGTCTTTGATTGTCTCTGTCATTCCGCAATATAGATTGTTAATATATGTCAATAGTATTGAACAATATCCAATAGAGACCATTTTCAAAGATGTTTATGAATCACTAATTCATGGTGTTTGGTTGAAATAAGTCAATTTTTCATGTTCATAATAGGCTGTTTGACCATCTTCGCAAGTTGTGCATACTACAGATGGATGGAATATTTCACAGATTCAGTGTGCCATGATTAGCATCATCAGGGTCATCACTTTTAGGTGGTTGATCGAATGTATTAGTACATCTTCTGGACAAGGTGGGAGAGTGAGGGAGCTCTACCCTCATTTACTATCTGTTTAAGTCAAACTTTTATGGTCCAAAAGATTTCCAGAGGAGAGGATTGATCCAGGAGGATCTTGTCAGTCCAACATGAGCGAAGTCTCCAGTGGTTCAACATTGAAGTGATTGTCAAATGATCATTGGTCGATGAGGTCTTGAACTTTATCATATTCGCCAGTATTCATCATCAAGCATTTAGTGTCCGGTGTCTTCAGCTTTGACAAAGATGTTTATGGTTCAGGTTGTCTAGTGATGTCAATGGTTTTCATGGTGTTCGAAGGATAAGGTTTTGTACCTAGTTGTCGACATGTGGTTGTCGTCAATTCTGCCAAGATTTGGTCATCGACATGGGTTTGTTGTCCTTTTCGCAGGGTTTGGTTGTCAACTCATGTTCGTCGTCAATTCCGCTAGGGTTTTCTTGTCAATTTTGGTCCATGGTTTCATCATGTGGTTTTGAATGTCACTTTGTGACAATTTTTTGTAAATGGGTTTTTAGAACAAAATGATCTAAACCTAAAGCCTACATGCTAATCTACACATAAAACCCTAACCAAAACCTAAAACATAAACCTAGTTTCTAACCCTCTCGGACTATGACATTACAATGTAAATAAAATACATTAAAAAACCTAATCTAAACCCTTTCAGGCCATGTTACATTAAAAACCTATGTAATAAACCATAAAATATTGCAAAACATATAAAACAATCCATAACCGCTAGACTAACTGCGCGGGGAGAAGACCACGACGAGCTCATGTGAGTAGTTAGGAGGTCGCAGGCAGATCACAACGGATATCCATGTCACCGCATTGGAATAGGTCCCTAACCGTAACTGCCTCAGGATAAGACATGTGCACAACATCTCATTCACCATGCAGTTAGGGTTTATCTCTGCTGTTTGGTGGACAGTTATGGTTAGGCAGGGTATCAGTGCTATGTGAACGTCGGGTTAGCCGCAATTTCCAACCATCACAACAAATGGTTAGCGGAATCGTCGGAGCCCTAATCGCGGGTAAATTGCCTATGCACATGTGCTATCACCCTCCTTCACCCGATTAGCAAACTGCTAATGGTTTTCAGGTTATTATAAGGTTGTAGGTGGGTTTTTGTTCGAAAATTTGAAATTTTAATACACCTAAGGTGCCAAATGTCATTAAGTGACATAAAAACATTTCAACAAACCCTAAACCAACCCTAAAATCAGCTTATTCACTCCTAAACTCAGCTTGAGGAGGTTAGAGTACATTTGCAGGGCTATAAAGACAATTTGGTGCTTTGAAAAGAGGGAGAGTGGTTTTTGAGTTTTATGTGCATATTCTGGAGGATATAGATTGTTTTTGTTTTTAATGTAACAGGAGCATTGAGAGTCGGAATTGGGAACCAAGACAGGGGTTGGAAAGCTATTTCAAAGAGATTTCTTATGACAATGACTAGAAGTGCCTGTGTGCATAATCAGGCTAGTTAATTCGCTGTGTAATTGACCTCCTCAAATTCAATCCTAATAAAGTGATCACCCATCTTGAAAGCGGACTGGGAGACGTAGTCCATCAGGGATGAACTCTGTAATCAATCTTGTTGTCTGATATCACTGTATTTTTGCTGTTTTTCACTTCTGATTGCATCTTTCTTATGTTTCAATTCTGTCATCAATTCATTCCTTTTCAAGCAGTTCTCACGGTTAAATCCTTTTAAGTTAACATTCATTTCAATGATGGCAATAATCAATTCTACTTTAGTTTAACATATGATCATTTCAAATCAAGGTGTGTAGGTTAAGGGTTGTTATATGCATTATGGTTATGTGTACGCCTTTCAATCTATTGATGTTATGGTTACATACATGATAGATGCTAGTTTATTAGTGTAGTCATATGCACATGTATTAGATAGTCATGAATGATAGTAACCTGTGGTTGTATGCATTGCTATTGTTGTTTTATGTTAGATAAATTAGTGATTATGTTATATATTGTTGATGAGTATGTTATAGGTTAACTTGTTGGTGTTATATGATAGTTAGCTTGATGATTAGGTTATATGTTGTTGATGAGCATGATATGTAACTTGTTGTTGTTATATGCTAATAACTTGAAGATTAGGGTTATAGCATTAATATCTTGATGTTATGTGTATCATACTAAGTTGGATTGGTCTAAGCAAATGGTTAGGGTTATGACATCCAGGTATCAGTTAATATGTCGTGACATTATGTCATACTAATCTATAATGTTATGTAACCAGCTCACAAAATAGAAGAAATATAAATCAACGACTTCAAAATAAGCCTCTTTGAGGGGGAAAGCTCCTTTACATTACACAAATGAACAATTCTTGGACGATACAAATGACAAGACCTTCTTTCTATATATAGGAGTATAAGGGTTCCCAATACAATCAGAGCCTACATAACAATAATATTGTAGGGGCACAAAAATAACAATTGTGGGCTTCTATGGGGCAGAATAATAACAACATGGGGACTACATGGGCACAATAATACAATAAGGGGGTTGCACTAATAAAAATAAGGGGTTACACTAGTAGTATAGAGACCTAACATGCCCCTATCCTTCAAAAAGTGTTTTCCTCAACGCTTGAGTAGTTATGGATGCTTTTGTATAAAATTCTCATCCTCCCATGTGGAATCTTCA
The DNA here is from genome assembly GCA_031772625.1 of Pinus tabuliformis. Taxonomy (NCBI): domain Eukaryota; kingdom Viridiplantae; phylum Streptophyta; class Pinopsida; order Pinales; family Pinaceae; genus Pinus; species Pinus tabuliformis. The sequence continues at coordinate 1,032,130,694 of CM062815.1, forward strand.
GCGGGTAAGTTCTTCCACTTGATGAGATACTTTAAAATTGATCGATTTCGTAGCTATCAATTTCTTGTTTTTGTGACTGCTTCAGGTTCCAATATGATTTTTCCTTCCTTGTCAAGTTTTGGAAATATTGTTTGAACTAGGACCTTCTCACTTATAACCTTCTTTAAGCATGAAACATGGAAAATTGGGTGCACTCGGGAAGATGCAGGAAGCTCCAATTTGTATGCCATAGTACTAATATTTTGTAACACCTTATATGGACCATAATACTTTGGTGATAATTTATTATCCTTCTTAGCTTGCTTGAGGGACATTTGTTTATATGGTTGTATTCGTAGAAATACCCAGTCACCTACATCAAAACTTCTTTCGCTGCGATGTTGATTTTCCTGTTGTTTCATTCTATTTTGCACCAAAGTGAGGTTATCCTTTAAGAGTTTGAGAACTTGTTGTTGATGCTTGATGTGATCTTCCATTGCTTGAACCTTAGAATTTTCTTTTAAAGATGATGTGATGGACGGTGGATGATATCCATAAAGTGCCATAAATGGGGTCATTTTTGCTGCAATATGGAAGGAAGTTTTATACCACCATTCAGCCAGAGGCAACCACTTGACCCATTGTGTTTAGTTATCATATACAAAGCAACAAAGATATCCTTCCAAACATTTTTTCACTATCTCAGTTTGCCCATCAAATTGAGGATGATAAGATGAGCTATGAGCTAACTGAGTACCTAGACAAGAAAATAATTATGTCCAAAAATTTCCAGTGAAAATGGGATCTCTGTTGCTTACAATAATCTTTGGGTTTCCATGTAGCTTTTGAATTGTTTCCATAAATGCAGTAGCAACTGTACTGAATTTAAATGGATGAGATAGTGCACAAAAGTGTGCATACTTGGTAAGTCTATCAATTACCACCATGATGACACTCTTTCCTTCGGACTTGGGTACACCTGTGATAAAATCCATTGAAACCACCTCCCAACGTTGACTTGGAATGGATAAAGATTGTAATAGACCCAGGGTCTTAATTGTCTCAACTTTATTTTGTTGGCAAACCAAACATTCCACCACAAACTTTTGAATATAAGATTTAAGGCCATCCCAAAAAAATATTTCTTAACCATGTGGTAAGTTTTTAAAAATCCCGAGTGCCCTCCTAAGGGAGAGGTGTGCAATTCTAGAAGAATCTTTTGTTTGAGCTGGGAATTCTTATAGAGGTATAAGCGATCCCTATACCATAACGAATCATCTTTCCAGTTAAATTTATCAGATGTACTGGGATCTTGTTGAAAATTTTGAATGAGTGCCCATACTTCTTCGTCATTCTTCCATTCATCCCTTGCTTTGTTTATCCAATCTGGTTGGGTAATAAAAATGGCACAAAACAATGCTTCCACATCCTCATCCTTTCTTGAGAGTGCATCTGCAACAACATTTTTCTTCTCTTTTTTGTAGATGATTTCAAAGTCATAACCCAAAATCTTTGTGACCCATTTTTGTTGCTCTTATGAAGATAATCTTTGTTCTAAAAAGTATTTAAGTCTTCCCATTAGGTAAGGTTGCCATTTCTTGAGTGCATGTAGTATTGCCAACATTTCCTTCTCATAAATAGCTTTATGTAAATACATTCCTTTGATTGGGCGACTTTCTAAAGCAATGGGTCTTTCTTCTTGCATTAAAACAACACCAATTCCATTTCCTGAGGCATCACATTCCACCATAAAGGTTTTTGTGAAGTTTGGCATAACTAATACCAGTGCTTGGCACATTGCCTCTTTAAGATGTTCAAGGGCCTTCATTGCTTCTGGAGTCCAAGAAAATGATTCTTTCTTTAGTAATGTTGTTAGAGGTGTTGCTATTCTCCCATAATTCTTAACAAACTTGTGATAATACCCTGTCAACCTGAGAAATCCTCGCATATGCTTTATGGATGTGGGGATTTTCCATTCCTTAATGGCTTTAATTTTGCTAGGGTTTACCTTAACACCTTCATGAGATATAATATGACCCAGATATTCCACCTTTGTACTCCGAAGAAACATTTGGAGGTTTTTGCATATAATTGTTTCTCCTCCAATACTTTGAGCACCCTATCAACATGTTGAACATGATCTTTCCAAGACTTGTTGTAGATTAATATATCATCAAAAAATACTAACACAAATTTTCTAAGGAAGGGTTTGAAAATGGAATTCATCAAACCTTGAAATGTAGAAGGTGCATTAGTAAGGCCAAAAGGCATGACCAAAAATTCAGAATGACCCTCATGGGTTCTAAATGTTGTTTTTGGAATGCCTTCAGTCTTCATTATGATTTGATGATATCCTGAATGAAGATCGAACTTGGTGAAGTATACTGCTCCATATAATTCATCCAATAGTTCATCAATGACAAGAATGAGAAATTTATCTTTAATAGTGAGCTTGTTGAGCTCCCTATAATCCAGAAACATGCACCATGATCCATCCTTCTTGTGTACCAATACTACTAGAGCAGAGAAACAACTTTGACTAGGTTGAATTATACTAGCCTCTGGCGTTTCTGCAGCCATACATTCAATTTCACTCTTTTGGGCATATGGATATCTGTAAGGCCTGATTTTTGGGGGCACACTTATTGGAATCAAATGAATAGCATGATCATGATCATGAATAGGTGGGAGGCCTTTGGGAGTCTCAAATACCTTGGAATGATTGTCCAATTTTTTTTGGATATTTGGAGAAATATATGATTTTGATGTGGGAACCTCTAGTGAACATAATTGTGAAATTACTGTTGAGTCCCAAACCTGCACTTCCCTATATACCCTTTCAGCCTTCTTTTTCCATTTACTTCATCCACCAAGCTGTCAAATCGTTGCATAATAGTATAAAAAGAGCTTATGAAATGGTTTCCTAACTATGTTTATGACTGTTGTTTGATTTAGATTTTTGTTCAAGCAGCTGCGGAAACTTGCCACTTTCCGCAGCCAGACCAAGTTTCCGCAGCCATTTTGTTAAAGGCTATGCTACAGGTGTCCAATGGAGAAACCATCCACATGGGTAAGATGCAAGTGACGTGTACATGGAGTGTGTCGCCTCAGATCAGCTAAATCACTCATAAACAGTCGTGGTCAACGATGGTCAAAAGAAGGGCCAAATGAGGAGTTTTGCGGTGGCACGGCTCTGTTTTTCCCACGTGAAGGTTTGCGTGGCACGATCCTTAGTTTCCGGAGGTACTGGCACACCTGGAGAGCAGCCCGTGAGCTAAACCAAGCAGCCACCACTCCATGAATTCATGACCATCACGCTAGATCTCGGGTCAAGGAGATTTACGTGTCTCTTGGCAGCATAAATCTAGGAATTAGTTGCAACACCTTTTCTTATAAATAACGCGTTGATATACGCTGAATGGATTAGCTTTTGTATTGTAATCTTGACTGTTGTCGCCCACTGTACTGCATTTCACTTTGCTTTAAATACATGAGAAGACTGTTTTTCTGAATCTGATTTGTGACTAAGTGATTGACTGGCCGAGGTTGCAGAGGGCCCCTGTACACCAGAGCTTTGTATAGTTTCTTACTTGCTTTCATTTACTATTTTTTAAATCATTGCTTGTATATATATTGTGCTGTTCTGATGTTCATTTGCTGTCTATATTTCCTTTATGTTTCTTTTCTAACTGTTAGCTGATCAATGCTTCTTTTACAGGTTTTGTTGTAGGTAACCTGGGCAGATTTACATATTTTTTTGATAACTACTGACATGAGATCATCTTGTCCTTCCTGCTGATTTTCATTTCCTGAAGTTTAATTCCAGCACTGTCATTTTTCAAATTGCATTTTGCTTATTTATTTTTCTGCTACTTAGACATCATATTACTCATCTGTTTATGATTTCCTTTCTATAGTCAAGTGACTCTATTAGTAAGGAATCAGAATATTACTTATTGTAGTATGATTTAGTTTGTTTTCCTGCAATTTAGATATCATATTACTCAACTTGTTTATGATTACTCCCCATAGGCAAATTGAGTTGAAGGGTAAAGGATCAGAACAGGGGTTGAAGTAGTGTGATTAGTTAAATCTTAGTTTCCTTTTATGCAATTTAATTTCCTGCAATTTAGATATCATATTACTCAGCTTGTTTATGATTACTCCCTATAGGCAGATTGAGTTGAAGGGCAAAGGATTAGAACAAGGGTTGAAGTAGTGTGATTTAGTTGCTTTGCTTTCAGTCTTTGAGTTGCTTTAAGTTCAATTTTTACTTTTTTTTTTCATGCAGCAGTAAGGATACTGGGCCATTGTCATTAGTTCACTGTTTGGTTCATTTACTTCCTCTCGAGAATTGATTTCATTACAGTCAGTTTAGGGCTTTCTTTTTGAAAATTTTTAAGTTTGGAAAATCACTGTAGAAATCACCATTTTTTTTTTTTAGACAAACTTCGGTTGGTATATTATAATCTGAAAAAAAGAGAGGCAGTTCGCCATACATACAATATTTCTTGGACATCATGGATCCAAGGAATTACAAAAAGGGTCCCTTCCTTGATCCTTGTTCTAGTATTCCTGCCTCTAAGGCTTCTTATACTACTGTAAATCCTTACATATTGCAAGCACCAAAATTTACAACTACAAAACATATTTAATCTATCTCTATATGGCTGATCTTCCTAGCTGTGGACTCTTCTGGGTATGGGTCTGGCTCATTCTGTTTTGGACTGGAGGAAGAAGGGGTTTCCTTGAACTTTTTGTCCATCATGAACTTGAGGACTACTATCGATTCTTCTGCGTGGCTGCACCGGTTGGCCAAGTTGCTGAACTGTTCATGTAGAGAATTGACTCTGTGCAGGAACAAATTGATCTCTGCCCGATACTTCTCATTGAGAACTCTGAACTGATCTTCCATTCACGTTTCCAAGCTTTGGACTTGGTCCTCTAGTGCACGCTGTTGCACTCTCAACTCCTCGAACTCTGCCTGAACGTCTCTGTAGTGGAAGCAATCTTCTGAGCGGGCCATTATCACTGAAAATTCCCTGTCTGCGTTGTTGGCTTCTTTAGCGCGGGACCTCTGAGTTCTTTGCTTACTGCAGACTGCAACCACGACTCTCGCAGGATTGTTATGATTCTGCTGGGCGCTATAACAACTCCCTCGGGCTGATTGGGGATGAACGGGAACGATAATGTCCTGTTGCCTGGAGAAACTGGCTTTCTTAGTGTATTGAGGAGTTCTGCCATCTGGGGTATAAATAGAAACCATTTGCATGCTGTGAGGGCGGGAAGATGCCCGTCTACGGCTCGCAGTAGTCCACGGAATGGTCAAATGCATATCTTGAACCGCAAATGGGATCCTTCTGCAAGGACGATTCTCTGCTGGATTTCTCTTGATTCCCATGCATTGAATCGATGTTCTGATCTCATTTCTGATCCAAATCCTGCCTACCTTACCTGCTCCGTCATCGGCACTGATTACTTGTCTGATGTCATTGGTTCTGTCAGTTGTGGTACACCTGCTGTTGACTAACTGTTGTAGGTTCATGGTAATGGCTGCAGAGAGACAGTGTTATTACAACTCAGGCTGCCCTTGGAGCGCTCGCATGCCCTGTTGGCATACTTATCAGCCTCCTTGTTCAGGCCACGTAGGATGTGATAGTATTCGACCTCTTCCATTGAAGCATGGAGGATCTGATTCCGGTGGTTTATCTGCTGGAGGAGGATATTCGGCGTGCTCTGTCTCTGCGCCATAAGCCTGATAATTATTGCTGAGTCCCCAAATACCACTGCCTTTCGTATCCCTAATTTTAGCAGCTGTGTGAGGCCCTGATATAATGCTAATCCCTCTGCCCTGTTGTTGGAGATCTCTCCTAGCCCCCATTCGAAGTGAAGCATGCTCTCTCCATTTGCGTTGCAAATTAGACCCCCTGCACCTGCTTGGCCCGGGTTCGATTTAGAAGCTCCATCAAAAAATAAGTAGAATCTGTTACAATTTCTCAGCCAATTCGAAAATTCCTCATCCTTTAGCCTCAGTTTCCATGCGCTACTTGGTTCTTTCATTTGTGTTCTTCCTTGGTTTGTTTCCTGAGCGCTAGCAATATTCTCTAAAACATAGCTGATCAGGTTTCTCTCTTCCATGCTATAATTTGTTGCCTCAATCTTGCCTTTGGTGTGATTTGTGACTGTCTCCTCCGCTAACATTTTTGCCTTGTGACAAATTATCCTGGTGTTGCAGCCTTTCTCCTGGAAGACCTTTCCATTTCTTGCCAACCAAATGCGCCATAAAAGGGTTAGAGGAATGGTGTTCCATACCCTTTGCACCAATTTACTCCTTTTCTCTTTCCATGGACAGTTCTTTCTCCATTTGTGTATCGTTTCTGCAATAGTTGCCTGAGGCTCCCAGGAAGCTTCCCCTATTGAGGCCATCTTTCTCCAACATTCATCAGCCACCGGACATTCTATAAACAGGTGCTGGATTGTTTCCTCTGATCTACAGCAGTTTGGGCATCTGGATGGCCCCATTATGCCTCTTTTCTTTAAGTTTTCCGCTGTTAGTGTTTTTCCTTTCAAGAGCAGCCAAATGAAAAATTTGATTTTGGGGGGTGCTTCTGCTCTCCATACAAGTTTCCATTGGTTCCATATTTCCTGATGGAAGTTGCTATCACATAGAAATTGGTGTCCAACTTTAACCGTGTATTGAGTTCCAGTTGGGTCCCAACGATATCCATCATGCTTGCCTTCTTGGATCAGAGCTTTGCTGTGTAGGAGATTCTTTAGGACAGTGAGGCTAGTGTCTAGCTCCCTGGGATGATCCGGGAAATTCCAACCTGTCCATGCTTGAGAATGATTGTCCCATTGTGATATTTGGGCCAAGTGCATTATTCCTTTGCCGTTGAGCCAGTTTATGGCAGGGATTGCCTCCATGTTTGTTCCAATGGGATGCTGCCCTAAAATTCTGTCTGTGGAGAAGTTGATGCTGCTCCCCCCTCCTGGGACCTTTGAGATATTCTGAGACATAAAGGTAATGGCCTTCTTGCAGAGTTGCCAAATTTTTGTACTATCTCTGTTGGGTATATTAGTCTCCAGGAGTTGATGCCTTGTGCAGTTCAGGTATTTTGCTTCTAAAACCTTCTTCCACCACGCTGCAGGCCCTGTGATCAACCTCCATACTATTTTAGCTCCAAGTGCTAAATTTAGCAATTTTGGTGATCTGATGCCTAATCCTCCTTTTTCCTGAGATTGAATGATGTTCTTCCAGCTTACAAGATTGATTTTTTTTTTTATCCGTTTTCCCTCCTTTCCAAAGGAAATGCCTGAGAGCTCTTTCCATTTTCTGATGGAAAACAACAGGAGCTTGATATAAGGAGAAACGATATATGGGAAGAGAAGCTATACCTGATTTTAGAAGAACTAGTCACCCTGCTGGATTCAGCCACATGGTGCCCCATTGCTGGATTTTTCTCTTTATTTTGTCAAGAATTTCGTTCCAGGTATCAGCTTTCAACGGTCCCATACTTACTAGCATCCCTAGATAGGAGAAATGATTCCAGACTAGTTTGCAGGAGACTCCAAATATACTTGCAATGTTATGGATGGTGTGATTTGGTGTGTTCCAACCATATATACAACTTTTTATCTGATTAACCTTCCCACCTGATTAATCCATGAATTGGTCTAAAATCTTCTTAAAGCGCCTTGCAATAGTGGTGGAAGCTCCTCCTATTAAGAGAGTATCATCTGCAAATTGAGAGTGATTGATGTTCTTTGTTCCTTGTTTGATCTTGATGCCAATGATTAGACCTATTCTCTGGTTGTAATCCAAGGTTTGACTGAATGATTCAGCCATAAGGATAAACAAGTAAGGTGATAGGGGGCAACCCTATCTAAGGCCACGAGAAGATTGGAATGCAGCACACGGTCTCCCATTAATTAAAGGGGAGATCTAGGAATCCGTTATACAAGCTTTGATCATTGTGATAAAGGAGGGGTCAAATCCCATTTTATGAAGAACAATATACAGGAAGGAATGCCTTACCCTATCAAAAGCATTGGCGAGATCCAGATTAAGGACAAACCCTTTCTCTTTTATGCTTAAACTTGAGTGGATGGCCTCTTGCACAAGAAGGATAGAGTCAATGATGTGCCTATTAGGGAGAAAACCCCCTTGGTTTTCTGAGATCAGGGATGGGAGGTGTGGCTTGAGCCTGGATGCTAGAATTTTTGAAATTATTTTATATGCTGAGTTGCATAGAGATATTGGCTGAAATCTTGAAAAAGTGGAAGGTCTGTTCTCTTTTGGGATTAAGGCTAGATAGGTGGAGTTGGTAAATCCCCCCATTTTGCCTTTTTTAAGAACCCAACGAATCATCTTTGTGAGATCTTTTTTAATCATCTGCCAATATTCTCTATAAAAGCTGATTGGGAACCCATCAGGTCCTGGAGCTTTATCTGGGTGTAAGCTCCAAATTGCTGCTTGGATTTCTTCTTCTTCTACTTCTTTTCTAAGACTGCTGTTCATTTCTTGTGTGACTCCTTTAGACAGGTGCTGCAGCATGCTTGAATAATCCTCCTCATCTTTATCCTCAGTCAGAAGGCTATTAAAGTGTTTGGTGGCTGCTTCCTTTATAGAGTCCTGAGTGTTGTAACTGTTCCCTTCATTATCCTTTATTGTGCTCACTGTATTTCTGGCCTTTCGAACCGTGGCCTGCTTGTGGAAATAAGCTGTGTTTTTGTCCCCCTCTTGCAACCAGAGTTGCCTTGATTTCAGTGTCCATTTTGTTTCTTCATCCCTTATAGTTTGACTCAGCTGAGAATATAATCTAGTTTCTTGCTCTTTAGTTTGCTGGGATAGCCCAAGAGCTTCAATTCTTTGCTGCACTTCCTCTAGCTCTTGCTTAATTTTCTTTTTGCTCACCTCGGGCTCTTGATAGTTGTTCTTTGCCCAATTTTTTAGAGCCTGTCTTACTCTCTTCAATTTTGTCTCCCAAATATAAGTTGGCGATCCTTCCACATGCTGAATCCAAGCCTGCCGCACCACATCTTTTGCTGCTGGGGAACGATTCCAAATGGAGCAGTATTTGAAGGGTATGGGTCCTAACTGGCATTGTTTATGAAGAGTAAGCGTTATTGGGTAATTATCAGAGGCTGAAACATTGAGAATATTTAAATGACTTGTAGTGAAGGTGGACAGGTATGCTATACTTATAAGGAACCTATCAAGACGTTCCATGATATTGCCAGCACCAATTCTTCTGTTACTCCAGGTGTACCTATGATTTTTGGGTCTGATATCAACAAGGTCTTGCTCCTGCATGATAGTCTCAAGTCGACTTCTGAAAGGATCAGGGGTGAAGTTTCCTCCTCTTTTTTCGTTAGCGTGCATCACCAGATTTAAGTCTCCTGCTATAATGAGATTATTGTTCTGCTCTTCTTCTATACTTGCTTCCAATGTGTTCCAACACACTTCTTTCTCTCTGTACTGATTCGGTGCATATATGTTGTAAACTGTTACCTTTGAGCCACCAGTTTTGCTTTCCAATTTGACTCGAATCCAGTTCTAATGGACTCTGGTGGAATCATAGATCCATTTATTGCTATCCCACATAGTTAGTATGCCGCCTGAGGCTCCTCTTGCTTCGCTTGCACATCCATTGAGATGCTTTTGCCTGCTTATTACTCTGCTAATTTCTGACTGATATTGCTTTGTTTCTTGGATAAGAACAATTTCAGGATTTTCACTGTGTATTAAATCCTTGAGGGCAGCTATCTTGGAGGGGTGCCCTAATCCCCTACTATTCCAAGATAGTATTTTCATCATGATTTACTGGTTACATGGAGAGGTGCTCGCCTCTCATTGCCTTTGTTACTATTTTCTTTTTCCAGGTGTCCTAAAATGAAGGACTCTATTGGAGTCTGGGAACCCATGACTATGTCTTTCTGAGCATTTTCCTCCCTCTGTTGCTTGGCCGATTTCCTGCCAGGCCCATGCTTTTTAGGAACATCACTGGGCGCTCCATGTTCCTTTGAAGAGCTCCTGGTAATCCTAGAAGAAGGGGGTTCGGGAGAGGGCTGGGAGATGTGAGGAGGAGAAAGATGGAGAGGAGGATCTGTGGAAGGGAAATCAGGCCCGGAATCTGCCTCAGAGAGGATCACGAAGGGATTAGAGGATGGAGGGATAGGAGGATTGGATATCCGAGGAGGTGAGGGAGGATTTTGAAGGGGAGGTTGCTGGGAGGAGGAGGGTTGCTGATGGGAAGGTTGCTGACGGGAAGGATGCTGATGGGAAGGACCAGGGGCCTCAGATTCCGTAGATTTGAGGGGAGGAGTTGGTTTTTTCCTTTTTACAGTTTCCCATTGCCCATCCTGCTCATCAGATTCTACATTAACTATTTTAGTGCATCTATTTGCAAAGTGTCCATATTCGTGGCATACCTTGCATTTGAAGGGTATCTGCTCGTAATCCAACTGCTGAATATGGCACCAGTCATCAACTTTCAGTTTGATTGCTTCCGGCAGTCCTCGACCCAGATCGACTTCAATACAAATCCGCGCACATGCCTGCATGTTGTCTTTTGGTTCACTGCGATCTATGTATTTCCCAACCACATTTCCTATTGCTTTAACCGAGTCGTCCCCCCAGCAGTGAAGGGGAAGGTGAGGCAGTCTAACCCAAACTTGGACCACTTTTGGTATATCAAGTTCTGGATCAAAATCCGGAGTCCATTTATTGAGATAGAGACCTCTGGAGTCCATAAAGTAAGGCCCATTTCTGAATATTAGATCTTTATCCTCTTTGGTTTCAAAATGAAAAGTAAAATATCCTCTGCCACAGAATCTGATGGATATTTTACCCTGGATCTTGTCCGACCAGTTTCGCTCGACCCATCTTTGCACTGTTCTGGGTGATGGCCACAGTCCTGTAAATTTCCCGATTAACCCTTTCTCTGCTAGGGAAATGGCTGCCATGCGCGGAATGGTAGGAGGCAGTTGGACTTCCTGTAATACATCAAGCTTCTTCACAAACTTTGTTGCTGTTGGTCTAGGTCTTTGCGGAGGGAGTGACTTTACCAGATTGGAGAAGGCTCTTTGCAGCTCCGGATCCCCACCGGGTGGATCCGGAGGATCCATGCTGAAGCTCGTTCAGGCGTTCCCAGGCCGAGGCGATCGCGGGTTCAGACGCGCGCGCAACAGCAGCAGTCTTAGAAATCCACTGTAGAAATCACCATTACCATCCATACTTAGCTTTCAATTTCGCCATCACACACTAGGGAATCCACAAAAGATAAATCCAAAAACAAACTAAAAAACTAAAAAACGACAAAAAACTAAGAAAATGGTTATCTTGTACATATAGTACACCTCACTTCGTCAGTTTACAAATCCCGGATTGACATTTTAATTAGCAATTTATAACACACTAAATTGACCAAACATTTTGGTGCCGTTGCCGGGGAAGTGAAACTAGGTAGCCAATTTCTTAAAAAAAATATAAATAAAAAAAAATTTTCAAGGAAGGAAAATTGATAACCTCTCAAAGTATGCTCTCCTCTTGCACTTAGCGTGATTTGGAGGATCAGAAAAGAGAAAGTTATTGGTTTAATAGTTTCTTGAGTATGCTCTCTTCTTGCACCTAGAGTGACCTGGAAGATCAGAAAGAGAATTATTAGCCTGACTTGAAGAAAAATAAAAATGATATGCATAGAGCAAGAGATTCTAGGGGAAGGTTTTTAGCTAGAGCCAAGAGTTCAATTTTCACAACTATATCTACTTCAAGGAATAGACAAGAGACACCTCCATCATCTCCGACCCACACTCCTAGCCCTAGGATTCTTGGAATTCAAGAGGCGGTAGTTGAGTTAGGAGACTCTTCCACACCATCCATCGAATCTGAATTAGGAAAAGATCCTTTCTTTCCTTATACAGGAAGACACATTGTAATTGAAGAAGTAGAATCACCTGAGGAAGAAGAGGGAGAAATTCCTCCTCGTTTTCCATTAGTAGAGAAACCAGAGGACTTTGAAATCTCTGAGGAAGCTACCATGACAGAGGAGGGAGTTAACGAATTTGGTAGAGGTAGAGGAGGGGGAGGAGGAAATAATGGAGGAGGTAGAGGTAACCATGGGGGAAATAGGGATGGAGATAACTCATTTGGATTTCCTATAGTCGATGAGGATTCTCGAGCAACAATGAAAAATATTTCACCATTTGTCCTCCCAAACTTTCATGGGTTAAGAAATGAGGATCCTGAAACATTTCTATTTGAGTTTGAGGTCGTGTGTCAAACTTATGATTATCTGGAGGACTCTCAAAAACTCAAACTGTTTTCTTCAACATTGAAAGGAGCTGCTTTGAAATGGTTCATGGGATTACTCACTCAATCCATTAGGACTTGGAATGATATGAAACAAACATTTTTGGATAGATACCTGGACTATTGTATGCCCACCAACCACAAGGATGAAGTATTTAAAATGGTACAAAGAGAAGATGAAAACTTGGAGGATTTACTTGAAAGATTCCAATACAATCTGAAAAGAGCAAAAATGAGTAACTTAGATGAGGAAACCTTGAAAGCCCTTCTATTAAAAGCCATTAGAGATGAATGGATAGATATTTTGAACATGATGGGAAAAGGAGACATATCTCAACTTCCACTTCATGATATAGCAGAGCTGTGTGTCCATCTCTCAAGAGGAAAATCTAAAACTGGAAAAGGGCCTAGAGATCCTTCTCTCATCAGAGCAAACAAATCTGCAACTGGATCAGTAAGTAGGGCTGAGATTGGCAATATGCTTGATGAATTCAAAACTGATATCTTAGGAAGTCTTAGTGAGCAACTAGACACTCTTAAGATCCACAATAAACAGAAAGCAGAAGCTGAAGCTTTAGCCATATTTTGCCCAAAATGTAGAAAGAAACATGCTCTCAGGGAATGTCCCTTGGATGTAAAAGTTGTAGAAACATGTGCGATTTGTTCAGAGAATCATGAGACCAAGGATTGTCCTTCAATTCCTGGGCTCAAAGCTGTCTTCCAAGAAGATCCAAATACAATTGAGTCTCTCTGTTTTGTTGCAAGGAGACCTTGGCAGGGGCAACAAAACCAAGGGTTTAACAACTCTATGAACTTTCAAACCCCACCAAATTGGAATCCTTGGAAACAACCTTGGTCCCAACCTCAAAATCCTTTTCAATCATGGGTACAAGGCATGCAAAATCCTTATGGGAGATTTGCTCAATTTTATCAATATCCTCCATCTTTTCAAAACCAACAAGCTCCACAGCTTCCAAATCAAAATCCACAACTATCATTGCCATTTCAACAACAACAACAACCCTCTCAACAGAACCCAAATTCTCAACTCTTGCTTCCATTCCAACAAAAGTCAAATCAACTTCCTTCCCAGCCATTGTCGAACCCCAATAATAAAAACCCTCAAAATTCTTACATGGTAGAAGGTCAACAATTTCCTACCTATATGATTGTTTCTCTCAATGATGTACAACTTAGATCTGGTAGAGTTTTAGATAAACCTTCTATATATTCCCAAAATCAAAGCATTTCTGAGGAAGATTCTCTTGAAGCCAATAAGGGTTCTGAAGCATCTCTTCAAAACCCAAGCACTCAGAAAGAAAAAGAAAAAGAGCTAACCCCCAAAACTCCTATAGTTGAGCAACCTGCATCTTCATCCACACCTCCTTTTCCTGAAAGACTACAAATTGACAAAGGGGTGGAAAAACAAATCTTATTGCCTGACTATGATTTTCTAGATGAATTGAAGAATGTCTATATCAAGATTCCCTTGTTACAAGCCACTAGAGAAATTCCTATTCTAGCAAAAACAATAAAGGAGTTGAGTCTTAAAAGACCAGGAAGGAAACCTAGAGATACAAGAAGAATCCACCTGGTAGGAAAAATTGCAGATATCATGATGGGAAAAATTACTATGCAGAAGTATGTAGATCCCGGTAGTCTAGTTGTCAAAACACATATCAATGGGGTAGAAATTCCAAATACTTTGATTGATTTGGGGGCTGCTATCAACATTATGAGTAGACAGACTATGGAACAACTGAAACTTCCTAATCTTCTTTTTACACCTACTTTACTGCAACTTGCAGATCGATCAATTATCAAACCAGATGGTGTATTAGAAGACATTTTGGTCTCCTTAGACTCTTGGGAATATCCAGTAGATTTCATGATTTTAACCCCCAAGAGTAATTTAGGAGGACACCCTCTCATCTTAGGAAGACCTTGGCTAGCCACAACCGATGCTTTCATCAGTTGTAGGTCTGGGGATATGTATATTTCTGATGGTAATTCGACAAAGAAATTCAATCTGTATCCTCCAGCAAAAGCAATTACAGAAATAGGAGATAATGAGTAGATTGATGATGAGGATACTATACAACCTGTCTTTACCATTTCTGAAGTTAGTGAAGATAGTCAAATTCTGAACACATTAGAAAACTTTGAAACATCTTCAGAATATGACCACACACAATTTCAGTTAGATTCTGACATTGAGTATCTATCATCTAGACAAATGTCTCTTTTCTCTATGGAAGAGTTTGGTAGTTCCGCCATTAAGATCTTTCCAGGTAAAACATTAAATATCAACAAATTTTTTTGGAAAGATCACAACAAGAAGAACTAACCAAAATCTTGCAAAAACATTCTACTGCATTTGCATGGGAATACACTGATATGAAAGGTATTGACCCTAAGACTTGTATTCATCACATCTACATTGAGGAAAACAGTAGACCGATCAGACAACCTCAGAGAAGGATGAATCCAAACCTTAGGGAGATAGTGAAAGAAGAGCTCCAAAAACTACTTAATGTAAACTTCATTTATCCTATTTCAGATAGCCGATGGGTTTCTCCTTTAGTTATTGTACCTAAAAAGAATGGTAAATGGAGGGTATGCATTGATTACAGGAAATTGAACAAATCAACTTTGAAGGATCACTTTCCTTTACCCTTTATCGATCAGGTACTAGATACTTTAGCAGGAAAAAAGTATTTTTCTTTTTTGGATGGTTTTAGTGGCTATAATCAGATTCAGGTAGCACCTGAAGATCAGGACAAGACCACATTTACCTGTCCATGGGGAACTTTTGCTTACTGAGTACTTCCTTTTGGATTATGTAATGCACCCGCAACATTTCAAAGGGCAGTACTAGGAATCTTTTCCGATCTAATCCATGATTGTGTAGAGGTTTATATGGATGATTTTACAGTTTATGGTAATTCGTTTGAAGAGGCATTGGAAAATTTGGAAAAAGTCCTTATAAGATGTAAAGAAACAAACCTATCATTGAGTCATGAAAAATGCTTTATGATGTTTACTGAAGGGATTGTTTTAGGACATCATATTTCAGGGGATGGGATTAAAGTTGATAGATCAAAAGTTGAAGTCATCTCCAAGTTGCCTATTCCAAATTGTCAAAAAGATGTTTGAAGTTTTCTTGGATTTACTAGATACTATAGAATATTTATTGAAAACTTCACCAAAATAGCATCTCCACTCCTCAAATTACTTACAAAAGACTGTGAATTCAAATGGGATTCTGATTGCCAATCTGCATTTGAAACTTTGAAAACAAGAATATCTGAAGCACTCATTTTGAGAGGCCAAATTGGAAACTTCATTTCCATATTTCCACAGATGCTTCAGATACAGCTCTAGGAGCTGTGTTGGGACAAAAGGATTTAGTTCCTTGTGCCATTTACTACACCAGTAAAAATTTGATTCCCACCGAGTTAAACTATACTGTGGCTGAAAAAGAGTTCTTAACTGTTGTTCATGCAATCAATAAGTTTAGACACTATATAACTGGCTATGAACTTTTGTCCATACTGATCATTCTGCAATTAGATATCTCATGAATAAACCTGTCACTAATGGCAGAGTTACAAGATGGCTCTTACTTTTACAAGAATTCAATATTACTGTGTTGGATAGATCAGGGAAACAAAATACAGTAGCTGATTTCTTGTCTAGAATCCAAAATACTAATGAAGATTCTCCTGTAGAGGATAAGTTCCCAGATGAGTATTTATTTGCAATAACTACTAAGACTCCTTGGTATGTAGATATTGCTAACTATTTGGTTAGAGGAAAGCTACCTCCACATTTATTTCCTGGTGAAAAAAGAAGAATTATTCAGGAGAGTTCAAGTTATTCATGGATTTCTAATGAATTGCTTAAAATAGGGCTACATTGTGTGATCAGAAGATGTGTTCGGGAAGATGAAATGCCTGTCATCCTCAAGGCATGTCATGATGAACCATGCGGTGGACACTTTGCTGACAAAAAGACGGCCTATAAAATCCTTTCTTTAGGATATTATTGGCCTTCCCTTTTCAAAGATGCAAAACAATATGTCAGAAGGTGTGACAGCTGCCAAAGAGTTGGGAGACCGACTCTTTCAAATGAAATGCCATTACAACCACAGGTACTCATCGAACCCTTTGAAAAATGGGCTTTAGATTTCATTGGACCTATTAATCCACCATCTAAACAGAAAAAGTATATATTGATATGCACTGATTATGTCACTAAATGGGTAGAAGCCAAAGCATTGCCTTTTGCCACTGAAAATTCAGTTGTTCAATTTCTTTTTGAGGATATTTTTATTCGTTTTGGTGTCCCAAGAGAAATTGTGACAAATCAGGGAAGTCAATTTACATCTAACTTGATGGAGAAGCTGATGGAAGAATACAAAATCAAGCACAGAAAATCTACTCCTTACCATCCGCAAGCAAATGGCCAAGTGGAGTCTACAAACAAATTTCTTCAGAGCATCATCACCAAAACTGTTCATCTACATAGAAAAGATTGGGCAGAAAGGCTTCCTGAAGCCTTATGGGCCTACAGAACTACATGGAGGAATACAACAGGACATTCTCCCTAAGAACTTGTTTATGGGAAAGAAGTCCTGCTCCCCATTGAGTTTCAAGTCAAGACTTTCAAGATGGCAGTCCAGGGGGATGAATCTATCAGAAGCCCAAAAGTACAGAATGGAGTAGCTGAACGAGCTAGATGAGATCAAACAAGAAGCAATTTTAAAGACTGATCTAGTTCGACATCAAAGAGCTAAATGGCATGACAGATACATCAAAGAGAGAAAGTTTCAAGAGGGAGATTGGGCATTACTGTTTGATTCCAAGTTCAAAGACTTTAAAGGTAAATTTCAGACCCATTGGCTTGGGCCATATGAAATTGACAAAGTCTTTAACAATGGAGCAGCAAGAATCAAGACCATTGATGAATTTCAGATTTCTTTTCTTGTGAATGGCCACCGATTGAAAATTTATCATAAGCCACTCTCAAAAGAAGAATTTGTCAAGATGTTCCAAGAGAATTCTGCAATAAAGCTGGTGGAGAAGAATCCTACTTCCCCACCAAGCCTAGCCTTTGATTCTTTCAGTTAAAAAAAAAATATAAAAAAAATTGTATAAGCCTGAAAACCAATCATAGATTGGCAGTCTTATACAGAAAATATAGAGTGAAAATCAAGGACACTTGACACTCTATATTTTCCAAAAAAAAAATCTCCTCTCCTTCTCTTTCCATCTTCACTCCACCTCATTCGTCATTCCACTTCATCTCCATCTCATTCACATTTTCTCTTCACTTCACTCCGCTTCATTTTCATTCCATTCCACTCATTTCATTCTCATTTCATCAATAAAAGTTCCTTTCAGAACTATTTTCACTCAGTTAGTTCTTTTCTAACCATATTTGTTCAGTTAAGTGGGTGTTGTCCCAGTTTCCGTAGCCAGAAGCAGTTTCCGCAGCCAGAAGCAGTTTCCGCAGCCAGAAACAGTTTCCGCAACCAGAAACAGTTTCTGCAGCCAGAAACGATTTCGCAGCCACCACAGCTTTGTTTTTCAAATTCACAGTCAAAATGTTAGTACAAAAATCATGAAAATGCAGGTGTAAGTGAGCAAATGCCATGAAGACATGGAGCATCTCCAAGACATCAAGAAAGAACAATTGGTCAAAAGCTATGGGCAAGAAATGACAAAGTTTCCAAAGGTATGAGCAATTTTTTTTATCAAATAGCAATTAAAGTCATGATTATGCCTAGTTATCAAACCATGAAAAGTTATACTATGTGCAATGATTCGATATGATAGCTCCATTACCCACTCCTATCCCACGATATTACTCCATACACCATGCATTCATTTCTTAACGGTCTCATGATGGGTTTTTCGGGTTTAAACTCAAGTTGACTGCACTTTCATTTGCCACCTGCGCTCATAAGATGTGACCAATCTCTTTATGGCTCTTCTTCACCGTATTTTCCGCAGCCATCTATTAAAACATGTGATCTCCCGTACGCAGCCGTTAATTCAAAAAAAAAGATCTCGCCTCCACTACCGGTCACTTACCATTTCATTTAAGACCTTCCTTTCATACACACGCACTTCAATTTGTAAACCCATTCACTACTGTTTATCCTCTGTTTCGCCTGTAATCCGAAGCATTCCCGTTACCTGCTATCGATTGCAGCCATTGCCTTTTACCATAAACCCTGCAACCGAGCTACTTTCCTCTGCTAAAATCCTCATACGCAATTGCATCCTCAGTTGAAATTTAAAACAGGGAAAGGAATGGGAAAACTACTAAGAGCAGAGCTAGAAGGACCGAAATATCTAGAAGGTTACCCTCAAGCCAAGGATTTACTGAAGAAAGCTAAATGGTTACGGTTCATTCAAAGGTTTAAAGGCTATACCAAATAAGTAACCAAGGCTTTTGCACGGTGATTTGATGCTCAGAAAGTGGAGATTGGAGATTTGAAGCTCACGGTGACCGAAACAACAGTAGCAGCTGCCACAGGATTACCTCAGGAGGGTGAGAGATGGTTCAAAAATAAAAGCGTGGATGAACAGGCATGGAGAATCATGCTAAGAAACCCAGGTATGGACACCACCGTGTTTACTAAAGGAATTCCTGTTCATGCATTGAAGGAAGAATGGGCTAGTCTGCTATTAGTTATCCAAAAATTTGTCACCTGTGAAGGACGCTTCGGTTCGATGTATAAGTACCATGCTAGACTGTTGATGAATTTCTTAGAAAATCAGACTCTTAATTTGCCTTATTTCTTACTCTTGAGTTTGAAGAAGATGAGCATTACAGTCCAAAAACACATAGGCAATATAGACCCTCATCTATACCATCATGGACTTATAAAATTTCTTATTGAAGACCACTTAAAGAAAAACAAAAAATAAATGGAAGAAATTCTTGATAAGAAACTACTTCCAAGAGCCATCTGAGGCCTCTGAAAGTAACACACCGAAGACACCAAGAAAAAGTAGGAGAAGATAAAAGAGCACTACAGTCCAAGACTCCCCTACTATAGAAACTCAAGAAAATGATCAAAAAGAAGAAGAAGATAGAGCTAAGACAGAAACAGAAGAAAGAAAAAGGCAAAAGGACCATCCAAGAAGTCTATCAATCCCCTGAGAAATCCATAGAGGAGGATTACCAACCACTGTTAGAAAGATTAGTACATCTTCAGGCTGTTGCTATAGCAAAGAAAAAGGCAAAAGGAAAACAGAGTAGTATACAAGAAAAGGGTACTAGTCCACCATACTTAAGGAGAAGCACAAGGTTAAGAGGAAAAGGGAGTAAAACGCAAATAAAACGGCCCCACTTCATTGACTTGGGTGGAGAGACACCTGAGAAAACTCTAGCTGGCCGTAGTCCACCTCATCCTCAGCCAAGCATTGAAATCAGCCCTCCATATGATGAAAGCCCTTCTCCACTAGAGTTAGAGAGCAGTCCTCCTCCTCCACCAGATTTTGAACTCAGTCCAAGAAAGACACCTGAAGTAGACCCCAATCAACAGGAAGTATATGACTACTTGGAGTCATTAGAAAAATCAGCTACAGGTCCAAGTACCACTCTGCCACTAGATGCACAAGTTCAGTCCTTAAAACAGGAGGTATTTGAATTAGAAGTCCTAAACAGGCATATCAAGCAGGAAAATGAAGCACTCAAAGAGCAGAGCAAAGTAGATAAAATTATTCATGATAACACTATGCTCCATTTAGGACTATGGCAAAAGAAAAACAAGAAACTGAAGAAAAAGTGCAAAAAGTTGAGCAGAGCATTGATTAATCTCAAGTTTAGATGTCTAATAAGGAAACCAAGAATGGTGGTAACACCAAAGAAGAAGAAAAGAGGGCTAGATGTCCTAGCAAAAGCATCAGAACATATGGATTAGAAAGGGGTGACTAAATTTTGGTTGCATGAGGAAATGAAACACCTTCACAGTGGGGGTATGTTGAGTCCCAAACCTGCACTTCCCTATATACCCTTTCAGCCTTCTTTTTCCATTTACTTCATCCACCAAGCTGTCAAATCGTTGCATAATAGTCTAAAAAGAGCTTATGAAATGGTTTCCTAACTATGTTTATGATTTTTGTTTGATTTAGATTTTTGTTCAAGCAGCTGTAGAAACTTGTCACTTTTCGCAGGCAGCCCAAGTTTCCGCAGCCATTTTGTTAAAGGCTATGCTAAAGGTGTCCAATGGAGAAACCAGCCACATGGGTAAGCTGCAAATGACGTGTACATGGAGTGTGTCCCCTCAGATTAGCCAAATCACTCATAAACAGTCGCGGTCAACGATGGTCAAAGGAAGGGCCAAATGAGGAGTTTTGCGGTGGCACGGCTCTGTTTTGCCCACGTGAAGGTTTGCGTGGCACGATCCTTAGTTTTTGGAGGTACTGGCACACCTGGAGAGCAACCCATGAACTGAACCAATCAGCCACCACTCCATGAATTCATGATCATCACGCTAGATCTCGGGTCAAGGAGATTTACGTGTCTCTTGGCAGCATAAATCTAGGAATTAGTTGCAGCACCTTTTCTTATAAATAACGCGTTGATATACGCTGAATGGATTAGCTTTTGTATTGTAATCTTGACTGTTGTCGCCCACTGTACTGCATTCCACTTTGCTTTAAATACATGAGAAGATTGTTTTTCTGAATCTGATTTGTGACTAAGTGATTGACTGGCTGAGGTTGCAGAGGGCCCCTGTACACCATAGCTTTGTATAGTTTCTTACTTGCTTTCATTTACTGTTTTTTAAATCATTGCTTGTATATATATTGTGCTGTTCTGATGTTCATTTGCTGTCTATATTTCCTTTATGTTTCTTTTCTAACTGTTAGCTGATCAATGCTTCTTTTACAGGTTTTGTTGTAGGTAACCTGGGCAGATTTACATATTTTTTTGATAACTACTGACATGAGATTATCTTGTCCTTCCTGCTGATTTTCATTTCCTGAAGTTTAATTCCAGCACTGTCATTTTTCAAATTGCATTTTGCTTATTTATTTTTCTGCTACTTAGACATCATATTACTCATCTGTTTATGATTTCCTTTCTATAGTCAAGTGACTCTATTAGTAAGGAATCAGAATATTACTTATTGTAGTATGATTTAGTTTGTTTTCCTGCAATTTAGATATCATATTACTCAGCTTGTTTATGATTACTCCCCATAGGCAGATTGAGTTGAAGGGTAAAGGATCAGAACAGGGGTTGAAGTAGTGTGATTAGTTAAATCTTAGTTTCCTTTTATGTAATTCAATTTCCTGTAATTTAGATATCATATTACTCAGCTTGTTTATGATTACTCCCCATAGGCAGATTGAGTTGAAGGGTAAAGGATCAGAACAGGGGTTGAAGTAGTGTGATTTAGTTGCTTTGCTTTCAGTCTTTGAGTTGCTTTAAGTTCAGTTTTTACTTTCTTTTTCATGCAGCAGTAAGGATACTGGGCCATTGTCACTAGTTCACTGTTTGGTTCATTTACTTCCTCTTGAGAATTGATTTCATTATAGTCAGTTTAGAGCTTTCTTTTTGAAAATTTTTAAGTTTGGAAAATCACTGTAGAAATCACCATTACCATCCATACTTACTTTCAATTTCGCCATCACACACTAGGGAATCCACAAAAGATAAATCCAAAAACAAACTAAAAAACTCAAAAACGACAAAAGACTAAGAAAATGGTTATCTTGTACATATAGTACACCTCACTTCGTTAGTTTACGAATCCCGGATTGACATTTTAATTAGCAATTTAGAACACACTAAATTGACCAAACAATTACGCCCCATTGTTCTTTCTTTAGAAGCTTTATCATGATGTTAGAGCTAATTATCTTTCTCGGTTTCCCTACGATATCCCCTAATTCAACTTCCTTTCCTTCCAATTTCAAGAAAATTTCTTGAAAATTAAAATCTTTCGTACCCAAAGATTGTAGCCATTGGACTCCTAGTACAACATCAACACCACCCATTGGAATAGAAAGCATTGAACTATTTAATACATATTCTCCCATGGATAGCTTGATATTATGGCACTTTCCAGAGCAATTTATGGTTCCTCCATTTGCAACCATCACTTGACACTTTGGTGCTAGATATAGGAAGCAATTCAATTCCTTGGTTATCTTACAATGAATAAAATTATGGGTACTACCCGAATCAATCAACACTATTACCTTTTTCTTCTTGATATGTCCTTCTATCTTGAGAGTTTGAGGAGTGGTAATTCCTGCCAATGCATTAAAAGATATGGTCGGATTCATTTCTTCTTTCTCTAGGGTTGGTTCCTGGTGTATATCCTCTTCTTTTGACGTTTCTTGTTCCTTTTCTTCTTCCTCTTCACAATCTATGTAAAATAATTTCTTCTTAGCACACTTATGACCTTTAGTGTATTTGTTATCACAACTGTAACAAAGCCCTTTTTCTCTTTTTTCTTCCAATTGTTGTGGTGTCAACCTTGTAGGTTGTGGAAGGCTAGGGGCAGCAACACTTCCATCTTTATAGTTGTGAGTGGTACGCTTCCTTGTTGCAAATATTTTTCTTTCAATTTTTCTTGCCAACCTGAATTGCTTCTCCAATGAATCAGGTTTCCAAAGGCGAACCTCATGTTGGATGTTATCCTTTAAAATCCATATGAACACATCAATTCTATGCTCCTCTAGAATATCTTTTACCTTTATATTCAATTTTTGGAATTCCTCAATGTGTTCCACCATTGAACCATTTTGTTTGAGATTTATCAATTTGCTAAAAAAGGTGTTGCTTTTTGTATCCTCAAAATGTGCTATCATTTCCCCGATAAAAATTGACCACGTGACAATTTTTTTACGAGATCAAATCCATCGATACCATAAAAACTGATTGGGTTCTAAACATAAAGTTGTAATGCGTACCTTTTGTGTGTTTTTCACATTATGGAGATTGAAATATTGCTCCATCTGTAGCATCCATGTTATGGGATCCCTGTCATCAAAATTCCTCATATAGATCTTTAGAACATGGTGGATCTTCAACCCAACATTAGATTCTATGGAATCATTATTAACGTTTCTTTTTTTCTCATCACGAGTTTCCTCTACTACCTTTTCACCATTAGGAAGCATTTCTTGAAGCAACTTTGCCAAACCTCCTTTCGAACTATTGGACACCTAATCCTCAATGGGTTAGTGTGGAAGCTGAATGGACAAAAGGAGTCCAAGAGACCTTGGGATGTGAAACCCAACGGTCACAACAATGTACTATAAATGTATATCAGTTGTTAATAAAATTGTACTCTCATGATTTATCATTCAGATCATTCTTCCTCCCATGTGTGTTTAACATGGTATCAGAGCGGGCGATTGCTGGTCCTGCTCCAATTTGAGCCACTTGTTTTGTGGTCTCTATATATATGTCAGTTCTGCATTACCTGACCTCTGTCTGCCATATTCCTTTTACCTGGCTCTCTGTCAGCTAGAAGGTGTCTGTCCATGAATGTTTGTCTGTTTGCCATATACCATTTATAAAACCTGCGCCCTGCCCTTCTGTTGCGCTGTCATCCTGACCTGGTTTGAAACGTTTGCGCTGTCATACTGTAAATAGTTGAGCGCTGGCCTGACATTGAACGCTGGCCTGACATTGAAACGCTTGAGCACTGTCCTGTCTGAGCGCTGTCATAAAGCGTTCACTTGAGCGCTGTCATAAAACAATAAAACGTTCCCCTGAACACTGTCCTACTTCCGTTGTCCATTAAAATTGTTTTATCTCTCGATTGCCTCAACGCCTCTGTCCTCTGAAATATCTCTCGAATGTTTGGACTGACCCAACTGCATCTTTAACGCTGCATCCTGTAAAGTATGCGTTTTTATCGTTGTTGGATTTGTTTGTCTCAAATTCATTGCACGTCCTGGGTGACTGAAAGCTGTCATGCAATCTGAGGGATTTGATCACTTGAACGAAGGTTGCTCTTCTGTTCTATCTGAGCTTTTGGAAAACTTTGCGAGAGTCGAGGAAAATTCTGACATGGTATAGTAACGTTGCTGAAGAATGCCTCTGTCCAGAGCGGAAGGCAGACAAACGTTTTTCGGTGTGTTTGCGTTGAGTTTGATTGCAAAAAAAAACGCCTCTGTCCAGAGCGAAACGCGTTAAACGTTTTCGGCGTATTGGTATGCATTTAACTGCAATTTGTATTGTTTTTTGATTACAATTGGAATCCTTGTCGCGCTTGATTGCAATGGGAAATCGTGCTTGGATCATGGCGTAATGGTGTGTGAGCTAGGTCTCTTCCTAAGTTCGAATGGTATCAATGCAACGGAATGGTGTGTGTGCCCAGGTCTCCACGGGAGGTCGTATCATAGCTTGGCGTGGCAAAGCTCCTGAACGCCAGTAATGAACACTCCTGCTCTGGTTATGAACGCTGGTTATGAAAGCTCCTGCTATTTCAAATAAATCTTTAACGCTGCCTGCTCCACATATTTTTAATATATTACTGTGCCAGAGATTAATATTGTATCCTCCCCTCGGTACATTTTTCCAAAGATTACCAGTCTCACCGCATAGTCGGCCTATGCACAGTCGACCTGTACTGTTGGCTCCAGTCCCCTCCATCGTGACTGGTGTTGCGTGGTAATATATATACCATATGTTGCGTTGTAACCACTGTAAATCTACTCCCGATTTCACTCCTCGGCTCCGGTCCATATTTACCATCATGGCGCTGACAAAGAGTGAGAAAATCAATGGCTGAGGAGGGCGAAGGACTATCCACCCCTTGAGAATCCATGTCATTAATTCTCGCCATCGCCTTGCTCCTACTCTTTGAAAGGACCAAATTCCCACGAGAGAAGGTATTATAATGCGAGAGCAGGATACCATAGTGGGAACGATTAGTATTCTATTCATTCCGATTATTGTCTGCTCCGTGCAAGCTGTCATTTTATATTTGGTGGGTGTTTAAAAAGAAATACGACCTGTGGGATTTGCAGTGTTTGTCCTTGCTTTCAAAACGCAAACGCTAGAGCTAAGTGCATTGGAATAGGAAGTGCGCCCATATGAGCTATGTTCCTCTGAAGGATATTGTTTATTTTTATATATGTGGTATATATTGTATACACCTGAGTTAATTAATTTTTAAGGCCGATACATGTTTTATGGTGAGCATAAAAAAAAATGGCTAGTATCTTCTGTGTTGTTGCCAGTGAGTAAATTACTCCCAGTGACTGATGTAATGTGTTCAACGGTGATTTAATTTAATGTTGAAATCATTGAATATGTCATATTGCTGATTGAGAAGTTTCTGGAAGCATTATACTCTCACTGTGCATCTCAATTTGGAGTAAAACTCAATAAATATATTTACAGTTGTCTAGACAAAGAGGAGCCTATTTCAAGAGGTTGAGTTGGTTGTAGCTTATCCAAAGAGGAAAAGTTGGTTTCAAAGCATCTTCAAATCAAGTTCTATCAGTTTGTGTTTGAGTTGTCCTTTGTGGGCAGATTTTGTCACTGTCAAAGAGTCAAATCTCCTTAATAATTGGCTGCATATCTAAAGCAGGGTCGAGTATTCTCTAATCTCCTGGAGGTGAACACCTGTGGAACAAGAGGGATGCTATCTGTGTAAAAGATACATTTATTTACTTCCATCGGTCTATATATTATTATTATTACATGGACTGATTTGCTAGAATTTATTTGTTGATATAACATTCTAGGTTTTCCTGAAACTATGCATGGTTGGAAGGCTCTTGAAAGGTCATGGTAAAATTCTATGGTATATATGACCAGCAATGTACAGTTTGCTAAGTATTTGGACATGTAAAGAGGTCTATCACTGTTGTTTCAGCGTGCTAGAGACTCATTCCCATGCCTATGCCCTGAGTAAGTGTTGGAGAAGCATTCTGAGTCTGAAAGTGCTTGCTGGAATTTACTCTCATTGCTTCTCTTCATTGCTGGAAAGTGGCAAGATAAAAGAATATTAATTTGTACCCCAGTCAAAGCATATGAGTATTCAAAGCCTGCCCATGACATGGTGTTATAATTATTGAATTTTTGATAGCCATCATTTCTGGTTTGAAAGTGAAGGAGTACTTGAACGATCCAAGCAAGTTTGCAGTTGCTGCTGCCCCAGTGTGGCATTGTATTTAAATCTCATTATAGTGCATTCATTCCTTGATTCGACTGCTGCATAAAGAGTTTGGTGGGCTGATTGTAATCTTTTATGGAGGAAAGTTTAGTCAGTTTTATTGTTAGAACATATTGCTGGTCATTTTTTATGTAATGGATTGTAATTAGTGCTTGCTGGTTGCACACTGATCATTTGCTGACATTTATAAAGGATATTACTGTACTCTGTGAGTGGGTATTACTTTTTTGCATTGAGTAGTAGTTGTGATCAGTTTTTAAGGTGTAAATATGACATTAAGAAAAAAAAAATGGCCAGAATCAGTGAAGTATTAGAGTTCATGAAAACTCTTATACAATCTATTGTTGATGACACATTACAAATCAGCAAAGGATCTCTCTCAGAAATTCAGACATGCCTATATAATGCACAGGAAAAGATTGTTTTTTTGCAGCTTGAATCACATCTACAGCAAGAAGAGCTACATCAAAATAGGCATCATTCTGAACTTGTTTCTGTTCAGAACGTTGACACTGCAACCCATCAACATCAAGACAATAATGTTACAGTTCATTCAGATTTAGTACCCCATAAAGCAACAGTTGTCCATGCAGATGCAGAAACTCAGTCTGCACTTCCAAAGCCCATCATCAGACCTTGGGAACAACTTGTCCACAATAAGCACAGAACTGGTCTTGGATATGACAAGGACTTTTCCTTTCATATTCCAGACTACGCCAAGCCCATTCAGTTTCAGAGTGCTGGATTCATTCATGACAGCTCACTTGCTCCTCATGACAGTTTAGCTTCAGCTGTTCCAGACTCTGCCCCTCTTCCACAGCAACAACAACAACAACAACAACAACAACAACAACATATTGTGAAATGCCAACACTGTGACCGAGTTGGCCATCTGAAATATCACTGTTTTGATCTTCATCCATGTAAGCACTGTCATAAAACCAGTCATTCTTCAAACAGATGCTTCAAAAACAAAAGTCCTGCAAGAACAAAGATTCATCTTGGATGGATCGCTTCTTGGAAATGGGCATCAACAGCCAAGAAGATATTCCAAACACAAGTCAGAACTGGTTCCAAAGTATTGAACAGTCTTGCAGTTGAGTTTCCTCCATCATCTCACCTTGTATCTGACAGGGGGGGAAATGATGGTCATCTACAAGCTTCAAAGTCACATCAAGCGAGCCTGAGCCACAACCTGCCACACTAGTTTCAGAGTTGTAGCCAGAAACAAATATGCCCATGAACATGCCTTAAGTTGGCAATCTTGGACACTTCCTCTAGCAGAAGACTTTAGCTTCTTGTTAGTTTCGGAAGAATTCCAGGAACAAAATTGAGAACACTTCCTCTAGCAGAAGACTCCAGCTTCTTGCCAGTTTTGGAAGAGTTCCAGGAATTGCATTAAGCATTCCAGAGTTGTTGGTCATCTTTAAACCATCACAGGTTGATACTTCCCTTTTCAGGTTGAAGTTCTCCCTTTTATGCGGGGTGAGACCTCCCTTTATTGGTTGAAGGTTTCCTCTTCAAAACAATAGGAGCACTTCCTCTAGCAAAAGACTTCAACTTCTTTCCAGTTTTGGAAGAGTTCCGGGAACTGCACTAAGTGTTCCAGTGTTGGTGGTCATCCTTAAAGCACTTCCCTTTATACCAACATTTCAGAGAGCACATTTAGCCTAGTGCTGCCATGCATTTTTGCACATTTTGTATTACAACTCTCTTCTTGGACTCATACATAACCCTTCGGATTAAGGGGGGAATGTTGGACACCTAATCCTCAATGGGTTAGTGTGGAAGCTGAATGGACAAAAGGAGTCCAAGAGACCTTGGGATGTGAAACCCAACGGTCACAACAATGTACTATAAATGTATATCAGTTGTTAATAAAATTGTACTCTCATGATTTATCATTCAGATCATTCTTCCTCCCATGTGTGTTTGACACAAACCTTCCATGTCTTTCTTCAAATCTTCAATGTTTACTTCTAAACCATCCATCTTAGATTCCACACCATCCATATTAGCTTCCACTCGATTCATATTAGCTTCCTACCTTCTTTAAACCATCCATCTTATCTTCTATTACTTTTTGTGAGAGTGAAATTTGTTGCACTTGGTCTCATAATTTTGATATATCATGTTGCATTTCTTCCTCTTCTTCATGGATCATGGTAGAGCTTTTAGGTTGCGTACTAGGTTTTTCCATTTTCTTTCTTCGTGGCATAAATTAATGATAATTATGCTTCACTATTCCCTTTGAATTACTTCAAACTATGTTTTCAACCCAAACTTATGTAAATTTTAAAAAAGACTACACACATTTTTTCGCTTTGTAGGAGCCCGATATTGAATATGTTGTATCTCTAACATTTCAGATCTCCAAGGTTTGAAATTTCATCCTATGATAGCCCTCTAAGTCCTCTTTCCAACCCTATAAGTCTGATCAAGATTGGATTCTCCCAGAAATATTTATTCCAAATCCCCCACGATGACCCGATTATAGAATGGTTCAGTAGAGGGAACTTGTACGAAGTGCCACATGTCATTGTTTCAACCTTCAGACCTGGAAACGATACATAGGGACAATCTATCCTACTTTTGTAACTTTTTACGAAACTTGAATATGATGCTCAGGGAGAAAGTTATGACGATTTTCCCAAGGTCACATGTTTGGGATATAATTCAGGAGCCTATAGAAACCCTAACTTCCTTGGATCATATCTCTGAAAATATAGCGAGACAAGATCTGAAATTCATACCCGAGGTTCACCAATATTTCAGTTCAATTAGGTTTTAATTTTAGCTTCTGAAACATCGTAGAAAACAAAAGTTATAGAAAAAATGCTACAATGACCTGTTTGACGCAGTGAAACCCTAGAATCCAAAGTTTTGATACCAAATGTTATGTAACCAACTCACAAAGCAGAAGAAAATATATATCAACAACTTCAAAATAAACCTCTTCGAGGGGGAAACCTCCTTTACATTACACAAATGAATAATTCTTGGATGATACAATTGATAAGACCTCCTTTCTATATATAGGAGTATAAGGGGTCCCAATATAATCAGAGCCTACATAACAATAATATTGTAGGGGCACAGTAAAACAATAAAGGGGTTGCACTAATAACAATAAGGGATTACACTAGTAGTATAGGGACCTAAAATATACTGATTGTGCAGATGTCATTATTATGTATTAATGATAAACGTTTATGAATTTATGATGTGGATATGTTAGCTAGTGACTATTATGGATATCATGACCTTATTCATGGTTGAATTGATATGTTGTGAAGTTATATCATACTAATCTGGATTGATTGTGTAGGTAAGAGTTCCTCCCCTGAGATACATTAAGGTATGAACTTGATTATGTCGTCTACTTTGTGCTTGATTATGACATCTATTTGGTGTTTGAGTGTTTGGTGTCTATTATGTCATCTAGTTGATTTATTTAACATGGTATGTTTTCAAGTTGGTTGAATGTGTTAGCTACCTATATCAATAGGTTTCATATTTCATGATTGGCAAAGAAAGGTCCAAATATGCTCTGCTTTGGTGATGCAAAGATCCCATATTTCCTAGAGAAAACAATGTATGTACATAAGTTCTTTGTTGACTCAATTTTGATGGGTGATCCAAAAGCCTAATCTGGATCATGCCATGTTTCAATTTTTTGTTGTAGAATAGAGGAAGAAGTCTGTCCAAACCGTTTAATCTTGGCAGACCAGTAGCTAGGAAGAGAAGTAAGGTTCCCAACTGCTTAATCTGGGACCTTGGAAGCTATAAGGGCAGCATTAGATAGAAAATCAAAAGGAAAAAGCCAAGGAAAAGAAAAAGGCATATAAGGGTCTGCAAGTCTAAGTGCACCCTCCATGAAGAAATAAAAAATGCTAGGCAAATAGATGGGTAGGCAGTTGGGGTTGCAGAAGTGTCAGTCCTTTCTAATTGAGTGTTTGATAACCTGTTTACAAAGGAAAATCAGTGGATTGAGAAGGACCTCTTCTCCATTATGTTGCAGCAAAGCAAAGGAGCATGTCTAACTTCCCAGTTTCCCCTTTCACTCCCATTCCTAACATCCCCTCATCAGTTGAGATTCATGGAAGAATTTGAGGTTTTATGGTGGTTCTTATTCCTTTAAAAGCCACATTTCTTGTCTAAAATTCTTTTCATTTTGATCTACTCCCTAAACTAAGTGATTTTCAAAAT
Source organism: Pinus tabuliformis (assembly GCA_031772625.1). Taxonomy (NCBI): domain Eukaryota; kingdom Viridiplantae; phylum Streptophyta; class Pinopsida; order Pinales; family Pinaceae; genus Pinus; species Pinus tabuliformis. The sequence goes on from CM062815.1 coordinate 1,032,161,362, forward strand.
AAACTTAGTGATATCATTCCTCATTCACCCTTTTCATCCATATTAACCCCTAACTTCTATTATATAAATCCCCTATGTTACCCTTTCCCTACTATTATAACACTATGGTGTATAAACCCCAAGCATTGTATAAATATCCCTCCCCTTGGCATTATAGCCATATGTTCACTACCAGGGATTAAATTGACATCTGGTCAGCTTAAGAGCCCTAACCCTTGCCCCTCTTTCCTTTTCTGAAGTGATTTAACCCATTTAACCCTTCATTTGCTAAGAAACCTTGTGAAAACCCATTTCCACCCCTAACCCGCTTCGTTTGCAAAAAACATATAAAAACCCACTTTTTCCCGTTTACCCAAAGTTTGGCGCAAAAGCGCATTTGCATAAAAAACATTGGAAAAACCACGTAATCCGCCAAATTTCCAAAGGTCCCGCTGGGTGCAAATCTCAAAAGAAACATTATTTTATTCCCACCCTCCGTTCGTATCGTTCGGCCACCTCAACGATCCGTCGACTGTCGGATCGGGCCCTTTCGATCCGACGACCCTCGTGCATATCGGACCGGCCCCGACGTCCGAGAGTTACCTTCCGATATCTGTCAGAGGGTGACGTCAGGCCTCTGCCATGCGTCACCCCCACAGCGTATCGGAGGTACATCTGACATTTCTGCTTCCGTATCAAAAGTGGTGCGATATGAAACCGCTAACCACTTCCGGTTTCGGTTGATCCGCCCTGCCAGCGTCACCGCCATGTCAGCGCCCCGTCCTCCAGTTGCCCCACCTGTTTGCCACTTCACCATCCCTGTGGACCTCTAGTATGCCGCCACGTCACCCGATGATGTCATGCTGACGTCATCCGACTTTGACCCCACCTGATGACGTCATGCTGACGTCATCCAAAAAAGGCGCCAAAGTCCTGAAAAAACCATATTTTGGCCGAAATGTCGCGTTTTTTGCACTTTTTGCAAAAAATGTTGTTGTATCCTCTGCATGAATTTCACGTCCGAGCCTTCGCCAATCTGCTGAATTCAACCTGGAGACCGCTGGCGCGCCATTTCACCTGCATTCTTGACCATTGATGACTGTATATTAGGTATTTATCCATGCAAATCCTTTCTGCGCCCGGTTTTGTCTGTAAATTGCCAAAATAACTTAAAGCAGTGAAAAAATATATAATTCACTGGCAAATCCCCTGTGCCTGGTCCCCATTTGCACCTAGAACGTCGAAATTCACCAGCTAAGCCTCGTTTACTTGAAATCTTATGAAAACTGCATTCGGTTCGCACAATCGCGAACTGGTAACCCACACTGTACCAATTTGCTAAAAAAGAGAGAGTAAGGCCAGACATTTGCCTTATTCGTGTTCTAAGCAGTATTTCAATTGCAGCAAATCACCTTTTGTCCTCCGTTCCTGAGTAATTTGCCTTCCTGTTCAAAGAAAGGTCTTTGGTGTTATTCTGCACAGTAACACTAGTCCATAAACAACAGAATCCTAAAGGAAATCATGGATCCACCAGTAGCTCCTGTAGCATTGAACATTGCTCCATTGAATGCCCCTCAGAGAGAATTGGAATGGCAACCTCTAGCAGACATGGACTATCAAATCTCAGAGGAAATGCTAATGAGAACCAAGTTCCACATCCACCTACTAAATGAAATAAAGGCTAAACATGAGAGTGGAACAGATGTGCTGGGCATATGGGACTCTTTTCTCCCTATCTTCAAGCTCCCTCAGGTCAACCAGTTCCCTGATTTGATCCACCTATGTGCCGAAAACTATGACCCTACTCAGAGGGCTGTGCTTGACCCATCAGGCTCGGTTTTTTTCTACATCACCCCTGAAGCTATCAAAGAGATGCTCTTCTTCAAAACTGAGAAGAAATTGGTCCCTCTATCACTCAAAGACTTGATAAATCAAGGGGCCAGATTGACAGATGCTCAGGTCACCAAATTAAATCAGCTATACATTGACTCTGACACTGTGAAATACCCTCCTTTGAACCAAGTATACCTCAACCAGTTGGGCAGAGATCTTGTGGACATGATTAGTCCCATTCTGGGCTATAATTCAGTTGAATTTGTTGATGAAACTGTGCTAGTGATGATGCTCATGTTCGCTCCTGGCAAGTCTCCAATCTGCTATGACTATGCCACCTACATCTTTGATAAAATACATGAGCAGTTGATGAACTTGGCCCGAGAAAAGGTGTTCAGATACACCTCCTACATTTATCATTTGATCTTATATTATCAACACAAGAAGTTTTCTTTTGCTATCAAAAGAGTGGATGCCCATGGCAATCCAAGGTCAGTGGTCTATTGGTCCTCTGCCTTCCACTGCAGATCTGAATCTCCATACACTTACTGTGAGTTCATAGATCTCTTCATCCACCCAGCCATGTCTATGCTGATGAGCTCACCTCCTCCAAGGCTCACTGATGAGATGCAAAGGATCCTTCAGTTATCCAAAACATACAGCATTGGGGACTGGTACTTCTACCAGAACCACACGGTCATCAGGATATATGGGTGTGAATTGCCTCCCTACAGATTGCCCAGATATGTACCCATGAGATTGTTTGCCCTGGAATATTTCAGGCAGTTTGGGAATGCCGATGTGCTTCACTTTTCAGGCAGAGGTAAAAAAGCACAGCTGAAGGTCAGGAACCAACTTGGCCACTTTATCTACAACAAAAGGGAAGAAGGCTGGCTAGAGGCAGATAGAATGTTAGAATCCCTTGGCCTGCAAACCAGTTTCCTGTGGAAACCATATGACCCCAATCACTTCATAACTTTAAGAAAGGTCAAGTATAGGCTGTCAGGTTATGACCATGTAAGGATTCCTCACATAGAAAAATATGCAAATCAAGTAAAATGGAGGAGAGGGACCCTAGAGGAGCCTGTTACACAAGAAGAGTTGAATCAAAGAGCAGTGAGAAATCTGAAAAAGATGGCTGACCTTGAACTTTGTTCACAGGTACTCACTCTTCCAAGCACACAAGTGGGAGCAGTTGCCTCGTCCTTAACTGCAAATCAGCAAGCAGCCAAAGCTAGTGAACAAACCTCTAGCAAAGGCAAGGAAAAAGAGATGGAAACAGAACAGCCGCCTCATGAGGAGGTGCAACAGCAAAAACAGTAGGTAGAGCAGCCACAACAGCAGGAACAACAACAAGAAGAGGGGGAACATGACAAAGAGCAGCCATTACAGCAAGAAAGGGCAGCTGAGACCCCAATTTTCACTGAGCAGCAGGCTCAGAACACTGTGCCTCCTAGGCAGGAGACTACTACTGAAGCCGCAGTCCTCCAAAATCCACAAAAGGAGGATATAAGTAAGAAAAGGGACAGAGAGACTCCCCTCACATCATCCATAAATCAGGGAGAGAAAAGGCATAAAATGAATCCCCTCTCTGAGGAGGAAATTCCAATAGGGCAGTCTCTGGGCATGGGCCCACCTAGTAGAGAAGTATCCACTAGTTCCTTCCAGCAGGGACAAGACAGAACAATGGGAGGAGAAGTCAGCTCCTCAAGCCACCAAAGAGAAGCCGAAGGAGGAATCAAACAACAGTTTATTGATATTAAAAGGAAAAATGAGCCACTTAAAATACAGCTCTATAATCATCTGCTGAAAATGGCTCCTACCAACCAGCAAAGACTGATGTCTACCTATGATGTTCATGAGGGCAAGATGATAATGAGTCATTTTATGCCAGCTGTAGTACAGCCACAGTCCCCTGCAGATTATATAAGGACCAATCTTGAGGTCCTTGCCAAGGACATCCACCCAATGGATCAAATCGAATTGCACAAACAAACGGGCGAGATGGTGTATGCCTCCTTGGCAGATAAGACACTAGTGAATTACAGGCTGGAAAATAGCCTAAATAATACAACTTCCCAGCTTGAGTTGGAGAGGGCATCCTCTCAAGCAAAGGATAACATAATTAAAGCCTTGGAGGAAATAATTATAGAACTTGGGCATGATCCCAAGGATGTTAAGGCTGTGCAGGCATTGTTGAAATTGAGGGATGCAGACATGGCAGCCCTTAGAAAGATGGTCAAAGTCCCAGCAACAATTCACCCACAAACTGAAGAAGTTGCTCAGCTGAGACATGATCAAGATGCCACAGCTTTGCTGGTATCCCTATACAAACAGCTAATCCAGACCCAAGAGAAGTTGGGAGAGTCAGAGGCTGCCCAGGCAGCATTGCAGCAAAAGGAAGGAGGTCAAACCTCTCAGCCTCCTCCTGAAATAATTAACCTTGAGGAAGCTCCTCAAACCACTGCTCCCCCTACTCAACAAATAGAACAGGCAGCACCATCCACCTCAGCACCAGCGCCAACAACAGACCAGGCTTCAAGCCTGGACATGCAGAAGCTAAGGAATGAAATCCAAGCCCTGGAAGCCCAAATGGCAGAGTTAAAAGAGGCCAGGGAAAATTTGGTCAAGTTGAATGAAAGATATGACAAATCCAAGCAGACTGTAGTAGAAAAGGGCAGGGAAATAAAGGCCCTTAAGGATAAGATAAAGGAGCTGGAAAAGGAGCTCACATTGGACAAAGTAGTGGCTGAGCTCAAAACAGTCTTATGGGCAAATATTGGCCAGTCCATCGCTGACCAATGGCAATATATTGAGACAATTCATGAGCAGATTGAGCTCATAGGAAAAGCACATAGGGAAATCCAAAGATCAAGGGCATCTCTAGGCAATATGCCTGAGGTTGCCAGTAGAATGATCAATGTGCTTAATAACAGAACAAGTGCTCAGCTGGCAACAATGGGAATCTCAAGCAGAACTGAGACCATCCAGCTAATAAAGAGGGTCCTAACACTGAGAAGCCTAGTGCAGACACTAGAGAGAAGGAACCAGGATATGCAGACCGAGGTCAATAGATTCATGGAAAAATTTGTGGCATTGCAAAACATAGGTCTTCAAAGCTTACTGAATAGCGCAGGAAGACTACTTTCCCATGAAAACTATGCCAAGAGGGTGAACACCTTTGCCACAAATCAGATCACAGAGAAGGCCAGCGCCTCAGAGGAAACAGGGCCAGCAATAGGACAAAGTCTCTACAACAGAGTAGAGAACTTATTTTTTATCATGGATGAGATCAAACATCTGTTTGAAGTGCCTCCCAATTTCTATAAATATACAGAGGCAGATGAGACATTAGAGGCAATTCTGAGACACCAATTGCCCACGCAGGAATACTGGACCAAAATGATACAGCTGATATTGTAAGCCAGAGCCTGTAAATCAAGTTTTTGTTATTTATTATTCAAATTTACAAGTGATCATGCACAGGAAAACTTGGAAAGATCAGCATGCATGAAAAGGGAAGGGCTGAGCCAACTCAGCAGAACTATTCGGCCAACAAAGCACAATTGACAGCTAACAGGTAGCAGGGCCGAAAGTTACAGCACGACAACCATAAAGACGCATTTTCCAGCATTAAAGCAGAACGTTCAGACCGACTCAGTGGCCTCCAAAAGGTCAAAATATCTCCTGACAGACATAAAGAGCATTTATGTTGTATTAAAAGCAGTAATAACTTCTTATCTGCTGTTCTGTACAAGTTGGTGAAAACATTTATTTCTCAGATGACTCAACGCCTTAGATATTTTGTATGACCGTTTGTATATATTTCCCCCTCGCATAAGCTTGCAGGGGTTGTTGTTGATTTCTCTTCAAGAGTTCTTTTGCTGTAAATTTTCAGAGTTTAATACAAAGGCCGATGGAATTTCCAAAGTCTGTGTTGTCTGAGGGATTGTAATGCGATTGCTGAGTGCTACAGGATTCCTGCGTGTTGCCATGGCTCAATAAGTTTCCTTTAAACTTTCGTTATGTTCTTTCTGTTATTTTCTCATAACTCATCCATGTTCTAGATTTCACAATTAATGGCAGAGAAAAAGACTAATTCCAGGATTTATTCATAGAATACCCTGAATTCAATCTATGCTATTACAAATGTTTTCTTCAGTTATGGTTATAAAGGTGTGATTCTTAATTGCTGCACCTCTACACTGTATCTTTCACAGGAATTATTGTTTAGGAATTCAAGTCTTCTCCTTTATAATACATCTCTTTCTCACAACCAAGCTTAGTGGAAAATTCTTAATTTCTTTTCACTGGTTACACACATTTCATCATTATAATATCAAGTTTGTTTCATGAGATATTCAAAAGGCCCTGCAGTTTCAACAATCCTAATCTACCTCTCAAACAACCAGTAACCAAAGACTCCATTGCCCAATGGACTAGAATTATTTGAAGGTTTCCACCTTAGTGTTGTTGGGAAAAGTATCCAATACGGAATGACCCTATCCCACTCTAAGGGTGATAGTTCCTTAGCAACAATCAAAGCAAAGCTATCTGAGATTACTTCTTTATGAGATGTAAAAGAGGGGAGAAAGAGATCCACTAACCGATGTCTTCCGCTAATGATTGATCCAATCTTCTCTCTTTGCTGCTTGCCCTCAGTTTCTTGCTCTTTCACTGGCCCAGCTACACCAAGATCCTGCAAAATGGCAAGAGAGGGAAACTACAAGAAGCATACATTCATAATTGATTCAAGGATTAGAATAAATCAAATACACAAGTATAACAACACACCATTGCAACACATGCATATAGAAGAACCTCAAATGCTTTATTAATGGAAGAAGTAAGGTTCAGGAAGTGATACAACCATAAAAGTCCCAATCCAGCATCACCTTCCCAGCAGAAAGAAATCTCCTCTTCACCTCCTTCAAAACAAATCACCCAATAGTTCTAAACTCAAACCAACAGCAATTCTTTACTTTCACAAGATTCCCGCCTCCTTAGACCTCATGAGAGAGATCTATATATAGGAGTTTTGGAGAAAGGATGAGTCAGCTTGAGAGCTGACTAGTGTCCTCTCTCACTTCAGTTATTCTTCAGTTCTTGAGTCCACTTGGAGGTTCTTGCTTCCACTTGGAGATCTAGAACCTCTTACTCATCACCAGTCGAATTCCTTGATCCAAGTGTCATTTTGGAAGCTTCCTGGGCATTGACACCTTGAGGAATGACTGTGCCACATGTCCAAACTCGCCCAGCGCACGTAGCCTTCTTTGCAGTTGACATTCAACGCAGGTAGACAGTGGAGCAGTTGACATTCAACGCAGATGCTTAGTGGAGCAGTTGACATGATCCAGAATTGCCTTGTTTTTGAGTGTTTTCAGGTGGAGAACTTTTATTCAGTGCTGTGGTTTGCTAACCTTGTTCCTCTAGGGGTAGGAACAACATGTTTAGGGACTTTGGATCCCTTAGATTATGGACATTTCATGCTTCATGCTGTAAGGCACAAAAATGTCTATAACAGTTGCCCCCTAAAGTATGAGGTCGTTTATCGGGTGAAATGCTTTATCAGGAGGATCCAAAGTTCATTCAATCGCTGAGAGGTGACCTGTAATAAAATACAATACAATACATTATGATTCATTCTACTTTCATGATCTAGCTGAGGCGGGCATTCCCATGCTCAACTTTATAAATTCATTTTGGTACATAGAACAGATGATCGTCTGATGGTAGACTGATAATTCTCTGCTGAAATTATCATCCTTTGAGTAGGATGATCATCTGCTGCAATGATGCACATGTCAAATGTCTTTATATTTCCTGAATATATATCGCAGCCCGGATGGATGAAACTAGATCCGGGGTCTTCAAACTCGTTCGATCTTCACTCTAAGTACAAGTCAATCCATGTGAGAATTGCGCTGAAGTCGAACATGGGAAGACATCGCTTGATTACCGGTCAATGATGTAAACCGTTAACAAGCGCGAGAGGAATCACCGATAATGATAATGACCCTCAAGGTACTGCAGTACAATTTACGTGGTGTGAATAAAGGACTTGGCGTCGAACACCACACAAAATCTTTCGGTCGAAGGTCATTGATGTATACCTGTCGCCGGAAGTGAGAAACTTGCCATTGAGGCATGCAAGCTTCAAAGTACTGAGGGGGTTGTTCCTAGATCAACTTCTTGGATAATGAGCTGAAGTCGACAAGAAGCGATCTGTCAAAGGAGGGCCTTAATGAATCCCACATCAGTGACACGGAACGGAGCTAATGATTTTAATGGAGGTGAAAACAATCTGTGACATATGATTCAGGGTGGCGGTCATGAAAGGATGAAAGATGATGTATGGTAGTGGATGGGACACGGTTGACTCTTTCTGAACAACATCTCTTGAACATATAACGACACTGATGCGATGGATCGGTAGCATTACCCCAAATGTGGATGGTTTGGCGAGACCATGGTGATGAGACCGGTGAATGAAACAACCCAACCCGATGTGATACGGAGGAAAAGTGTCATGTTCAAGAGTGACTTGCTACCATTAAAGCTTTGAGGTTCTCCCAATTTTTCCCCAGTCATTTCTGACCAGTACCTCTTTATTTTTGTCAAGCTTGAGGAGGATAACATATGCTTGTTCTATAACCTGCCCTTCGGGCAAGCCCATCGCTATGTTTTAACGAGCCTAGCGATAGGGAAACTCGTTCTCGTCTAAAGACAAGTTTGTCGCTATTTAATAATTTTAACGAGTCTAACGACAAGGAAAACTCGGTCCTTTTCATTTTTAGAGAGTCTGAAAAGGTACATAAAGTCAACTCCAAAATTCCTTTTTCGTCATCTAATCCCTTAAGTCCGAAAAAGTATAAAACAATACAGAAGGGATGAGTTTTCGATAACTTTAACGAGTCGAATAAAACAAGCGCTCGACCTTTTTGTGCAATAATTCCTCAGGTCCAAAAAGATTAAAATCTAGAGGAGGGATAGCTCTTCCGGTCCTTTTAACGAGCTGGAAGGCCAAAACTCGGCAATCTTTTCATATTTTACGAGTCAGTTGAAAAGAGCTTAAAGAAGACTCGTCTTTTGAGGAACGAGTGATAAACAGGGATAGCAACTGATTCCTGGTACAGGTTGGAATTTTCCAATCACGGCAGTGTCACAAGGATGGCTAGGTGAAATCACTCTTCGCAGCTGTTCCTCAAAATGGGTAAACAATCATATGGAGGTGAACGATCGGCCAAATGAAAGTGGAGGTGGCAGGTGCAAACACGACCAAGGCTTTTATGGCTGATAAATTTACGATCACAGTGGTTATTTACCGGAATAGGTTCATTTTTTATTTAAAAATGAGCTTAAACTCTGGAGGAAACATTGCTCACTGCTTTTATTTATTTTTTAACGAGCACGAAGACCGCGTTAAAACTGCTCGGATCTTGCGTTTATTTTTTAACGAGCATGAACTTTATGCTAAAACTGCTTGAATATACCAGTCATAAGATAAGAATGTCTCCTGAAAGATCCCATTTTTTATAGAGCTTGCGCCTTACCAAAGCTATTCTCCCTCTCATCCTTTCTTTATGCAAGTTCGGAAACGGCTAATCCAAAAAACAGATAAATAACCGCTCTTTGCTTGCACTCCAAAAGGGTTGCATGCCCCCAGGTATAAAATACAATTTCAAGGCTACCCCTCCTCCTTCCCACCTCTGCTTTTCTTTGGGTGTTCACAACTACTTGTCGTCTTGCTAGTCCAATTTTAACGATACTTGTCTTCTCGTTAATTTTAACGGGTCTATACGATACTTCTCTTCTCGTCAGCCCAACTTTCAACAGGTTTTTCGCAAGATCGCAAGAGAACAGCTACTTGCGACAAGAGAGAAGCTACTTGCGACAAGAGAAGAACACTACTCAAGGACAAAACATTTGTGTTATTGAGGGAGGCTTACCTCTTTCTGGTTACCCAAAGATTGTCTTGTTATTTTTTCAACAAAACACTTCCTCGGCAATGTCTACCGAAATAGACAAGGGTGAATGACCTTTGTCAAACACGTAACTTTGACAAAAGAATCCTATTCCAGAACAACCCCTCTTCCATCCACGGACGGGGTACGGACTAGTCATATTCTCTCGCGGAAATTCTACCTTATACCCAAGGTTTTCTCTGCCCGAAGCAGACCAGGATGCATGCCCCCTGGGTTCCAGTCCCATCTTTCCGAATCACTCGCACTCATCGGGAAGAAGGACTGGGGGTGGAGACATTTCTTGATTGAATAGACCATTTAGGGTTGGTATGTGACTATTTGCGATGCGTGATCCCGGAAATGAAAGTTGGTCTACGAGCTTGACCATTCTTCCTTCGTGTGGAAAACACATTACTCTAAAGAGTGAGGAGACTATTGCTCCCATGCAATATATATAGTCTCGTCCAAGGAGTAGGTTATAATCCAAGGGTCCTTGAATGACCATCACGTTCATTTGAACGGTCTTCCCTTTCAATGTTACTAGCACATTGGAGAGGATCCCTAATGGTCGACTGGTTCCTTTATCGAAACCCGAGAGATTTCTTATCTCAGGCAAAAGCGCCGGGGAACCCAGTGCTTTCCAAGCAATAGAGGAAAGGATACTCACAGGCGCCCCTTCATCAATGATAGTTCCAGCCATTACCATTCTGTATATTTGGACTATAATTCTGAATGGTATACTGGCTGGAAACCGGGGTCTGCCTAGTTGGTTCCAATCAAAGGACACAACCAGGTTGCTTGGTGGTGGGACCGAATACACGGCCGGATATGACCCTGACGATGTTCCTTCCTGCGATAAAGGAATGGGTGCATTGCCCTGATGCTCGTCAGAGTCTGTGTTGATGAAAAGAATCTGGATGGTGTCATCCTTATTCTCTTCAGTGAGGGTGTCATTTGAAGATGAATCTTCAGTGACGGTGTCATTTGAAGATGAAACTTCTGAAGGGAGAACCGGGTCAACTGCCGTTTTGACCTTTGGACTTTCGTCTGGTCTGGATTCAGTAGGTTCATTTTCAATGACTGACGCTTCAGCTGACCACTTGAGCGGGCCAGCTGTATTCTCAACCAGCGAAGGACTTGGCACGAGTTTTTTGTATCCAGGAGGAAGTCTCAACGGTGAAACCGGACGATCTTCCAAAAATCTCTTCGCTTCGTCTAAGAAGGGACAACGGTGAATGGCGTGATCACCTTCACACAGTCTGCAGGGGGATCTTGCTCCCCCTCTTTGTCTTGAACCTTCACTTTCGCTGGTTGACGGTAAGCATTCAACATGGCTATCAGAGGTTGATGCTCCCGAACTGTGCAAACGAGGGGACCAGTCCCTTAGTATCCGGGGAATACAGGGACAATCTCTATGGAAGTGGTCTCCTTTACATATGACACATGGCGATTTAGGCCCGATTTGTGCTGTGTGTGGATTTTTGTCAGATGTCTTTTGCTTGCCCCCAGTTGCCTTAGGCTCCTTCTTCTTCTTCTCTCTCTTCTTCTTCTCCTTCTTCTCCGTGGGAGCTTGGCTTTTGCCGGCTCTACCTTGCGAAGATGAAGGATTGGAGGAAGAGTTATAGGAAGTAGAAGGCTGGTGGGCAGCTCTAGACTGATCTAACTGTTGACTCGACTGTTTAGGAACCATGGTGTTCTGAACTACATTGGTTGAGAATAACCAAATTGGCAGGCCAATTGTCAGTCCTGGAAGCGACAATGTGGCCATGTGGGGCGCACCAACTTCTCCCCAAGAGGAGAAAGGACTAGGATTTCCATCATGGGGAATTCCTTGGTTGGGGCGTTCCATGTTCTCAACCTACAGATCAACGCAGGAATATGAGGTGATTATGTTCCGTTTAAAATAAATTTTATAGCGACGCTTTAGACACAACTTGCTTTTTCACTTTTTAAGAGTCGAGAAAAAGCTAAAGATGACTCTAGTCTCCTTCGATGTTTTAACGAGCCCGAAGTGACAAATGCTCGGATGGACTTTTTCAGTTATAGAGTTTGAAAAAGGCCAAAATAAACTGCTCTGGAGTTCTAGGCAGAGGGTGTGCCAAACTTTTCGCAAAACCACAGAATACGTTTTACGGTACGAGTGGTCGATCTTCGTGAATGCCGTGTTCATTGCATTGCGATCAGTAGGGCGGCCGACACGGCTTCCTATGGATAAAGGCTTTGTTCCTATAGGGGTCTCCCAATATATACGCGACGGTACGTGGGAGCACAAGTCCGTATTAGTGCCACCGACTCTCAGGAGGAATCATCCACCTTCTTCGAGATCGACAGTCACTATGTTTAACGACGCCGGAACACGTCTCTACCTTAGACCTCTATGTGTTTGCGTTATGTTTCAATGCGTTGTTATGTAAATTCAATTTATTTTAAGTTGATCTTGTTTAGCAGTTTGCCTTTATGGATCACCACGAGATGTATGGTACAACTCCTAAATGCAGTCTAAGATGATAAGCAAGCTTTTCAATCTTTCAACTTTGAAAATCTTAACTACTGAGGGAAAAGAAAGACATCATCTTTTCACACAGATCATAGAGCACACACTAATGCACTTTTTCCTAAATCAACATACAAGCTGTCAAAATGCACATGCACAATGCAGGTATTTCTTTTCTATTTCTTAATGTTGGTGTGCTACAAAAAGAAAGTTGTTGTATAACTTTGAATTCAATTTCAAGTGAAAGCAAACAAGCTTTGTCCAAGATCAAAAGAAACCTTAAGATTTACTTGTTTCAACACTAGAAATACATAAATTCAAACCATATGACGAAAGCAAAATCTCAACCAGCTATGAACAACAAACAAACTAACTCTTAAGATCAAAACGACACTTATCACAGGTCTAGATCTAAGAGGCCACAACAAGACTAGTTCACTTTCGTTATGGGGAACTGCAAATGATGCAAGAAATACACAAAGAAAAAATACAGTTTCTTTATACAACCGAGGCGGAATAGTGGCAAAGAAAGATGGTTTCAGATAGGTACATTGACTGATAACAGGCTGCAAAAACAGGGATGAAAACAGGGCAACAGAAAGCAGAGAACCCCAGTTGCACAAGGCAAAACTGGTTCAGCGCAGGTAGAACACTGTCAGTTTGACATTCAGTGCTGGTAGCCCCTTCGGGACCTGCGATGAAATGCAGACTGCCTTCACAGTGCCTGCAATGAAGAGAGAAACTCTCGTTTCTCTTGGTTTCCGGGTTACAGATTGCTCAAAAATCAACAGTTTTTGGCCAAATTAAAGCTATCAATCAAGTACACACTAAAGGATGAAAAGGAGGATGAAAAGCTATCACTAAGAGCTGTTTAGAGTCCTTGTGGATCAGCTCTTCAAATCATAAACATGCCCAAAAACTGAGCTAGAGTAGCTGCCCTCTACTTTGCATTTGAAAGATCCAAATGAAATTCGATTCGGTACTCCCTGTGTTTAGGAAATGAATAGCAAAAAACACAAACAACCAACAAGATACGATCCCCAGAGGAGTCGCCAATTTGTTGTTGGGAAAAGTATCAAATACGGAATGACCCTATCCCACTCTAAGGGTGATAGTTCCTTAGCAACAATCAAAGCAAAGCTATCTGAGATTACTTCTTTATGAGATGTAAAAGAGGGGAGAAAGAGATCCACTAACCGATGTCTTCCGCTAATGATTGATCCAATCTTCTCTAGTTGCTGCTTGCCCTCAGTTTCTTGCTCTTTCACTGGCCCAGCTACACCAAGATCCTGCAAAATGGCAAGAGAGGGAAACTACAAGAAGCATACATTCATAATTGATTCAAGGATTAGAATAAATCAAATACACAAGTATAACAACACACCATTGCAACACATGCATATAGAAGAACCTCAAATGCTTTATTAATGGAAGAAGTAAGGTTCAGGAAGTGATACAACCATAAAAGGCCCAATCCAGCATCACCTTCCCAGCAGAAAGAAATCTCCTCTTCACCTCCTTCAAAGCAAATCACCCAATAGTTCTAAACTCAAACCAACAACAATTCTTTACTTTCACAAGATTCCCGCCTCCTTAGACCTCATGAGAGAGATCTATATATAGGAGTTTTGGAGAAAGGATGAGTAAGCTTGAGAGCTGACTAGTGTCCTCTCTCACTTCAATTATTCTTCAGTTCTTGAGTCCACTTGGAGGTTCTTGCTTCCACTTGGAGATCTAGAACCTCTTACTCATCACCAGTCGAATTCCTTGATCCAAGTGTCATTTTGGAAGCTTCTTGGGCATTGACACTTTGAGGAATGACTGTGCCACATGTCCAAACTCGCCCAGCGCAGGTAGCCTTCTTTGCAGTTGACATTCAACGCAGGTAGACAGTGGAGCAGTTGACATTCAACGCAGATGCTCAGTGGAGCAGTTGACATGATCCAGAATTGCCTTGTTTTTGAGTGTTTTCAGGTGGAGAACTTTTATTCAGTACTGTGGTTTGCTGACCTTGTTCCTCTAGGGGTAGGAACAACATGTTTAGGGACTTTGGATCCCTTAGATTATGGACATTTCATGCTTCATGCTGTAAGGCACAAAAATGTCTATAACACTTAGGTACAAAAGACATCCCTCAACCAAAACATAAAACCAAACCCTGAACATCACAGCTAGCCTAAAATACTATCAAAACAGAGACAAATCATAAAGAGAGAGCCCTCTCTGATTACAGTTTGGCTAGAAACTGTAATCCAAAGATTGGTTAGTGGTTACCCCGGCCGTATTCCCTTGGGAGTCAAAGGGAACAACCTGGGTGTTAACATAATTGGCGACTCCACTGGCGACTCCACTGGGGACTTCCTTAGGATTTTCTAATTACTGTATATCTCCTAAATCTACAGATGAAGTCTGAATACCAGCCAGGAAGCCTTCAGAACTGTTTCTGTTTTACATTAACAGGTTCAGATAAATGCTGCTTCAGTCAATCTTCATGTTAGTTTTGAGATATATACAGCTATTCCAAAATCTTGCCTAGTCCTTACAGATCTAAAAATATTCCAAAAAACATACTCAAAAAGAAGTTTAGAAGGTGGCTCCTAAAAGGGAAACCAGACACACTAGGTCAAACCCTGACCCAAATCCACCAGCAGTTTTTGAAAATCCTAATACAATCCCCAAAATAATTAGGAAACAGCAAAGGCAGGAAAATCCTAGTGATTTGAGTCCTGAGACAGCTCACCCTGAACCAGTTCCAACTCCTATCAAGGTTCTATTTCGGTCTACCCCTGTTTCCCCCAGTTCACCATCTACATCTCAAAGCCCTCCTTTCACATCTTCATCCACTGCACATATTCCCTTGACCAACACTCCAGTTTCTACCGGTCCCATCAACCCTGTAGTACCCATCGTCCCTGTTATCCCGTTTATCCCTGTCAATCCCATAAACCGCGCGAATATGGCCAATAGGTATGCACCCTTGCAGTTACCTGCTAATGCTGCAGCTCTACCCCAAGACTAGCAATCTAAGATCTCATATTTTGACTCCACTGGCCCCTTCACAGCTATTCAACATGCCAAAAGGATGCAAGATCATTTTGAGACCTATGAAATAGATGATGACAGTGTGAGAATGAGGATGTTTGTTCAAAGTCTGACTGGGGATGTAAGAACTTGGTTTAGATCCCTGAATGAAAATTCCATCACAACTCCTGATGAGCTTTATCAAGCCTTTACTAACAGATGGGAGAAAAAGAAAGATCCTCTTCACATACTTGGTGAATATGACACTATCAAACGAGGTCCTCAAGAGACCATTCTGGAGTATTGTGCAAGATTCAACAATGTATATAACGCAATCCCGCAAAATTTAAGACCTCCTCTTGATTTGGCCTTGTACAAATTTCCTGATGGTTTTGACCCTAATATGGCCTACCAGTTGAAGGAGAGAGCCCCTGAAACCCTTGCAGATGCCCAAAAGGTTGCTGTCACAGTGGAAGCTAACGTGATCGCCAAAAGAAACAGAGCAAGGTTGGAAAAGAGAACCACCTTCAAAGAAGAACCCTCAGCCTTTGATCAAAAACTGGATGCAATACTCACTGGTATGAAGATATTGGGTGATAGAGTGGAATCTGTTGAGAGAAAGTCATCATGGGAAGCACCACAAAACAACCCTCCTAGGAATCCAAATTTTAGGAGAACTCAAAATCCAAACGTTGGTAAGGCCAGTTCTGACCCAGACATAAGACCCCCTTTCCAAGAGAATTACGCTGAGACTTCCACATCAAGTGAACCCAATGAAGATCCCCACATTAATTTAATGGGTTTGGATGGTGAAAGTCAAGTCTTTTTAACACAAGAATATCATGAGGATGATGAAATCAAGCTGTTCCAAACCAAATTAGGTGAGTCATTTGACTTTAAACAAGGCTATGACACAGCTGTTTATGAAGTCCATAAACAATACAAGTTAAGGAGTAGAACTGTAAATGTAACACAGCCTGAAAAGATAAAGGATAGCCAGCAGCCCAAAAGAGTCATAGTCACAGAGCCAAATGACACAACGGAATCACTTGCAAAGGAAGTAACCATTGAAGAAGTCACTGAACCATTTTCTTCAAAACAACAGCCCATGGCTACATCATCCTTGCACCCTAACCCAAGTGTCACTCCTCAAGGGATGAGCAAGAAGAACAGGCCTCAAGATCAAGATAAGAATCAAGAAGAAGAGTTAGTGAACAAGGAAAGAACTGTCATCCACAACCAAAAGACCCAATCTGAAAAACCCTTTGACCTAGAAACTGAAATTGGTAAATTGAAGGTAGCTATTCCTCTTTCAGAACTAGCCAAGCATGACATTTATAAACAACAAATCAAGAAGTCCCTTCAACTTACTAACAACAAAGATGATGTCAATGTGTTGGATGATACCCCAGAATTGCTGTTCGGTCCAGAAGTTGATGGAAAAATAGTAATCACAGGGATCTTACCTTTTTATGTCAGTTTACATGTTCATGATAAGATATTACACAATGCAATGTTTGACTCAGGTGCCTCTCACAACCTCATGCCAAAAGCAATCATGGAAAGATTGAATCTAGATATTACAAGACCATATAAGGACCTATTCTCCTTTGACTCCAGCCAAGTCAAGTGCTTAGGTCTAATAAAAGATCTATGTGTGTCCCTTGTTCAGTACCCAAATAAAACAATTCTAATCGATGTTATAGTTGCTGATATCCCACCCAAGTATGGGATGCTGTTATCAAGGTCATGGGGGGCTAAACTTCAAGGTTCCCTACAACTGGACATGTCATACGCCACCATCTCTATTTTTGGGCAACCAAAGAGACTATACAGAGAAACACTAATGAAATACATGGTCAGCAGTGAAGAAAAGCCCCAAAATTTTCCCATATATGCTGTCCATTCAGTCATAGACTCATACATTCTCTTCAATAATAATACAACTCCCTCAAACAATGATGCTGAAACCAATACATTCATACAAGAGGAGGACACTGATGAAAAAACTGCTACCCAAGAAATAATGGTTAAACCATCACTAAGCAAAGCAGATGTTCTAGAAATCAAGCTAATTCAATCAAGTGATCAGACTGTCCTAGAAGACAAACCAGGTGAAAAACCAGAACTTAAACTTATGATCCCAGATCACAGAGAAGTTATTAAGTCTCCCCTAGAAAAAGAGAACCTATGGTTTCTTGAATTTGATGGGTCAGTCAACAAATTAGGGGCAGGAGCTGGAGTTTGGATACACAATAAACAAAACACTCATGCAGAAGGCCGAGCCTACATACTAAATTTCAGATGCACCAATAACATGGCAAAATATGAAGCTCTTTTACTAGGCCTCAAACTGGTAAAGTCCCTACAAGCCATAAAAGTGTCAATTCTAGGAGACTCAGACCTAGTTATACAACAAGTAAAGGGAAATTTTGTCACTAATGACAAAAGACTGAGATCTTATAGATCTGCTGCTGCTGAACTACTACAGTCCTTCACTGAATTTAAAATTACCAAGATTCCCAGAATCCATAACTTGCATGCTCACAGTTTAGCCACATTTGCAAGTACCTGCAAGCTACCTTTTGAGCCCCACCACTGTTTTACGGCTGAGGTAAAACACAGACATTCTGTCCCAAACAATGTCAAGGACTGGCAAGTATTTGAAGATGATGCACATGTTAACACCCAGGTTGTTCCCTATGACTCCCAAGGGAATACGGCCGGGGTAACCACTAACCAATCTTTGGATTACAGTTTCTAGCCTAACTGTAATCAGAGAGGGCTCTCTCTTTATGATTTGTCTCTGTTATGACAGTGTTTTAGGCTAGCTATTATGCTCAGGTTTTTGTTTATGTTTTGGTTGAAGGATGTCTCTCAATGCCTAAGATGTAATGTTTAGACAATTGTATTTCATTGGGCAATGGAGTCTAGAGCTGTGAAATGTTTGAAATGCTTCAGTGGGAATGTTTAGACTGCAGGGTCTATTGGGTATCTCAACAAACAAAATTTAAAGTTTAAGTGATGATGTATGATGATGCATGTTTAGCCAATGAAAAGCAATTAAGAATTCTCCATTAAACTAATGCTGTGAAAGTGAAATATATTGTTCAGGAGCAAACTTGAATTCCTGAAACAAGGGTCACTGTGAAAGATATATTCTGAAAGTGTAGCAATTAAGAATTACACTTATCAAGATTATAACTGAGGAAAAACATTCATTAACAACATAGATTGAGCTCAGGGTATTGCATGAATAAATCCTGAAGGCTATTCTTTTTCTTTGCTGCTAAATACTTAGAACTTAGAAACATTTATGGGTTGTAAAAGATTGAAACACAAAACGAAGAGAGTTACAGAAAACTTATTGTATATGAGATGCACAGGGATCCTGCCAACTTCAACAAACACCGTGAACGCATTCAAACAACTCAGAACTTCAAAAATTCCATTCCTTCTGTTATTAAACTTTGTGAAGATTACAACATAGGAACTTCTTCAAAAGAAATCAACAACAACCCCTGCAAGCTTATGCGAGGGGAAAATATATACAAACTGTAATACAAAATATCTAAGGCGTTGAGTCATCTGAGAAATAAATATTTCACCAACTTTGTACAGAACAACAGATAGAAAGTTATTGCTGCCTTTAATACAACATTAATGCTCATTTCTATCAGTCAGAAGATATTTTGGCCTTTGGAGGCCACTGAGTCGGTTGGAAAGATCTGCTTTAAATGCTGGAAAATGCACTTTCGTGGATGCTCTGCTGTAACTTTTCGGCCCTGTCACCTGTAGCTGTCCATCTTGTCTTGCTGGCCGAAAGTTCTGCTGAGTTGGCTCAGCTTTTATCTTTTCATGCATGCTGATTTTACTAAGTTTTCCTGTGCATGCCAATTTGTATTTTTTGATGAAAAACTTGAAGAATGGCTTCCTGGTCTATAAAATCATCTGTATTGCCTTTGTCCACCATTCCTGTGTGGGCAGTTGATGCCTAAGAATTGCATCCATAGTCTCATCTGCCTCTGTGTATTTATAGAAGTTAGGAGGCACTTCAAACAGGTGATTTATTTCATTCATTATAAAGAATAAATTCTCTACTCTGTTGTAGAGACTTTGTCCTGTAGCTGGCCCTGTTTCTTCTGAGGTGCTGGGCCTTTCAGTGATCTGACTTGTGGCAAATGTATTGACCCTCTTGGCATACTGCTCATGGGTAAGCAGTCTCCCTGCACTGTTCAGTAAGCCAGGGAGACCTCTGTTCTGTAATACCACAAATTTGTCCATAAACCTGTTCACCTCGGTCTGCATGTCTTGGGTCCTTCTCTCCAATGTCTGCACTAAGTTTCTCAGTGTAAGGACCCTCTTTATCAACAAAACAGTCTCAATCCTGTTAGGAATTCCCATAGTTGCTAACTGAGCACTTGTTCTATTATTGAGCACATTGATCATCCTAGTGGAAATTTCAGGCATATTGCCTAGAGCTGCCCTTGATCTCTGAATTTCTTTCTGTGCTTTTACAATGAGCTCCAGCTGCTCATGGATTGTGTCAATATACTGCCATTGGTCAGTAATAGACTGGCCAATATTGGCCCATAGCACTGTCTTGATCTCAGCCACTACCTTATCCAGTTGGAGCTCCTTCTCTAGCTCCTTTATCCTGTCTTTGAGGGCTTTTATTTCCCTGCCCTTTTCTGCCACGGTCTGCTTAGATTTGTCATATCTTTCATTTACCTTGGCTAATTTCTCCCTGGCCTCATTTAGTTCTATCATTTGTGCTTCCAAGACCTGAATCTCATTTCTCAGCTTTTGCATGTCCAGGCTTGGGACCTGCTCTGTTGTTGCTGGTGGTGCTGAGGTGGATGGTGCTGCCTGTTCTGTTTGTTGAGGAGGAGGAACAGTAGTTGGAGCAGCTTCCTCAAGGTTAATTATTTCAGGAGGAGGCTGGGAGGTCTGACCTTCTTCTTTTTGCTTCAAAGCTGCCTGCAATGCTGCCTGTGCAGCCTCTGATTCTCCCAGCTTTTCTTGAGTCTGGATCAGCTGCTTATATAGAGACACCAGCAAGGCTGTGGCATCTTGATCATGCCTCTGCTGGGCAACTTCATCTGTTTGAGGGTGAATTGTGGCTGGAATTTTGATCTTTCTCCTCAAAGCTGCCATGTCTGCATCCCTCAACTTCAATATCTCTTGTATGCCCTTGATATCCTTGGGATCGTGCCCAATCTCTATGATTATATCTTCTAAGGACCTAATTCTATTGTCCTTTGCTTGAGAGGATGCCCTCTCCAACTCAAGTTGTGCAGCTGTATTATTAAGGCTATTTTCTAGCCTATAATTGTCCAATGTTTTGTCTGCCAAGGAGGCATACACCATCTCACCCGTTTGCTTATGTAATTCAATTTTGTCCATTGGGTGGATGTCCTTGGCAAGAACCTCAAGATTGGTCCTTATATAATCTGCAGGAGACTGGGGCTGTGCTACAGCTGGTAAGAAATGACTCATGATCATTTTGCCTTCACTAACATCATACACAGACATCAGTCTTTGCTGGTTAGTGGGAGCCATTTTCAACAAATGATTGTATAGTTGTATCTTTATTGGCTCATTCCTCCTCTTTATGTCTATGAACTGCTGTTTGATGCTCAGTTCACCTTCTCTCTGCTGGCTTGAGGAGCTGACTTCTCCTCCCACTGTTCTGTTCTGTTCCTCTTGGAAGGAACTTGCGGATACTTCCCTTCTAGGTGGGCCCATGCCCAAAGACTGTCCCATTGGCATTTCCTCCTCTGAGAACGGATTTATTCTCTGTCTTTTCTCCCCATAAGTTGTAGATGTTGTAAGGGGAGTCTCTCTATCTCTTTTTCTGCTTACATCCTCCTTTTGTGGAGTTTGGAGGATTGATGTTTCAGCTGATGTTTCCTGCCTTGGAGGCACAGTTTGTTGTGGCTGTTGCTCAGTGGATTTTGGGGCTTCCACTGTCTGCTCTTGCTGTACAGGCTGCTCCTGTCTTTGTTCTTCTTGTTGTTCCTGCTGCTGCTGTTGATGTACTTCCTGCTGTTGCACTTCTTCTTGATGTTCCACTTCTTCTTGTTGTTCCACCTCTTTTTCTGTTTGCTCTTCAGTCATGGGAGGTGGTTGCTCTTGTTCCACCTGCTTTTCTTTGCCTTTGCTGGATGTCTGTTGAGTGTCCATGGCAGCTTGTTGATGTGTTGTTGAAGAAGAGGCAGATGCTCCAAGTTGCCTTTGATATGATAAGGAAACCTGTCCACAAGTTTCCAAGTCAGCCTCTTTTTGCATATTCCTAGCCTCTCTCTCTAGCATCTGCTCTCTAGAGATTGGCTCTTCTAGAGTGCCCTCTTTCCAGCTTAAAGAATTTGCATACTTTTCAACATGAGGCAGCCTAACATGTGAATAGTTACCCAATTTGTATTTTATCCTTCTGAGGGAGATAAAATGATTAGGGTCATAAGGTGTCCATTTGAAACTGGTTTGCAATTTGAAGCCCTCTAAGATCATATCTGCCTCCTTCCATCCCTCCTCTCTTTTATTGTATAGAAAAGGGCCTAGCTGGTTCCTTACCTTCAGCTGCACCTTCTTATTCCTACTTTGGAAATGGAAGCAGTCTGCATTTCCAAACTGCCTGAAGTATTCTAGGGAAAAAAGTCTCATAGGGACATACCTTGGCAGCCTGTAAGGGTCCAATTCACAGCCATATATTCTGATTACTGTGTGGTGTTGGTAAAAATACCAATCACCAATGCTGTAGGCTTTGGAGAGATGGAGAATTCTTTGCATGTCATCAGTCAACCTTGGAGGAGGGACACCATACAACAATGTCATAGCTGGGTGAATGAATAGGTCTATGAATTCACAGTATGTGTATGGTGATTTAGAAACATCATGAAAAACTGAAGTCCAAAACACAACTGACCTTGGATTCCCCTGGGCATTAAGTTTCTTGAGGGGAATGGAGAAACTGTCTGGTTGATAAAACAAGAACAGGTGGTAGATGTATGAGGTGTATCTGAACACCCTTTCCCTTTGTAGATTCATTAGCTGTTCATGGATCTTTTCTGCAATATAGGTGGCATAGTCATAGTGTACAGCTGGAGGCTTTCCAGGAGAAAATATGGACAGCATTGCCATTATAGTGTCATCAACATCCTCAATTCCCCTGTACCCCAGAACGTAGTTGATCAAATCCACCAGCATTCTACCCAAGTCATTCAGGTAGTGATATCCAATGGGAGGAGTCCTCATAGTTTCAGAGCTTGGCTGTATGAATAACTGATTAATTTTGATGATCTGGGCACTTGACAAATTACTCCCCTTCTTTACTAAGTCCAGCATGGAGAGAGGGGTCAATGGCCTTGCAGAGTGGAAATGCAGCATCTCATTTATGGTTTCTGGGGTGATATGGAACAAGATTGAGCCTGTAGGACTGAGAACAGCTCTTTGGCATGGATCATAGCATTCCTGGCACTTGTGGATCAAGTCTGGAAGGGCATTGACTTGAGGGAGGTTGTAAATGGGCAAATTTGAGTCCCAAATCCCTAAAATATCAGCTCCACCAAGGTGTTGGGCTTTCAATTCATTTAGCATGTGGATATTAAACTTAGAACCCATTGGGAACCAGTCTATCATCTGATAATCTACATCTCCCAGGGCTTCCCATTCTAACTCCCTTTGAGGGGCATTCAGAGGCTGTATATTCAAGGCTATTGGTGTTTCCATGGCTAGTAAGGCTTCTAAATTGTATGTAAACTATTTTGAGTGAGCAGAAGAATGCAGAAGAGTTTCTTTACAACGTAAATGTGAATTGTAGGGAACAGAGGGCGAATTGAGCAAACAGCAATTGAAATACCGTTTATAGGACTGATAAAAACAGTAGTAGGAGTGACTAGAGTGTTTCTATGGTGAATTTATGTAATGGAGGTTTCTAGTTCACGACTGCGCGAACTACCTGTGAATTCAGGTTAATTTGGTCAAATGCAGGCTTGGCAGAAGGTTTATTGCCTTGCTAGTTGGAAATGAGTGCAGGTCACTGGATGCTTAATGGTGATTTCGGTGTTTTACACTCTCATACACAATTTTCTTGCAGAAATATGGATAAAACTAGGTGCAGGGAACAATTTTGAGAAATACCTTGCGAATTGTCGATAACAGTTGCAAATGCAGGTACGACGGAGGCGCCCACGGTTTCAGAATTGAGTTGTGTAGGTTGGCACAGATTTGGTCGTAAAATGCATGCAGGAAAATCAATAGTTGCTTTGGCAAAAGTGGGAAAAAACACGCATTTTTGGCTAAAATATGGATTTTTGGCATATTGGCGCGTTTTTGGGATGACGTCAGCATGACGTCATTAGGTGGGGTCAAGGTCGGGTGACGTCAGCATGACGTCACCGGGTGATGTGGCAAGCTGTGATTGGTCCACGGGGATAATGAGGTGGCAGACATATCAGCGCAGGGGCGGACAAGAGTGCTGACGCGACGACGGGGTGGCACTGACGTGGGTCCGACGTGGTGATGACGCAGGCATAACAGAACCGGCGGTAAATGATAAGCGGTAATGGTTTTTTCTCGGACCGCCTTAGATACGGTCGGGGTTTTGTCAGAGGGCGACCCGAGAAATTGTGAGGGCGACGCGTGGCAAAGGCCTGACGTCACCCTCTGACAGTTTCTCGGGCGCTAATCTTCGGACGTCGGGCCCAACCCGATATGCATAATGGCCGTCCGATCAAAGGCACCCGATCGGACGGTTGACGGGTCGTTGAACAGTGCGGACGATACGACAGCGGGGAGGTAATAAAATATTATTTTCTTTTGAACGGCGTGCCCAGCGGGACTTTGGGTTTCGGCGGGTTTATATGGTTTTTCAATGTAAAATAGAAATAAAAATATTACCGCGCCAATACTTTGGATAAAATGGAAAAGTGGGTTTTTGTGCGCTTTTTGCAAATGAAGCGGGTTATGGGTAAAAGGGTTTTTCATATGTTTTTCTTAGCAAATGAAGGTGTAATGGGTCAAAATGGATTCAGAAGGGGGAAGGGGGTTAGGCTTAGGTTTCTCAAACTGACCAGATGTCCATTTGATCCCTGACAGAGGACATATGGCTATAATGCCAAGGGGAGGGGTATTTATACAATGCTTGGGGGTTTATACACCATGGTGTTATAATAGTAGGGAAAGGGTAACATAGGGGAATTATATAATAGAAGTTAGGGATTAATATGGATGAGGGGTGATATTACTAAGTTTATTTGAAAATAACTTAGCTTAGGGAGTAGATCAAAATGAAAAGAATTTTAGACAAGAAATGTGGCTTTTAAAGGACTAAGAACCACCATAAAACCACTAATTCTTCCATGAATCTCAACTGATGAGGGGATGTTAGTAATGAATGGAAAAGGGGAAAATTGGGAAGTTAGACATGCTTCTTTGTTTTTCTGCAACCTGATGGAGAAGAAGACCTTCTCACTCCATTGATTTTTCTTTGTGAAATAGGTTAGCACACCTTCAATTGTAAGGAATGACACTTCTGCAACCCCATCTGCCTACCCATCTATTTGCCTAGCATTTTTTGTTTCTTCTTGGAGGGTGCACTTAGACTTGCAGACCCTTATTTGCCTTTTCTTTTCTCTGGCTTTTTACTTTTGATTTTCTATCTAATGCTACCCTTATTGCTTCCAAGGTCCCAGATTAAGCAGTTGGGAGCCTTACTTCTCTACCTACGCTACTTGTCTGCCAAGATTAAACAGTTTGGACATACTTCTTTCTCTATTCTACAACTGAAAATTTAAAACATGGCATGATCCAGATTAGGCTGTTGGACCATCCATCAAAATTGAGTCCACATCAAGCTTATATACACACCTTGTCTTCTCTTGGAAATATGGGATCTTTGCATCATCAAAGCAGAGAATATTTGGACCTTTCTTTGCCAATCATGAAATATGAAACCTATTGGTATAGGTATATAACAATGGCTCCACATGGGGATGGTTTTTCATTAGAAAGACCAAGAACAACAGGTCAGAATGCCTTGGCTTTTGACTGCTTTCATCAATACTTGCTGATCCAGGTGGATATTGGTGGCCACCTGCCAGGTCCACCTGGACCCCCACCATTGTCTTTCTCAGCATTTTCAGTTTCCTTAATTGTAGCACAGTTTACTATTTTTAGCAGTTTTTCGGGTCCTGAACTTCCGGAGCCGTTTTGAGGCCCTAAACGACGTTTTTTTGGAATTCTGGGGCAACCGAGCCCTATGTTGTCTCCCAAAAGTGGTAGTACTCGGATAGATCTTTCTAACGAGCTATCGTACGCGTCAAACGGAGATCGTATGCCAAAGTTACGACCCCGGGAAATTGATGTACCAATTTACCCAAACGGGGCCCACAATTTGGCGTTTCATCTTCTAGGGTTAGGTTTCGGTATGTGAAGGGTTTTCCATTGTTTCTCAACAATAAATAGGCCTTCGAGCCTCATTGTAATACAGTTCAGAGGCATGTAGCCATCACATCTGTTCTCAGAGATAAGCTACCATCGCCCTAGCTAGTTTATTGCCATTTCTGTTTGTAAGCATATGTCAGTATTTCCCATTAATGAAATGAAGTATTATTTCCGCTGCATCTTTGTGTATATGGTTATCTCTGTAATTTGTTGCGTTCCTGCTTAAATCTGGATCACTTGCAATATGCTGCTTTAAAATGCCAAAATTGTGCTCTTCCCATTTTGGTAGATCTCTGATCCTATTTGCCTTTTGCTGATAGTTAATAAACTTGAGAAACTGCATTTTTACATCCTACACAGAGTAATATACACACTTGAATATGTACAATGGTGACTTAGACTGCACTTATGGGTAGTAGTCAAAATAGTGCTTCAACATCCTGCCATTCGCAGGACCTTCATCCAAATCAGTTTCATTAAGACTTTTAAGGAAATAGGTATTGTTTCCTTGTACTGCTTGAACATCAAATGGTCCTCTCCAAAGGGAATCAAATTTTCCATGTTTTCCCTTATCCTCTCTTCTTGAGTCCCACTTGAGGACTTTATCTCCAATATTAAAGTCTTCAGCCTTAGTTCTTCTGTCAAAAGCTCTCTTTAGCTTCTCTTGTAAAACTTGAACTCTGCTGTACACTTGATCTCTAGTTTGCTGCAAACATGTTATTTGATTTATCCTTCTCTGCATATCATTTGGTTCAGCTTGACTTTCTTGAAGAAGTTTTAGGACAGAAATCCCTAGTGATGAAGGGAATTTAGCTTCTAATCCATAGACTAACTCATATGGGCTGACCCCAATTGATCTCTTGGTTGTTAGTCTATCTACCCATAAGGCATTCACCAGTTTCTTATGCCAATTCTTTTTGTTCTCTTCTAGCACTTTCTTTATGATGTTTACCAGGCTTTTATTTGATGATTCAGCAAGGCCATTTCCTTGGGGATAGTATGCAGTAGAATGGCCCAAAGTAATGTGAAATTTGTGGCAGAAATTCACCATCTTCTTAGATCTGAAAGCAGCAGCATTGTCTGTTATTATTTTGTGAGGGCAGCCAAATCTAGCCAATATGTTATTCTCCAAAAACTGAATGATTGTTGAATAATTTGCCTGTCTGCATGGAACAACTTCAATCCACTTAGTGAAGCAGTCTGTAGCTGTTAGAATCCATCTGTGTTGGCTTGAAGATGAAGGGTGAATTTCCCCAATGAAATCCAAGCCCCATTGTTGAAAAGGTCTCTCTGTTGCAATAGGCCTCAAGGGAAGTGGTAGTAACTGTCTCTTTCCCTCAAACACTTGACATTTATGACATGAGGTAGTAAACTTTTTAACATCAGAGAACAGGGTAGGCCAATAGTAACCAGCCCTCAGTATTTTATCCACAGTGGACTTCCAATATAAGTGTCCACCATAGTCACCTGCATGAAATTCTTTCATGATATTGTTAGTCTCATCCTCAATTAAGCAATTTAGCAATATCCCTTCATGGTTTTTCCAAAGTAAATTACCTTCCATGACACAAAATCTTGAAGCTTTCATTTTTAGGAACCTACACTTAGTTCTGGACAATCTTGGTGGAGCACACAGGTTTTGCAATACATAACATATATCAGAGTACCAAGGGGATTGTTCAAAGGCTACATTGATCTTTGGAGTCGCCAGCTCCGGTTCACTGTCCAGCTGGTTGATGTCTAAGGCTTGGAAGTTTGCTTCTGTCATTAGTTTGGCCAAACCTTGCCCTTTTATTAGTTTTGTAGGCTTTATCTCAATATCAAATTCCAAAATGTTGGCAATCCACTTTCCTCTTCTGCCCTCTAAATTTTCTTGGGTGAGAATGTCTTTAACAATGGGACTTGGTACATAAGCTATAACATGTGAATAGAGGATGTAAATCCTAAAGTCTTTGATAGCCTTGACCAAAGCATAAGCTTGTTTCTCCATGATTTGGTATTTTAGAGGAGCATCTCTAAGAGCTCTACTAAAGAAAGCAATGGGTTTCTCATTTCCTTGGTCATCTTTTTGTAACAAGACAGCAACAATTGTGTGTTGGGAAGCAAAAGAGAATATGATAAATTCCCTATCAAATTGAGGATTGGTTAGGACTGGGGTTTGGGTAAGGGCCAATTTTATTCCTTCAAAGGCTTGATTGGCTTCAACTGTCCATTTCACTTTTGAATCCTTCTTTAGCATATTATTCAGTAATCTGATCAGTTCGGCTAGGTTTGGGATAAACCTTCTCAAGAAATTGATTTTTCCCAAAAATCCTTGCAATTCTTTGATATTTCTTGGGTGGGGCATTTGTAAGATAGCTTGTATCCTGTCTGGATCAATCCTAATGCCATCTTTAGAAATGATGTGGCCCAATAGTTTACCTTCCTCTAAACCAAACAGGGATTTCTTGGGATTCAATGAAATTCCATATTTCCTGCATGTTAAGAAGATCTGCCTCAAGTGTTTCAAATGTTCTTGGTCAGATTTTGAGAAGGGTGTGAGGTCATCCAAATAAATGACAAGGAAGTCATGAATCTCTTTGGCAAAAGCAATATCCATTGCCCTTTGAAACGTTGCCCCTGCATTTTTCAATCCAAAAGGCATTTTTACATATTTGAAAGTTCCCCAGGGGGTTGTAAATGCAGTTTTGTCCTGATCATCAGGGTGTACTAGGATCTGATTAAAACCTGAGAATCCATCAAGTAATGAGATCCTTGAGGCACCTACCACTCGTTGAAGAATGTGGTCCATCTTGGGCAAGGGGTAATTGTCCTTGAGGGACACTTGATTCAAGTTTCTAAGATCAACACAAAGCCTTATTTCACCAGTTTTCTTTCTTGTGGGGACCAAATTTGAAATCCAATCAGAAAACCTGATTGGTGCTATGATGCCTGCTTTAAACATTTTTTGCAATTCCTTTTCAATTGAAGGGAGAAGCATGGGGTTGATCCTTCTCAATTTCTGTTTGAATGGCTTTTGATTAGGCTTGAGAGGGATAGTATGCTGGATAATGGAGGTGTCATAGGATTTTAAATCCTCATAACCCCATGCAAAGACATCCTGAAACTCTTTGAAAAGGTCAATGTATTTGGGTTTTTGGTCAGGAGGCAGAGATGCAGATAGCTTTATTATCTTGGGCTTATCAATAGTGCCAATGTTGCATTCTTCAATGGCTGTATTTAGGGGCTGCATTTTTGGTTTTCTAGGGATGTCATTTGAGTCAAAGATGTCTTCTAATGGAGTTAGTCCTGTTGGGAGAAAATTGTCTTTTAGCTCTATGATTTCAGCCTCTACCACAGCTATTTCCTCATGATTGGTTTGCTGAATTTGTAGTATGTTCTCTTTGTTGAAAATAGTTGGATTTAGCATTTGTTTTGCTGTTTTGGGTGATATTGGGTGGTTAGTCTGTTCACACTGTATTTGTGATTGACTTGCTCTTTCAGTGTCAATATTTAGCCCTGCAAATTCTTGTTGCAAGGTCAAGAAGTTGTTTATTTGTGCATCATCTTCAAATACCTGCCAGTCTCTGACATTGTTTGGGACAGAAGGTCTATGCTTTACCTCAGCTGTAAAACAGTGGTGGGGCTCAAAAGGTAGCTTGCAGGTACTTGCAAATGTGGCTAAACTGTGGGCATGCAAGTTATGGGTTCTGGGAATCTTGGTAATTTGAAATTCAGTGAAGGACTGTAGTAGTTCAGCAGCAGCAGATCTATAAGATCTCAGTCTTTTGTCATTGGTGACAAAGTTGCCCTTCACTTGTTGGATGACTAAATCCGAATCTCCCATGATTGAGACTTTTGTGGCTTGTAAGAATTTTACTAGCTTGAGGCCTAGTAAAAGAGCTTCATATTCTGCCATATTATTAGTACACCTGAAATTCAGTCTATAGGCTCGGCCTTCTGCATGACTGTCTTGTTTATTATGTATCCAAACTCCAGCCCCTGCCCCTAATTTGTTGACTGACCCATCAAATTCAAGGAACCATAGGATCTCTGGTTCCAGGGAGAACTTAGTGACCTCCTTATGTGTTGGAATTGTAAGTCGAAGCTCTGGTTTGCCATCTTGTTTGTTTTCTAGGGCAGTTTCCTCACTTGATGGGACCTGTTCACTTTCTTGAGCAGCAACTGTGTTTAATGTTTGCTTAATCATTGTTTCTTGGGTAGCAGTTTGCTCATTGGTGTCTTCCTCTTGTATGAGTGTCTTGGGTTCAACCTCATTATCTGGGAGAGTTGTATTATCATTGAAGAGAATGTATGAGTCTATGTCTGAATGGACAGCATATATGGGAAAGTTTTGAGGCTTTTCTTCACTGCTGACCATGTATTTCATTAATGTTTCTCTGTACAATCTCTTTGGTTGCCCAAAAACAATGATGGTGGCATATGACATGTCTAATTGTAGGGAACCTTGAAGTTTAGCCCCCCAAGACCTTGATAACAGCATCCCATACTTGGGTGGGATGTCAACAACTACAACATCCATTAGAATTGTTTTGTTTGGGTACTGAACAAGAGACACACATAGATCTTTTATTAGGCCTAAGCACTTGACTTGGCTGGAATCAAAGGAGAACAAGTCCTTGTATGGTCTGGTAATATCCAGGTTTAGTCTTTCCATGACTGATTTGGGCATCAGGTTGTGAGAGGCACCCGAGTCAAACATTGCATTATGTAATATTTTGTCATGAACATGCAGGCTGACATAGAAAGGTAAAATGCCTACACCTGCTGTCTTTCCATCCACCTCAGGGCCAAAAAGTAGCTCTGGGGTATCGTCCAACACATTAACATCATCTTTGTTGCTAGTAAGTTGGAGGGATTTCCTGATTTGTTGTTTGTAAATGTTGTGTTTGGCCAATTCTGAGAGAGGAATTGCTATCTTCAATTTACTAATTTCAGTTTCTAGGTCAAAGGATTTTTCGGATTGGGTCTTTTGGCTGTGGATGACATTTCTTTCCTTGTTCACTAACTCTTCTTCTTGATTCTTATCCTGATTTTGAGGCTTGCCCTTCTTGCTCATCTCTTGAGGGGTGATACTTGGGTTAGGGTGCAAGGATGATGCTGCCATGGGCTGCTGTTTTGAGGGAGTTGGTTCAGTGATCTCTTCAATGGTTACTTCTTTTGCAAGTGAATCTGTTGGGTCAATTGGCTCTGTAACTATGGTTCTTTTGGGCTGCTGATTATCTTTTATCTTTTCAGGCTGTGTTACATTTACAGTTCTGCTTCTAAGCTTGTATTGCTTATGGACTTCATAAACAGCTGTGTCATAGCCTTGTTTGAAGTCAAATGACTCACCTGATTTGATTGGGAACAGCTTGATTACCTCATCCTCATGGTCTTCTTGTGTCAAAAAGACTTGACTTTCACCATCTAGACCCATTAAATTAATCTGAGAATCTTCATTGGGTTCACTTGATGTGGAAGTTTCAGCATAGTTTTCTTGGAAAGGGGGTCTTATGTCTTGGTCAGCACTGGCCTTGCCAACGTTTGGGTTTTGAGTTCTTCTAAAATTTGGATTCCTAGGAGGGTTGTTTTGTGGTGTTTCCCATGATGATTTTCTCTCAACTGATTCTACTCTGTCACCCAGTCTCTTCATACCAGTGAGTATTACATCCAATTTTTGATCAAAAGCTGAGGGTTCCTCTTTAAAAGTGGTCCTTTTTTCCAATCTTGCCCTGTTTCTTTTGGCAATCAGGTTAGCCTCTACTGTGACAGCAACTTTTTGAGCCTCTTCTAGGGTTTCAGGGGCTCTTTCCTTCAATTGATACGCCATGTCAGGGTCAAAACCATCAGGGAATTTGTACAAGGCTAAATCAGGAGGAGGTCTTAAATTTTGTGGGATTGCGTTGTATACATTGTTGAATCTTGCACAATACTCCAAAACAGTCTCTTGGGGACCTCTTTTGATAGTGTCATATTCACCAAGTATGTGCAGAGGATCCTTCTTCTTCTCCCATCTGCTAGTAAAGGCTTGATAAAGCTCATCAGGAGTTGTGATGGAATTTGCATTCAGGGATCTAAACCAAGTTCTTACATCTCCAGTCAGACTTTGAACAAACATCCTCATTCTCACACTGTCATCATCTATTTCATAGGTCTCAAAATGGTCTTGCATCCTTTTGGCATGCTGAATAGCTGTAAAGTGGCCAGTGGAGTCAAAATATGAAATTTTAGTTTGGTAGTCTTGGGGTAGAGCTGTAGCATTAGCTGGTAGCTGCAAGGGTGCATATCTGTTAGCCATATTCACAAGGTTTGGGGGATTTACAGGAGCAACTGGGATAAAAGGAACGGTGTGTACCACAGGGGTAAGAGGTGTAGCAGCACCTAGAGTGTTATGCAAGGGGATATGTGCAGTGGGTGAAGATGTGAAAGAAGGGCTTTGAGATGTAGATGGTGAACTGGGGGAGACATGGGTAGACCTAAATAGAACTTTGATTGGGGTTGGAACTAGCTCAGGGTGGGCTGTCTCAGGAGTCAAATCAGTAGGATCTTCCTGCCTTTGCTGCTTCCTAATGATTCTGGGGATTATATTGGGATTCTCAAACACGGCTGGTGGATTTGGGTCAGGGTTTGACCTAGTGTGCCTGTTTTCCCTTTTAGGAGCCAGCTTCAGTATTTGTTTTTGGTATTTTCTAAGATATTTTAGGATTGTGTAAGGGACTGATTAAGCCATTTTAGAACCACTGTCTATGAATAGACAACGGTTTGAAAAGTATGCTTAGTCCCCAGTGGAGTTGCCAATTATGTTAACACCCAGGTTGTTCCCTATGACTCCCAAGGGAATACGGCCGGGGTAACCACTAACCAATCTTTGGATTACAGTTTCTAGCCTAACTGTAATCAGAGAGGGCTCTCTCTTTATGATTTGTCTCTGTTATGACAGTGTTTTAGGCTAGCTATTATGCTCAGGTTTTTGTTTATGTTTTGGTTGAAGGATGTCTCTCAATGCCTAATATGTAATGTTTAGACAGTTGTATTTCATTGGGAAATGGAGTCTAGAGCTGTGAAATGTTTGAAATGCTTCAGTGGGAATGTTTAGACTGCAGGGCCTATTGGGTATCTCAACAAACAAAATTTAAAGTTTAAGTGATTATGTATGATGATGCATGTTTAGCCAATGAAAATCAATTAAGAATTCGCCATTAAACTAATGCTGTGAAAGTGAAATATATTGTTCAGGAGCAAACTTGAATTCCTGAAACAAGGGTCACTATGAAAGATATATTCAGAAAGTGTAGCAATTAAGAATTACACTTATCAAGATTATAACTGAGGAAAAACATTCATTAACAACATAGATTGAGCTTAGGGTATTGCATGAATAAATCCTGAAGGCTATTCTTTTTCTTTGCTGCTAAATACTTAGAACTTAGAAACATTTATGGGTTGTAAAAGGTTGAAACACAAAACGAAGAGAGTTACATAAAACTTATTGTATATGAGATGCACAGGGATCCTGCCAACTTCAACAAACACCGTGAACGCATTCAAACAACTCAGAACTTCAGAAATTCCATTCCTTCTGTTATTAAACTTTGTGAAGATTACATCATAGGAACTTCTTCAAAAGAAATGAACAACAACCCCTGCAAGCTTATGCGAGGGGAAAATATATACAAACTGTAATACAAAATATCTAAGGCGTTGAGTCATCTGAGAAATAAATATTTCACCAACTTTGTACAGAACAACATATAGAAAGTTATTGCTGCCTTTAATACAACATTAATGCTCATTTCTATCAGTCAGAAGATATTTTGGCCTTTGGAGGCCACTGAGTCGGTTGGAAAGATCTGCTTTAAATGCTGGAAAATGCGCTTTCGTGGATGCTCTGCTGTAACTTTTCGGCCCTGTCACCTGTAGCTGTCCATCTTGACTTGCTGGCCGAAAGTTCTGCTGAGTTGGCTCAGCTTTTATCTTTTCATGCATGCTGATTTTACTAAGTTTTCCTGTGCATGCCAATTTGTATTTTTTGATGAAAAACTTGAAGAATGGCTTCCTGGTCTATAGAATCATCTGTATTGCCTTTGTCCACCATTCCTGTGTGGGCAGTTGATGCCTAAGAATTGCATCCATAGTCTCATCTGCCTCTGTGTATTTATAGAAGTTAGGAGGCACTTCAAACAGGTGATTTATTTCATTCATTATAAAGAATAAATTCTCTACTCTGTTGTAGAGACTTTGTCCTGTAGCTGGCCCTGTTTCTTCTGAGGTGCTGGGCCTTTCAGTGATCTGACTTGTGGCAAATGTATTGACCCTCTTGGCATACTGCTCATGGGTAAGCAGTCTCCCTGCACTGTTCAGTAAGCTAGGGAGACCTCTGTTCTGTAATACCACAAATTTGTCCATAAACCTGTTCACCTCGGTCTGCATGTCTTGGGTCCTTCTCTCCAATGTCTGCACTAAGTTTCTCAGTGTAAGGACCCTCTTTATCAACAAAATAGTCTCAGTCCTGTTAGGAATTCTCATAGTTGCTAACTGAGCACTTGTTCTATTATTGAGCACATTGATCATCCTAGTGGCAATTTCAGGCATATTGCCTAGAGGTGCCCTTGATCTCTGAATTTCTTTCTGTGCTTTTGCAATGAGCTCCAGCTGCTCATGGATTGTGTCAATATACTGCCATTGGTCAGTAATAGACTAGCCAATATTGGCCCATAGCACTGTCTTGATCTCAGCCACTACCTTATCCAGTTGGAGCTCCTTCTCTAGCTCCTTTATCATGTCTTTGAGGGCTTTTATTTCCCTGCCCTTTTCTGCCACGGTCTGCTTAGATTTGTCATATCTTTCATTTACCTTGGCTAATTTCTCCCTGGCCTCATTTAGTTCTGTCATTTGTGCTTCCAAGGCCTGAATCTCATTTCTCAGCTTTTGCATGTCCAGGCTTGGGGCCTGCTCTGTTGTTGCTGGTGGTGCTGAGGTGGATGGTGCTGCCTGTTCTGTTTGTTGAGGAGGAGGAACAGTAGTTGGAGCAACTTCCTCAAGGTTAATTATTTCAGGAGGAGGCTGGGAGGTCTGACCTTCTTCTTTTTGCTTCAAAGCTGCCTGCAATGCTGCCTGTGCAGCCTCTGATTCTCCCAGCTTTTCTTGAGTCTGGATCAGCTGCTTATATAGAGACACCAGCAAGGCTGTGGCATCTTGATCATGCCTCTGCTGGGCAAATTCATCTGTTTGAGGGTGAATTGTGGCTGGAATTTTGATCTTTCTCCTCAAAGCTGCCATGTCTGCGTCCCTCAACTTCAATATCTCTTGTATGCCCTTTATATCCTTGGGATCATGCCCAATCTCTATGATTATATCTTCTAAGGACCTAATTCTGTTGTCCTTTGCTTGAGAGGATGCCCTCTCCAACTCAAGTTGTGCAGCTGTATTATTAAGGCTATTTTCTAACCTATAATTGTCCAATGTTTTGTCTGCCAAGGAGGCATACACCATCTCACCCGTTTGCTTATGTAATTCAATTTTGTCCATTGGGTGGATGTCCTTGGAAAGGACCTCAAGATTGGTCCTTATATAATCTGCAGGAGACTGTGGCTGTGCTACAGCTGGCAAGAAATGACTCATGATCATTTTGCCTTCACTAACATCATACGCAGACATCAGTCTTTGCTGGTTAGTGGGAGCCATTTTCAACAAATGATTGTATAGTTGTATCTTTATTGGCTCATTCCTCCTCTTTATGTCTATGAACTGCTGTTTGATGCTCAGTTCACCTTCTCTCTGCTGGCTTGAGGAGCTGACTTCTCCTCCCACTGTTCTGTTCTGTTCCTCTTGGAAGGAACTTGCGGATACTTCCCTGCTAGGTGGGCCCATGCCCAAAGACTGTCCCATTGGCATTTCCTCCTCTGAGAATGGATTTATTCTCTGTCTTTTCTCCCCATAAGTTGTAGATGTTATAAGGGGAGTCTCTCTGTCTCTTTTTCTGCTTACATCCTCCTTTTGTGGAGTTTGGAGGATTGATGTTTCAGCTGATGTTTCCTGCCTTGGAGGCACAGTTTGTTGTGGCTGTTGCTCAGTGGATTTTGGGGCTTCCACTGTCTGCTCTTGCTGTACAGGCTGCTCCTGTCTTTGTTCTTCTTGCTGTTCCTGCTGCTGCTGTTGATGTACTTCCTGCTGTTGCACTTCTTCTTGCTGTTCCACTTCTTCTTGCTGTTCCACCTCTTTTTCTGTTTGCTCTTCAGTCATGGGAGGTGGTTGCTCTTGTTCCACCTGCTTTTCTTTGCCTTTGCTGGATGTCTGTTGAGTGTCCATGGCAGCTTGCTGATGTGTTGTTGAAGAAGAGGCAGATGCTCCAAGTTGCCTTTGATATGATAAGGAAACCTGTCCACAAGTTTCCAAGTCAACCTCATTTTGCATATTCCTAGCCTCTCTCTCTAGCATCTGCTCTCTAGAGATTGGCTCTTCTAGAGTGCCTTCTTTCCAGCTTAAAGAATTTGCATACTTTTCAACATGAGGCAACCTAACATGTGAATAGTTACCCAATTTGTATTTTATCCTTCTGAGGGAGATAAAATGATTAGGGTCATAAGGTGTCCATTTGAAACTGGTTTGCAATTTGAAGCCCTCTAAGATCATATCTGCCTCCTTCCATCCCTCCTCTCTTTTATTGTATAGAAAAGGGCCTAGTTGGTTCCTTACCTTCAGCTGCACCTTCTTATTCCTACTTTGGAAATGGAAGCAGTCTGCATTTCCAAACTGCCTGAAGTATTCTAGGGCAAACAGTCTCATAGGGACATACCTTGGCAGCCTGTAAGGGTCCAATTCACAGCCATATATTCTGATTACTGTGTGGTGTTGGTAAAAATACCAATCACCAATGCTGTAGGCTTTGGAGAGATGTAGAATTCTTTGCATGTCATCAGTCAACCTTGGAGGAGGGACACCATACAGCAATGTCATAGCTGGGTGAATGAATAGGTCTATGAATTCACAGTATGTGTATGGTGATTTAGAAACATCATGAAAAACTGAAGTCCAAAACACAACTGACCTTGGATTCCCCTGGGCATTAAGTTTCTTGAGGGGAATGGAGAAACTGTCTGGTTGATAAAACAAGAACAGGTGGTAGATGTATGAGGTGTATCTGAACACCCTTTCCCTTTGTAGATTCATTAGCTGTTCATGGATCTTTTCTGCAATATAGGTGGCATAGTCATAGTGTACAACTGGAGTCTTTCCAGGAGAAAATATGGACAACATTGCCATTATAGTGTCATCAACATCCTCAATTCCCCTATACCCCAGAACGTAGCTGATCAAATCCACCAGCATTCTGCCCAAGTCTTTCAGGTAGTGATATCTAATGGGAGGAGTCCTCATAGTTTCAGAGCTTGGCTGTATGAATAACTGATTAATTTTGATGATCTGGGCACTTGACAAATTACTCCCCTTCTTTACTAAGTCCAGCATGGATAGAGGGGTCAATGGCCTTGCAGAGTGGAAATGCAGCATCTCATTTATGGTTTCTGGGGTGATATGGAACAAGATTGAGCCTGTAGGACTGAGAACAGCTCTTTGGCATGGATCATAGCATTCCTGGCACTTGTGGATCAAGTCTGGAAGGGCATTGACTTGAGGGAGGTTGTAAATGGGCAAATTTGAGTCCCAAATCCCTAAAATATCAGCTCCACCAAGGTGTTGGGCTTTCAATTCATTTAGCATGTGGATATTAAACTTAGAACCCATTGGGAACCAGTCTATCATCTGATAATCTACATCTCCCAGGGCTTCCCATTCTAACTCCCTTTGAGGGGCATTCAGAGGCTGTATATTCAAGGCTATTGGTGTTTCCATGGCTAGTAAGGCTTCTGAATTGTATGTAAACTGTTTTGAGTGAGCAGAAGAACGCAGAAGAGTTTATTTACAACGTAAATGTGAATTGTAGGGAACAGAG
The DNA here is from genome assembly GCA_031772625.1 of Pinus tabuliformis. Lineage (NCBI taxonomy): Eukaryota > Viridiplantae > Streptophyta > Pinopsida > Pinales > Pinaceae > Pinus > Pinus tabuliformis. The sequence continues at coordinate 1,032,199,028 of CM062815.1, forward strand.
GGCGAATTGAGCAAACAGCAATTGAAATACCGTTTATAGGACTGATAAAAACAGTAGTAGGAGTGACTAGAGTGTTTCTATGGTGAATTTATGAAATGGAGGTTTCTAGTTCACGACTGCGCGAACTACCTGTGAATTCAGGTTAATTTGGTCAAATGCAGGCTTGGCAAAAGGTTTATTGCCTTGCTAGTTGGAAATGAGTGCAGGTCTCTGGATGCTTAATGGTGATTTCAGTGTTTTACATTCTCATACACAGTTTGCTTGCAGAAATATGGATAAAACTAGGTGTAGGGAACAATTTTGAGAAATACCTTGCGAATTGTCGATAACAGTTGCAAATGCAGGTACGACGGAGGCGCCCACGGTTTCAGAATCGAGTTGTGCAGGTTGGCGCAGATTTGGTCGTAAAATGCATGCAGGAAAATCAATAGTTGCTTTGGCAAAAGTGGGAAAAAACACACATTTTTGGCTAAAATATGGATTTTTGGCATATTGGCGCGTTTTTGGGATGACGTCAGCATGACGTCATTAGGTGGGGTCAAGGTCGGGTGACGTCAGCATGACGTCACCGGGTGATGTGGCAAGCTGTGATTGGTCCACGGGGATAATGAGGTGGCAGACATATCAGCGCAGGGGCGGACAAGAGTGCTGATGCGACGGCGGGGTGGCACTGACGTGGGTCCGACGTGGTGATGACGCAGGCATAACAGAATCGGCGGTAAATGATAAGCGGTAATGGTTTTTTCTCGGACCGCCTTAGATACGGTCGGGGATTTGTCAGAGGGCGACCTGAGAAATTGTGAGGGCGACGTGTGGCAAAGGCCTGACGTCACCCTCTGACAGTTTCTCGGGCGCTAATCTTCGGACGTCGGGCCCAACCCGATATGCATAATGGCCGTCCGATCAAAGGCACCCGATCGGACGGTTGACGGGTCGTTGAAAAGTGCGGACGATACGGCAACGGGGAGGTAATAAAATATTATTTTCTTTTGAACGGCGTGCCCAGCGGGACTTTGGGTTTCGGCGGGTTTATATGGTTTTTTCAATGTAAAATAGAAATAAAAATATTACCGCGCCAATACTTTGGATAAAATGGAAAAGTGGGTTTTGTGCGCTTTTTGCAAATGAAGCGGGTTATGGGTAAAAGGGTTTTTCATATGTTTTTCTTAGAAAATGAAGGTGTAATGGGTCAAAATGGATTCAGAAGGGGGAAGGGGGTTAGGCTTAGGTTTCTCACACTGACCAGATGTCCGTTTGATCCCTGACAGAGGACATATGGCTATAATGCCAAGGGGAGGGGTATTTATACAATGCTTGGGGGTTTATACACCATGGTGTTATAATAGTAGGGAAAGGGTAACATAGGGGAATTATATAATAGAAGTTAGGGATTAATATGGATGGAAGAGTGGATGAGGGGTGATATTACTTAGTTTATTTGAAAATAACTTAGCTTAGGGAGTAGATCAAAATGAAAAGAATTTTAGACAAGAAATGTGGCTTTTAAAGGACTAAGAACCACCATAAAACCACTAATTCTTCCATGAATCTCAACTGACGAGGGGATGTTAGTAATGAATGGAAAAGGGGAAAATTGGGAAGTTAGACATGCTTCTTTGTTTTGCTGCAACCTGATGGAGAAGAAGACCTTCTCACTCCATTGATTTTGCTTTGTGAAATAGGTTAGCACACCTTCAATTGTAAGGAATGACACTTCTGCAACCCCATCTGCCTACCCATCTATTTGCCTAGCATTTTTTGTTTCTTCTTGGAGGGTGCACTTAGACTTGCAGACCCTTATTTTCCTTTTCTTTTCTCTGGCTTTTTCCTTTTGATTTTCTATCTAATGCTACCCTTATTGCTTCCAAGGTCCTAGATTAAGTAGTTGGGAGCCTTACTTCTCTACCTAAGCTACTTGTCTGCCAAGATTAAACAGTTTGGACAGACTTCTTTCTCTATTCTACAACTGAAAATTTAAAACATGGCATGATCCAGATTAGGCTGTTGGACCATCCATCAAAATTGAGTCCACATCAAGCTTATATACACACCTTGTCTTCTCTTGGAAATATGGGATCTTTGCATCATCAAAGCAGAGCATATTTGGACCTTTCTTTGCCAATCATGAAATGTGAAACCTATTGGTATAGGTATATAACAGCACAAATAAACAATTTTTTGACTTTGCAGCAAGAATTTGCAGGATTAAATATTGACACTGAGAGAGCAAGTCAATCACAAATACAGTTTGAACAGAATAACCACCCAATATCACCCAGAATAGCAAAACAAATGCTACATCCAACCATTTTCAACAAAGAAAACATACAACAAATTCAACAAAACAGTTATGAAGAACTGCCTGTTACAGAGGCTGAGATCATAGAGTTGAAAGACAATTTTCTTCCAACAGGCCTAACTCCATTAGAGGACATCTTTGACTCAAATGAAATCCCTAGAAAACCAAAGATGCAGCCCCTTAATGTTGCCGTTGAGGAATGCAAAATTGGAACCATTGAGAAACCCAAGATAATAAAATTGTCTGCATCCTTACCTCCTGATCAAAAGCCCAAATACATTGACCTTTTCAAAGAGTTTCAGGACGTGTTTGCATGGGGTTATGAGGATCTAAAATCCTATGATACCTCTGTTATCCAGCACACTATCCCTCTCAAGCCTAATGAAAAGCCATTCAAACAGAAATTGAGAAGGATTAATCCCATGCTTCTCCCCTCAATTGAAAAGGAGCTACAAAAAATGTTTAAAGCTGGTATCATAGCACCAATCAGGTTTTCTGATTGGATTTCAAATTTGGTGCCCACAAGAAAGAAAACTGGTGAAATAAGGCTCTGTGTTGATCTTAGAAACCTAAATCAAGTGTCCCTCAAGGACAATTATCCCTTGCCCAAGATGGATCACATTCTCCAAAGAGTGGTAGGGGCCTCAAGGATTTCATTACTTGATGGATTCTCAGGCTTTAATCAGATCCTAGTACACCCTGATGATCAAGACAAAACTGCATTCACAACCCCATGGGGAACTTTCAAATATGTAAAAATGCCTTTTGGATTGAAGAATGCAGGGGCAACATTTCAAAGAGCAATGGATATTGCGTTTTCCAAAGAGATTCATGACTTCCTTGTCATTTATTTGGATGATCTCACACCTTTCTCAAAATCAGACCAAGAACATTTGAAACATTTGAGACAGATCTTCCTAACATGTAGGAAATATGGAATCTCCTTGAATCCCAAGAAATCCTTATTTGGTTTGGAAGAAGGTAAGCTATTGGGACATATCATTTCAAAGGATGGCATTAGAATTGACCCAGATATGATACACGCTATCTTACAAATGCCCCACCCAAGAAATATCAAAGAATTGCAAGCATTCTTGGGAAAAATAAATTTCTTGAGAAGGTTTATCCCAAACTTAGCAGAACTGATAAGATTACTAAATAACATGCTAAAGAAGGATTCAAAAGTGAAATGGACCGTTGAAGCAAATCAAGCCTTTGAAGGTATAAAATTGGCCCTTACCCAAACTCCAGTCCTAACAAATCCTCAATTTGATAAAGAATTCATCATTTTCTCTTTTGCCTCCCAACATAGTATTGCTGCTGTTTTATTATAGAAAGATGACCAAGGAAATGAAAAGCCCATTGCTTTCTTTAGCAGAGCTCTTAGAGATGCACCTCTGAAATATCAAATTATGGAAAAACAAGCTTATGCTTTGGTCAAGGCCATTAAAGACTTTAGGATTTACATCCTTTATTCCCATGTTATAGCTTATGTGCCAAGTCCTATTGTAAAAGACATACTCACTCAAGAAAACTTAGAGGGTAGAAGAGGAAAATGGATTGCCAACATCTTGGAATTTGACATTGAAATAAAACCTACAAAGCTGATAAAAGGGCAAGGCTTGGCCAAATTAATGACAGAATCAAACTTCCAAGCCTTAGACATAAACCAACTGGACAATGAACTGGAGCTGGCGACTCCAAAGATCAACGTAGCCTTTGAACAATCCCCTTGGTACTCTGATATATGTTATGTGTTACAAAACCTGTGTGCTCCCCCAGGATTGTCCAGAACTAAATGTAGGTTCTTAAAAATGAAAGCCTCAAGATTTTGTGTTATGGATGGTAATTTGCTTTGGAAAAACCATGAAGGGATATTGCTAAACTGCTTAATTGAGAATGAGACTAACAATATCATGAAAGAATTTCATGCAGGTGACTGTGGTGGACACTTGTACTGGAAGTCCACCGTGGACAAAATACTAAGGGTTGGTTACTATTGGCCCACTGTTTTCTCTGATGTTAAAAAGTTTACCACATCATGTCATAAATGTCAAGTGTTTGAGGGAAAGAGAAAGTTACTACCACTTCCCTTGAGGCCTATTGCCACAGAGAGACCTTTTCAACAATGGGGCTTGGATTTCATTGGGGAAATTCATCCCTCATCTTCAGGCCAACATAGATGGATTCTAACAGCTACAAACTACTTCACTAAGTGGATTGAAGCTGTTCCATGCAGACAAGCAAATGATTCAACAATCATTCAGTTTTTGGAGAATAACATATTGGCTAGATTTGGTTGTCCTGACAAAATAATAACAGACAATGCTGCTGCTTTCAGATCTAAGAAGATGGTGAATTTCTGCCACAAATTTCACATTACCTTGGGCCATTCTACTGCATACTATCCCCAAGGAAATGGCCTTGCTGAGTCATCAAATAAAAGCCTGGTAAACATCATAAAGAAAGTGCTGGAAGAAAATAAAAAGAATTGGCATAAGAAACTTGTGAATGCCTTATGGGCAGATAGACTAACAACCAAGAGATCAATTGGGGTCAGCCCATATGAGTTAGTCTATGGATTAGAAGCCAAATTCCCTTCAGCACTAGGGATTCCTGTTATGAAACTTCTTCAAGAAAGTCAAGCTGAACCAAATGATATGCAGAGAAGGATAAATCAAATAATATGTCTGCAACAAACTAGAGATCAAGTTTACAGCAGAGTTCAAGTTTTACAAGAAAAATTAAAGAAAGCTTTTGACAGAAGGACTAAGGCAGAAAATTTCAATATTGGAGACAAAGTCCTCAAGTGGGATTCAAGAAGGGAAGATAAAGGAAAACATGGAAAATTTGATTCCCTTTGGACAGGACCATTTGCTGTTCAAGCAGTGCAAGGAAACAATACTTATTTCCTCAAAAGTCTTGATGAAGCTGATTTGAATGAAGGTCCTGTGAATGGCAGGATGCTGAAGCACTATTTTGACTACCATCCATGAGTGCAGCCTGAGTTTCCCTTGTACATATTTAGGTGTATATATTACTTTTTGTTGACATGTAACAATGCAGTTTCTCAAAGTTTTACAGGTTATCAGCAAAGGGCAAATAAGTTTCAAGCTTTATCAAGATAGGAAGAACACAATTTTGGATTTTCAAAGAGGAATACTCCAACTTTTGATACAAGAAGTCAAGGGGCAAGGCATTCTGACCTGCTGTTCTTGGTCTTTCAAATGAAAAACCATCCCCATGTGGAGCCACTGTTAGCTACCTATATCAATAGGTTTCATATTTCATGATTGGCAAAGAAAGGTCCAAATATGCTCTGCTTTGGTGATGCAAAGATCCCATATTTCCTAGAGAAAACAATGTATGTACATAAGTTCTTTGTTGACTCAATTTTGATGGGTGATCCAAAAGCCTAATCTGGATCATGCCATGTTTCAATTTTTTGTTGTAGAATAGAGGAAGAAGTCTGTCCAAACCGTTTAATCTTGGCAGACCAGTAGCTAGGTAGAGAAGTAAGGTTCCCAACTGCTTAATCTGGGACCTTGGAAGCTATAAGGGCAGCATTAGATAGAAAATCAAAAGGAAAAAGCCAAGGAAAAGAAAAAGGCATATAAGGGTCTGCAAGTCTAAGTGCACCCTCCATGAAGAAATAAAAAATGCTAGGCAAATAGATGGGTAGGCAGTTGGGGTTGCAGAAGTGTCAGTCCTTTCTAATTGAGTGTTTGATAACCTGTTTACAAAGGAAAATCAGTGGATTGAGAAGGACCTCTTCTCCATTATGTTGCAGCAAAGCAAAGGAGCATGTCTAACTTCCCAGTTTCCCCTTTCACTCCCATTCCTAACATCCCCTCATCAGTTGAGATTCATGGAAGAATTTGAGGTTTTATGGTGGTTCTTATTCCTTTAAAAGCCACATTTCTTATCTAAAATTCTTTTCATTTTGATCTAGTCCCTAAACTAAGTGATTTTCAAAATAAACTTAGTGATATCATTCCTCATTCACCCTTTTCATCCATATTAACCTCTAACTTCTATTATAGAAATCCCCTGTGTTACCCTTTCCCTACTATTATAACACTATGGTGTATAAACCCCAAGCATTGTATAAATATCCCTCCCCTTGGCATTATAGCCATATGTTCACTACCAGGGGTTAAATTGACATCTGGTCAGCTTAAGAGCCCTAACCCTTGCCCCTCTTTCCTTTTCTGAAGTGATTTAACCCATTTAACCCTTCATTTGCTAAGAAACCTTGTGAAAACCCATTTCCACCCCTAACCCGCTTCGTTTGCAAAAAACATATAAAAACCCACTTTTTCCCGTTTACCCAAAGTTTGGCGCAAAAGCGCATTTGCATAAAAAACATTGGAAAAACCACGTAATCCGCCAAATTTCCAAAGGTCCCGCCGGGCGCAAATCTCAAAAGAAACATTATTTTATTCCTGCCCTCCGTCCGTATCGTTCGGCCACCTCAACGATCCGTCGACCGTCGGATCGGGCCCTTTTGATCCGACGGCCCTCGTGCATATCGGACCGACCCCGACGTCCGAGAGTTACCTTCCGATATCTGTCAGAGGGTGACGTCAGGCCTCTGCCACGCATCACCCCCACAGCGTATCGGAGGTACATCTGACATTTCTGCTTCCATATCAAAAGCGGTGCGATATGAAATCGCTAACCACTTCCGGTTTCGGTTGATCCGCCCTGCCAGTGTCACCGCCATGTCAGCGCCCCGTCCTCCAGTTGCCCCACCTGTTTGCCACTTCACCATCCCCGTGGACCTCTAGTATGCCGCCACGTCACCCGATGACGTCATGCTGACGTCATCCGACTTTGACCCCACCTGATGACGTCATCCAAAAAAGGCGCCAAAGTCCTGAAAAAACCATATTTTGGCCGAAATGTCGCGTTTTTTGCACTTTTTGCAAAAAACACTGTTGTATCCTCTGCATGAATTTCACGTCCGAGCCTTCGCCAACCTGCTGAATTCAACCTGGAGACCGCTGGCGCGCCATTTCACCTGCATTCTTGACCATTGCTGACTGTATATCAGGTATTTATCCATGCAAATCCTTTCTGCGCCCGGTTTTGTCTGTAAATTGCCAAAATAACTTAAAGCAGTGAAAAAATATATAATTCACCGGCAAATCCCCTGTGCCTGGTCCCCATTTGCACCTAGAACGTCGAAATTCACCAGCTAAGCCTCGTTTACCTGAAATTTTATGAAAACTGCATTCTGTTCGCGCAATCGCGAACTGGTAACCCACACTGTACCAATTTGCTGTAAAAGAGAGAGTAAGGCCAGACATTTGCCTTATTCGTGTTCTAAGCAGTATTTCAATTGCTGCAACTCACCTTTTGTCCTCCGTTCCTGAGTAATTCACCTTCCTGTTCAAAGAAAGCTCTTTGGTGTTGTTCTGCACAGTAACACTAGTCCATAAACAACAGAATCCTAAAGGAAATCATGGATCCACCAGTAGCTCCTGTAGCATTGAACATTGCTCCATTGAATGCCCCTCAGAGAGAATTGGAATGGCAACCTCTAGCAGACATGGACTATCAAATCTCAGAGGAAATGCTAATGAGAACCAAGTTCCACATCCACCTGCTAAATGAAATAAAGGCTAAACATGAGAGTGGAACAGATGTGCTGGGCATATGGGACTCTTTTCTCCCTATCTTCAAGCTCCCTCAGGTCAACCAGTTCCCTGATTTGATCCACCTATGTGCCGAAAACTATGACCCTACTCAGAGGGCTGTGCTTGACCCATCAGGCTCAGTTGTTTTCTACATCACCCCTGAAGCTATCAAAGAGATGCTCTGCTTCAAAACTGAGAAGAAATTGGTCCCTCTATCACTCAAAGACTTGATAAATCAAGGGGCCAGATTGACAGATGCTCAGGTCACCAAATTAAATCAGCTGTACATTGAGTCTGACACTGTGAAATACCCACCTTTGAACCAAGTATACCTCAACCAGTTGGGCAGAGATCTTGTGGACATGATTAGTCCCATTTTGGGCTATAATTCAGTTGAATTTGTTGATGAAACTGTGCTAGTGATGATGCTCAATGTCGCTCCTGGCAAGTCTCCAATCTGCTATGACTATGCCACCTACATCTCTGATAAAATACATGAGAAGTTGATGAACTTGGCCCGAGAAAAGGTGTTCAGATACACCTCCTACATTTATCATTTGATCTTATATTATCAACATAAGAAGTTTTCTTTTGCTATCAAAAGAGTGGATACCCATGGCAATCCAAGGTCAGTGGTCTATTGGTCTTCTGCCTTCCACTGCAGATCTGAATCTCCATACACTTACTGTGAGTTCATAGATCTCTTCATCCACCCAGCCATGTCTATGCTGATGAGCTCACCTCCTCCAAGGCTCACTGATGAGATGCAGAGGATCCTTCAGTTATCCAAAACATACAACATTGGGGACTGGTACTTCTACCAGAACCACACGGTCATCAGGATATATGGGTGTGAATTGCCTCCCTACAGATTGCCCAGATATGTACCCATGAGATTGTTTGCCCTGGAATATTTCAGGCAGTTTGGGAATGCCGATGTGCTTCACTTTTCAGGCAGAGGTAAAAAAGCACAGCTGAAGGTCAGGAACCAACTTGGCCACTTTATCTACAACAAAAGGGAAGAAGGCTGGCTAGAGGCAGATAGAATGTTAGAATCCCTTGGCCTGCAAACCAGTTTCCTGTGGAAACCATATGACCCCAATCACTTCATAACTTTAAGAAGGGTCAAGTATAGGCTGTCAGGTTATGACCATGTAAGGATTCCTCACATAGAAAAATATGCAAATCAAGTAAAATGGAGGAGAGGAACCCTAGAGGAGCCTGTTACACAAGAAGAGTTGAATCAAAGAGCAGTGAGAAATCTGAAAAAGATGGCTGACCTTGAACTTTGTTCATAGGTACTCACTCTTCCAAGCACACAAGTGGGAGCAGTTGCCTCGTCCTCAACTGCAAATCAGCAAAGAGCCAAAGCTAGTGAACAAACCTCTAGCAAAGGCAAGGAAAAAGAGATGGAAACAGAACAGCCGCCTCATGAGGAGGTGCAGCAGCAACAGAAGCAGGTAGAGCAGCCACAACAGCAGGAACAACAGCAAGAAGAGGGGCAGCATGACAAAGAGCAGCCATTACAGCAAGAAAGGGTAGCTGAGGCCCCAATTTTCACTGAGCAGCAGGCTCAGAACACTGTGCCTCCTAGGAAAGAGACTACTACTGAAGCCTCAGTCCTCCAAACTCCATAAAAGGAGGATATAAGTAGGAAAAGGGCCAGAGAGACTCCCCTCACATCATCCATAAATCAGGGAGAGAAAAGGCATAGAATGAATCCCCTCTCTGAGGAGGAAATGCCAATAGGGCAGTCTCTGGGCATGGGCCCACCTAGTAGAGAAGTATCCGCTAGTTCCTTCCAGCAGGGATAAGACATAAAAATGGGAGGAGAAGTCAGCTCCTCAAGCCACCAAAGAGAAGCCGAAGGAGGAATCAAACAACAGTTTATTGATATTAAAAGGAAAAATGAGCCACTTAAAATACAACTCTATAATCATCTGCTGAAAATGGCTCCTACCAACCAGCAAAGACTGATGTCTGCCTATGATGTTCATGAGGGCAAGATGATAATGAGTCATTTTATGCCAGCTGTAGTACAGCCACAGTCCCCTGCAGATTATATAAGGACCAATCTTGAGGTCCTTGCCAAGGACATCCACCCAATGGATCAAATCGAATTGCACAAACAAACGGGCGAGATGGTGTATGCCTCCTTGGCAGATAAGACACTAGTGAATTACATGCTGGAAAATAGCCTAAATAATACAACTGCCCAGCTTGAGTTGGAAAGGGCATCCTCTCAAGCAAAGGATAACATAATTAAAGCCTTGGAGGAAATAATTATAGAACTTGGGCATGATCCCAAGGATGTTAAGGCTGTGCAGGCATTGTTGAAATTGAGGGATGCAGACATGGCAGCCCTTAGAAAGATGGTCAAAGTCCCAGCAACAATTCACCCACAAACTGAAGAAGTTGCTCAGCTGAGACATGATCAAGATGCCACAACTTTGCTGGTATCCCTATACAAACAGCTAATCCAGACCCAAGAGAAGTTGGGAGAGTCAGAGGCTGCCCAGGCAGCATTGCAGGCAGCATTGCAGCAAAAGGAAGGAGGTCAAACCTCTCAGCCTCCTCCTGAAATAATTAACCTTGAGGAAGCTCCTCAAACCACTGCTCCCCCTACTCAACAAACAGAACAGGCAGCACCATCCACCTCAGCACCAGCGCCAACAACAGACCAGGCTTCAAGCCTGGACATGCAGAAGCTAAGGAATGAAATCCAAGCCCTGGAAGCCCAAATGGCAGAGTTAAAAGAGGCCAGGGAAAATTTGGTCAAGTTGAATGAAAGATATGACAAATCCAAGCAGACTGTAGCAGAAAAGGGCAGGGAAATAAAGGCCCTTAAGGATAAGATAAAGGAGCTGGAAAAGGAGCTCACATTGGACAAAGTAGTGGCTGAGCTCAAAACAGTCTTATGGGCAAATATTGGCCAGTCCATCACTGACCAATGGCAATATATTGAGACAATTCATGAGCAGATTGAGCTCATAGGAAAAGCACATAGGGAAATCCAAAGATCAAGGGCATCTCTAGGCAATATGCCTAAGGTTGCCAGTAGAATGATCAATGTGCTTAATAACAGAACAAGTGCTCAGCTGGCAACAATGGGAATCTCAAGCAGAACTGAGACCATCCAGCTAATAAAGAGGGTCCTAACACTGAGAAGCCTAGTGCAGACACTAGAGAGAAGGACCCAGGATATGCAGACCGAGGTCAATAGATTCATGGAAAAATTTGTGGCATTGCAAAACAGAGGTCTTCCAAGCTTACTGAATAGCGCAGGAAGACTACTTTCCCATGAAAACTATGCCAAGAGGGTGAACACCTTTGCCACAAATCAGATCACAGAGAAGGCCAACACCTCAGAGGAAACAGGGCCAGCAACAGGACAAAGTCTCTACAATAGAGTAGAGAACTTATTTTTTATCATGGATGAGATCAAACATCTGCTTGAAGTGCCTCCCAATTTCTATAAATATACAGAGGCATATGAGACATTAGAGGCAATTCTGAGACACCAATTGCCCACGCAGGAATACTGGACCAAAATGATACAGCTGATATTGTAAGCCAGAGCCTGTAAATCAAGTTTTTGTTATTTATTATTCAAATTTACAAGTGATCATGCACATGAAAACTTGGAAAGATCAGCGTGCATGAAAAGGGAAGGGTTGAGCCAACTCAGCAGAACTATTTGGCCAACAAAGCACAATTGACAGCTAACAGGTAGCAGGGCCGAAAGTTACAGCACGACAACCATAAAGACACATTTTCCAGCATTAAAGCAGAACGTTCAGACCGACTCAGTGGCCTCCAAAAGGTCAAAATATCTCCTGACAGACATAAAGAGCATTTATGTTGTATTAAAAGCAGTAATAACTTCTTATCTGCTGTTCTGTACAAGTTGGTGAAAACATTTATTTCTCAGATGACTCAACGCCTTAGATATTTTGTATGACCGTTTGTATATATTTCCCCCTCGCATAAGCTTGCAGGGGTTGTTGTTGATTTCTCTTCAAGAGTTCTTTTGCTGTAAATTTTCAGAGTTTAATACAAAGGCCGATGGAATTTCCAAAGTCTGTGTTGTCTGAGGGATTGTAATGCGATTGCTGAGTGCTACAGGATTCCTGCGTGTTGTCATGGCTCAATAAGTTTCCTTTAAACTTTTGTTATGTTCTTTCTGTTATTTTCTCATAAGTCATCCATGTTCTAGATTTCACAATTAATGGCAGAGAAAAAGACTAATTCCAGGATTTATTCATAGAATACCCTGAATTCAATCTATGCTATTACAAATGTTTTCTTCAGTTATGGTTATAAAGGTGTGATTCTTAATTGCTGCACCTCTACACTGTATCTTTCACAGGAATTATTGTTTAGGAATTCAATTCTGCTCCTTTACAATACATATCTTTCTCACAACCAAGCTTAGTGGAAAATTCTTAATTGCTTTTCACTGGTTACACACATTTCATCATTATAATATCAAGTTTGTTTCATGAGATATTCAAAAGGCCCTGCAGTTTCAGCAATCCTAATCTACCTCTCAAACAACCAGTAACCAAAGACTCCATTGCCCAATGGACTAGAATTATCTGAAGGTTTCCACCTTAGGTACAGAAGACATCCCTCAACCAAAACATAAAACCAAACCCTGAACATCACAGCTAGCCTAAAATACTATCAAAACAGAGACAAATCATAAAGAGAGAACCCTATCTGATTACAGTTTGGCTAGAAGCTGTAATCCAAAGATTGGTTAGTGGTTACCCCAGCCGTATTCCCTTGGGAGTCAAAGGGAACAACCTGGGTGTTAACAAAATGTTTGATGAATTGCATAATATGAGTATGTGTTCAGATGATCTTGTTTTAAGTTGGTCATACTAACACATATGCATTGAGACAGTTGATATGTACTTGAGTGTAATATGTGACAATTGTAGCATTATGGCTAATGACTATGGGTTGAATATGGATTATGACATGGTTGTTAGACTTGGTAAAGGTTTTCAAATTGATAGATATGATTGGCTTTATATTTGGAACATGTGGTTAACATGTGTGAGCAGTTGTAGGGAAACATACTTAGTATTAGCTTGACAAGGTAATAATTGATGTGTTTATATAACTAACAGTTAGGTGATATGATAGTGCATAGTAAGCCTCAATTGCAACAAAGTAAAGAGGTAGAAGAAAGGAATTGGCAAATAATTTCTTTAGCTATGTTTTGAAACCCTAATTCCAAACGAATGAATGCTTTGCATACATGAAGTATTCTTAACCTTGATTTTGTCTAACATTATGTGGATAAGTGTTATAATCATGAACATGATTTGACAGGTATATCAACTAGTTTCAAGTTATGGATGGATTCGTTAAGGGAATTGGAGCCCCTTGAGATATGGCATGGACATGTTTAATTACAAGGCAATGTGCTTGGCGCAATAAGGTAAGGTAACTAGTATGTTATTATGTTTATTTATGCATTGACAATTATGCGTTCATGACAATATGATGTAGGGGATTGCATGGAAAAGAGACTGCCATGAAATCTTGAAGAAGGCTTAGGTTGAGCTTTCTTTTGGAAGCACTGAGAACCATGGGGATTGAGTCATGGTGTCTGTTGTTAGTCTTGTGATTTTATTGCGCTTGATTTGCTGTTTTGTTGTGTCTAGTGCATGGTCATGCCACTTTGTTTGCGGTGTCATATTGTTATTGGTTTTCATGGTCCTCTTCTTATTTGTTTCTTGTCTTGCCTTTTATGTTTTGAGTATTGAGAATTGGTTGGGAAAAGAGGAAAGTTAGTGGAGCTCAGAGAGAGATGAATGAAATACAGTAGGCAATGTAAGACTCAGATGAAGCTGGTGCATGTAAAAAGGAAATTGAAGGCAAGAGTATGACAACCAGTTGGACTAGTTGGGTCCATTGGTGTAAATAGATGATAATGGAACAATCATGGGAAAGGTAATCAAGAAAGGTAAGGTGAATGGATTTTAGGAGTCATATGCCTTGGCTATGTTGAGCACTGTTGTTCTCAATGTTGCGCATGTGTTGCATGCATAAAGGGAGTTCTCTTAACCTTGACCTTATGATATCTAGTAATTACATTGTGATCATGCTTATGCTGATGTCTATATGTGTATACATGTATTCATGTATGTATGTCATGGCTAACAGGGTCATCATGGATCATGATTATTTTATGCTAATGTTTTATGTATGTATGTATGTCGTTGACTAACTAGATCATTATTATTTTATGTTGATGTTTATATGTATGTATGTGTATGTATGCATACCGTTGTCTGCATATATATTTTTTATTCTAATGTTTATGTATATGTATGTATGTATCCATGTATCTATGTCACTGTCCGATAGGGTCATCATGGATCATTCTTATGGAAGAATGATTACATATGTAGGTGAATGGCATGAAGAGGTTCTTGGTCTTACGAGGAATCAATTGGGATGAGTACCCTGAAAAATATGCGAGGTCAATATCATGTGGTTATGAGTTGATATTATGTCTATGTTATGGGCAAGATATATCGAGGGATACATCAACAAAATGAACGTAGTGTGGTCTGCGACATGCTGGGACAAGCATGGATAAGATACTGGAAGCAAGATCGCTTGGTAGAGACAATGTGGTTTTGGATGTGTGGTACTGTGTTGTGCATATGTTGTACATGTCGTATCTATCATAGTTACCGATAAAACGGGAACTATTAGCTCAAAAAAGATACCCGAGCCCAAAAATCTCAAAAAACATGAAAAAACAACCCAAAAATAAAAAGTGTTGATTCTGCATCACCATTTTTTTTTCAAAGTAAATTTTCAATATTTTTAAAAAATAACAGTAAAAAACAATAAAAGCCATTTTGTTTGGTGCAAAAAACACCTTGAAATAAAAAAGTGTTGATGCTAGAATAACATCTTTTTTTTTTCAAGGTACATTTTCAACATTTTTTAATAATGACGTTAAAAATAAAATATCATGACTCTGAAAAACTTTAAATTTCCAACAATTTTCAAACATGACATTAACGATAAAATATCAAGTCTTTGAAAAGCCTTAAAATTCCAACGATTTTTAAGCGTGACATTAAATTTAAAATATCACTTCTTTGAAAACCTTAAAATTCCAACAATTTTCAAGCATGGTGTTAAGAAAAAATATTTATAACTATTTTCAACCATAGCATTAAAGATAAAATATCACGACTTAGAAAAACATTAAAATCTTGACAATTTTTCAACCATGGAATTAAAACCAAAGCCTATGACTACAAAACAATCTTAAGTTTCAAAATATTTCAAACATGACATTATGGAAAAATTTTATGATTAAAAAAACTTTAAAAATGAACACCTAAATGAAAGAGTTATTATACCAAGAGTAATTTTTTTAAAATGCTAAATGTATAGCGATTTTAAAATCTTAGCCTAAGACAACTTGATACATTATATATATATATATATATATATATATATATATATATATATATATATATATATATATATATATATATATATATATATCAACTATGAAATTGACAATGAAAACTTAAAGACCAACCATGAAATTAACAAATTGTGGCGCAAACTCTATCCATTATAACGAAAAATTTAAAATCAACTATCAAATTGCACATAATGGGATCGGGTTGTTAGATAAGCATCGACATGGACCCTACAATATATATATATATATATATATATATATATACAAAAACAAAAATCAAATATTGAAAAAAAATAACAAGTAATAAATCATAATAAAACATGACAAAAAAAACAAATATTAAAAATATATAGAAATGCAAGAATTCAAATATTGAAAAAAAATAAAAATAAAAAATAATTACAAGTAATAAAACATAAAAAAAACATGAAGAAAACTATAAAATGTAAAAAAATTTAACCATACCATGTAAAATTAAAAAAGAAAAGAAAAAAAAAGAAAAAAAAGAGAGAGTAAAATAAAATAAAAACCAAATAAAAAAATAACAAAAATAAAATACAGCATTAAAAAAAATTAAAAACTAAAAAAAAAAAATTCCATGGCCACCCTGAGGCCCAACTAGCCAGGGGTGGAAAATAGATGAATCATGACAAAAAATAAATTAAATATCATAAAATATATAAAAAAATATAAAAAACAAAAAAAAACCATAAAAATGTAAAAATAAATAAATCAGAATTAACTTGTAAAAATGAAAAATTTAAATAAAACAAAAAATGCCGATGAGCATCAACCCTTTTTGTTTAGAGGGCTTAGTTTTTACACTTTAAATTTTCTAATGAATTAAATGTGGATAATTTTTTTTAAATGTTGGCGATTTTCATGTTAGTAATAAAACATAAAAATAAAAATAAAAATGACATATTTATGAGAGATTTTTCGGCGTAAATCACAAGAAATTTCATTTGTTGACGCGTTTCGAACCAACCAGTGCGGTTCATCGCCAGGACAAGTTGAAGAATCAGATCTAGCTTAGCATCTTAAATAGTTAGATTAGAAGAACACAACGACTATAGTTCATGACCATGTAACAACTATATTGTCTAACGATTAGATTTGATCGGGAAACAGTTAGAAGGACCGGACGAGGGGCACAAACTTATATTTTAATAAAAGTAAAGGGATCATTTATAGTTATAAATATATATTAATCTAAATTAATTATTTTTTTAATATAAATTAATATTTAATTATAAAAGTTATTATAAATAGTAGAGTAATTAATAGTTAGTTATAAAAGTTGTTAAATATATAAATATTAGTTAGTTATATTCTTAAAAAACGAGTTAAAAGGACCATGTTAAATAATAATAATAATAATAGTTATTTATATATAAAAAATGATAATATTTAATTTAATAGTTATTTATAAAAGTTATAAATATGAAAGTATTAGAGTAATCTAAGGGTCATCAGGAAAAAAAAAAAAAAAATATTTAAAATTAGTTAATAGCTTAATTAAGGGTTAAAATTAGCATCCTATCAAAGATTAATTTTATTGTTAATTAAAATAAACTTAATAGCATAAATTAAGCGCTACTAAAATACCTCAAATAATAACAACCACACTTTAAAGGATAAAGGCCACAGGATGCCTAGGAAGAGAGGGCTAGGACCCAACAATTATTGATCTTTCAGCCATCCTCCCTATTGAGATTGATAGGCCTTTTTTCGATCTCAAGGGCTTCGCTAAACTTCCGGTGATGGAACTTCAGCAATTAAGTTCAATAAGGAACAAGAAGTCGACAATTGCCTCCCTTTCCTTGATAATCTTATTTCTAAGAATAGTGATGGTTCCCTCTCCCACCGAGTGTTTCCTAAGAAAACTCATACGGAGCAGTATCTTCATGCTAGTTCCCACCATTTTCCGACTCAGAAATTGGTAGTTCTCAACACTCTTGCTACTCGTGCCTTAAGGATCTCTGATGAAAAGAGCTCCGAGGAAGAGAAATCCCATCTCCTTAATGTCTTTGTGGAGACAGATTATAGTAGATACTTGGGACAAAAAGCGTTCCTCAAAGCGGCTAAGAATTCGTTAACTAGAAAAGAACCGAAGGAACGAATTCTAGGTGTCCATCTTCCGTACGTTCAGGGGACCACTAATAGAATTGTGAGGATTCTTAGAAAACATAATGTTCCCACGTCCTTTAGACCCCTTAACACCATTCAGAGGTCCCTCAGATCTATGAAGGATCCTATCAACCCTAAGGACATGAAAGGGGTATATATTATTCCTTGTTCCTGTGGGACCCCCTATATTGGTGAGACAGGTTGCTCCATTAATCAAAGGATTAAGGAGCACGCAGTTGACCTTAAGCATAGGAGATAGCAGAACATGTGGAGAAAACCAATCATCACGTCTGCATTGAGGAGGCCGGTGTTATTGCTAAAGTTTTGCAGTTCCATCACCGGAAGTTTAGGGAAGCCCTTGAGATCGAAAAAAGGCCTATCAATCTCAATAGGGAGGATGGCTCGAAGATCAATAGTTGCTGGGTCCCAGCCCTATCTTCCTAGGCATCCTATGGACTTTATCCTTTAAGGTGTGGTTGTTATTATTTGAGGTATTTTAGTAGCGCTTAATTTATGCTATTAAGTTTATTTTAATTAATAATAAAATTAATCTTTGATAGGATGCTAATTTTAACCCTTAATTAAGCTATTAACTAATTTTAAATATTAAATTAAATAATTAATTAATTTTTTTTCTCTGATGACCCTTAGGTTACTCTAATACTTTCATATTTATAACTTTTATAAATAACTATTAAATTAAATATTATCATTTTTTTAAAATAACTATTATTATTATTTATTTATTTTTTAACATGGTCCTTTTAACTCATTTTTTAAGAATATAACTAACTAATATTTATATATTTAACAACTTTTATAACTAACTTATATATATATATATATATATATATATATATATATATATATATATAATTAATTTAGTTTAATATATATTTATAACTATAAATGGTTCCTTTACTTTTATTAAAATATAGGTTTTTGCCCCTAATCCGGTCCTTCTAACCGTTTCCCGGTCAAATCTAACCGTTAGACAATATAGCCATTATATGGTCATGAATTATCGCTGTTGTGTTCTTCTAATCTAACTATTTAAGATGCTAAGCTAGATTTGATTCTTCAACTTGTCCTGATGGTGGAACCACACTGGTTGGTTCAAAACGCGTCGACAAATGAAATTTCTTGTGATTTACACCGAAAAATCTCTCATAAACTTGATATGGATCACAAAAGCCTCAATTCAATAATAAAAATAACATAACAAAAAAAATCAAATACAAGAAAAAGAAAAAGAAAAAGAAAAAGAAAAAGAAACCTATAAAAAATGTAAAAAAAACCAAAATTAACTCGTAAAAATAAAAAAATTGAATAAAAAATTAACAAAAAAAATACAAAAAATAAATAAAAAATGATTTTTTTTTCAAAAATAATATATAATTTAAAGAAAAACAAACTAAACCAAAAAAAATCTAAAAACATTTTTTTAAGGTAAAAAACAAATAAAAAATAAAAATCTCATTAGAAGAAAAATTAAAATAACTACAAAAAATTTAAAATAAAAAAAAATTAAGAAAAAAAAAATTAAAAAAATCAATTAAAATAAAAAAATAAAAAAATAGTTAAATTAAGAAATTTAAATAAACAAAATTAAAAAGAAAAAATAAAATAAAATAAAAATTAAGAATTGTTTTAAAGAAAATTCAAAACATTAGAAAAAAAAACATTAAAAAACCAATTTAAAAAAATATTAAAAAAAACTATTAAACAAAAAAATGATTAAAAAAACAATTAAAAAAACAATAAAAAAAATATTAAAAAACAAATCCCCCTCCCCCTCCCTCCACTCCTCCCCACCCCCTCGCTCCCCCCTCCCTCTGCTCCTCCCCACCCCCTCGCTCCCCCCTCCCTCTGCTCCTCCCCACCCCCTTGCTCCCCCTCCACTGCCCCACCCCATCTGTGAGGGCCACGAGTTGCAGGGCAGCTTGCGGTGCAGATGGGTGAGCTGCGGCCACGGTGGAGTCACGCGAAGTGAATGAAACGAAGTGTGCGATGCGGTTTGGCGTTGGCATGTATATATGTCGTGTGGGTAGTCCTGGGCGCCTGACGAGCCGGCGGGTTGACGGGCGAACCACCACACGGGTGGGCGGTTCGGGGCAGGCTGACGTGTGGTTAAGTGGTGAGGCCGATGAAAACGTGCGATGTTGGGCAGGTTGGCTGGGCGTTCAAACAATAGGTTTAACGTGTATAAGTAAGTGGCGATGAGTTGGTGAGGAGCGTTAATTCGATCAATCATTCATTTGGCAAAGTCTTGGTGAGGAGGGCTGTGGCTAAGGAGCAGGGCGCAAATGTGCCCGCACGTCGGGTGAACCAAGGAGTGAGGCGCAGCGTTGCAGGTTGGACAGAGGTGAACATCGTGTAGGGTGCGCTCAAGTAGGGCGTCAGAGACACGATCATGCAGGGTGCGCCTGAGTAGGGCATCGACGACCCGGTCATGGAGAGCGCGCCTGAGTAGGGCGTCGGTGACACGATCGGGTAGAGCGCGCCCAGGTTGGGCAACACGAACATGGAGGGTGGGCGCTTGAGTTAGGCAGGTGACAAGGGAGCCGAATGAAGGGTGGTTGAACCGGAGGTCAAGAATGAGAGTTTTGTAGGCGGTACTACATGCAGCCCACCGAATGAAGGGAGGTCGAGATTGTGAATGGGAGTTCGGGTGAGAGGTGACATGAGTGTGTGCACGCCCACCGAATGAAGGCACGGTTGGGCTAAACGATAATGTCGAGTGGGGTAGCACGGTGAGGGCGTTTGTTGAATGAACGAAGGGCAAGCCGGGTGAAGAAGTGCGACGGGTTGTGAACAAAGGCGACTGATGTGCAGACCTACCGAATAGGTGTGCACGGTGAGACGGGTGGGCGCCTAAGTTGGGCAAACAGCATGACAAGCTGAATGAACAAGTTTAGGGGTGAACGAAGAGTTGGGCAGAACGTGCGGCGACCGTTCAGGTAGGCTGACAAGCTAGGCAACTAAGTTTGATGAAGTTGGAAATTTGGCTAAGTGTAAATTTGGGGTTTCCTCCAAGATTTAACTTATGTTGTAAAAATTGAAGATTATATATATTGATATACGGGAAGACTCATATTGCAGGGAGTTTCCCCTCCCTTTATACTGTTGTGCATTTACATGTGTTAATGTTGTTTTGATGAATGTTTATGGTTTTCATCATGTATAAAGGATAAAGATAATACTTGGTAACGAAAAATAAACTAAGTACGAATGTTAGGCATAGTCCACGAACATAAGTATTGGTGAAAAGAAAGTGTTCGGTGGTGCCGCACCTCGCTATAGTGCGGTTGAAAGATTACCGCCAGTGTAGGGGCATGACAAGTGGTATCAGAGCTGGTGAACTGAATCAAGGAGCTGATTCTATAGGAAGACCGAAGACTTGAAAGGGAGTTCAAGTTTTGCAGGTGACAGGTGGTATATCAGGGTGATTCAGGTGAATGGTGGAAGAAGTGTAATACTTCGTGACAGGTTTAGCAGAGGTGAAGCTTCGTGCTTGGGCCAAGCTGAACGACAAGGCATGGTAGGTTTGGAAGAATGCGAAGGGAAGCTCTTGCTGACCTTATACAGGTTGAAGCGGATGAAAGAAGAGAACCCACAGATTCGAGATAAACTTGAAGTCTTGGAAAGGAATGTTGAAGACGAACTTCTTCGACTTGGTTGGACAATGGAGCAGGATGAAGTTGCAGATTGTGCTAACAAGGAAGAGGAAGCCATGATGATTGAGGATGTTGCAGATGTGACAACGATGGAGGATGAACTTGAGGTTGATCAAGTTGGACCAGGATCGTGCAGTTTGCAGACATGGGTGGATGAGGATACTCACATGGAGGAGCCTCATGATGATGAAGTAAGTATTATTGATACTTGTGTTTCAGTTGAGAATTTGGTAGATGAACAATATGCAAGGAAGTGCAAAGTAATTTTTCCAATGCAAGGGGGGATCTTACCATGGATGTCTACGATGAGACCTTGTATGGAGAAGCAAGGACCATTGACTGTTGCAGGACTTGTTGGGGTTGTTTGTGACCTTATGGTAGAAGGTACAAAGGCCCGTGACAAGGGAGGAACGTGATGATCATTGTGGAGGAATGGGTCATGCTTTAGCCACATGGAGAATTGGCTAAGTGCTCGGCATGACTCATGGACAGATTGGAGGAGGGCACACACTTGAGTAGGATGATACTTGGGTGGACTTCTAAGGGCTGAGACCAAGATCAAGTCTTGGTGGAACCTTTAGTGGGGGAGTCATGGTGGAAGAGACTCATGTGATGATGATATGGTTGGGTGACTGAGTTCACTAGACCAATTTGCAGGCTTGGATGCAGATGACCAATTGTTGTGATGGGTCTACTTGGTTGGACAACATGGGAAACTTAGTCATGGACATCAGGTTGGAGACATGGAGCAGGGAAGTCTTATGCAGGGACATTATGAAGGAGCACTTGTAGAGGTGTCACTTATGGGCATCCAATGAGGAGTGCCAAGGTTGGGATGTTATGCAGATGGATTTGCTGGTGTGACATGGAGATGTTTTACTTATGAGCCGATGGAGAGGTTGTGCACTCTTGTATGACAAGGCCATGGACTTGGATGGATTTGTGAGCAGACTATGGAGCATTCCTACTACATGGAGAGCTGAGACATCTTGTAGAGACCTTTGGGCCAAGAGATGTATGCTTTCTGGGATGTTGGTTGGAGATGACTCATGGAGCTCATGATGACATGAGGTTGTGACTTTTGAGGACTTCATATATGGTGGAATTAGAGGATATGATGCATTGAGGAGCTGAGGTCAGGCACTTTGATGTAGGATGGGGTGCATACTTTTGAGTACATGTATGGGTGTGCTTGAAAGAGTGACTTGATGTGGAGGACCGATATGAGACACGTTGGAGTGATAGAGTTACAACGATGATGATGCCTTGGTGGAAACACTTGGGCATGGGTTGTGTTATCGCTCAGGTTGTTCCCTTTGACTCCCAAGGGAATACGGCCGAGGTAACCACAAACCAATCTTTGGACTGCAGGTCCTAGCCTACTTGCAATCAGAGAGGGCTCTCTCTTTATAATTTAACTTTGTTGATGATGATTTTAGGCTAGTTATTGAGTTCAAGGGGTTTTGTTTAAGTTTGGTGGGAAGGATGATGCTTTCAAGCAGAGAGGAAATGTATAGTATGATAAGTTCAAACCATTGGGCGTGGAGTCATGGAATAGGATTGCTGGTGCATTTTCTTGGTCATAAGAAGAATATGGAGCAAGAGAGTTACACATGAAACAATGTTTCAAGCTAAAAATATGGAATGAAAGCTAAGGAATGAGAGGCAATTAAGAATCTATCGTTCAGCTTAACAGAGGGAAGGCGAATGAGCTCTATCTAGGAGAAGTAAAGAATCCCTAGATAACTGTCAAACATGGGTGAATTAGGGTAAATATGAGCCAAAGGGAAATCCTATTCATTACCAATTCAGTTCAGATGAAAACATAAAGAAACAATAGAAATTGAGCATAGAGTGCAGTTAAACAAGTTCTAAGCTAATCTTTCTTTTTGCTATTTAGATGGTGATACATGTATGATATGAGCATATATCAATGAAAACAGAGGTAAGAGGCACTTATTGAGTCATATTGCAGCACAAGAATTCCACATTCAATTCTTTAAAACATTAATACACAGCACACGGTCCATTTTCCAAGCTTTCAGCAGTCTTTGATTAAGGAAAATATCAGGTATACAGAGCGAGTCTCTCTTGGAGCTATACAACCAACCAACCCCTTAAACAATGAATTAGGGTGGTTTTATAAGTAAAATATCTACAAAAATCAGATCTCCGACAGATCTGTTGTAATAAGTGTCTTTAACCTAACATATGTCTGAAATAAATGCGAGAAAATATCTTCGAGCTGCGCTGGGGGCAGCTGTATCAAAAAAGAGTTAATGTGTTGTCTTTATGGCTCTGTGCTGATCACTTAGCCATAACTGTGCTTTGGGTTTTGATCCATTGCTGTTCGGTGGCTTTAAATGCTTCGACTGTGATCGGAGAGCTTTGATGGGCTTTCACCGCTTTCTTTGACTTTGTTGGAGGCCATTCAATGTTCACCTGCTTTGGGAAATAAAGATTTCCATTAAAAACATTTGACTGATACTCTTTGCCGCTTCCTTGATATGCTTTGGCACTGAATGTGCACCTTTTCTCACCTCTGATACTCTTTAAACTGTTCCATCGACCTTTCATGGCTGCTATTCGGCCCTCTTCTTGCTTTAGAACTGTCTTTGCCCCTTTTCCGAATCCCGCGCGAAGAAATTCTTGTCATTTTATGACTTTCGGGCCCTGCTGGTAGCCGCGCCAAAAGTGGGCTTTCCATTTTGGCCTATTTCCGTTAGCGATGCGCGATTAGCGCTAAGCGCTAATCACGCATCAAAAACTGCCTCGGTTCTACATTCCGGGCATCCGTTGTCCAGATTTCGCGCTTCGCTCTTTTTTACGATGACGTCAGTGGTGGGTCCCAGTACGGTGGTGACATCAGCGGGGTGACGTTAGCAGTACGACTGCGTGACGTGGCAGTATAGTGGGGGTGATGACGTGGTAGTACGGTGGCAGCGACGTGGCAATTACGTGGCAGAGACACAGTGGTAGGAGGCCGACGCAGGTTGATGATGTCATGATGACGTGGTGCTAGCGTAGGAGGGCGGTATCCGGTTTTATGTCGCACCGCTTTTGTGCAGAAGCGGTTTCGGAGGAAGGGGCTCCGCCACAGCCGAGAGGGCGATGCGTGGTGGGAGTACGATGGGAAAACCGCCCATCTCCCGGATGCTAACCCTCGGCATGTCGGGGCACAAAAAGACCTGCCCATCGTAGATCTCGGGCGCATCAGATCGGACGGTCGGCGGCATGATCAAAGCAGCGGAAGGATAGATACAGGGCCTGCGGTGCTTTTTATTAAATGTTTTAATCTGGCGGGGGGAAAACTTTAGGAAAGTGGGTTTTGGGTTATATACAAGCGGGGTGAAATATATTTACATGCGTGACCTTAGGATAAGGGCGGGAAATGAGTATTGTAGGGTTAGGACTTAGGGGAAATGGTTATTAGTGTGACCAGATGTCAGACTAACTCCAGGTTAGGACACGGAAGGGTTAGTAGGAGCCCCAGATGGACTACTATTTCCCGGACTTGATAAATATGGCTATAATGCCAAGGGGAATATGTAATATTTTTGGGATTTTATATAGTTTTTGTATAATAGGGGATGGGGAAATGATCTAGGGAGCTAGATAATAGAGTTAGGAGTTAATATGAATTTGTGAGGTGAAGTGTAGGGGAGAGGCTAAGTTTGGGAATTGAAATTTAGACATAGGAAGTGAATGGACTGTGGAGACATGATTTTTACACAAGAAATGTGGCTTCTTTTCACAGAAGAAAGTCAAAGCTTGACTTGGTGCTTTACAAAAATGAAGTGATAACAAGACTGGTTGGGCAGATCCCAAGGTCCTCAAGGGGATGTTAGTGAGTGATTTATGGAATGAGAAGAAGGGGGAGTTAGGCATGCCTCGCTTGAGCTCCTCCAAAGGGGAATTGCCTTGCACTTGTGATCTGAATAGATATAACACTTGAAAATATGAAATGGATCACACAGCTTGATTCTGTAACCACAAAAATACTTACCCAGCCTACTTACCTAGCATTTTTTCTTCTTTTTGCATGGGTGCACTTGGACTTGCAAACCCTGATTATTCTTTTTTTCTTTTTGCTATCCTCCTATCTAAATCTACACTTATTTCTTCCAAGGGCCTAGATTAAGCAGTTGGGCTCCTTTGTTTCTCTACCTATCTACAAATCTACCAAGATTAAACTGTTTGGACAAATAATGATTCTCTATATTCTAAAACAAGAAATTGAAACCTAGGGAGGCCAAGATTAAACTGTTTGGCCTTCCCTTAACAGAAAATTCTTCAAAAATGGTTAACTCATCAAAATTTGGAATATAGCAGTGGCATTTAGACTGGCCCACTTTCATGGCCTCTTCTTTGGCCTCTTTTTGGAAATATGGAGCATTGCAGCATGCAAAGTATGACATATTTGGCACTTTCAACTATCAATCATGAAAGATGAACACCTGTTGCAACAGGAGGCTAACAGTGGCTCCAATTGGGGATGGATTTTCCTTGTGAAAAGCCAAGAACAACATGTCAGACTGCCTTGATCTTCTATTGTTGCTGTGGACTGAAAAATTTCTTTGTGTTGGCTGCTAAAAGTGTGAAACTTTGAAATATGAGCAACCCTCTCCTCAACTGAAATATTGTGAAATACATAGCACTGCCTGCTTTCTTCTGCGTGCTTGATATTATATACAATGTTGCTTGAGCATTGCCTTTGAAATAGATCCAAAACATGGATCAAAACTGATGTATTTCCCCTAGCCTCTGGTCTAGAAACAGTTGCTGATGTGAAACTAAAAAATTCTCCTCTCTTATTGATACTATTTGACTGAAGACTGCAAGCTGCAAATAGTTTCTTTTTACCATGAATTGCTGTGATATGACAGCGCTACTCTTGCTGTTTTGCTGAGATTAATGCAGAGACAAAGCCTTTTAAAAATGGAATACTTGCATTGGCTGTGTCTTCACAAACTTTGCTGCTGCTCCTCTAACAATCAGACTGCTTATACCCAAAATAAAAACAAAGTGCTGATATATACAAATATCAATGTACAAAGAGATATATACAGAGCTGCATTGTATCCCTTAAAAGGGATCATGGTAATGTTTTAACATTCGACCATTAACAGGGCCTTCTTCAGCAGTGCTGCCCTCTACAGATTTGAGGAAATATGTGTTATTCCCCTGAATAGCACTGATAACAAATGGACCTTTCCATAGAAAATCAAATTTTTCATGTTTGCCCTTGTCTTCTCTTCGTGAATCCCACCTTAGAACTTTGTTGCCAACACAGAAATCTTCAGCCTTAACTCTCTTATCAAACATCTTTTTGAGCTTCTCTTGCAAAATTTGAGCTCTGTTATAGACATGTTCTCTTGTTTGCTGAAGATGAATGGTCTGGTTTATTCTTCTTTGAATATCATTTGGTTCTGCTTGGATCTCTTGTAACAGCTTGATGATAGGAGTGCCCAAGGAAGATGGAAATCTGGCCTCCATGCCATACACCAGCTCATAAGGGCTCATCCCAATGGATTTCTTTGTTGAAAGTCTGTCTGCCCATAGGGCATTTGTGAGCTTTCTATGCCAGTTCTTTTTGTTTTCTTCTAAGATCTTCTTGATAATATTAATCAGGCTCTTGTTAGATGACTCGGCCAAGCCATTACCTTGAGGGTAATAGGCTGTGGAGTGGCCCAAGGTTATGTGAAATTTATGGCAAAAATTGATCATCTTTTTGGATTTGAAAGCAGCGACGTTGTCAGTAATGATCTTCTCAGGGCAACCAAATCTAGAAAGGATATTGCACTCAAGGAATTGGATAACGATGGAGTCATTGGCCTGTCTACATGGGATGGCTTCAATCCATTTAGTGAAATAGTCGGTGGCTATTAGACTCCACTTATGCTGGCCTGAGGAGGAGGCGTGGATTTCTCCAATGAAGTCAAGACCCCATTGTTGAAAAGGTTTCTCGGTTGAGATGGGCTTAAGGGGCAAGGGTAACAACTTTCTTTTTCCCTCAAAGATTTGGCATTTATGACATGAGATAGCAAACTTCTTTACATCTGCAAACAAAGAGGGCCAATAGAAACCAGCCCTTAAAATTTTATCAGCAGTGGACTTCCAATATAGATGTCCTCCACAGTCCCCTGCATGGAATTCTTTCACGACATTGTTAGTTTCATTGATGGTTAAATAGTTAAGCAATATGCCTTCATGATTTTTCCAAAATAAAGCACCATCTATGACACCAAACTTTGAAGCCTTCATCTTTAAAAATCTTTTCTTGGTTCTGGACAATCCTGGGGGAGAAAACACGTTTAACAATACAAAACATATATCAGCATACCATGGGGATTGCAAAAAGGTTTCACTGATCTGTGGAGTCGCTAGCTCCTGCTCATTGTCCAGTTGGTTAATGTCTAAAGCTTGAAAGTTTATTTCAAACATCATTTTGGCTAAACCTTGTCCCTTTATGAGCTTGGTTGGTTTTATTTCTATGTCATACTCAAGGATGTTAGCAATCCACTTGCCTCTTTTGCCCTCTAACCCTTCTTGGGTTAATATGTCTCAACAACATTTGGGACATAGGCAATCACATGTGAATATAGAATGTAAACTCGGAAATATTTGATTGCTTTAACAAGGGAATAGGCCTGCTTCTCCATGATTTGGTATTTTAAAGGGGAATCTCTTAAGGCTCGGCTGAAAAAGGCAATTGGCTTTTCAGCTCCTTGATCATCCTTTTGCAAAAGGACAACAACTATGGTGTGATCAGATGCAAATGAGAATATGATAAGGTCCCTATCAAATTGAGGACTTGTGAGGACTGGAGCTTGGGTTAAGGCAGACTTGATACTCTCAAAGGCTTGTTTGGTTTCAAGAGACCATTTTACCTTGGCATCCTTTTTTAACATGTTGCTTAACAGTATTATCAGCTCGGCTAGATTTGGGATAAACCTCCTTAGGAAATTGATCTTTCCAAGGAATGCTTGCAACTCTTTTATGTTTCTTGGATATGGGATTTGCAAAATGGCTTGGATCCTTTCCGGATCTATTCTAATACCATATTTTGATATGATATGGCCAAGAAGTTTGCCTTCCTCAAGGCCAAAGAAAGACTTCTTGGGGTTCAAGGAAATGCCGTATTTCCTACATGTGATGAATATTTGCCTCAAATGTTTTAGGTGTTCTTGATCAGATTTGGAGAAAGGGGTTAAGTCATCGAGGTAGACAACTAGGAAATCATGTATTTCCTTGGCAAATGCAATATCCATTGCCCTTTGAAATGTAGCACCCGCGTTTTTAAGTCTGAAAGGCATCTTCACATACTTAAATTTTCCCCACGGTGTGGTAAAGGCTGTCTTGTCTTGGTCATCCGGGTGAACCAGTATTTGATTGAAACCTGAAAAGCCATCTAGCAAAGATATTCTAGATGACCCCACTACTCTTTGTAGGATGTGGTCCATTTTTGGCAATGGGTAGTGGTCTTTTAGGGAGACTTGGTTTAAATTTCTTAGATCCACACATATCCTAATCTCACCTGTCTTCTTTCTTGTGGGAATAAGGTTGGATACCCATTCAGAAAATCTAATGGGTGCTATGATACCTGCTTCAAACATTCTTTTCACTTCCTTTTCAATCAATGGGAGAAGCACAGGATTGATTCTCCTTAGTTTCTGTTTGAAGGGCTTTTGATTTGGTTTTAAGGGAATGGTGTGTTGGATCACTGAGGTGTCATAGGACTTCAAGTCCTCATAACTCCAAGCAAATACATCTTGGAATTCTTTGAACAAATCAACATATTTGGGCTTTTGATCATGTGGCAAAGATTGAGATAGTTTGATCATTTTGGGCTTCTCTGCTATCCCAATGTTGTGTTCTTCTATAGAAGCGTTTAAGGGTTGCATTTTTGGTTTTTTGGGCACATCATTTGCATCAAACATATCTTCTAACAGAGTGAGGCCGACAGGGAGAAAGTTATCTTTTAAATCAACGATCTCGACCTCTGTTTCTTCTATTTCCTCCAAATGCATCTGTTTCAGCTCTTCTATGTTTGCATTGTCAAAAACAGTTGGGTTTAGCATTTGTTTGGCTGTTACAACGGTTACAACCTGCTGATTTTCATTTGTTTGCTATTTTCATCCGTTATAGCATCCATGTCAATGTTAATATTTGAAAACTCATGCTCAAGAGTGAGGAAATTGTTAATCTGGGCATCATTTTCAAACACTTGCCAATCTTTAACATTATTCGGGATAGCAGGCCTATGTTTTATCTCAGCAGTGAAATGGTGATTTGGCTCAAAGGGCAGCTTGCATGTACTAGCAAAAGTGGCTAGGCTGTGTGCATGAATGTTATGATCTCTTGAGATCTTGGCAAGCTTGGATTCAGTGAATGTATTGAGTATATTAGTGGCAACAGTCCTATAGGCCCTCATTCTATTGTCATTGGTAACAAAGTTGCCTTTCATTTGTTGTATGATTAAATCAGAGTCACCTAGAATGGACACTTTTGCAGCTCCTAGAGCTTTGAGCAGTTTAAGGCCTAAAAGGAGAGCCTCATACTCTGCCATGTTGTTGGTGCATTTGAAATTCAATCTGTAGGCATGGCCTTCTGCATGATTGTTATGTGCATTGTGAATCCATACACCTGCCCTTGCTCCTAACTTGTTGACAGAGCCATCAAACTCTAAATACCATGTGATTTCTTGCTTGTGGTTAGTATCAAGAGTTTCAGTCATTCTTACAGTGGGCAGATTTGAATTTTCTATTAGGGGAGGTTCTTCTTGTATGCTGGTTGCCTTGATTGTTTTGACAGTTTCATCAGTATTGGCAACTGATTCTTGATTGATGTGTGTGTCTAGTTCTAAAGCCAACGACTTATCATCAGTGGGAGGATTTGTTTCATCATTAAATAAAATAAAAGAATCCATATCAGAATGGATTGAGTGAATAGGAAAATTTTGGGGCTTGTCCTCACTAGTTACTACATACTTCATCAATGTTTCTCTATATAGTCTCTTTGGTTGCCCAAAGACATATATAGTGGCATAAGAGAGGTCTAATTGGAGGGACCCTTGGAGTTTTTCTCCCCAAGATCTTGAAAATAGCATGCCATACTTTGGTGGAATGTCAGCAACCACCACATCCATGAGGATTGTCTTGTTTGGGTATTGGACTAAGGAGACACACAAGTCTTTGATGAGGCCTAAACACTTGACTTGACTTGAGTCAAAGGAGAATAGATCTTTGTAGGGTCTTGTAACATCAAGGTTCAACTTTTCCATTACAGCTTTGGGCATAAGGTTGTGTGAGGCACCTGAGTCAAACATAACATTGTGCAAGACTTTGTCATGTATATGTAAACTGACATAAAAGGGTAAGACAAATCCATATGTTGATTTTCCATTAACTTCTGGACCGAACAACAGTTCAGGGGTATCATCTAGAACATTGACATCATCCTTGACCTTTGGCATTTGAAGTGATCTTTGAATTTGTTGCCTATACACATCATGTTTGGCAAGTTCAGATAAAGGGATGGATATCTTCAGTTTACCTATTTCTGCCTCTAAATCGAATGATTTTTCAGATTGGGTTTTAGTATTGTGAGAGGCAGGCTTCCCTTTTTCCATTGGAGTATCAGCAATTTGGTCTTGTTTATCAGCGTTATGGGAAGTGATTGCTTGCGGTTTTTCAGTTTTAGGAGGGCTTTTTGGAACGCTGTTCAAATTCTCTTTCGAGGAAGAAGGTGGCAGAGGCTGATCATTAGAGGACTGCATGTCTGTGACATCCTCTATGGTGACATCCTTTGGATTAGGGACTGTTTTATCAGCAGTTTCTATGAGGGCAACCTTTTCTTTGATCTTCTTCAGCTGCTTGGTATCATTTGGTTTAACCTTTTCGGGCACATCTATGGTTCTTGTCCTCAACTTATATTGTTTGTGGACCTCATACACAACAGTATCATAGCCTTGTTTAAAATCAAAAGACTCACCAGATTTAGTTTGAAATCGATTAAAGTCATGCTCATCTTGGTCTACTTTGGTTTGGAAAATTTGTTGCGCAGCCTTCAACTCCACTAAGTTCATGTGAGTGTCCTCTGTGGGCTCACTAGATGTAGATGCTTCAACATAATTTTCATGAAAAGGAGGCCTTACATCATGGTCTGGGTTAGACCTACCAGCATTTGGGTTTTGATTTTTCCGTAAATTTGGGTTCCTTATGGTATTAGGTTGTTGTCCTTCCCATGATGAATTCCTCTCCACACCCTCTACTCTGTCTCCCAGCCTGTGCATGCCATTGATAATAGCATCCAACTTTTGATCTAAGGCTAAGGGTTCCTCTTTAAAGGTGGTTCTTCTCTCAGTTCTAGCTCTGTTTCTTTTGGCAATTAGATTTGCCTCTATGCTAACAGCAACATTTTGCATGTCTGCAAGGGTTTGAGGGGCTCTTTCCCTCAACTGATAAACCATGTCAGTGTCAAAACCATCAGGGAATTTATACAAAGCAAGATCAGGTGGAGGTATTAAGTTCTGTGCTATTGCATCATAAACATTATTGAATCTTGCACAATAGTCCAAGACAGACTCTTGAGGGCCTCTTTTGATGGTGTCATATTCAGATAATATATGCAAGGGGTCTTTATTTTTCTCCCATCTGTTAATAAATGACTGGTATAAGGCTTCTGGGTCTGCTATGGAATTGGCTGTGAGTGCTCTAAACCAAGTCCTGAAATCACCTGTCAAACTTTGGACAAAAATTTTCATTCTCACGCTATCATCATCTATCTTGTAGTTCTCAAAATAGTCTTGCATCTTCTTGGTATGCTGGGGGGCTGTGCAAGAACCAGCTCCATCAAAATATGTGATTTTAGTTTGATAATCCTGAGGCATAGCCCCTGGATTAGCAGGTAATTGTAGGGGTGCGTATCTATTCGCCATATTCACAGGGATAAGTGGGACAATAGGAACAGTCGGAACAACTGTAACAACAGTGGTGGTAATGGTAGTATGTGCAGTGAATGGAGGTGTGGAAGGAGTGCTTTGAGAGGTGGACGATGAACAAGGGGAAGTAGGGGTTGACCGAAATAAAACTTTGACAGGAGTGGGAACACAGCTTGGCTGAACTGTTTTAGGGCTAAAATCAACAAAATGCTCTCTTTGCTCTAGCTTCCAGAGGTTCCTTGGGATTAAATTCAGATTTTCAAAAGCAGCTGGGGGGTTTGGGTTTGGATTTGACCTTGTATAACGAGAGTTCCTTTTGAGAGCCAGATCCTGAATTTGTTTTGGTATTTTCTATGAATGTTTTTAGAATTAGCAAGGAACTAATCAAATTTTGGAATAGCTATCTATAGCTTAAAACTATCATGAAGATTGACTGAAGCAACTTTTATTTACTCCTGTAAATGAAAAGTAAGAACATTTTCAAAGGCTCCCTGGCTGACATTCAGGCTTCATATGTAGTTTTAAGGAATATACAACAATTGGAAAATTCATTGCTCCCCAACGAAGTCGCCATTATGTTATCACTCAGGTTGTTCCCTTTGACTTCCAAGGGAATACGGCCGAGGTAACCACAAACTAATCTTTGGACTGCAGGTCCTAGCCTACCTGCAATCAGAGAGGGCTCTCTCTTTATAATTTAACTTTGTTGAAGATGATTTTAGGCTAGTCATTGAGTTCAAGGGGTTTTGTTTTGTCTAAGTTTGGTGGGAAGGATGATGCTTTCAAGTAGAGAGGAAATGTATAGTATGATAAGTTCAAACCATTGGGCGTGGAGTCATGGAATAAGACTGCTGGTGCGTTTTCTTGGTCATAAGAAGAATATGGAGCAAGAGAGTTACACATGAAATAATGTTTCAAGCTAAAAAGATGGAATGAAAGCTAAGGAATGAGAGGCAATTAAGAATCTCTCGTTCAGCTTAACAGAGGGAAGGCAAATGAGCTCTATCTAGGAGCAGTAAAGAATCCCTAGATAACTATCAAACATGGGTGAATTAGGGTAAATATGAGCCAAAGGGAAATCATATTCATTACCAATTCAGTTCAGATGAAAACATAAAGAAACAACAGAAATTGAGCATAGAGTGCAGTTAAACAAGTTCTAAGCTAATCTTTCTTTCTGCTATTTAGATGGTGATACATGTATGATATGAGCATATATCAATGAAAACAGAGGTAAGAGGCACTTATTGAGTCATATTGCAACACAAGAATTCCACATTCAATTCTTTAAAACATTAATACACAACACACAATCCATTCTCCAAGATTTCAATAGTCTTTGATTAAGGAAAATATCAGGTATACAGAGCGAGTCTCTCTTGGAGCTATACAACCAACCAACCCCTTAAACAATGAATTAGGGTGGTTTTATAAGTAAAATATCTAAAAAAATAAGATCTCTGACAGATCTATTGTAATAAGTATCTTTAACCTAACATATGTCTGAAATAAATGCGAGAAAATATCTTCGAGCTGTGCTGGGAGCAGCTGTATCAAAAAAGAGTTAATGTGTTGTCTTTATGGCTCTGTGCTGGTCACTTAGCGATAACTGTGCTTTGGGTTTTGATCCATTGCTGTTCGGTGGCTTTAAATGATTTGACTGTGATCGGAGAGCTTTGATGGGCTTTCACCGCTTTCTTTGACTTTGTTGGAGGCCATTCAATGTTCACCTGCTTTGGGAAATAAAGATTTCCATTAAAAACATTTGACTGATACTCTTTGCCGCTTCCTTGATATGCTTTGGCACTGAATGTGCACCTTTTCTCACCTCTGATACTCTTTAAACTGTTCCATCGACCTTTCATGGCTGCTATTCGGCCCTCTGCTTGCTTTAGAACTGTCTTTGCCCCTTTTCCGAATCCTGCGCGAAGAAATTCTTGTCATTTTGCGACTTTCGGGCCCTGCTGGTAGCCGCGCCATGAGGGGGCTTCCATTTTGGCCTATTTCCCTTAGCGATGCGCGATTAGCGCTAAGCGCTAATCGCGCATCAAAAACTGCCTCGGTTCTTCATTCCGGGCATCCGTTGTGCAGATTTCGTGCTTCGCTCTTTTTGACGATGACGTCAGCATGACGTCAGCGGTGGGTCCCAGTACGGTGGTGACATTAGCAGGGTGACGTCAGCAGTACGGCCAGGTGACGTGGTAGTACGGTGGGGGTGATGACGTGGTAGTACGGTGGCAGCGACGTGGCAATGACGTGGTAGGGACACGGTGGTAGGAGGCGACACACATTGATGACATCATGATGACGTGGTGCTAGCGTAGGAGGGCGGAAGGTGGTATCCGGTTTTATGTCGCACCGCTTTTGTGCAGAAGCGGTTTCGGAGGAAGGGCCTTTGCCACAGCCGGGAGGGCGACGCGTGGCAGGAGTACGATGGGAAAACCGCCCATCTCCCGGACACTAACCCTCGGCATGTCGGGGCAAAAAAAGGCCCGCCCATTGTAGATCTCAGGTGCATCAGATCAGATGGTCGGCGACACAATCAAAACGGCGGAAGGATAGATACGAGGCCCGCGACACTTTTTATTATTTGTTTTAATATGGCGGGGGGAAAACTTTAGGAAAGTGGGTTTTGGGTTATATACAAGCGGGGTGAAATATATTTACATGCGTGACCTTAGGATAAGGGCGGGAAATGAGTATTGTAGGGTTAGGACTTAGGGGAAATGGTTATTAGTGTGACCAGATGTCAGACTAACTCCAAGTTAGGACACGGAAGGGTTAGTAGGAGCCCCAGATGGAATACTATTTCCCGGACTTGATAACTATGGCTATAATTCCAAGGGGAATATGTAATATTTTTGGGATTTTATATAGTTTTTGTATAATAGGGGATGGGGAAATGATCTAGGGAGCTAGATAATAGAGTTAGGAGTTAATATGAATTTGTGAGTTGAAGTGTAGGGGAGAGGCTAAGTTTGGGAATTGAAATTTAGACATAGGAAGTGAATGGACTGTGGAGACATGATTTTTACACAAGAAATGTGGCTTCTTTTCACATAAGAAAGTCAAATATTGACTTAGTGCTTTACAAAAATGAAGTGATAACAGGACTGGTTGGGCAGATCCCAAGGTCCTCAAGGGGATGTTAGTGAGTGATTTAGGGAATGAGAAGAAGGGGGAGTTAGGCATGCCTCACTTGAGCTCCTCCAAAGGGGAATTGCCTTGCAGTTATGATCTGAATAGATATAACACTTAAAAAGATGAAATGGATCACACAGCTTGATTCTGTAACCACAAAATTACTTACCCAACCTACTTACCTAGCATTTTTTCTTCTTTTTGCATGGGTGCACTTGGACTTTCAGACCTTGATTATTCCTTTTTTCTTTTTGCTATCCTCCTATCTAAATCTACACTTATTTCTTCCAAGGGCCCAGATTAAGCAGTTGGGCTCCTTTGTTTCTCTACCTATCTACAAATCTGTCAAGATTAAACTGTTTGGACAGATAATGATTCTCTATATTCTAAAACAAGAAATGAAACCTAGAGAGGCCGAGATTAAGCTGTTTGGCCTTCCCTTAACAGAAAATTCTTCAAAAAGTGGTTAACTCATCAAATTTTGGAATACAGCAGTGGCATTTAGACTGGCCCACTTTCATGGCTTCTTCTTTGGCCTCTTTTTGGAAATATGGAGCATTGCAACATGCAAAGTATGACAAATTTGGCACTTTCAACTATCAATCATGAAAGATGAACACCTGTTGCAACAAGAGGATAACAGGTTGAGTCGAGATTCAACCACTTTTGACACATGGGAGCTGATTGATCTATGATCATGGGCATCACATGGATAGATGAGACAGGTGCATGCTTGTTTCTATGGCAGAATTGAAGGATGGCACATTATAGATATGATGGAGGTAGCTTCATGGACCTGGATGTGGCACATCGAGAGTCAGGGTTTGATGAGAGGATCTCTTCACCTTGAGGAGATGGATTTTACACAAATGGATGATGATTTTGGGATAGATGCGGCTGATATCATGTAGCACATTGGTACCAGACATCATGGAAAACATGTTGCAGACGAGATGGAGACTACTTCATGGACCTGAGTATGGCTTACATTTATATGGAGATGGATTCTTGATTGAGTTGATGATGTGATAGGATGTTATGAGAAATGACTGATGATGGCATGAGGATGTGCATTCTTATGGATTGAGCGCGACGGTTGGATTAGCTACCCAACTAGTTCAAGACATGGGGACTAGTAGTGTATAAAGATGTGTTAGCATTGTGTTGGAGTATCATGGCAATAGTTCACATGATGGTGATACATGGTAAGGTCGACATGATATGTTGCAGTGGGCATGTAGCTTGAGATGAAGGGGCTAGCCTTCCACGATGGGAGCAACATGTGGATATTGCGACGAGGGGGTTGATGATCATGGATTGAGATGACATTTCGATGTATGGCACACAGATGGAGTATATACCTTGGTATGGATATCTTGGTGATGGATAGTTGCTAGGATGAGAGATTGTCGAGGATGAAAATGATTTCAAGTTGGGGAGAATGTGAGGGCCACGAGCTACAGGGTGGCCTGCGGTGCGAACAGGCGAGCTGTGGCCACGGTGGAGTCACGTGAAGTGAAAGGAACGAAGTGTGCGATGCGGTTTGGCATTGGCATGTATATATGCCGTGTGGGTGGTCCCACGCGCCTGACAAGCGGGAGGGCTGATGGGAAAACCACCAGACGGGTGGGTAGTCCCGGGCGGGCTGACGTGTGGTTAAGTGGTGAGGCCGACGAACATGTACGATGTTGGGCAGGTTGGTTGGGCATTCAAAAAATAGGGTGAATGTGTATAATTAAGTGGCGATGAGTTGGTGAGGAGAATCAATTCGATCAATCATTCATATGACGAAGTCTTGGTGAGGAGTGTAATCTAGAGGCGTGCTGCGGCTAAGGAGCAGGGCGCAGATGTGCCTGCACGCCTGACGAACCAAGGAGTGAGGTGCAGTGTTGTAGGTCGGACGGAGGTGACCATTGTGCAGGGTTCACCCGAGTAGGGCGTCAGCGACACGATCGTGCAGGGTGCGCCTGAGCAGGGCGTCGGCGACCCGGTCGTGCAGAGCGCACCCGAGTAGGGTGTCAGCGACACGATTGTGTAGAGTGCGCCTAGGTTGGGCAACATGGACATGGAGGGCGGGCGCCCGAGTTGGGCAGGTGACACGGTGAGCCAAACGAAGGGTGGTTGAACTGGAGGTTGTGAATGAGAGTTTTGTAGGCGGTACTATGTGCGGCCCACCGAACGAAGGGAGGTCAAGATCGTGAACGGGAGTTCGGGTGAGAGGCGACACGAGTGTGTGTGCGCTCGCTGAACGAAGGCATGGTTGGGCTGAACGATAATGTCGGGCAGGGTAGCACGATGAGGGCGTTTGCTGAATGAACGAAGGGTGAGCCAGGTGAAGAAGTGCGATAGGTTGTGAACGAAGGTGACCGATGTGTGGACGTGCCGGGTAGGCGTGCACGGTGACACAGGTGGGTGCCCAAGTTGGGAAAACAACATGACGAGTTGAACGAATGTGTTTAGGGGTGAACGAAGAGTTGGGCAGAACGTGCGGCGACTGTTCAGGCAGGCCGACGAGCTGGGCAACCGAGTTTGCCGAAGTTGGAAATTTGGCTAAGTGTAAATTTGGGGTTTCCTCCAAGATTTAGCTTATGTTGTAAAAATTGAAGATTATATATATTGATATACGGGTAGACTCATATTGTAGGGAGTTGCCCCTCCCTTTATACTGTTGTGCATTTACATGTGTTAATGTTGTTTTGATGAATGTTTATGGTTTTCATCATGTATAAAGGATAAAGATAATACTTGGTAACGAAAAATAAACTAAGTACGAATGTTAGGCGTAGTCCATGAACATAAGTATTGGTGAAAAGAAAGTGTTCGGTGGTGCCACACCTCGCTATAGTGCGGTTGAAAGACTACCGCCAGTGTAGGGGTGTGACACCATCCCCCTCCTCCCGTCCCCAGCCCACCCCATCCCTCCCCGATGATCCTACCCTCTCCCCTCCCCGTCTATCACGCCCCTATCTCGGTGGTAATATTTCAACTGCTCATAAGCAGGTGCGGCAACACCACCTGATTTCTTTTCAACAATACTTTCAAGTGTGGACTACGCCTAACATTCCATACTTAATTTATGTTTCACTTTCTAAGCATTTAACATTCATAACACAATGGAAACACTCATTTAATCTTCTTTCATCATCATTATCATTTACACATATGCACGTTGGATGCAATCTTTAATGGGAGGGGAAACTCCCTGATAAGAGTCTACCCAACAATGATAATAATAATCTTTTATAAATAAACATTCATTTACAACCTTTATGAAGGAACCCCAACTTCCTTTCCACCAGACCTTCATTCTCCCGGTCGTTCAGACTTCTTCCTTGGCTCGGTGCTTTGGTCTAGAGCCGTCTGCACCTCGCCCTTACTCCATCCTTCCACCTTGTAGCTCATCCACCATTACCTTGAACTCGCCTTAGATGTTTGAACTTTGAATGATGCCTTCTCCTCTTCATGATGTCCTCTACTTATACAGCTGTCCAAGGATATAACGTGGGTTGGCCTACCCAGGCCGATCTCTCAACTCGGCCAACTCGACCCCACTTTACGTCGGCTTGCCCATGTCACCGCCCCGCCGTGTCCACATGCCCAACTTCACACCGTATAAGCTTGCCTTCGCAAAGTTCACACACTTAGCCAAATTTTGGTTTTTTGACTCTCTGTTGGCTTGTCGCAACTCGTGTGCCAGGCGCCTTTAAC
This sequence comes from Pinus tabuliformis, assembly GCA_031772625.1. Lineage (NCBI taxonomy): Eukaryota > Viridiplantae > Streptophyta > Pinopsida > Pinales > Pinaceae > Pinus > Pinus tabuliformis. The sequence goes on from CM062815.1 coordinate 1,032,238,038, forward strand.
CAGCCACTCGCTTGTCACAACACCAACTCATCCCATCGTCACAACAAATGTCGCAACCGACTCGCCCACTCACCAACTCGTCGCACCCTAGCTCGTTGCGTTTAACCGAGAATGCGCCCACCCAACTCGCTATACATCACATCCGCGACTTGTAGGATCTACATAATCCTCCACTCTAAATGGTTTTCATCCTCGACAACACCGTCACGTGACATCGCAAAGGGTCGCTAGCTCTAATATCCGAGATGTCTATGCTTCCCACCTCTATTTTGCCATCGTACACACCACAAAGGTTCATGTCTCCATGAATAGGAAAGTCTCCTCAATCCATGATCGTCAACCACCTCTGTTGCAACTCCACATGCTACTCCACCGTGGAAGGTTGATCCCTCCAACTCAAGCTACATGCTCACTACAACATATCGTATCGACCCTATCATGTATCGCCTCCATGTGAACTGTTGCCATGATACTACAACTCAACTCTAACATATGTCAATACACTGTCAATCCCCATGAATCGAACTATTTGGGTAGCTAATCCAACTGTCACACTCAAACCATGAGAATGCACCTCCTCATGCCATCATCGGTCATTTCTCTCAGCCTCCTGTCACAACATCAACTCAATCAAGAATCTCATCCCATCTCCATCAAAATGTAAGTAATCCATGCCCAGGTCCATGAAGTAATCTTCATGTCATCCGCAACATGTTGTCCATGATGTTAGTGTCAATGTGCTGCATGTCAATCAACCACATCTATCCAAAAATCATCATCCATATATGTGTAAGATCCATCTCCTCAAAGTGAAGAGATCCTCCCCTCATACTGACTCTCAATGTGCCACATCCAGGTCCATGAAGCAACCTCCATCATATCTGTAATGTGTCATCCCTCAAGTCTGCCAAAGAAACAAGTATACACCTGTCTCATCATCCATATGTTGCCCATGGTCAGAAACCAATCAGCTCCCATGTATCAAAAGTGGTCAAGTCTCGACTCAACCCATGCCTAAGTGTTGCCACCTAGGCATCATCATTGTTGCAACTCCATCAACTCCAAAGTGTCTCATATCGATCCTCCACATCAAGTCACGCTCTCAAGCACACCCATAAATGTAATCAAAATTATGCACCCCATACTGCATCAAAGTCATTGACCTCAGCTCCTCAATGCATCAGATCCTCCAAGTCCACTATAATATGAAGTGTCCAATGGTTGCAAAAATATGATGTCATCATGAGCTCCATGAATCATCTCCATCCAACATCTCAGCAAGCATACATGTCTCAGCCCCAAAGGTCCTTGCAAGATGCCTCAGCTCTCCATGTAGTATGGATACTCCATAGTCTGCTCACAAATCCAACCAGTCCATGGCCTTGTTGTACACAAGTGCAAAACATCTCCATCGGCTCATAAGTAAAAGGTCTCCATGTCACATCAGAAAATCCATCTGTACAACACCTCTACCTTGGCACTTCTCATTCGATGCCCATGAGTGACATCTCTACAAGTGCACCTTCATAATGTCCCTACATAGTGTCTACCATGAACAATCTATCCAACTCGATGTCCATGACTCAAGCTTCCCATGTTGTCCAACTAAGTAGATCCATCACAACATCAGTCATCCTCATCCAAGTCTCTAATCAGGTCTAGTGCCCTTCGGTCACCTAAACCACATATATCATCAAGTCATATGAGTCCCTTCCATCATAGCTCCCCCACTAAAGGGTCCACCAAGACTACCTCTTAGTCTCAGAGATGAGAAGTCCACCCAACCATCATCAAAACCTCAAGTGTGTGCCCTCTCCAATCTGTCCAAGAGTCATGCTGAGCACTCAACCAATTTCTCCATATGGCTAAAGCATGACCCATCCTCCACAATGATCATCACGTTCCTCCCATGTCACGGGCGTTTGCACCTTCTGCCATAAGGTCACAAACAACCCCAACAAGCTCTGCAATGATCAATGGTCCTTGCCTCTCCATACAAGGTCTAATTGTAGACACCCATGGTAAGGTTGTCCATCGAATCAAAAACTGACTTTGCCCTTCACTGCATATGGCCCATCCTCCAAAAGCTCAAATGAAACACAAGTAATGATAGGAATACTTACGTGAGTGTCCTCATCCATCAATGTCTGCAAAATGCACGATCCTGGTCCAACTTGAGCAATTTCAAGTTCCTCCTCCATTGTTTTCATATCTCCAACATCCTCATACATCACGAATTCCTCTTTTTCATCATCGCAATATGCAGTTACATCCTGCTCCATTGCCCAACCAAGTTGAAGAAGTTTGTCTTCAACATTTCTTTCCAAGACTTCAAGTTCATCTCGAATCCGTGAGTTCTCTTTTTTCATCCACTTCAACCTATATAAGGTCAGCAAGAGCCTCCCTTGGCATTCTTCCAAATTTTCCATATCTTTTCGTTCAACTTGGCCCAAGCACAATGCTTCTGTAGGAATTTACAGGGTAAGGACACCGCTCACAACCAGATCACAGATCAATACACCAGTATTTTTGACGTGGTTAAAACCCTCAAAGAGGGAAACAGTCCACGGCCTGCCCCAACGTGGCTACTACAGGCAATTTATTAATCAAAGAATGAAAATTTACATAAGCTTCTCTCATGCACGGATTACCTGAACAATGACCCTCCATGCGCTTTAAATAGAACTCATGGACCAATCGGGTGTCAAGCCACAGATCAAGTGTCGGTAATACCGAGGAGAGAATGAACCGTCGGATCACTACATATCATGACCATCGGATTGTAAGTTACAAAATGTACAACGGTAAAGAAACACACTTTACCTAACTCTATACCTAACTCTAAACTAGACCAAGTTGTACTTAACTATTTCCTATGTGTCGGAATATCCTAACATCCCCCCTTAAGAACAACTTGGGATAGGATTGAAGGATTTACAAATATGACACAATAGGAGAAGGAAGGAGGCACTAGAGCCTATCCCCCCTTAGTGACAACTTCCTGAACTCCAAGCATATATCGAAGTTTAGTGAACTTTGCCTCTGTGAGAGCCTTTGTGAAGATGTCTACAACCTGATCATCTGTTGAACAATATTGCACTTCAAGAACATGGTCATGAATGAGCTTTCTGATGAAGTGCATGTGTGTTGTTGGGAAAAGTATCCAATACGGAATGACCCTATCCCACTCTAAGGGTGATAGTACCTTAGCAACAACTGAATACAAAGCTATTCAAGATTACTTCTTTATGAGATGAGAGAGAGAAGAGAAAGGGGATCCACTAACCGTTATCTTCCGCTAATGGTTGATCCAGTCTTCCCTCTTTGCTGCTTGCTCCCAGCTCCTTGCTCTTTCACTGGCCCAGCTACACAAAGATCCTGTAAAAGCACAAGAAAAGGAAACTACAAGAAGCATACATCCATAATTGATTCAAGGATTAGAATAAATCAAATATACAAGCATCCATTCACCATTAAGACACATGCATATAGAAGAACCTCAAATACTTTATTAATGGAAGAAGTAAAGTTCTGAGAGTGTTACAACCATAGTAGGCCCAATCCAGCAACACCTCCCAGCAGAAAGAAATCTCCTCTTCACCTCCTTCAAGCAAATCACCCAATAGTTCTATACTCAAACCAACAGCACTTCCTTACTTGCACAAAATTCCAGCCTCCATAGACCTCATGAGAGAGCTCTATATATAGAAGTTTTGGAGAAAGCATGAGTCAACTTGAGACTGACATGAAGCTGACTAGTGTCCTCTCCTACTTCAGTTAATCTTTAGTTCTTGAGTCCACTTGGAGTCTCTTGCTTCCACTTGGATATCTAGATCCTCTTACTCATCACAAGGCGAATTCCCTGATCCAAGTGTCATTTTGGAAGCTTCCTGGGCATTTGACACCTTGCAGAATGACTGTGCCACTTGGCCAATCTCGCCCAACGCAGGTAGCCTTCATTGATTTTGACATTCAGCGTAGGTACAGAGTGGAGCAGTTGACATTCAGCGCAGATGCTCAGTGGAGCAGCTGACATGATCTAGAAATAGCTTGTTTTTGAGTGTTTTCAGGTGGAGAACTGATTTTCAGTGCTGTGGTTTGCTGACCTTGTTCCTCTAGGGGTAAGAACAACATGTTTAGGGACTTTGGATCCCTCAGATTATTGACATTTCATGCTTCATGCTGTTAGGCACAAAAATGTCTATAACAGTTGCCCCCTAAAGTATGAGGTCGTTTATCGGGTGAAATGCTTTATCAGGAGGATCCGAAGTTCATTCAATCGCTGAGAGGTGCCCTGTAATAAAATACAATACAATACATTATTTTTCATTCTGCTTTCATGATCTAGCTGAGGCGGGCATTCCCATGCTCAGCTTTATAAATTCATTTTGGTACATAGAACAGATGATCGTCTGATGGTAGACTGATAATTCTTTGCTGAAATTATCATCCTTTGAGTAGGATGATCATCTGCTGCAATGATGTACATAACAAATGTCTTTATATTTCCTGAATATATATCGCAGCCCGGATGGATGAAACTAGATCCGGGGTCTTCAAAACTCGTTCGATCTTCACTCTAAGTACAAGTCGATTGATCCAGGTGGATATTGGTGGCCACCTGCCAAGTCCACCTGGACCCCCACCATTGTCTTTCTCAGCATTTTCAGTTTCCTTAATTGTAGCACAACTTACTATTTTTAGCAGTTTTTCGGGTCCTGAACTTCCGGAGCTGTTTTGAGGCCCTAAACAACGTTTTTTGGGGAATCCGGGGCAACACGAGTCCATGGAATGGACTGGTGTTGCCCGTTCCAACAATGATAGTGCTCGGATAGATCTTTCTAATGAGCTATTGTACGCGTCAAACGGAGATCATATGCCAAAGTTACGACCCCGGGAAGTTGATGTACCAACTTACCCCCAAACGGGGCCCACAGTTTGGCGTTTCATCTCCTAGGGTTAGGTTTTGGAATGTTAAGGGTTTTTCCATTGTTTCTCAACAATAAATAGGCCTTCGAGCCTCATTGTAACACAGTTCAGAGGCATGTAGCCATCACATCTCTTCTCAGAGATAAGCTACCATCGCCCTAGCTAGTTTATTTCCATTTTTGTCTGTAAGCATATTTCAGTATTTTCCATTAATGAAATGAAGTATTATTTCCACTGCATCTTTGTGTATATGGTTATCTCTGTAATTTGTTGCGTTCCTGTTTAAATCCGGATCAGTGGTATCAGAGCGGTCTGCTTTTTCTCTGTTTTTCTTTGCATGTCCCCAACAAGGTCGGGATATAAGGAGTTAGGGCTTGAACTGGTTGAACCTTTGCAAGACCAGCCTCGCAAATCCCGACGGCCTCCCATGGCGGACGAGAAGAAAGATGAGGGGGCAGGAGATCCCATCAAAATCTTGCTCGAAGAAGCGCTCGAGCGACAACGGAACGCGATGATGGACAGCTTTGCGCAGATCCTTCAGCGGCTACCCAGAAGCGGCGCATCGGCTTCCAGCAGCTCCTCTGGAAACGCCACACCCTTTAAGGTACAATTTAATTTTGAAATCCCCATATTCGAGGGTGAGATAGACGCCGATGCCGTAGATAAATGGTTAAATCTGCTAGAGGGTTATTTTTCTGTTCATGAATTTTCGAGTCGGGAAAAGATTGTTTTTGCTCTTCTCAAAGCAGCCCCCCACGTCAAGGACTGGTGGGAAACCTACTGCGAGCAGAAGGATGAAAGTACTGGCTCACTATTTTCAGCCGCACCCACCTGGGATTCGTTCCGGGATAACATCAAGGAGCAGTACTACCCTGTCGGAAGCTATGAGGATGAATACATAAAGTGGACCACGCTGCGGCAGGGAAGGGACCAAGACGTGCCGGAGTTCACCAATCTTTTCCATACCCTTCGCACAAAGTTGGGTATCAAGGATTCAGAGCAACATTTGATACTCAAATACCGTGGCTGCCTGCACAAGTACATCCAGGAAGAAATACAGTTCCTAAACATCCCCTCGCTCGGCGCAGCATACCGGTATGCCGTCAAGGTCGAGCAGAAGTTTAAACAAAAGAAGGGAGACTTTGGATCTGCGAATCCAAAGCAGGGGAAAGGTGCCCCTAAACCACAGAACAAAGGACAAAGCCAAGGCGGGACATCCCAAGACAACCAGCCGAAGCTGCAAGCAAAGAGCAACGCCGCGAAGCCGAGAAAGGACATTGGAAAATGGTGCGAGTTCCATAAGAGCTCCACTCACAACACAAGTGAGTGTCGGGCCAAGCAGTCACTGGTGGTTGAGCTAAAGGTTTCAGAATCAGATGCATGTTCCGACTCTGAGTCAGAACCCGATAAGGGGTATGAAAAAGGGAAGCAGATCATTGATGCGGATCCCAGCGCCACTGTTGCTACCGCAAAGATCCAGAAAAATGAACCCGAAGATCCAGAGGAGGAGGAGCGTCTCTTCCACTCCCAGATGTGGTAAAGGGCTCCCCGATACAGTTCATTGTTGATAGCGGGAGTCAAAAGAACCTCATTTCGGCAGAGGTCGTGAAGCGGTTGGGGTTACCGACCACAGCACATCCACAACCATACACCATTGGGTGGCTTCACCAAGGGCGAGATCTTCGCGTGAGCCAGCAGTGTCGCCTTCCATACAACATCAAGCCCTTCACGGATGAGGTATTGTGTGACATTGCTCCCCTTGAAGTTTGTCACGTATTACTAGGACAACCATACTTGTGGAAGCGACATGCTGTTTTTGAATCAAGGCCCGGTGCTGTTATTATTACATTGGGAAATAAGTTGTTCAGGATACCAGAGGTAGCACCACCTGCCGCCATCTCTTTGATTACTGCAAAACAATGCAGTAAGATCATTTCCAAAACTAGGAAATTTGTTTTCCTGATGATACGCCCTCAAGGGAAGAAGAAGACAGTGGCCGCGGCCTCCAAGCGGGGTCCCTCTGCATGGCAGCTACAGATGGACAAGATTGTGGAGGAGTACGAAGACATCTTCACCTCCCCGGTAGGGGTTCCTCTGCACTGTCAAGTCAAGCACTCCATCGATCTGACCCCAGGTGCGCCGCTACCCAATGGACCAATTTATCGGCGCTCCGTTCTGGAGAACAATGAAATCAAGAAGCAGATTCAGGAGCTCCTGCAGAAAGGTCACATCCATCCGAGTTCTTCGCCCTGTGGGAGCCCGATAGTGTTGGTACAGAAGAAGGATGGGACGTGGAGACTCTGTATTGACTATCGGGCGCTGAACAAGATCACTGTCCGTAATAGGTACCCGATCCCGCAGATTGATGACCTCCTAGACCAACTAAAGGGGGCGAAATATTTCAGCAAGATCGATCTGAAGTCAGGATATCACCAGGTACCAATTGAACCCTCAGATGTGTGGAAGACTGCCTTCAAATCCAAGGAGGGCCTCTTCGAATGGTTGGTCATGCCTTTCGGATTGACGAATGCTCTTGCAACCTTTATGAGGCTAATGGATGACATCTTGCGGCCATTCACCAACTCCTTTGTAGTAGTATACTTGGATGACATTCTGATCTTCAGCCAGAGTTGGGAAGAGCACATCCAACACATCCGACAGGTTCTCCAAACACTGCGGCAACACAAGCTATGTGCCAATTTGGAGAAATGCACTTTTGGCATGACCGAGGTTCAGTATCTGGGATACATCATTGATGAACAGGGGGTGCATGTCGATCCAGCCAAGGTCCAAGTCATTCGGGATTGGCCCTCTCCAACCACTCTAACAGAGCTCCGCAGCTTTCTAGGTCTTGCCAACTTCTACCGCAGGTTTGTGTTGGGATTTTCTCATATTTCTTGGCCCTTGAGTCAAGTCACCAAGGGCAGGGCGAAAGCAAAATTCTTTTGGTCTGAATCTCAACATAAGGCATTCAGGGAGTTGAAGGATCGCCTCTGCACGGCACCAGTGCTCGCGTTACCAGATTTACAACAACCATTTGAGGTCGAGACAGATGCCTCTGACTATGCTATTGGGGCAGTCCTTACTCAACATGGACATCCAGTGGCATATCACAGTGAAACACTTTCAGACACAGTCCGGAAGTACCCCACTTATGATAAAGAGTTGTATTCCATTGTACAGGCCTGCCGACAATGGAAGCATTACATTTTGGGGAAGGAAACGGTCATCCACACAGACCACCGACCTCTGCAGTTCATACAGACACAAGGGAAATTGCAGAATGATCGCCATCAGAAGTGGTCTACATACCTGCAACAGTTTCACTTGAATATCAAGTATAAAAAGGGCAGCACCAATAATGTTGCAGATTGCCTCAGTCGACCACCGATCATGGCGCTAACCACCGTGCTCAACTCTTGCGGGTACGAGACTTCTGATTGGCCACTTCTCTACAAAAGCGACCCAGAATTCGGCCACACATACCAGACACTCTTGGAGGGTCGGCAGGTTGCAGATTTTCACCTCCAAGATACCCTATTATGCCACCTCGGTCACCTTTGTGTTCCTTCAAGCGAGCGTGCCAAGATGATTTGGGAAGCACACTACAGTCGGGCTGCTGGGCATTTCGGGGTCGAGAAAACAGTGGCAGTACTGCAAAACTATTTCTATTGGCTGAATCTTCGACAGGATGTTGGGAAGTACATCCGATCATGTACTGCCTGTGCCATTGCCAAACCGACCATTAAGAAGCAAGGCCTCTATACCCTGTTGCCTACCCCTAGTCGACCTTGGGAATCCATCTCCATGGATTACATGTCAGGCCTTCCTTTCACTAAGCATGGAAATGACTGTGTTTTTGTGGTCGTCGACAGGTTCTCAAAGATGGCCATTATGATGGCCTGCAAGAAGAATATCACAGCAGAAGCCACTGCTAAACTCTTCTTTGAACGAGTGTGGGTGCACTTTGGGATCCCACAGTCTATCATCTCAGATCGGGACAGTCGGTTTCTCAGCACCTTTTGGTCCAGTCTCTGGTCAATGCTGGACACCAAACTCACGAAGTCCACAGCCTTCCATCCTCAAACTGATGGCCAGACAGAGGTTGTCAATAGGATGATTGTGCACATTCTGCGCATGTATAACTCAAAGCATCCACGCACATGGGACGAGAGCCTCCCCTACATTCAGCACAGCTACAACCGAGCTCTTCACAGCTCCACTGGCCATAGCCCTTTTCAGGTGGGTTTGGGATTCCAGCCACTATGCCCCATTGATGTGGCCATGCCACTTGCAGCTACTCACATGAATTCAGTTCATGTCCAGTCCGAAACAGATAAGGCCACCAGCTTCATTGAGCGCATCCAACATATTCGCTAGCAGGTCCATGACATTCTTGAGAAATCAAATGCCAAGTACAAGCAGCGACATGATCAACATCGGGTGCCACACAAGTTTCAGGTGGGCGACAAAGTCTGGTTGCATTTGCAAAAGGAACGCCTTACTGGAGCCTATCGGAAATTGAGACCACTCCGATATGGTCCTTACACCATTACTAAGGCTATGGGAGACAATGCATTTGAGCTCAGCATTCCCCCATTCCTTGGCCTGCACTCAGTATTCAATGTGGACCGCCTTCGGCCATACTTTCCACCATTGCTAGACACATCCGACATTGCAGAACAACTCAAACCCACAGAATTAAATCCAGATTGCATGGAACAAGCTGCAACTGATCGGATCATGGACACACAGATCAAGAACACTCGCCAACAGAATATCCAACTGTATCGAGTTGTCAAAGCGGGCCAACTCCTTCAGCAGGGCAAGTGGCTCACCAGGGAACAAGTTCAGCACAAGTTTCCTCATCTCATGGAGGAGCTCAACGCAATGGGGACCATTGCTTCCTAAGGGGGGAGGAATGATCCAGGTGGATATTGGTGGCCACCTGCCAAGTCCACCTGGACCCCCACCATTGTCTTTCTCAGCATTTTCAGTTTCCTTAATTGTAGCACAACTTACTATTTTTAGTAGTTTTTCGGGTCCTGAACTTCCGGAGCCGTTTTGAGGCCCTAAACGATGTTTTTTGGGGAATCCGGGGGCAACACGAGTCCATGGAATGGACTCGTGTTGCCCATTCCAACAATGATAGTGCTCGGATAGATCTTTCTAATGAGCTATTGTACGCGTCAAACGGAGATCATATGCCAAAGTTACGACCCCGGGAAGTTGATGTACCAACTTACCCCCAAACGGGGCCCACAGTTTGGCGTTTCATCTCCTAGGGTTAGGTTTTGGAATGTTAAGGGTTTTTCCATTGTTTCTCAACAATAAATAGGCCTTCGAGCCTCATTGTAACACAGTTCAGAGGCATGTAGCCATCACATCTCTTCTCAGAGATAAGCTACCATCGCCCTAGCTAGTTTATTTCCATTTTTGTCTGTAAGCATATTTCAGTATTTTCCATTAATGAAATGAAGTATTATTTCCGCTGCATCTTTGTGTATATGGTTATCTCTGTAATTTGTTGCGTTCCTGTTTAAATCCGGATCATCGATCCATGTGAGAATTGCGCTGAAGTCGAACATGGAAAGACATCGCTTGATTACCGGTCGATAATGTAAACCGTTAACAAGCGCGAGAGGAATCATCAATAATGACAATGACCCTCAAGGTACTGCAGTACAATTCACATGGTGTGAATAAAGGACTTGGCGTCGAACACCATGCAAAATCTTCTGGTCGAAGGTCATTAATGTATACCTGTCGCCGGAAGTGAGAAACTTGCCATTGAGGCATGCAAGCTTCAAAGTACTGGGGGGGGTTGTTCCTAGATCAACTTCTTGGATAATGAGCTGAAGTCGACAAGAAGTGATCCGTCAAAGGAGGGCCTTAATGAATCCCACATCAATGACATGGAATGGAGCTAATGATTTTAGTGGAGGTGAAAACAATCTGTGAGATATGATTCAGGGTGGCGATCATGGGTGGATGAAGGATAATGTATGGCAGTGGATGGGACACGGTTGACTCTTTCTGAACACATCTCTTGAACATATAACGACACTGATGTGATGGATCGGTAGCATTACCCCAAATACGGATGGTTTGGCGAAGACCATGGTGATGAGACCGGTGAATGAAACAACCCAACCCGATGTGATACGGAGGACAAAGTGTCATGTTCAAGAGCGACTTGCTACCATTAAAGCTTTGAGGTTCTCCCAATTTTTCCCCAGTCATTTCTGACCAGTACCTCTTTATTTTTGTCAAGCTTGAGGAGGATAACATATGCTTGTTCTATAACCTGCCCTTCGGGCAAGCCCATCGCTATGTTTTAACGAGCCTAGCGATAGGGAAACTCGTTCTCGTCTAAAGACAAGTTTGTCGCTATTTAATCATTTTAACGAGTCTAACGACAAGGAAAACTCGGTCCTTTTCATTTTTAGAGAGTCTGAAAAGGTACAGAAAGTTAACTCCAAAATTCCTTTTTCGTCATCTAATCCCTTAAGTCCAAAAAAGTATAAAACAATACAGAAGGGATGAATTTTCGATAATTTTAACGAGCCGAATAAAACAAGCGCTCGACCTTTTTGTGCAATAATCCCTCAGGGCCAAAAAGATTAAAATCTAGAGGAGGGATAGCTCTTCCGGTCCTTTTAACAAGCTGGAAGGCCAAAACTCGGCAAACTTTTCATATTTTACGAGTCAGATGAAAAGAGCTCAAAGAAGACTCGTCTTTTGAGGAACGAGTGATAAACAGGGATAGCAGCAGATTCCAGGTACAGGTTGGAAATTTCCAATCACGACAGTGTCACAAGGATGGCTAAGTGAAATCACTCTTCGCAGCTGTTCCTCAAAATAGGTAAACAATCATATGGAGGTGAACGATCGGCCAAATGGAAAGGAGGTGGCAGGTGCAAACACGACCAAGGCTTTTTATGGCTAATAAATTTACGATCACAATGGTTATTTACCGAAATAGGTTCATTTTTTAATGAGCTTGAACTCTGGTGGAAACCCTTGCTCACGCTTTTCTATTTTTTAACGAGCATAAATTCCACGGTAAAACTGCTCGAACTTGCGTTTATTTTTTAACGAGCATGAACTTTATGCTAAAACTGCTCGATATACCAGTCATAAGATAAGAATGTCTCCTGAAAGATCCCATTTTTTATAGAGCTTGCGCCTTACCAAAGCTATGCTCCTACTCATCCTTTCTTTATGCAAGTTCGGAAACGGCTAATCCCAAAAACAGATAAACAACCGCTCTTAGCTTGCACTCCAAAAGGTTTGCATGCCCCCAGGTATAAAGTACAATTTCAAGGCTACCCCTACTTATCCGATAAAACATTTTCTTTAAAGGGTGAGGCTTACCTCTTTCTGGTTACCCAAAGATTGTTCTGTTAATCTTTCAAACTGAACACTTCCTCGGCACTGCCTCCCATAGTAGACAATGGTGAATGACCTTTGTCAGACACGTGACCTTAACAAAAGAATCATATTCTAGAACAACCCCTCTTCCATCCACGGATGGGGTACGGACTAGTCATATTCTTTCGCAGAAATTCTACCTTATACCCAGGGTTTCCTCTGCCCGAAGCAGACCAGGATGCATGCCCCCTGGGTTCCAGTCCCATCTTTCCGAATCACTCGCACTCATCGGGAAGGAGGACTGGGGGTGGAGACATTTCTTGAGTGAATAGACCATTGAGGGTTGGTATTTGACTATTTGCGATGCGTGATCCTGGAAATTAAAGTTGGTCTACAAGCTTGACCACCCTTCCTTCATGTGGAAAACACATTACTCTAAAGAGTGAGGAGACTATAGCTCCCTTGCAATATATATAGTCACGTCCAAGGAGTAGGTTATAATCCAAGGTTCCTTGAACGACCATCACGTTCATTTGAACGGTCTTCCCTTTCAATGTAACAGGCACATTGGGGAGGATCCCTAATGGTCGACTGGTTCCTTTGTCAAAGCCCGAGAGATTTCTTATCTCAGGCAAAAGCGCCGGGGAACCCAGTGCTTTCCAAGAAACAGAGGAAAGGATACTCACAGATGCCCCTTCATCAATGATAGTCCCAGCCATCACCATTCTATAAATTTGGACTATGATTCTGAATGGTATACTAGCTGGCAACCGGGGTCTGCCTAGTTGGTTCCAATCAAAGGACACAACCAGGTTGCTTGGTGGTGGGACCGAATACACGGCCGGATACGATCCTGACGATGTTCCCTCCTGCGATAAAGGAATGGGCACATTGCCCTGATGCTCATCAGAATCTGTGTTGATGAAAAGAATCTGAATGGTGTCATCCTTATTCTCTTCAGTGAGGGTGTCATTTGAAGATGAATCTTCAGTGACGGTGTCATTTGAGGATGAAACCTCTGAAGGAAGAACCGGGTCAGCTGCCGTATCGACCTTTAGACTTTCGTCTGGTCTGGATTCAGTAGGTTCATTTTCAATGACTGACGCTTCAGCTGACCACTTGAGCGGGCCAGCTGTGTTTTCAACCAACGAAGGACTTGGCACGAGTTTTTTGTATCCAGGAGGAAGTCTCAATGGTGAAACCGGACGATCTTCCAAAACTCTCTTCGCTTCGTCTAAGAAGGGACAACGGTGGATGGCGTGACCGCCTTCACACAGTCTACAGGGGGATCTAGCTCCCCCCTTTTGTCTTGAACCTTCACTTTCGCTGGTTGACGGTAAGCACTCAACCTGGCTATCAGAGGTTGATGCTCCCGAATTGTGCAACCGAGGGGACCAGTCCCTTAGTATCCGGGGAATACAGGGACAATCTCTATGGAAGTGGTCTCCTCTACATATGACACATGGCGATTTAGGCCCGGTCTATGCTGTGTGTGGGTTTTTGTTAGATGTCTTTTGCTTGCCCCCAGCCGCCTTAGGCTCCTTCTTCTTCTTCTCTGTCTTCTTCTTTTCCTTCTCCTCCATGGGAGCTTGGCTTTTGCCAGCTCTACCTTTCGAAGATGAAGGATTGGAGGAAGGGTTAGAGGAAGTAGAAGGTTGGTGGGAAGCTCTAGACTCATCTAACTGTTGACTCGACTGTTCAGGAACCATGGTGTTCTGAACTACATTGGTTGAGAATAGCCAAATAGGCAGGCCAATCGTCAGTCCTAGAAGCGACAATGTGGCCATGTGGGGCGCACCAACTTCTCCCCAAGAGGAGAAAGGACTAGGATTTCCATGATGTGGAATTCCTTGGTTGGGGCGTTCCATGTTCTCGACCTAAAGATCAACGCGGGAATAGAAGGTGATTATGTTCCGTTTAAAATAAATTTTATAACGACGCTTAGACACAACTTGCTTTTTCACTTTTTAAGAGTCGAGAAAAAGCTAAAGATGACTCTAGTCTCCTTCGATGTTTTAACGAGCCCGAAGTGAAAAATGCTCGGATGGACTTTTTCAGTTATAGAGTTTGAAAAAGGCCAAAAGAAACTGCTCTGGAGTTCTAGGCAGAGGGTGTGCCAAACCTTTCGCAAAACCACAGAATACGTTTTACGGTACGAGTGGTCGATCTTCGTGAATGCTGTGTTCACTGCATGCGATCAGTAGGGCGGCCGACACGGTTTCCTATGGATAAAGGCTTTGATCCTATAGGGGTCTCCCAATATATACGCGACGGTACGTGGGAGCACAAGTCCGTATTGATACTTATCGCTTCACTGTGGAGGAATCACCCAACCACTCAACGCTAAGATATCACGTTTAACGACGCCGGAACTCGTCTCTAGCTTAGACCTCTATGTGTTTGCGTTATGTTTCAATGCGTTGTTATGTAAATTCAATTTATTTTAAGGTTGATCTTGTTTAGCAGTTTGCCTTTATGGATCACCACGAGATGTATGATAACACTCCTAAATGCAGTCTAAGATGATAAGCAAGCTTTCCAATCTTTCAACTTTGAAAACCTTAACTACTGAGGGAAAAGAAAGATAACACCTTTTCACACAGATCATAGAGCACACACTAATGCACTTCTTCCCTAAATCAACATGCAAACTGTCATAATGCACATGCACAATGCAAGTATTTCTTTTCTCTTTCTTAATGTTGGTGAAATGCAAAAAGAAAGCTGTTGTATAATTTTGAATTCAATTTCAAGTGAAAGCAAACAAGCTTGTCCAAAATCAAAAGACACCTTAAGATTTACTTGTTTCGACACTAGAAATATATAAATTCAAACCATATGACGAAAGAAAAAGCTCAATCAGCTATGAACAGCAAATAAACTAACTCTTAAGATCAAAATGACACTTTATCACAGGTCTAGATCTAAGAGGTCACAGCAAGACTAGTTCACTTTTCGTTATGGGAAACTGTAAATGCACAAGAAATACACAAAGAACAAACACAGTTTCTTTATACAACCGAGGCGGAATAGTGACAAGGAAAGTTGGTTTCAGATAGGCACATTGACTGGTAACAAACAACAAAAACAAGAGTGAAAACAGGGCAAGAAACATCAGAAAACCCCAGTAGCACAAAGCAAGACTGGTCCAGTGCAGGTGGGACACTGTCTGTTTGACCTTCAGCGCAGGTAGCCCCTTCGGGAATTGCGCTGAAATGCAAACAACCTTTGTACAACCTACACTGAAGAACGAAACTTTCATTTCTCTTGGTTTCCGGGTCACAGATTGCTCAAAAATTCACAGTTATTGCTCAAATCAGAAGCTATCAGTCAAGGACACACTAAGGGATGGAAAGGAGGATGAAAAGCTATCACTAAGAGCTTATTAGAGTCCTTGTGGATCAGCTCTTCAAATCATAAACTTGCCCAGAAACTGAGCTAGAGTAGCTGCCCTCTACTTTGTATTTGAAAGATCCAAATACAGTTCGATTCGGTACTCCCTTTGTTTATGAAATGAATAGCAAAAACACAAACAACCAACAAGATACGATCCCCAGCGGAGTCGCCAATTTGTTGTTGGGAAAAGTATCCAATACGGAATGACCCTATCCCACTCTAAGGGTGATAGTACCTCAGCAACAACTGAATACAAAGCTATTCAAGATTACTTCTTTATGAGATGAGAGAGAGAAGAGAAAGGGGATCCACTAACCATTATCTTCCGCTAATGGTTGATCCAGTCTTCCCTCTTTGCTGCTTGCTCCCAGCTCCTTGCTCTTTCACTGGCCCAGCTACACAAAGATCCTGTAAAAGCACAAGAAAAGGAAACTGCAAGAAGCATACATCCATAATTGATTCAAGGATTAGAATAAATCAAATATACAAGCATCCATTCACCATTAAGACACATGTATATAGAAGAACCTCAAATACTTTATTAATGGAAGAAGTAAAGTTCTGAGAGTGTTACAACCATAGTAGGCCCAATCCAGCAACACCTCCCAGCAGAAAGAAATCTCCTCTTCACCTCCTTCAAGCAAATCACCCAATAGTTCTATACTCAAACCAACAACACTTCCTTACTTGCACAAAATTCCAGCCTCCATAGACCTCATGAGAGAGCTCTATATATAGAAGTTTTGGAGAAAGCATGAGTCAGCTTGAGACTGACATGAAGCTGACTAGTGTCCTCTCCTACTTCAGTTAATCTTCAGTTCTTGAGTCCACTTGGAGTCTCTTGCTTCCACTTGGAGATCTAGATCCTCTTACTCATCACAAGGCGAATTCCCTGATCCAAGTGTCATTTTGGAAGCTTCCTAGGCATTTGACACCTTGCAGAATGACTGTGCCACTTGGCCAATCTCGCCCAGCGCAGGTAGCCTTCATTGATTTTGACATTCAGCGCAGGTACAGAGTGGAGCAGTTGACATTCAGCGCAGATGCTCAGTGGAGCAGCTGACATGATCCAGAAATAGCTTGTTTTTGAGTGTTTTCAGGTGGAGAACTGATTTTCAGTGCTGTGGTTTGCTGACCTTGTTCCTCTAGGGGTAAGAACAACATGTTTAGGGACTTTGGATCCCTCAGATTATTGACATTTCATGCTTCATGCTGTTAGGCACAAAAATGTCTATAACAATGTGTAGTTCAATGTGTTTGCTGCGCTGATGCTGGACTGGATCTTTGCATAGCTGAATGGCACTTTGATTATCACACCAAAGTGTGGTTGGATGCTGCTGCTCAAAGCCAAACTCTGATAGGATTTGACGAAGCCACAAGGCTTCCTTACTAGCTTCCACGGCACCACAATACTCTGCTTCTGCTGACGAAAGGGAAATGGCAGCCTGTTTCTTACAAGCCCATGTAATATGTCCTGAACCAAGAGTGAAGACATAACCGACAGTAGACTTCCGATCATCAGGGTCACCAGCCCAATCAGAATCAGTGAAACCAACTAATAGAGGAGCTGCTTTGGCACTGTAATGAATCCCAAACTGTACTGTACCTCGAACATAACGAAGTATTCTTTTAGCTGCTTTCCAATGACTTTCATGGGGGTTTTGCATAAAACGAGCAACAAGGCCAACAACAAAGGAAAGTTCAGGACGAGTATGGGTTAAATACAAGAGTTTTCCTACAAGTTGACGGTATAAGGTAGCATCAACTTCAGGAGAAGTACAAGAGACTGAAAGTTTGACTCCAGACTGAAAGGGAGAAGGGGCTGGCTTACAGTCTTCCATGTGAAAATGACGAAGAATATCACAAGCATACTTGGACTGGGAAAGGAAAATACCCTCCTTGGATTGCAAGACTTGAAGATCGAGAAAATAGTGTAAGTGTCCTAAGTCTGTCATTTCAAATTTCTTTTTAAGGCTGGACTTCACATGGTTTATAAGGTTGGGATCACTACCAGTAAGAATAAGATCATCAACATAAAGAACAAGGATGATAAGAGAGTTTCCCACTTTCTTGGTGTAGACAGTATTGTCAGAATAACACCTAGAAAAGCCATATTCTAAAAGAAAGCTATCCATTTTGGCATACCAAGCCCGAGGAGCTTGCTTGAGACCATAAAGGGATTTCTTAAGTTGACAAACAAGGCTGGAGTTTGTTTGTATGAAGCCAATGGGTTGTTCCATATAGATTTCTTCCTGCAAGTCCCCATGCAAGAAGGCAGATTTAACATCCATCTGATGGACTTCCCATTTTAAAGAGGCAGCAAGGGAAAGAACAAGGCGGATAGAGTTCATTTTGGCAACAGGGGAGAAGGTTTCAGTGTAGTCAATGCCTTCAACATGTGAAAAGCCCTTAGCAACAAGACGAGCTTTATGTTTATCAACTTTCCCATCTGGTCCATACTTGGTTCTGTAAACCCATTTACATCTAACAAGTTTGCGTCCCTTTGGTAGAGGAACAAGATCCCATGTATCATTTGCCAACAATGAATGATATTCTTCATTCATAGCTGCTTCCCAATGTGGATGGCCTGAAGCTTCTGCAAAAGTGTCAGGATCATGATTTACTGGAGCTTGAGACAGTAAAGAAGAGGCTCTTTCAAACTGAGAACGTGTACGTTGCTGATCTGTAGGATCACCGGCAAGATCACCTGCTGCATCCCCAGTAGCACGGACCCATCTTGGAAGTTGAGGATCCTGAGAAGGTGGGGGAGGATTATCATCCTCACTTTCATCATCTGAAGAAGAAATGTTTTCAAAAGTAGAAGAGATAGGAAGAGGTGGCACATCCGCCGGACTAGGCTCGCAGGCCGATTTATTTTCATCAAATTTTACATCTCTTCTAATGATAACATTTTTGGACTTAAATGGAATAAGTCTATAACCTTTTACATCTTCAGAATATCCAACAAAAGTACATTTCTCACTCTTAGGTTCTAAAGCTTTATGCTTTTCATCTGGAATATGGGCCCATGCTTCACTTCCAAAAACACGAAAGTGACTTACATCTGGTTTAATGGAACTCCAAGCTTCTTCTGGAGTGATATTCTCTAGAACCTTAGTAGGAGTGCGATTGATTATATAATTTGCACAATTAATTGCTTCAGCCCAAAAACTAAGACTGAGTCCTTTAGATTGCAGCATACAATTAGCCATTTCCTTTAAGGTGCGATTTTTCCTTTCAGCTACACCATTTTGTTGTGGAGTGTATGGAACAGTATGTTGCATTTGAATTCCATTTTCGGTGCAAAAGTTGATGAATGTGTTTTTAACATATTCTCCACCATTATCAGTTCTTAGCTCAAGAATTTGATGTCCAGATTGTTTTTCAACAAAGGCTTTGAAGGCCAAAAATGTGTTAAATACTTCGCTCTTGAGTTTTAAGAAGTATACCCAAGTGCGTCTGGAGAAATCATCAATGAAAGTTAAGAAATACTTGCAGCCAGAGAATGAAGCAACAAGAAGTGGACCACATAAATCACTGTGCACAAGCTGTAAAGGGGCTGAGGCGTGCCAAGAGGCACGTTTGTCAAAACTGTCCCGATGATGTTTTCCGAGTACACATCTGGAACAAACACCATCTCTGCAAGATACCATAGGAAGACCTGTCACCATATTTTCTTTACATAGATGCTGAAGGGAGCGATAGTTTAAGTGACCAAATCGCTCATGCCAAAGTTTGCTCACTTCATCATTATGAGCAACAAATACCGAGGGAAGATTTGATGACCCAAAGTTGTGAAACTTATACAACCTTGTGGAATCATCAACAATACCAGTAGCTAGAATCTGTTTAGGATCTCTTACATCCTTGATTACAACATCATGAGGTGAAAATTCAACAATTTTACCTTCACCTGAATGAGTTATCTGATATACAGATAGAAGGTTGCAGGATAAGGTTGGAACACATAATACATCATTAAACTGACCATTGTCTAGATGAACAATTCCAGTCCCGACAACATTAAGAGATCTATCATCACCAACATATATATTTTTGGTGTTACAATCATTTAAAGAAGAAAACATGACTTGGTTTTTGGCCATGTGATAAGAGGCTCCAGAATCAATGAGCCACTCATGAGAAGGAGAGGAAGAAGATACATTTAATGCATAACCAGACTGAGATGATTGAAAACGACATGCAGAAAGTGCCATTCCAGAAGTTGAAGTTGAAGTATGCTCCACATGGATGTTATGTTTCTTCATTGCGGCTTCCAAGGCTTCCATCTTCTTAAAGCATTTAGATTCTAAGTGGCCATCTCGATTACAAAAGTTACATCATCTATCAGTCTTCTTCCATTTTTTTTTATTGGTCTTATCATTTTGCTGAAATGATCTTTCATTTTGAGGCTGAGTTGGTTTAGGACCATTCTTTTGAGGATATGACTTCTTAGGATTCTTTGAATTTGGTTGCTGCTGGGCGGCTAACGCTTTCGTGGAAGAGTTTCCAAGATTAAGAAGACCAAGGTGTAAGAGTTTTTCTTGTTCTCTTATTAAAGAATCACAAAAAGAGTCAAAGGAAGGGGCCTTGTAGTCTTTTCCTTGACAAATGAAAGCTTCCCTTGTAGAATGGAAGGTGGAAACAAATACAGAGTAGGCTGGTCCCAACTTAGTAAGGATGGAATAAATAAGGTTACTATCTTCTTTCTTAACCTTAACACCTTCCAAAATATATCTAAGGGTCTTGAATTTGGACAAGAAATCTTCAATGCAAGAAAAATTATTAGGATCCAATGTAAGCAACTCATTTTCAAGTTGATGGGCTCTAATTTTATTTTTAGTCCCAAAAACTTTAGTGAGTTTTTCCAATGCTTCATGAGGAGTCTCAAGTTCTGCAATATGGAATCTAAGATCAGGAGAAATAGACATCCCTATCAAACCACGTGCTTGATCTTGTCTATTTTCCCATTTTGCAGCCTTGTCTTCATCTTTTGGTTTCTTCTCTTGGTTTGTGGCTATTCTGTAGAGACCTTTACTTCTAAGTAAATCTTTCATGTAGGCTATCCATTGGAAGTAGTTAGTGCTGTCAAGAATGACTTGGCATGGACTTTCCATTTTTTAAAAAACCTGAAGCTGAAGATGCAGAATGTAAGTGTTCCAATGGATAGATCTCGAAAAATTAGGCTGTTTTAAAAAAAACGGATCTGAAAAAGGCTTCCGGATGAAGAGGTTATGGCTTTTTGAAAATTTTTTTGTTGAAGTTGCCGGCAAAGTGCGCGAATGTGCGGGAATGAAAAAATCCGCCCCCACAAAATGGAGACTTGAACCCAAGACCTCTACTCTCTTAAAATAACTTTGAACCAATTGATCTATACAAAAAAGTTGAGAGAGAGAGAGAGAGGGGGGGGGGCCTTGGTTTGCGTGCTTGCCTTGAGAAAGCTCTTTTTCCCTACAAAACACAAAACACAAAACCCAACACGAATATGCAAAGAAAAACGAACCTTGTGGCTCGAATTTAGCTTTAGCCAAAAAACTAGATATATTAAAAAAATGAACCTTGCGGCTCAAAGTTAGCTTTAGCCGAAAAACTAAATATTTTTTTCAATGTTTCTGATTTTCCGAGATCACACTAAGGTGCAGGGAAAAGAGCATACGCATGAGAAAAATCCTTCCTTTCTGTTTTTGATTTGCCCAGATCGCACAGAGTCGCAGGGCAAAGAGCATATGCAAAAATGAAAGGTAGAGATCCGGTTAAAAAAGGCTAAATAAACCGAAACCGAAATAAGCAGAGAGAAAATAACAGTAAACTGCAAATAAATACTGTATACCTCCCGATCTGAAAAATGACGCAGCTAGGGCTACCGGAAACCTTTTCGCGTGAAACGAAAGGGGTTCCTCACTGGAACAGATGCTCCGAACGCAACAGAGCAGTCCTCTCGGCCCGAAAGCAGTCAGAAACAGCAGATCTAGGAAACGACAGTCGGATGCAGTTCTACCGGCTTCAGATTTGGATCACCAACGGACGCAGCCCTCAAATAGCTCTGATACCATGTAGGAATTTACAGGGTAAGTTCCTCAGAAAGAACACCAAAAGGACACCGCTCACAACCAGATCACAGATCAATACACCAGTATTTTTGACGTGGTTAAAACCCTCAAAGAGGGAAACAGTCCACGGCCTGCGCCAACGTGGCTACTACAGGCAATTTATTAATCAAAGAATGAAAATTTACATAAGCTTCTCTCATGCACGGATTACCCGAACAATGACCCTCCATGCACTTTAAATAGAACTCATCGACCAATCGGGTGTCAAGCCACGGATCAAGTGTCAGTAATACCGAGGAGAGAATGAACCGTCAGATCACTACATATCGTGACCGTCGGATTGTAAGTTACAAAATGTACAACGGTAAAGAAACACACTTTACCTAACTCTAAACTAGACCAAGTTGTACTTAACTATTTCCTATGTGTCGGAATATCCTAACAGCTTCACCCCTGCTAAACTTGTCACGAAGTGTAACACTTCAATTATGCAAACCTCGATTCTCTGAATCAAGGCCTCTGATACCAACTGTCACGAAGTGTAGTTGTATCACTTCACCTGTAAACCAAAGCCCGCAGAATCTGGAGCTCTAATACCAACTGTCACGCCCCTATCTCGGCAGTAGTCTTTCAATCGCTCATAGGCAGGTGCGGCACCATCACCCAATTTCTTTTCAACAATTATTTCAAGTGTGGACTACGCATAACATTCCATACTTAGTTTATTTTTCATTTTCTAAGCATTTAACATTCATAACACAGCATAAACATTCATTTAATCTTCTTTCATCATCATTATCATTTATACATATGCACAACAGATAAAATCTTTAATGGGAGGGGCAACTCCTTGATAATAGTCTGCCCAATAATGATAATAATAATCTTTTATAAATAAACATTCATTTATAGCCTTTGTGAAGGAACCCGAACTTCCTTTCCACAATTCTTTCAAAACACCACAATTCGGCTTGCACCGTTCAGCAGTGCCCAACTGTCGTTTGAGAGCGACCACCCCCGCCAGGTCGGGTCACCCATAGCTTGTTCAACCCGTTTAGACCTTTGTTTGGCCTAGTCGTTCAGACCTTCGTTCAGCCCGTTCGAACCTCCGTTCGGCCCGGTCGTTCAGACCTTCATTCGACTGGTCATTCAGGAACTCGTTCAACCCCGTTTAGACCTCCGTTCACCTGGTCATTTAGACCTTCTTTCAGCTCGTTCAGCCCGTTTGAACCTCCATTCGACTTGGTTGTTCCGACCTTCGTTCAGTCCGTTCAGACTTTCATTCGGCCAACTGTTCAGAAATTCGTTCAGCCCCATTCAGACCTCCGTTCGCCTGGTCGTTCAGACCTTCATTCAGTTAGTCGTTCAGAAACTCATTCAGCCGTGTTCAAACCTCCATTCGCTCGGTCGTTCAGAATTTTTCCTCAGCTCGGTGCTTCGGTCTAGAGCCACCTGCACCTCACCCTTACTCTGTCTGTCCACCTTGTAGCTTGTCCACCATTACCTTGAAATTGCCTTATATGTTTGAACTTTGAATGATGCCTTCTCCTCTTCATGGTGTCCTCTACTTATACGTCATCCAAGGATATAATGTGGGTCGGCCTGCCCAGATTGACCTCTCAACTCAGCCATCCCACTTTACATCGACTTGCCCATGTCGCGCCGCGCCGGGTCCACATGCCCAACTTCGCACCATATAAGCTTGCCTTCGGAAAGTTCGCACACTTAGCCAAATTTAGGTTTTTCGACTCTCCATTGGCTCGTCGTAACTCGTGTCCCCAGGCGCCTTTAATCGACTACCCGCTCGTCGCAACCAGCTCGCCCGCTCATCGACTCGTCGCATGCTAGCTCGTCGTGTTTAACCGAGAGCGCGTCCACCCAACTTGTCGCACGTCCCATCCGCAACTTGTGGGCTTGACAACTTCCCTCCCCCCGCAACCCCATCCCTCACCCCCCTCGTCTCCCTACCTGCCCGAGCCCCTAGCTAGCGGCCAAGAGGTTGTAGGCTAGGGGCTCGGGTGGGGAGTCGAGGTGGGTGAGGGATGGGGGGGTGGGGGTGTGGGGAGGGGGAGGGAGGAGGAGGGGAGAGGGGAGGGCCGTGGGGGAGGGAGGTGTTAGGGTGCAGAGGGGAGGAGGGGGATGGGGTGGGGCAGGGGAGGAAGAGCGAGGGGGTAGGGAGAAGCGGAGGAGGGGAAGGGGGATTTGTTTTTTAATTGTATTTTTTAATATTTTTTTAGTTGTTTTTTATTTATATTTATTTTTGTATAATTGTTCTTTTAATAATTTTTTTGTTTAATTGTTTTTTTAATATTTTTCGTTTAATTGTTTTTTGTTTAATAATTTATTTATAATTTTTTTTTAATGATTTGAATATATATATATAATCTATTTTTTATAATTGTTTTTTTTAATGTTTTGTTTTGTTTTTTTTTAATTAATTAATTAATTTATTTTTATGGTATTCTTGATTTTCATAATTTTAATTTTAAAAAATAATTCTTTAATTTTTATTTTATTTTTAATTTTGTTTATTTAAATTATTTAATTTAACTAATTTTTTATTTTTTATTTTAATTGATTTTTTTTTTCTTAATTTTTAATTTTTATTTTATTTTTTTGGTAATTATTTTAAGTTTTTGTTTCTAATGAGGTTTTTATTTTTTATTTGTTTTTTAAGTTAAAAAAAACATTTTTAGATTTCTTTTTGGTTTAATTTCTTTTTCTTTAAATTATATTTTTTTTGGAAAAAAAAAACATTTTTTTAATTAATTAATTTATTTTTCTGTTATTTTTTTTTTCAATATATATATATATATATATTTACGGGTTAATTTTGTTTTTTTATTTTTTTGTATTTGATTTTTTTTGTCATGTTTTTTTTATTTTTATTTTAATGTTTTATTACTAACATGAAAATCACCAACATTTAAAAAAAATTATCCACACTTAATTCATTAGAAAATTTAAAGTGTAAAAAGTAAGTCCTCTAAACAAAAATGGTTGATGTTCATCAACACTTTTCAAAATCAAGATGAAAATCACTAAGAGAAAAAAAATTGTTCACACTTGATACATAAAAAAATTTAAAGTGTAAAAAATAAGCCCTTTAAAAAAAATGTGTTGATGCTGCATCAACACTTTTCAAAATCAGCATGAAAATCACTAACATTTAAAAAAAAATGTTCATACTTGATACATAAAAAAATTTAAAGTAGCAAAAATATGCTAAAGAAAGAAGGTGTATTGTGAATCACTATTTTTCAAAATCAAGTGATTTTTTGCTACCTCAAAAAAATGGGTACTAGGTCATTTTCTTGTCTGATCAGTAACTATGTTATCTGTGATGTTGTGTGCATGCGGTGTTGTCTATATATAGTGTGTACATGTTGTTTATGCAATGTTATGTATAAGGTGGTATAGATAGCGTTGTGCGAATATTGCATATGCAGTGCTGGGTATAGATGGTGCTATGTACATGTTGGATATCTGGTGTTGTGTACATATTATACTGTGGGCATGATGGATACGTGGTGTTGTGTGCATATGGTACTGTGCGCATGTTGGATATGCAATGTTGTGTACATAGGGTGCTATGTACATGTTTTATATGCAATGATATGTACATATGGTGTTGTGTGCATGTTGTGCATATGGTGCTATGTACATATGGTGTTGTGTGCATGTGGTGTTGTGTACATGTTGTACAAGTGGCAATGTTTGCAGGTGGTGTTGTGTGCATGTCATGTATGCGGTGTTGTGTACATGCCGTGCATGTGGTGCCATGTACATCTGGCGTTGTGTACACATTGTACAGGTGGTGCGGTGTACATGTGGCGTTGTGTACACATTGTGCAGGTGGTGTCGTGTACATGTGATGTTGTGCCGATGGTGTTTTGTATAGGTGGTACTGTGTACATGTAGTATTATGTGCATGTCGTACATGTGGTGTTGTGTACATGCAATATTATGTATGTGCATTATGTAGTTGTGGTATCGTGACATGTGTACTCGTTGTGTTCTACTCTATGTAGTATATGTATTGTGTTGTGTTGTACGTCAGGTGTAGGTACATATATTATGTGGCATTGTACATTGGGTATAGATGTATGTATTGTGTTGTACATTGGGTGTAGGTGTATGTATTGTGTTGTGTTGTACACCAGATGTAGGTGCATGTATTGTGTTGTGTTGTACACCGGGTGTAGGCACATGTGTTGTGTGTCGGGTGTAGGTGCATGGTGTTGTATGTCATGTGTGATTGTGTGTGTGTGTGATGCACATTCTGTGTATGTGCACATGGTTGTGGAGAAGGCACTGGGTGTTTGTTGGGTGTGGCAATTGATCCAAAGTGCATACGGAATAAAGACAAACGTAGAAGCTAAGGATTGATTAAAGGATAAGTATCAACATTTTATTTCAGTTCTATTATGAATGTGATTTATGATTCTAGTCTATGCTGATGTGATCTATGATTATGGTTTATGATGATTGCATGTGATTCATGATTTTGATTTATGATGGTTGTGTTTTGAGCTTACCTGATGTGATATTTTTATACATGTTGATTTGGTCAAAGATGTTAATTTGACTTGTTGTGGCAGGAAGTAAACATGATTGCAAGTGTACCTTATTGATGAGCTACCAATGAGGTATGGTGTGAATATATTTCAATTTATTTTAAAACTAATGGGAGTTATGTGCTTGGTATAGGAAGCGCGGAAATGCCCAGTTGGATGATTGAAATCGATTGCAAGAATTAATAGCGTCAGTGAAAAGAATTGAAACAGATAGTAATATGCTAGTAAAGTATTCAGGAGTAGGGTCATTATGGGACACTGGTACCCAATAGTGTCCATTGATTTCCATGAGCATGCTATGACTGGTATGATGGTTTTAAGTTAGGGATATGCGTTGGTTTTTGTATCTTCCGATGCGAGGAATCCTTGCCAAGGGATGGCCTACCCAGGATGGAGGTTCCAATGGAACTTGGAAGGTGTGTAACTGCATGGAAGGGGGTGACCATATTTCTCAAGGGACTATGTAACAGAGAAGGGAAGGTTGGCGATATATTTGTTTTGGTCATTAGCATTGCCAGATAGAATCAGATGCACATTATGATTGCACCCTGAAACAATGAGCCGGTAACTGTTCACTGAGAGGACAAGTGGCGCAAGACTACAACGCTATACATTGGATGTAGATTTGACTTTGACAATGGATTCTGGACTTCCTCAGAAGGAAGTGAATCCTAGTATTACTTTCAGGGTGGAGGTGTGAGCCTTTGGGTTCCCTTGTTGCGGATGTAGGCATCGTATCCTTTTATTTGTTGGTGGAGCAAATGTGAATGTGTATATTATTATAAATATTGTATCGAGCTGGTTTATTAAGCTTCACATACATTATGGTTACTTGTTGGGTGAAGCAAATGTATATGTGATTTTTATTGTAAATACCATCATGAGTTGTGTTATAAAGCTCCAGTAAACAGTATGCTTGTCATGTTTTAGCAGATGGTCATTGTAAACACTATAATGAGTTGTGTTATAAATCTCCATGGGTAGTAAGTTTTGTTTTTAGTGTTATTGCTAGTTATAGGTGTCATTGAACACCGAGGATGGTGTTCCCCCAAGGGGGAGGGTTTTGTAACAACCCTAGGTAAAAACTCATGTAAAAATATAGAAGACCACAATCATGGGACACGTATTCCAAGTTGAATGGTGGGAAAACATCCTAGTGGGTGTTCATTCGATTTATTATGGCTAAGTAAATTGACAAAGGCAATGTCAAAGGCTTTGGAAAGGCATGAGACATTTATTGGCATTTTATTTATGAAAATAATGGAAATTAGGAGAAAAGGAAGGTGAAAGTTCACAGGTTGCATGTGAGGACGAAAATGAAGGAAAATAATGGAAAATGAAGAAAATAGAGGCCTCATTGATAAAAATACTTCTGAGGATCAGTGGGCAGGCTTGGCCAGTGTAATCTTGGTCAATGTAAGCTTGGTCAGTTCAGTTTTGGTGGAGCTCTCTTCTATTCTCTCTCTCTCATACTCTTGGATATTTAGAGTTTTCTTGGAGCAATTTTGCAGGGTATGGCATACTTGGAGTTTTGGAGAAAGAAGGAAAAAGAGGAGCAGGAAAGTGCAAGAGGACATTGGGATCAACATCTACAACGAGTTTTGTTTGCAGGTACCGAGTTGCATGTATGTTTTCCTCACTAGTTTTGGCATGCATGGAACATGCATGTGGTTTCCTAGTTATGATCTGTCATTGGCATGGAGGATTGCCTGGATTGACAGTGGATTTGCCTAGACTTTGCCATTTCCTAGATAGCCATGGTGTTGTGGGTTTATTTCTTTGTTTTTTTGGTTGGTTCTCATGTTTCCTTAGCTTGGGTTGAGTTATTAATTCCTGGAGCCTTGGTTGAACAAACGCTTTAGAAGCCCTGTAACGACTTGGGTTGAGTTATTAGTCCTGGAGCCTTGGTTGGAAAAATGCTCTGGAGCCCTATAACAACTTGGGTTGAGTTATTAGTCCTGGAGCCTTGGTTGGAAAAACGCTCTAGAGCCCTTGGTGGGTTGAGTTACTAGTCCTGGAGCCTTGGTTGGACAAACGCTTTGGAGGTAGACAACAAATGTGAGTTGAGTTACTAGTTGTTGGCTTGTTGGGGTCTGATCCAGGTTCAGAGTTAATTAGCCAAACAAATCCTTGTACTACTGGCCCTTTTGGCAATAGTCCGCAGAGCGCGGACTGAGGTCTCACCCGAAGTAGTATGGGAGGGTTCTAGAACCAGGTTTTGCACCCTTGAGATGTCTGAGAGGTTTGACTGGTCCCACTGTTTGTGCGCGCAGGTCACTATTCCTCACGCTCTGATACACTGCCTTCACGCAACCCTAACTAGGGGTTGTGGAGCTTCTACGCTGCTAGAGCCACACTCTGCGCTATTACCCGAGATCTTACTTATCTTCCTATACTAGTTAATTACCTTCGCGTACTTACGTTATACTTAGTTATACAACAATTCATATAAGTTTGCGCAGCAAATAATCATTATACTTGCAAATTATACCCAATCATATATTAAAATAGGAAAAGATGCACATAAATATGGTAAACTTCTCTTTATTGATTCTTCCAACGGTTACAGACTCGACTTGCCCTGCGCACTTAGCTGCAGGGGTTTGTGCACTCAGCTGCGGACTACTTGGCCTCTGCGCACTCAACTGCAGAGTCTTCCCCTACTCTACGAACCAAAGGCACACTTTACACTTTTAATCAATCACTTAGATTTCTCATCCTCCTATGCCCTCTCTACACTTAGAGCCTCACTCTATTTATACAATCCCATGGTCCGCAGACCATGGGTAGGTCTTATTAAGCTGACATTACATTACAAAACGAGGGCGGACAACTCTATGACTCTATCATAATTTCGCGCTCTGCGCCCACAATTCGCGTAGATTTTACAAAAATATTTGGTCAAAACTTGGGCTTTAAGCCCCAAAACATGCCTTAGGGGGATTCCATGCCCAATAGCCCCCAACACAAACATCGTTACTCGCCCTCGAGTCATTCTGTTGGCGCAGAGATCTTTGCGCGGAGTCCTTCCAACTCTGCTCGAACTGCTGCACGGTCGGTAGCGTATTGAGCTGCTGCCTACTGGATCTGTTGCATGCGTTGTTCCAAGACCGTGGTGTCGAAAGTGCTTCTCTGCATCTTTTCTTGTATCCCCTGCATGTGTCCGAGCTTGCCTTCAATTTCTACTGTGATGGTGAAGGCCTCGTCGATCCAAGGTAGAACATGTGCCTTTATGATTAATTCCTTGTGTTGTACTGCATCCACCTATTATTTCAGCGCTTTGGCCTGTTGTATCCGCGCGAGCCTCCGAGTGAGGGCCACCATTTGCGCAATTCCTTTGACACTTTCATACTACTGTTAGAGTTCTCACGCATCTATCTCTAAGTGCTGGATATTAGGGTCCTCCTACAGATTTGTGAGGACCTCAAATGACTCTTCCAACATGCTGGTACAGTATCGCACTACACTGCCAATCTCATCCAGTCCCGCTGTAATAGCGCTAGCGCATTGTTCTCTGAATTCCAGAGGGGTGGATGATTGTGCCTTTAACTGCAGGTTGATGATCTAAAGGTTTAGCTCCAACTGGACCTTTGTCATTTTCTCCCGTGCCTCGCACACCCCTCAACTGTTCCATGTTGATTTTCTGCTCGTTGAGGACTTGTAGTGCATGGCTCTCCCTAGCCCGCAGTTCTACAGTTATTCCATCCTGTAGAACATATAAGGTCTCCCACGTGAGTGCAACCATGTTGATGTCGAGACCCTTCAACGCACTAATTGTTATAGACATTTTTGTGCCTTACAGCATTGAGCATGAAATGTCCATAATCTAAGGGATCCAAAGTCCCTAAACATGTTGTTCCTACCCCTAGAGGAACAAGGCTAACAAACCACAACAATTCACAGAAGTTCTCCACCAGAAACTGCTCAAAAACAAGTCAATTCAGGATCATTTCAGTGGCTACACTAGCTGTTTGCGCTGAATGTCAAAGCCAACACTGGCTACTTGCGTTGAATGTCAAATGGAACACTGGCTACCTGCGCTGAACAAGAGTGGACATGTGGCAGGCTCATTTCTCAAGGTGTCAAAACCCAGGAAGCTTCCAAAATGACACTTGCCTCAGGGAATTCGACTGGTGATGAGTAAGAGGTTCCAAATCTCCAAGTGGAAGCAAGAACCTCCAAGTGGACTCAAGAACTGACAGAGGGAGAGGACACTAGTCAGATCTCAAGCCGACTCATCCTCTCTCCAAACATCTATATATGGATCTCTCCTCCATGAGATCTAGAGGCTGGAATTTTGTTATTGCAAAGAATTGTTGTTGGTTTGAGATTGGAATCATTGGGTGCTTAATGCTTTGAAGGGGGTGAAGATAGGAATTCCATTTGCTGGGAAGGAGATGCTGGATTGGAGCCCTCTGGGTTGTATCTCTTCCTGAACCTTGTTATTCATCAATAAAGCTATCTTGGTTTCTCCTATATGCTGACGTATTTTTGATGTATGAATGCATCAGTATGTTTAGTTTATTTCTAATCCTAAACTAGTTATGAATGTGAATATCTGTCTTTGTGTAGTGTTCTTCTGTTGTCGCAAGTAGCTGTTCTCTTGTGATCTTGCAGGAACCTGGTGGAGCTGGACAAGCGAGAAAGCAAGTAGCTGTTCTCTTGTGATCTTGCATGAACCTGTTGAAGCTGGGCGAGTGAGAAGGCAAGTAGCTGTGAACTCCCAAAGAGAAGAGAGACCGGATCGAGGGACAAACGGAAGACACCGGTAAGTCCATTCATCTCTCTTCTTTCACATTTCATAAAGGAAGAAACCAGAATAGCTGTATCTGTTTGTTGCTAAGGCACTGTCACACCTTAGGTGGATAGGATCGTCCTGCATAGGTGTTTTTCCCCACAACAAATTGGCGACTCCGCTGGGGAAATTTGTTTAGTCATTTTATTTGTGTTTCTATCATTGTTTGTTTCATAGACTTGACAGCAACAATCGAACTGCATCCGCTTTTCCCGGATGCAAAGTAGACAGTTGTTGCTTTGATCCAATTGCTGGACTTGTCTATGATCTGAACAATGGACTCACAAATGATTTGATGATCCTTTGTGATAGATCTTAGTACCCCCTCAAAGAATTCCTTTGATTGCACCTTGCTTGTTGCTTTTATTTGGCCTAAAACAGTGAATTAAATAGCAATCTGTGACCCAGAACCTGTGGGAAACGAGAGTTTCTCCTTCAGCGCAGACCCAGTGAAGGGATTCTGCATTTCAACACAGTTCCCGTGAAGGCTACCTGCACTGAATGTCAAAACCCCTGTGTTGAGGTTGCGCTGAACCAGTTTGTCCTTGTGCAGCTGGGGTTCTCTGCTCTGTTTTGCCTTGTTTTGATCTCTGATTTTTGCAGCCTGTAACCAGCATAGGTACTAGTCTGATAACTCCTTTTCTCTGCTTAGATTCCGCCTCCTTTTGTACAAAAAGATTGTGAGTGTTTTTATGTGTTTGTGGCGTCATTTACAGTTTTCCTTTGCATGAGTGAAATAGTCATCCTGTAGCCCTTGATACAGATCTGTTGATTGTGATCTTAGAAGAGAGTTCATTGGATGTTTGCAGATTGATTATACATTTACTTTTGCATTTGGTTTGAGTTTGTCTCTTTTAAGTGTCAAAACAAGTCTTCGTTTCGAAAATCGTTAAGTGTTGTAATCTCTTCTACCCTCTCTGATTTCGAAAAAGTAAACTTGTTTGTATTGGTCATTTAAAAGCAAATTCAAAGTTGTACAAAAAGCTTTCTTTGTAGGCATCAATACTAAGAAAGCGGAAAACAAACACCTGCATTGTGCATTTGCATCTTGATAGTTTGCATGTTGGATTTAGGAAAAGTGCATTAGAGTGTGCTGATTGCTCTTTGAGAAAAGATGGTGTCTTTCTTTTCCCTTAGTAGCTAGGATTTTCAAAGTTGAAAAGATATAAAGCTTGCTTATCATCTTTAGACTGCATTTATGAATTGTATCATACATCTCGTGGTGAACCTTGAAAGGCAAACTTCTAAAAAGATCAACCTAAAATAAATTGAATGAACTTAACAACGCTTTGCAACATAACGCACAACATAGAGGTCTAGGCTAGAGATGTGTTCTGGCGTCGTTAAGCCTGGTGACTGTCGATCTCGTGGATGGTGGGTGATTCCTCCTGAGGGACGATAGCGCCAGTACGGATTGTGCTCCCACGTACCGTCGCGTATATATTGGGAGACCCCTATAGGCATAAAACCTTTATCCTTAGGAAGCCGTGTCGGCCGCCCTACTGATCGCAATGCACTGAACACAACATTTAGGAAGATCGACCGCCCGTACCCTAAAAAGTATTCTGCGGTTTTGCGAGCAGTTTGGCACACCCTCTACCTAGAACTCCAAAGCAGTTCCTTTTGGCCTTTTTCAGACTCTATAACGGAAAAAGTCCATCCGAGCATTTGTCACTTCGGGCTCGTTAAAACATCGAAGGAGACTAGAGTCATCTTTAGCTTTTTCTCGACTCTTTAAAACTGAAAAAGCAAGTTGTGTCTAAAAGCGTCTAAAAAATTCATTTAATTCGGAAACACACTTTCCCCTTTTTGTATTTTGGTTGATCGAGTAATCCGCAATCGTGGAAGAAAGTCAATTGAAACCCCGTCGTTCGCGGAGGCTTACGAGTCAACTGTCTTTGTCTCTGGAATTGAAAACAGTACGGACAAAGCGAACTCGTTTAACCGGTTCGAAATCTCCTATCAAAGTTAGAACAAGTGTTCCAACGACATCTGAGATTCCGGTTACTCCAAATATTTCTGGAAACCATGCCTCTATAGAAGAAGTTCAACAGCCGCAGAGGGATAGTAACACTGATCCTAGTCTGGGGGCAAATACTTGCGTTACTGAACCAGTTCCATCTGTGACCGGTTCAGAGAGTCTTGCTCCTCAAACAACTGTCGCTGTCAATTCAACCCCTTCTTCGGCACTAGAAATATTTTACGGACCTGACGGTCTTCCTCTTCCACCTGGTTTAATTGTGATAGAGGAAATTGTAGAGGATCCGCAAGCAAGTACTCCAACCCATTTTGGAGTCGGGGTCACTCTATTTCCTTCGTCAGAAGTTAGTCTACCACAAGTGGGAGTTCCTGTAGAATCACTAGGCAATCTATTGGATAGACTCAAAATGTCTGAACAACCGTCAATATCTAGGACTGTGTTGAACGACACAGCGACAACAGAAGCCCCTGCCGTCACTCCGACAATGTTTGCCGGCATACCATCTGTCCCGACTAGCTCACAACCACTAGAAGGAGTCCACCAAGGGACTATTTTGACAGTGTGGTCCGTTCCAGTTTGTTCATCCGGAATAATATCCGGCAACTCTTATGTTGAGACTCGCCAGATTGATCCATTTGGAGGTCAATGTGGGCAATCCAGTCCTCAAGGACAAACAATCCCCTTGAGTTCCGGATTGCTACCGTATGGGGGGCAGTATGCCCTTTCATTACCCCCCCCGGGAGGGTATCCATACGGGAGTTCACAACAATATTCAGGTTATACTGGAATTACATCAAGTGGTTGGGTACCTATGCTACCTCAACAACCGAGGGTTGTATATTCTATGCAACAGTGTGTACCTATGTCGAACATCCCGACCACACCGGCTATTGTGACAGTATCGTAAGTTCAAACGTTTCCTGTTGTATGTCAACCTCCGATTTCTCAGGTTGTAATGCAAGAGCCCCTTGACCCTGTGACACAACCACAATCGCCAACTGGTGGGGCGACACAGGTCCAAACGGGTACAATTACCCCACACCTCGGTCCAACAGTTAGTATAGCACAACAGAACATGGCTTCACAACCATGGCTGGTGCAATACCAAAAACCACAATTCCAGCAAGTGTACTAAGGTTCTGAGCAGCAGATCTTTGCGAACAATGGACAACCGTATATTCAAAATGGTCAAAACCAACCACTTTACAGTGGTCAAGTCCACCAACTGTATCAATCATACCAACATCAATTACATTATGCTGGTATGCAAAGGCCCACTGCTCAGGCAATCCCATCGTACCCTGGTATGCCTCACCTAACCTGAATCAATAGTTACCATTCGTGGCAACTTTAGAGTTACCCGAGTTACACCGGTTAACCAACGATCCGATTGCTTACGCCCCTTGGTGGCCAGCGATTCCTCACAAACTTCCATCTGACATTCCTAAATTCAATGGAAATCCAGGTGAAGACCCATCGAATCACGTGATGACTTTTCATCTGTGGTGTTCATCAAACACCCTAAATGATGATTCGATAAGGCTTCGCCTTTTCCAGAGGACGTTAATGGGTCCAGCGGCAAAATGGTATATTGAATTACCTAGAGCCTCGTTCGACAATTTCAGCTCCCTAGCTGCGACTTTCTTAACCCACTTTCAATTACCGATAAGGTATGAAATGGGAACGGAAATATTAACCAACTTCAAGCAGACGACTGCCACCCATATATCCAATCATATACATGAATGGCGTCGTCGTAGGATGGTGAAAACATACGTTCCCGATCAGCTGTTAGCTGAATGGTTTATAAAGTCGTTACTTCCTGCTATAACAGAAGATGTGGCAAAGGGGGGAGTCATAACAGAGGAGCAAGTTATTGCTCGTGCACAATATCTAGACTTATTTTATACTCAGTATGGCACGCTCTACGACAAAATACCTGACGCCCCTAGACCAGAATTCTCAATTCCTCCCCCTCCTAAATCAAATAGTGACTCTCATGCCGGCGATGGCGTGATTGGCACGGCAAACGCGAAATCGACAAAGGCTTTGTCTAAGAAAGCCCGTAAGAATTCGGATCAAAATGCAAAAGATGAAATTCTTGCTTCGGAAGTAAATGCCGTATCAGCAGATAAAGGCAAAGAAACCAAACAACCAGGGAGAAAGAAGAAACAAAACAAAGGGAAGAAGAAGAAACAGGGTGAGTCATCTCCTTGAAAAACTTCTTCAAACCCTCCTGGAAATAGGAAAATCCATGTCAGATATGTGATGAGGATCATTGGATAAACAAATGTCCGTACAAAGCTGAGCTTAAGAGGTTCTTCAAAAGTTCGCAAACCTCAGCTGTGTTAACTGATCCATTCCCCAATCTAGGTCAAAATCTGGTTGATAGTGGAAATGCTTCCCCATCGCAAGTGCTCATGTTGTCGGTTTCAAAACAACAAATTGATGCTTTGATTTCGACAAGAAACAAAGATTACAGGAATCCGCAGCTGTCGAACGAAAAAGGTAGAGATCAACCCAGTAGTTCGACAACAACTTCGACAGAAGTTGTACCGCCCATCATTCTTGAATTAACAATAAAACCGCCAAAGGGAGTAGTACACAAGTCAACATTTAATCCTCGCGCCAAGGCAGCGCAACATTATAACATAGTGGAAGATTTGGCCCAATCGCCATCCGCTATGTCGACTCTTGAAGTACTACAAAATTGCCCATCCCAAAGGCAGGCTTTGTTATCGGCTATTGGTGGGGTTGATCTTAAGGATTCCAATCTTGTATCCTTTGACCACAAAGGATACGATCCTCAGTTACCAGCTCAACTAGCTTTCCTTATTCAAGTGAAAGCCCTCAACAAAACTGTTCACAGAACAATTATTGATGAGGGGGCATCTACATGTATTATGTCGATGAGTTGCTGGAAAACTTTAGGGTCTCCGACCTTGTCGCGATCTTCGACGACATTGAAAGCATTCGACGGAAGGACCTATACCCCGTGTGGTATCCTTAATAACTTGAAGGTTGAACTGGGAGGAAAGACAGTAGAAATAGATGTTGAAGTCATCGATGGGAATCTTGATTACAACATCCTACTGGGAAGACCGTGGATATATGCCATGGCAGCTGTAGTGTCGACTTATTTTAGGAAGATCACATTCCCTTTTCAAGGAGGGATTACGATCGTCGACCAACAAGACTTCCTTTCTAATGGTTCACAAGTTACAGGAAGCATTTCCATGATCCATGGAAGCAACCACTCGCTTCAAGACATCGGAGTAGGCCTACTGAAAGACCCCACATTAATGGGAACTTTTGCACTTCCATCTCCAATCTATATAGGAGAAGTAGCGTTCGTAAGAGCCCGCAACATGATATCTTCCACGAAGATCTCAGAAGACGATATCGCCATGGATCATGCAATGGTTTTGCCCCCAAGCCCTATAGAAATGTTGTAGAAATCAATGTTTCAGGCATGGGAGGCGAACCCAAATCAACGCTCGTCAAGTGTTTGGGTAGATAGGTCTAGAGAATATGGTACCCCATTAGATCCTTGGTCGAAAGTACATGGGACTGACGAAGGAATTCTACAATCAATGTTGATTGAGGGGACACCATGGAATGATTGCCACCATCGTTCCCTTCTTCCGGAATATGAAGAAGATACTCAACATGACCTTTATCACCCTTCAGTTTCTGAATTCCTATCAAATACTGTAAATACGGTGGATTCCGAGCGAAACTTATCCAATATCGAAGAGACTATAGCCATAAATATCTCGACTAAAACAAATGTTGTAGAGAATATTTATGTCGGCAAAGGTTGTTCTCCTTCAGAACTGGAAATATATAACGCTCTTTTTCGCGAGTTCAGAGATGTATTTGCTTGGTCATATGATGAAATGCCAGGCATTGACTCGAGTATTGTTGAACATGAAATTAAAATGTATCCTGATGTCAAACCAGTAAGACAACGGCTTCGGCAGGTGCACCCCAAGAAAGCCGCTGCCATTAAAGCAGAAGTTGAAAAGCTCCTCCACGCTGGTTTCATCTACCCGGTTCCTCTAATCGATTGGGTATTGAATATTGTCCCTGTTATGAAGAAACAAGGGACAATTAGAGTGTGTGTCGATTATAGGGATGTAAACCAAGCTTGTCTGAAGGACAACTACCCTACACCCTTCATCGACTAGATAATTGATGAATGTGCCGGATGTGAAATCTTTTCATTTATGGATGGATTTTCTGGGTATAATCAAATAAATATCCGCCCACAGGACCAGTCAAAGACTACATTTATTTGTCCGTGGGGCACATTCGCTTATCGAAAATTACCCTTTGGTTTAAAGAATGCAGGGGCGACGTTTCAGAGGGCAATGAATTATGCCTTCCATGACATCAAGAACATCGTTCAACCTTATCTCGACGACCTTCCGGCTCATTCGCGAAAGCAGACTGATCATCCGCAGCATTTAAGAGCGATATTTCTACGTTGCCGACACTACAAGATAAGACTCAATCCACACAAATGTGTGTTTTGCGTCGGTTCTGGTCGTTTACTTGGCTTTGTAGTCTCTAAGGATGGGATTCATCTCGACCCTTGCAAGGTTCAGGCAATCATTAATTTGCCTCCACCTTCAAATTTTCTTCAGATTCAGAAACTCCAAGGGAAAGCAAACTTTCTGAGGAGGTTCATTCCAAATTACGCAGAACTTGCTAAAGGTTATACTCGTCTTTTGAAAAAGGATGTGCCTTTTGTCTGGGATCAGGTGGTGCAAGCTTCCTTTGATGCTCTGAAAGATTCTCTAGTAAAAGCATCATTAATGTATGCCCCAGACTATCAAAGAGATTTTAACCTGTATCTGGCTGCAGCAGATACGACCATTGCGATGGTTTTAGTTCAAGAAGTCGATGGAATTGAACAACCTATATATTATTTAAGTAAAAACTTAAATGATATAGAAAGCAAATATTCTTACGTTGAAAAGCTAGCACTCGCTGCTGTTCAAGCGATACAAAGATTTCGACATTATGTCCTCTTTCGGAAAACTACCATTCTATCATATTGCAACCCCATGACTTATATATTGTCGCGACAGTTGCTGGGGGGCAAATATTCAAAATGGATAGCGATCCTTCAAGAGTTTGATCTGGAATTTGTAAAATCCAAATCAAAGAAAGCTTTAGTCTTCGCAGAATTATTGTGCGATCTCCCATCATCGTCCAACGATGAAACATCCGAAGAATCAATCGTGGACGAAAGTTTGTTTCTAATATCTACAAGCTTTGAGTGGTATGGAGATATCATCATTTATCTCCAAACCCAAAAGTTCAGGCCTGACACCTCTCACTCAGAACATAAACGTATACGATACCAAGCAAAAGACTACATGATCGTCGGTGATATGCTTTACCGTCGTGGTATTGATACAGTTATGAGGAGGTGCCTTACCCATGAAGAGGCCGAAAAAGCCCTGAATGAGTGTCATTCAGGCGCGTGTGGGGGACATCAATCTGGATATGCTACAGAATAGAAAATCTTACGAGCAGGATACTTCTGGCCAACCATGTTCAAAGATTGCATAACCGCAGTCAGAAGTTGCCATGCTTGTCAAATTTTTGATAGCAAAACCAGAAGACCACCCGCACCTTTACAGCCAATAGTTGCTGTTGGGCCTTTCGCCAAATGGGGCATCGATTTCATGACATGTAACCCCACCTCGACTGGGGGGCATGGGTATATTATAGTCGCTGTTGACTATTTTACCAAATGGGCCCAGGCGATGCCTACATTAGATAACACTGGTGAAACAACTGCCCTTTTCTTTTTCAATCATGTAGTCGCCAGGTTCGGCGTACCACAGGCCATAGTTACAGATCATGGGTCGCATTTTCGCAATCACATGATGGTTGAATTAGTTGCCAAGCTAGGGCTATCTCACGACAGCTCTACCCCATATTATCCGCAAGCCAACGAACAAGTTGAAGCAATCAACAAGGTCCTGAAGCGTATGTTGCAAAGGATGATCGGGGTTCACAAAAGAAGGTGGCACCTAATCCTGTACTCAGCCTTGTGGGCTTACCGAACATCAGTAAAGAACGCGACCGGGTTCACACCTTTCCAACTGGTGTATGGCCTGGAAGCAGTCTTGCCAATCCAGTGTGAAATTTCGTCTCTTAAACTCGCAATTGATCTCCTTCCCGGAACTTCGGAAGAAGAGGCTCGTTTCTTGGAATTAATCCAATTGGATGAAACCCGTCGTGACGCCGCTTTGGCTAACGAAGCCCATAAGAAACGAGTCAAGGCACAGTTCGACAAAAATGTCAAACCCCGTGTCTTCTCAAAAGGTGACTTGGTCTTGCTTTATGACCAAGAATCCGATAAATTGGGAGCAGGTAAATTTAATTCTCTATGGATGGGCCCCTATATTGTTAAACGAGTGTTAGCAAAAGGAGCCTACGAGTTAATGGATTATGACGGAATTCCACTGGCGCAACCCCGTAATGGGTTGTATCTCAAGCGTTACTATGCTTAAATAGTAACCTGTATGCTTTTGTTGTATTTTGTTTTCGCTAAAAGTGTTTGTTTTGGTCGAGTAATCCACCTTTTCACATTTATTGCAGATGTCAAACCTTCTGGAGACATGTGTTGGATATGCCGACGGAGCGAGTCGTAGTTCGCGGAACCTATCCTCCGCAGCCTGGGCCATTTTTGATCCAAGCGGCGAGTTAGTAAGTTTCAGAGGTGTATGTATCGGGCAATCAACGAATAACATCGCTGAGTATAGCACGTTGATAGAACTACTCTCTGATGCCATCACCCATGGTATACGCCGACTAATCGTCAGGCTAGACTCACAACTCGTAATACTACAACTCAATGGTATATATTCCGTTCGCAATCCAGCTATTTATCGCATGTTCCTAAGGGTTAAGATTTTGGAAAGACAATTTGATTCAATTCAATACCAGCATATTTCCAGAAACTTAAACACATTAACCGACTCATTAGCAAACTATGTGTTAGATAGAAATTTGCGACATTTATAAAAAGAGACACATCATCAATGTTGTAAATATGGATCATATAACTCAACCGAAATAAACCTCGAAAATAAAATATATATATATATATATATATATATATATCTATATATCTATATATATATATATATATATATATATATATATATAAGCTGTTTATCGTTCATACATAATGTTCTGTAAC
Organism: Pinus tabuliformis; assembly: GCA_031772625.1. NCBI lineage: Eukaryota > Viridiplantae > Streptophyta > Pinopsida > Pinales > Pinaceae > Pinus > Pinus tabuliformis. The sequence continues at coordinate 1,032,278,365 of CM062815.1, forward strand.
CAAGACAAAATCAGTCGCATGACCTAAAAACTCAAAAATGCTAGGGGCACCCTAGTCTAGTGATGCTCATGATAGCACGTCACGGCCTGTGCAATCATGCGCAAGAGACGAGTCCATCGTCTGGGCACACCAGTAGTATGCCGCTGCAACTGTAAAGGTAACTCATCAATCCTCACATCGGGAATTTCGAGAGTAAGGCTCTCAACCTGCTCCTGCACAGCTGTAAGGGTCTCGACTACGTCAAGGTCGCGGAGAATAACTCTCCCAGCAGTCTCCCCTGCTGGGGCAGAGACTGGCGCTCTCGGGCGAACTGCTGGACGAACAGGACCAACATCTGCATGCACACATGAGTTTGATTAAAGTCTTGATAGAATAAAGCACAAGGACATTATAAATAAGAACATTAAACAGTAATATGGTCGAAGATGTTACCAATAGCGCCCCACTGTTCGCCATCCGGCAGTACCAAGTCCGGATCACCTCGGAAATCCATACCAACATATGGATACTCGGAATAGACCATCTCCTGACGCTCGAACCACCTGAAGAAGGTATCAGTGAAAGAAATATGAGATTGACCAGCATGCCTAGAAATGTGATCAACCCATCTCTGCATGCGTGGCTCGGTAGGAGAAGGCAAGTCGAGTGCGATATACTGAGGCTGCATCAATGGTATTTTCTCCAAGGCAAAGGCAGTCAGAATAGAACCATATCCAAAGTTCTTCAGCTTCCCGTCCTTTACCTTGTTCAACTAACTTTTCATCTGAAGAAGTACTGCATCACACCAGTTGAATACTTTTGGTTGGAGACACTCCAAGGCATGCTGCACATAAGATATGTTGCAACATGAAGAGATGCGCTACCGGCCATCCTACCAATAGTATACAAAATGGATATGAGAGACCTGTCAATAATCTCACGGATGACAACCTTGCCGTCTCTACTCAGCTGGGATCCTTCCCTGCAATACTGGCAGACATAATCTCTCACGGAGTCATTCCCTCGGGCCGAACCTGACAAAGAAATGGGGGCACCCCGCCTCGACAAACCAGTCAAGAAGTAAATGTCTACCACGGTCAAAGGGATGGAATTGCTTCTGATCTGAAATACTTGGTTGATAGGATCCCAAGCATCAAGCATATACTGCAGTAAGGAGATCTGTGCTCTCATGCTAGAGATACGGAAGAACTTCAGCAGGCCACAGTTCCACAACGCGTTCACCGTGACAGGGTCATGGAGGGCAATCATGTCCTCTTATTCATGTTCTCGTTCTCGCCATGTGAGGGTCATTTTGCTCAAAAGTCCCTGCAAAACAAACAAGAGAAAGAGTAAGATCCTGGATTTGATGAGAAACTGGCAAAATTTTCATCAAAAACTGTGCAACAAGACTGTTTTTCTATGCTCAACGCAACTGGCTAGTGTCCTACCTGCGTTGAAGGTCAAAATGCCTTCATGCAGCTTGACATTCAACGCAGGTTTCGAATGGACTGCCTGCGCTGATGGCAGAGCGCCCTAACAAAACCCCAGGGGCTCAAGAGAACAGGAAAACAGGCATAGAATGGAAAAAGGAAACCATGAAAAGAAAGAGCTAAGGTTTAGATCCTACCTGGTCCAGACGGCGCCGAAAATAGTCCGCAGAATCTCCCGGAATCAGCTGATGAAAATCAAGGGGGAAGAGGCACCTCCAAAGCTCCAACAAACCAAGTTCAAATGAAATGGTAAAATGAGAGGTAAAAACACCTTTTAATGGCTTTTTACGTAGTTCAAAGCGAAATATTAGGGTTATAATCTCATTTTCAAGCAAATGTTATTCATTTCTAACTAGTTTGATGCAGAAATTGAGGATACAGTACTATCTTTGAAAAGGGCAAAGCTAGTCATGGTAAAAATAAAAAATTTGACCATATAATATGGAGCAGTTTTTAGCACACAGTTCATGCTCGTTAAAAAATAAACGCAAGATCCGAGCAGTTTTAGCGCATAGTTCATGCTCGTTAAAAAATAAACATAAGATCGAGAAAATGTTTCCACCCGCGTTTAAGCTCGTTAAAAAATGAACTATCCCGGTAAATAACCACTGTGAATGTAATATCATCAGCCATTAAAGCCTTGGTCGTGTTTGCACCGTCACCTCCACTTTTCATTGGCCGATCGTTCACCTCCATATGTTTGTTTACCCATTTTGAGGAACAGCTGCGAAGAGTGATTTCACCTAGCCATCCTTGTGACACTGCCGTGATTGGAAAATTCCAACCTGTACCTGGAATCAGCTGCTAACCCTGTTTATCACTCGTTCCTCAAAAGACGAATCTTCTTTAAGCTCTTTTCAGCTGACTCGTAAAATATGAAAATATTTCCGAGTCCTTGGCCTTCCAGGTCGTTAAAGGGACAGGAAGAGCTATCCCTCCTCTAGATTTTAATCTTTTTGGACCTGAGGGATTATTGCACAAAAAGATCGAGCGCTTGTTTTATTTGGCTCGTTAGAACTATCGAAAACTCATCCCTTCTGTATTGTTTTATACTTTTTCGGACTTAAGGGATTAGATGACGAAAAATGAATTTTAGAGTTAACTTTATGTACCTTTTCAGACTCTCTAAAAATGAAAAGGACCGAGTTATCCTTGTCGTTAGACTTGTTAAAATCATTAAATAGCGACAAACTTGTCTTTAGACGAGAACGAGTTTCTCTATCACTAGGCTCGTTAAAACATAGCGATGGGCTTGCCCGAGGGGCAGGTTATAGAACAAGCATATGTTATCCTCCTCAAGCTTTACAAAAATAAAGAGGTACTGGTCAACAATGACTGGGGAAAAATTGGGAGAAACTAAAGAAAACTTTGATGGTAGCAAGTCGCTCTTGAACATGACACTTTTCCTTCGTACCACAATCGGGTTGGGTTGTTTCATTCACCGGTCACATCCATGGTCTCGCCATACCATCCATATTTGGGGTAATTCTACCGATCCATCGTATCAGTGTCGCCATATTTTCAAGAGAAGTCGTTCAGAAAATTCAACCGTGTCCCATCCACTGCCATACATTATCCTTCATCCTTTCATGATCGCCACCCTGAATCATATGTCACAGATCATTTTCACCTCCATTAAAATCATTAGCTCCGTTCCGTGTCACTGATGTGGGATTCATTAAGGTCCTCCTTTGACGGATCACTTCTTGTCAACATCAGCTCATTATCTAAGAAGTCGATCTAGGAACAACCCCTTCAGTACTTTGAAGCTTGCATGCCTCAATGGCAAGTTTCTCACTTCCGACGACAGGTATACATCAATGACCTTCGACCGAAAGATTTTGCGTGGTGTTCGACGCCAAGTCCTTTATTCACACCACGTGAATTGTACTACAGTACCTTGAGGGTCATTATCATTATCGGTGATTCCTCTCGCGCTTGTTAACGGTTTACATCATTGATCGGTAATCAAGCGATGTCTTTCCATGTTCGACTTCAAAACATTTCTCACATGGATCGACTTGTACTTAGAGTGAAGATCGAACGAGTTTGAAGACCCCGGATCTAGTTTCATCCATCCGGGCTGCGATATATATTCAGGAAAGATAAAGACATTGACATGTACATCATTACAATAGATAATCATCCTACTCAAAGGATGATAATTTCAACAAAATTATCAGTCTACCATCAGACGATTGTCTGTTCTATGTATAGAAAAATGAATTTATAAAGCTGAGCATGGGAATGCCCGCCTCAGCTAGATCATGAAAGAAAAATGAAAAATAATGTATTGTATTGTATCTTATTATAGGTCTCCTCTCAGCATTGGATGAACTTCGGATCCCCCTGATAAATCATTTCACCCGATAAACAGCCTCATACTTTAGGGGGCAACTGTTATAGACATTTTTGTGCCTTACAGCATTGAGCATGAAATGTCCATAATCTAAGGGATCCAAAGTCCCTAAACATGTTGTTCCTACCCCTGGAGGAACAAGGCTAACAAACCACAACAATTCACAGAAGTTCTCCACCAGAAACTACTCAAAAACAAGTCAATTTAGGATCATTTCAGTGGCTACACTAGCTGTTTGCGCTGAATGTCAAAGCCAACACTGGCTACCTGCGTTGAATGTCAAATGGAACACTGGCTACCTGCGCTGAACAAGAGTGGACATGTGGCAGGCTCATTTCTCAAGGTGTCAAAACCTAGGAAGCTTCCAAAATGACACTTGCCTCAGGGAATTCGACTGGTGATGAGTAAGAGGTTCCTAATCTCCAAGTGGAAGCAAGAACCTCCAAGTGGACTCAAGAACTGACAGAGGGAGAGGACACTAGTCAGATCTCAAGCTGACTCATCCTCTCTCCAAACATCTATATATGGATATCTCCTCCATGAGATCTAGAGGCTGGAATTTTGTTATTGCAAAGAATTGCTGTTGGTTTGAGATTGGAATCATTGGGTGCTTAATGCTTTGAAGGGGGTGAAGATAGGAATTCCATTTGCTGGGAAGGAGATGCTGGATTGGAGCCCTCTGGGTTGTATCTCTTCCTGAACCTTGTTATTCATCAATAAAGCTATCTTGGTTTCTCCTATATGCTGATGTATTTTTGATGTATGAATGCATTAGTATGTTTAGTTTATTTCTAATCCTAAACTAGTTATGAATGTGAATATCTGTCTTTGTGTAGTGTTCTTCTCTTGTCGCAAGTAGCTGTTCTCTTGTGATCTTGCAGGAACCTGGTGGAGCTGGACAAGCGAGAAAGCAAGTAGCTGTTCTCTTGTGATCTTGCATGAACCTGTTGAAGCTGGGCGAGTGAGAAGGCAAGTAGCTGTGAACTCCCAAAAAGAAGAGAGACCGGATCGAGGGACAAACGGAAGACACCGGTAAGTCCATTCATCTCTCTTCTTTCACATTTCATAAAGGAAGAAACCAGAATAGTTGTATCTGTTTGTTGCTAAGGCACTGTCACACCTTAGGTGGATAGGATCGTCCTGCATAGGCATTTTCCCCCACAACACTAACCGTAGGCCTATTGGCCTCTTTTGTTGTCCCTAGTGCCCCTTATGGCAGCACTAAGGTATTCATCACCCAAACACGCAACATCCATTCTGTTGTCAATGTTCTGACTGCGAGGCTAGTTTTAAGGGTACCAGCTGGAGGAGGGCACACCTACAACTCTTGCAGTTGCACTTTGAGGGCCCCTAACACAATCTGGTTCTCTTGCATAAAATTTTGGAGGGCCTCGGAGGTGACATCGCACATTGTCTCGCCGATATCGTGCAAATCACCCTTAGTTAGGGTGATCGAGTCAATAGACAACTTCGATGCCTTGACCTTCTTGTGCGACCCTGTCCGCTCGGTTGGGTGCTGGCACTTCAACTGTGTTGACGTGGTTTGCGGGTCCGTGCCTCCCTCTTCTTCCTCTGCTTCATACCCATGCAAAGGCGACATTTGGCCCTTGTGCACCTTCGTGGGTGCCTTCTACGCTACTGCTGCTGCGACCTTTTCTTGTTCAGTTGATGTCTCTGTAGCGTCCCGCGCTTCTGCTACCGTTGCCTCCCTCCTTCTCTTTTCTGTCAACTGTGCGATGTGAAATTTGGCTTCTTCTTTCTTCCTTTGTGCCGTCGATTTCTCTATCTTCACGATGTCTTGAGTGCGCTACTCTGGCGGCCATGTCTCCAGTATGTTAAAGATGACATCGTCCGTGGCTACAAAGCGTAGCTTTCTCCATTGTTTGGCTGGGTCCTTGCGCGCTCTGATGTATATGCTATGGACTTTAAATTCCGAAAAAATCTGCAGGCCGTTGTAGACAGTGGGCGACAATCGTGGCTTGCGGTTGATCCCCATTCTGAGGTTCATCTCCATGAACACCCAGAATATCTTATTGTCACGGGCCCTATTTTCATCCTTTGTGGCCCAGAGTGAAGCGTACTTTGCGGCCTCCGACAGATCCCTGTCAATTGTCGGGAATTGAATATCCTCCGACAATTCCCCTGCCACGAGTACTATGGATAGCAAAAGCCATGCATAGTGGAACATTTTCCCTGTTCCTGAGCTTCGTAGCAATTCTCCAAGAATTCCTTGCGGAGGAACTCGGATGAGTTAAACTGGACCGCCTCCGCGCACTGTTCAGCAAGTGCTACCACCGGCGCGGGTACCTTGTCCACGCGACACTTGCACATAACCTTACTGGCTAGTATTTGGGTCACCACTCTCACTACTTTATCGTTGATTCTAGATATGGCGTAGCCCCTTTTCTTCTTCACCAACTTGTATTTCTTCTTCATGGCCTCTGCCAAGTCACTGCTCTTCCCTTTCGAGATGTCTGCGGGGTCCTCTCCTTTGCATGGAAGCCAGGAAATGCGGTGAATCAAGTCTGCCATGATGGGGATGGGCTCCTCCAGCCACAAACACCCATCATGCACCAGGCAGAGCAACTGCCTGATGACGAAAATTGTTATTGGGGCATGGTGGAAATGTGGCACCTAGAGCAGGTTAAGTAGCCCAACCTTTTCCACTCCACGCAACCACTTTCGCGGCTCTAATTCTGTAACCCCCACCGCGGTGTTCTGCTTGGGCTTCATGAGGTGCGAGGTCTCAAGGTGAGGGAACTTCTCATGGTCAGCGAGGTCCTAATCTTCAAATTTTAAGCTCGGCACCCGTCCCAGGTGCGTGCCCTAAAAAATAATGTTGTCTGGGAGGAGCGGGGTCTGGAGCAAGCTCTTGGTCTCGTCAAGGTCCTTGGGAACTTTAGCCTTCCCTTTCCATGGGGGGACATAGGTGGGTAGCTTTGTCAGGGGGTGCGCAGGCTCAGTTTCCTCCTCCATGCCTTCGTCCTCGTCCTCTTTGATGATAAGGTCCTCTAGGTCTTCTTCTTCTTCTTCATCAGTCTCTATGGTGATGGTTTTCCTCTTGTCCTCCATTGACAGCGTCGTGCATAGCAGGTTGAGTGGGGACACACGTACGAGAACCATCGCTTGTTTGTCCTTCTTTGGTCTTAGCCTGCACGGTGATTTCGGGATTTCTGCCACAATCCCAGTGCCTTCTGGGCATCCCCCACAGTCAGGGCTTGGGCGGCCTCTTTGGCGGTCATTTCTATTATTTCCATAACTTCCTCAGCTGCTACCATCGTGTCCATTCAGAAATCTATCATTTGCAAACTTAGGGGCTCAATCAATGCTTGGCACAAAACGAACAAGGTTCTGCTCAATAGCTCAATTCGCAAATTACCAAGTGTTTTTTGCTAGGCAACCCCCTGTAATTTATAGTGCTTTTTGAATTTGAATTTGACCGTTCCACCCAAATCCGGTTCATTAATGCTCCCTTGGCGGCAGATTTCCCCAAATCTTGCCCATAAATCGCGTCTTAAATGCCCGATGCCTGCTCCATTTGGTCTCAAGTAAAGCATCCCATCGTGAATAGTGACTTCAACAGTCACTTTCTGGCCAACCGCGTGGCAGTGCAGCCCCCTGTGCGCGGTCGCAGACCTTGTGACTCTTTGCTTCTACACGCAGCTCCAACATCGTGCAGCTCCCAGGTAGAATAGTTTATAGTCCCGTGCTTCCTTTCAACTGCCTGGAGCACTAAGACTGTACTCCCCTTGGCTAGTCAAGTGGTCGGACCACCTGTGTAAAGTTTCATCCTGTCATCCATCATGTTTCTTGGAAAATACCTAACTTTTATTGTTACGGGCGACATTGCGCATATTATCATTTGCAATGTGCTACCCTAGTCGATTCGCTTAGTAATGTGTGGTCCAAGCCAAGGCATGAGACTGATCAATTCACGACGATAGGCCTCAAATTTGTCATCGTGATCATGCGCAGCGGGTTCCACAGGGACACACGTACGAGAACCATCGCTTGTTTGTCTTTCTTTGGTCTTAGAGTGCACGGTGATTTCAGGATTTCTGCCACAATCCCGACACCTTTCGGAGCATCCCCAACAGTCAGGGCCTACGCGGCCTCTTCGGCGGTCATTTCTATTATTTCCATAACTTCCTTAGCTGCTTCCATCATGTCCGTCTAGAAATCTATCACTTGTGAACTCAGGGGCTCAATCAACGCTCGACACAAAACAAATAGGGCTTTGCTCAATAGTTCAATTCGCAAATGACCAAGTGTTGTTTGCTAGGCAGCTCCTTGTAATTTATAACACTTGTTGAATTTGAATTCGACCGTTCCACCCAAATCTGATTGATTAATGCTCCCTTGGCGATAGATTTTCCCAAATCTTGCCCATAAATCACATCTTAAATGCCCTTCTCCTGCTCCATTTGGTCTTAAGTCGAGCATCCCATCGTGAATAGTGATTTCAAAGGTCGCTTTCTGGCCAACTTGTGTGGCAACGCAGTCCCAGACCTTGTGACTCTTTGCTTCTGCGCGCAGCTCCAACATCATGCAGCTCCCGGGCAGGATAGTTTATAGTCCAACGCTTCCTTTCAACTCCCTGGAGCGCTAAGACTGTACTCTCCTCGGCTAGTCAGGTGGTCGCACCACCTGTGTAAAGTTTCATCCTGTCATCCATCATGTTTCTTGGAAAATACCCACCTTTTATTGTTACGGGTGGCATTGCGCATATTATTATCTGCAATGCGCTACCTTGGTCGATTCGCTTAGTAATGTGCAGTCCAAGCCAAGGCATGAGACTGATCAATTCGCGACGGTAGGCCTCAAATTTGTCATCGTGATCGTGTGCATCCTACCTTATCACCCTGGTCTTTTTACCGAGAAAATATTCCTTTATCTCGTCCTCCATCTTCTTGACTTTCACGTCTACTAGAGTGCTTTTATTCCTTAATCGTACCCTTTCTTCTTCAAGTTCTTGGAGCCTATAATTTCCCTGTTTGATTTCTTCTTCTAACGTTACGCGAACTGTCGTATCTATCGGTGCTATCATGCGCGGTCTAAGATTTTCATGTACTATATGGCTTACAGTGTTTGCTTTATACTCCAGCTCTGGTAGTGCCTGCGTGGTCAGGTTCTTGCACGTGGACCTATAAGCCCATAGAATCGCTAGTACGCGCAGGTCCTAGTCAGTCCGCTTTGCATTATGGACCTTGTTTAGCGCTTCGCGTACTTTGTTAAAGGATTCTGCGTGGATATCCTTATGCACTCTTGGTCTTTCCATACTTCTTGGTCCTAACCAGAGGGGTCATTTGTGCCATTGCTTTACCTGCACCTGCTTACTCATGGTGTCTCCTACTGCGAGGACTATGTGTATTCGTGTAGGTTTCCCACCATATCCCTGTATCCACCTGGATAGGTGGGTGCACGGGCCGTTTCGTCCGACAATCTTGCCTATTAATCACATTGGAGGCTTCCCAAATCATGTGCGCATCATTCTTCTGCAGTCGCGCCAATCCTCAAAACTTCGTTGGTGCGTACCCCACCATCTTGTGGGCGTAGCTCGCAATACCCATTTCAGAGCATCAAAGCATTGCTATTCCGGCACACCTCTTTCAAATTTGTTCAGGAAGTCATCCACCTCACTTAATCCGTCATATGTAGGCAGATCTCTTACCTCTGTTGCTACACAACGAAACGATCTTGTCATCATGTTACAGTTAAGCATGGTTACCTTATGTAATCGGTTCTGCCATCGTTCTATCTCCTCGTAAGAATTTGATGTGCAGGAGCTTTCGCGCTCCCATTAGATTTGACCATTCGTGGTTGGATTTACCCATTCTTGCTCCCATGTGGCTATCTTGTAGATGTATTCAAGATCATCGTCATTGCCATAGTCGCGCACTGGCTCCGTGTAGCGCGATCCTTCTGCAGGGTCTAAAGGTACCACTACGCACAAAGACTTTTTCTCAAAGATCATCTTGCACTTATTTAGATTTATCACTCCATTCATGTCAATGGCCCAATCTATTCCCAATAGCGCAGGGTAGGGATTGTTGTCATCAACAATCTCTATCACTTTGAAATCTGCTAGCGCGCTTGCTCCTTCGATATCTATTGTGATTCCCTACAATCTCCCCATAGGTAGGATCTTTTGCTGGTTCACCATTCGTAGTTGGATAGGAGACCATTGCAGCGCAGGCCTACCCATGCGCTCCCATGTTTGCTTTGGCAGGACGTTCGTGTCCGATCCTAGATCCAGAATCACTTGGTCCATCTCATATTCCCCAATCTGCATGGTTAATCTCATCTCCCTTCCTGTTCGCATCGTTTGCTTCTCGAGCTTTCAGACTACATGCAATTCTCTTGGCGTAGTCCCAACACATATGGTTTTGAGTTCTTGCAGCCTCTTTACAGCCTTGTTGTCGCGTAGCAAGTTCATGCATGTCTCCAAGAATGTAGTGAGCATCGATGGGTCCATTTCTGGCTCCAGTTTGTCTTTACTTCCTGAAGTGGAGGCATCAACGAAGCTTCTCTTAACTTCCATGAAGGTTTCCTTAGCGTGCTCCAAATCAAATTTTGGTTCCTTCATTGGAGCCTTGCGAACCCATGTACTTTCTTCAGGTTGCTTACCTTTGTCATCCCTTATCGTAATTCCACCTCGGAGCACGATATTTACATTAGGGTATTCCTTGTGTGGCTCAGACCTCATCATTTGAAGGTTTTGAGTCGAGGGAGGTTGGAGTGCTCCTTTATCGTGCATCCTCGCTATTAGTGTGGGATAATCCTCCATCTCATGATCAAATAACGTACAATACAAGCATGGTTGTTGTGTTGGATTCGTACAATCACGGGCATAATGCGCTAGCCCTCCGCAATTGTAACATATCAGCTGTCCGTGACCCCTTCTTGGTCCCCCTCCACCTTGGCCTCATCCGTGCCCCTAAAATCTGGTGCGTGCCATTCTTACATTTTGATCAAGGAGCCGTGTTTCGGCCTGAACTCTGTAGGTAGGAGTTTGATCCATCATCAACTCATAAATTCTACAAGTGCACTCATCATGTACCACTGACCTACAGAAATTACAGAATAACTACTGTGAATTCTGTGTATACTTCTATAATAGATGGCAGTTATCTATAGCATGCTTTCGTCCTATCTGACAAATCACACACCATAGTGCAGGCGCCATACTTTTTCCTGCTTGTGCCTCCAGTGTTAGTGGAATTGGCCCTCCTCTCGCAAGGTAATTCGCGAACACTGCGAAGTGGTCCTTGTCGTGCCCTTGGCCCTTGCATTTTATGCATCATACCTCATCACACATCTCTGGGTAGCTTGTCCTGTCTTGTTTCAAACTTTGCATCTCAAGGCACAAGTTTTTCAACTGCACGTGAATCTGCTGAAATCCCAGGTTGAGATCTTGTATCGGGGTCTCGTTGCGACCTCCAAGGCCTCGGCCTAAGTGCTTAGCCTCTGTTGTGACAATGCGTTCTGTAGATGCGACGTTAACAATGCTATAAACCATTCGCGGTGTTTCCCATCTGTTAACGTCATGTTTGCTTCAGGAATTGTGCACTTCAGTCTTTGATCCAACTCCCATAGGGTCTCACTTGGTAGCATTGTGATTTCCTTGAACCCAATGATTGACTGTGCCTCTGACTTTGGCCTGCTAAATTATTTGTTTAATGCAGCTTGGATATCCGCGATCCCCGCATTCGGATTGTCATTGGAATGCTTAATGTACCAGGTTAGCGCACGATCCTGTAGAGCGCTGACCAATGTTGCCTTCTTTATATTGTCATTCGTGACTCCCTATGCTTCCCATACAGCTTTTATCACGAATAAGAACTAGTCCAAATCTTCATTCCCTACTCCCTTGAACACTGGTAGCTTTATCGTGCTTTCCATACTGCTTCGCGGTGGTGGCAGAGGTGGTATGGGCGAAGACAGGGGTGAAGACGGTGAAACTGGTGGTGGTGTGGGTGGGGGTGGTATGCGTGGAATTCTCTGCCTTATCAGATTGATCACACTTCTTGGCGAGACCTTCGTGAGCTCTTCCTCACCCCCTCGCGGAGGTGAAATCAAGGGGCTAGTTTCTAGTTCTGTGCTACCTTCGTTTCTGTAGATTCTCCCACTTCGCGTAGCCCCAAACATCAATTTATCCACATAACTCATTTTTCACATAGTGGCATTTTAATCTAAGTGTTCAAAGATTTAACATACTTACCTCGCGGTCCCTTGAGGAAGTTTCATTCTACCTCGCTCTAACTGACTGAAGTATCTACCGCGAATTCAGTGATGAATCCTCCTATGATTCAATCGAGCTAGTGATCGACAACATGCGTGATCTTATCTTCCGATCCTTCCAGTATGCGCACCAATTCTGGAGTCCACAAAATAGGTCTGTTGAGTTTACACCTTCCTTGGCTATCTGCTAGCTTCGCTATCCACTCGTATAACTTAGTGGGTGATGAGCCCCGAATTGGGTAACTTATTGGGCTCATTTTTCCTAACTGTCCTTGATCAATCCACCATTTTTCATAGATTATGCATGTTTTTTGAGTATGTTTATGTTATTTGAATGAATAAGGGTGGTCACTTTACCAAGGAGGCTAATAGGTGGTTATTTCAGGTTTTTTGGACAAATTTTGGAGCAAAGCCAAGCAATTATGAGCTAGATGACAGCCAAGCATGAGGGAGCAAGGGTGAGGATTTGTAGGGAGGTTGTCTCTTGCATTAAATGGCCCTTCCTCGAAATATCCACCCTCAACTCAGAGCTCAGTAGGCCACCAAAACGAATCCTAAAGGCAGCCGAGCAGCTTTGTGAAGAGTGACTGTTTACTGGCAGTTTGAACATTCGAGTCCCTTGAGTTAAGGAGGGCTGCTAGGACCCTCGTAGTGCATAAATAGGAAGGCCTCAACCTTCGTAGTTTTTTTTTGGAACTATTGGGTTTTGCACCATAGTGCTATCATTATCTCAGCTCATTTTTTATAGCCACTGCTGTATAACTTTCTTGTGACATGATTATTTTTGAGGAATGAAGAGCAGCTTTGCTTGGCATCAGTTCTGAGTTTTCTTTAGGAGCCTATAGTTCTTGGGGTTGGGCCCAACCCAAGGCTTCCTTTATGTACCGTCATTTGCTTTTTATGTCTTTGCAAAATAATTTCTGTTAAGTAGATTAAAATCTTGCTGATTACCTAGGTCATTGTTGATGATTAGAAAGGATTTTTATGTTCAGATTGAGTTGATAGGTTATTAACAGTGAAGAGCTTCAAAAAAAGGCCATCAAGTGCCTCTGATTTCACCTCTCCCTCAGTGGGATCAGGAGCTTGGATCAAGGTGACCTTGCTGCCACCAAAAACACTGTCTTTGCTTCGCCATGCAATCATTAGTGTTTGATTTTTATTTGCAGAAGTTGGTTACATGTTCAGATTCTTGATTGCTTCGTTGCATAGTTAGTATACATGGTTTCAGTGCAAACAAACTTCTATTCATTATCTTTACTATTAACTAAGATCAGATTAGGTTAACGTAACTAGGTCTCTGATTTTCCAAGTCTTCATTGGTTCAGTTGGAGAAACAACTTGCAGAGCACCCGTACCACTTCTCTATCTGCCCATACTCCATCAATCCCATCTAATCCATCCCCTAATGCGGATTCTTGCCTCACGTTTGCCACATTTTCTCACATAACCCTAATTTTTGTGCAACATTGCTTCACTCCTCCTTGAACAAATCCAGCCATCTTCATCTCTCCTCAGCTCCATCCACCAAGTCCTGGATCTCCTCACACCCTTATCCTACCTCCATACTCACTCCTTCACCTTTATCACTCCATCCACCCTCCAAAATGCCATTTCTGAACATCCTGTAGAAAATATAGAACATCCTGTAGAACCCCTGAAGACTTCCTGTAGAAGCTCACAGACGCAGTTTCTTGACAGCCAAACTTTGCGAAACTCTTTGGAAGGGTGCTAGGGACCCCTTAGGCCCTCTTTGAACCTTCCCAACCATCTGCAAGCATTTCCTCTCGCCAATCCACCTCTGCACAGCCACAAAGCAGTTAAAAGCACAGGCATGATAATCTTGACAACTTATTCAAAAATACAAAAAGATGTTTTTTTTTTTTTTTTTTTTTTTTTTTTTCAGATGTTACTGCCAAAGTAGCTTAAAAACATGCATTTTACCTTCCTAGAAGTCAATGGAATCTCTTTTAGTAGCTTGCATCCTCTTTCTTACATCAGTAGGGCTAGCTGGTAAAATTAGGGTTTGCTAGGGTTTGCGTTTCCTTTCAGCTTTCCAATTTCTTTCTGCAAGTAGATTAGCTTTCTTTGAGTTAGCTTTCATCCATCAGTTAAAAAGATTCTTCTAAGAGTTCATAGAAGTTGGCTTAAGCTCCTAGCGGACTTGTGCTAGCTGACCAAGTGACAGCTGCGGCAAGAGCTAGTACTTGTGCATACAACACCATCGCTTCCAAGTTTGTTACGAACTACCGGGTTGATAAGAGTGAAGAAGGGAGTCCCAGGAGTTGCAGCATTATTGCTGCAATACTGGAGCCCACCATCGTTTTGGCGCCGTTGCCGAGGAAGCATCAGAGTATTTGTGATTGCTGCTTTTCTTCTATTTTTCTACTCCAATCTTCTGCTAAGTAGTTTATTTCAAGTTCAATTCTGCAATTTCAATTTTGCAAGCGTAGAATAGAATTTCAATTCTACAAGCGTAGAATATCATTTCAATTCTACAAGTGTAGAATAGCATTTCAATTCTGCAAGTGTAGTCTAGTGTTTCATTCCTGCAATTTGACTTCAGCAAAATAGATTAGTCCTTTCTTGCTTTCATTTCAATTCCGCATTTTCATTTCCGTAAGATATATTTTAGTTAGTTGCAATTCCATCTGTTTCAGTTTTGTAGGTATAAGCAGAAAAAACCAAAAGCAACCAAAAATCTTTTCATGCCTTGTAGGAACAGAGATAATACCAGAAAATTCCTACCCAACACCCCCACTACTTCATTGAGTCACCCTTCTCTCTTCTTTGGTGGCAGTGACCCAAAAGAACCTATAGGTGAACCTCCTGAGATATACGAAGAGCCTATAATAGAAGAAGAGCAAGAAAACATTCCTTTTGAGACCATGGCTGAAAAAAGAAACAATAGAGAAGATGATGAGAGAATAGAAGGTACCTTCCCCATCCGAGAGACCAACGGGGACATGAAAATGAAAAACGTAAGTCCCTCAGCCTTACCTCATTTCCATGGATTGACCACTGAAGACCCTGATACCTTCCTGTTTGAGTTTGCTGTCCTTTGCCGAACTTATGACTATGCTAAGGACAAGAAAAAGTTGAAGCTCTTTCCTTCTACCCTCATGGTTCATGGGGTTACTTGGAAACAGTATCACCACTTGGGCTTAGATGCAGCAAGCCTTTAACAACAAATACCGGGACTACTGTAGGTCAAAGGAAATAAAGGGAGAAATCTTTCGGATGACCATGGGAAATGATGAGTCTTTAGAAGACTATGAGGAAAGGTTCCAACTCAGCTATAAACGGGCCAAGTGCACACTTGACCCTGAATCTCTGTGTTAACACCCAGGTTGTTCCCTATGACTCCCAAGGGAATACGGCAGGGGTAACCACTAACCAATCTTTAGACCACAGTTTCTAGCCAAACTGTAATCAGAGAGGGCTCTCTCTTTATAATTTGTCTCTGTTTGTTAGTATTTTAGGCTAGCTATGTTGTTCAGACCTTTGTTTTGTGTTTGGTTGGATAATGTTTCAGTCAAGATATATGTGCTCTCATTAGAATGTTATATGTCATTAGGCAATGGAGTCAGTGGTCCTTTAACTGTTTTGAGGTGCTGTGTGATGCTGTAGTGATGCTGCAGAGCAAGGTTAGTGTCTGAGAAATAAACTTTCATAAAGTGATTGGGTGGGTTGTGTCCAGTTTATGCGAGGCAATTAAGAATCTTACAGTAAACTGTTAGAGAAAGACAATGAGAATATTGACCCAGGAGCATTTAAGAATTTCTAGGTGATATTCATACATATAGAATTAACAGCTACATGAGCAATTAAGAATTCATGTTCGTGGTTAATTGTGAAGACAAACATTCACAGCAGTAAAAATTGAGAACAAGGTGTAATGAAAAAATCCTGCACTATTCTTTTTCTTTACTGCTAGTTTAGTGTAACATGAAAATGATTTGATAAAAACAAGAACAACAAGAACAGAGATTTAGGAAAAAACTTGTTATTTCCTCAAACAGCACAGGAATTCTTCATCAACACATGAATAATCAGCAAGAGACCATAGTTCCAGGAAATCACTGAGCTGATCTAGCTCTTTGTATTAAACAATTCTGAAATACAGTCTACATGCCTCAGAGTGAAAAATTACCAACCCCTTATGCATTACTAAGGGGAGTATATATACAAAGTTTACATAAGAAAATATCTGCATGAAGAGTGAATGCTACATTAATAGCATGCCAACTGCTGGAGTGTAGCAGCTGAGAAAGTTAATGCTGTAATAACGTTTGTTGCCTTAGCTGTCAAAAATTGGTCAGAGCCTGTTGTCTTGCTGGCAGTTGGAGTCGGCTGATGGTACACTGTCAAAATTTTCGCATTTCTTTCACCTTTTGGGCTGGCCGTTGTTGTCTATGTGCTGAGTCACATTTCAGCTGCTTTTAATGCTAACTTTATTATGCTGTTTGTCTTGTAGTGACCTGGAGCTGGCAGTGACTGAACAACTGAAGCTACCGTGGCAGAATTTGAAGCATTGCTTGTCACCAATCCTCTTTGGGCATTTGATGCCTCCTATTCTTTATCAAGGTCTCATCGGCCTCTGTATATCTGTAGAAATTAGGAGGAGTCTCAAAAAGATGATTCACTTCATTCTCAATAAAGAACAGGCCTTCCAATTTGTCATATAAGCTCTGTCCTGAGGGAGGTCCTGTTTGTTCAGATGTACTGCTAGATGCAGTAATCTGATTCTCAATGTATGTTGCGATTCTGTTGGCAAATTGATCCTGGGAGACTAGTTTTCCTGCACCAATTAGGAGGCTGGGCAGGGCTTTTGCTTGCAGCACTGCCAACTTAACTTTGAATTCCTCCACATCTGCTGTGATCTCATAGCACTTCCTCTCCACAGTTTGCACATAGCTCCTGAGAGTTAGCACCTTCTTGGCAGTGAGGACAACCTCTGTTCTGTTGGGAATGCCTATGGCTGCCAGTTCCTCCTTTTCCTGCCTGTTCAGGAAGTCTATCATTCTCTTGGCCTCCTCTGGTTTGTTTTGCAGCAGTGTTTTGGCCTTATTAATCTCTATTTGTGCTTGGCCCAACAAGTCCATCTGTTCATGCATTGTTTTTATTGATCTCCATTGTTGAGTGATGGATTGGCCTATTTTGGCCCACAGAATCCTTTTTATGTCGGCCATGGTTGTTTCTAGATTCAGCTCTTTTTCTAAGACCTTTATCTTGTCCTTGAGGGCCTTTATCTCTCTGCCCTGTTCTGCCACAATTACCTTTGACTTGTCATATTTGGCATCCAGTTCTACCAATTTTGCCTTGGCCTTATTTATTTCATTGGCCTGGAGCTCCATTTCTTTGATGGCCCTGGTCAATTCTTCTACACTTTTTCTGGCTTCTGGAGCTGTTGTTGTTCCTGCTGCTTCTGTTGTGGGGGCCACTGCTGCCCCTGAAGTTGCTGCTGTTGTGGAAGTAGTTGGAGGAGCTTGGGAAGTGGATTCTCCCTGTTTATCTTGTAGTGCTCCTTCCAGCTCTTTCTCCAATTCCCTGATCCTCTGGTCTTGCTGCATTAGGAGGTCTAGTTGGTCCTCAGCCTGTTTTTGCTTTTGAAGTTCTGCTGTTTGAGGGTGCTCTGTGGGCTGCAGCTTCAATCTTTTCTTCAATGCATTGAGGTCATCATATTTCTTCTTCATGAGGGCCTTCACACCCGTCGGATCACTAGGATCATGTCCTAGATCAATGATGATCTCCTCAAGAGACTTTATTCTATTGTCTTTGGCCTGAGAGGACATTCTCTCAAAATCCAACTGGGTGTTGGTGTTTTTTAGGGACTCTTTCAGCTCATGGGCCATGGTGGCCTTCTCTACCAAGGTTGTATAGACCATCTCCCTAGCTTGCTTATGGAGTTCAATCTGGTCCATGGGATGTATATCTCTGGCTAGGACCTCCACCCTTGTGTTTACAAAATCTGCAGCTGTCTTAGGCTGCAGCCCTTTGGGCTTAAAGTGGCTGAGGAGCAATTTTTCCTGCTGAATGTCATATAACGACATTAGCCTTTCTTGCTGGGCTGGTGTTGCATCTATGAATTGCTTGTAGACCTCAGCCCTTAGCAGCTCATTCTGAGCTTTTATTTGTTTGAAAGAAGCCTTAGTGCTTTTGGGCTTCTTGGTCTGTTGGGAAGAGGAGGACACCTCTAAGCCAAGTTGTAGACCTTGCTCCTGCTGAAAGGAGCTTGTTCCTGTGCGCTGGCTGTCCTCCCTGTTTTTCCTTGAGCTGTCAAGGAATTCTTCAGTGATGTCTTCCACCTCTGGGGAGTCTAGCCTTTGCCTTTTGGCTTCTGTTTGCTGGGAGGATCCTTTAAGAGGAGTGGACTCTTCTCTATCTCTTTTTGTACCCCTTTCCTCATGTGCTGGGGTCTGCAAAATTGGGGCAGTCAATGGCTCTGTTTGAGGTGGTGGTGTTTGCATTATTGGAGATGCTGGCAGCCCAGTTTGTGGTAGGACAGTTTGCTCTTGCTGCTGTTCTGTTTGCTGCCTTGTTTGCTGCTCTGTTACAAGGGCAGGCTTTTCTTTCACTGCTTCTTCCTCTGCACCCATTATGCCTTTGCCTTTTTCTGTCGCGGGTGCTGATGTAGAGGGTGCCTGTGGTGCAGTCCTTGTGGCCGAGGTCCCTTCTCCTGCTGAGTGAGGCCGTTTGAGGGGTACCTGCTGCACAGAGTCTAGGTCAAAGGTCTTTTCAAGCTCCATCATATTCTTAAGCATTATTTCATCTTCAGTCAACTTTTCAACTAAAGTACCCTGTAGCCATTCTTGTTGGTTGGCATATTTCTCAATATGTGAGTATTGACAATGCCTATAACCTAGGAGTCTGTATTTGGTTCTTCTTGCAGAGATGACGCCCTCAGGGTCATAAGGGACCCACCGGAAACTGTATGACCGTTTATATTTGTCCTTGAGGATGAGGTCAGCATCTTCCCATCCTTCCTTTTTATTCATGATGAATGGGCCCAACTGGTGTTTGAACTTGAGACGAGCCTTCTTCCTGGATCTGTGGAAATGGGTGAGGTCAGACTGAATCAATTGCCTATAATATTCCAAGGAAAATATCCTCATGGGCACATACTTTGGGAGTCTGAAAGGACAAAGCTCACAGCCATAGATCCTGATGACTGTGTGTTCCTCATATAGGTACCAATCACCTATTTTACATTTCTTAGAGAGCTGCAGAGCCTTTTGTATCTCTGTTGACATTCTGGGAGGAGGGGACTTCATTAATAGGCAAGAGACTGGATACACAAATTGGTCGACAAACTCACAATAGGAATAGGGCGAGTTTGTGACATTGTGATAGACAGAGGTCCAGAAGATGACAAATCTTCTTTCCCCTCTATAATCCAGCTTTTTGATATAGCATGGAAAAGCTTCAGTCTGATAATACATGAAGAGATGATAAATATAGGCTGAGTACCTGAAGACACCCTGCCTCTCTACTTTGCTCAGCTAATCATGAATTTTATTAGCAATGAACTTGGCAAAGTTGTATTTGCGGGCAGGGGGTTGGCCTGGGCTGTAAACAACCAGCAATACTAGCATGGTTTGATCCACATGCTCACTGGTGCTGTACCCCAACACATAAGCAATCATGTCTAGGAGCAATCTGCCTACTTTAGTGAAGTGGACATCCAAGTAAGGAGGTGGCCCTGTAGGCTGGCACTCAGGTCTCATGAATGTCCTGGTGACCCTCTGAATCTCCTCACTGGTCATTTTGGTACCAATGTCCAGCAGATAGTTCATAGAGAATGGGAACAACAACTCTGTCTGGTCAAAATACAACATTTTATTGATGGTCTCAGGATTGATGTAGAAAAGGACCCTCCCAGATGGGGTGCTGATTGCCCTGTGGTGCACATCATAGTTCCCAGCACATAGGCGAATGATTTCAGGAAACACATTCACAGAGGGGAGACAATAGTATGGCAGGTTTGACTCCCAGATGCCATATGTGTCATGACCCATCAGATAGTCCTCTCTCAGCTGTCTGAAGGTTTGCAGAAAATCTCTGTTTCCCACATAGTCTTCAATAAGGTAGTCCTGGTCAGCAAGAGCTAAAGACTGCAGGTCTTTATTGGGTGGATTTAGTGGAGCAACACTGAGAGCTGTGGGTACAGGGGCAGCCATTGTATGGTTTGATTTGGAATGATATGAGTGCACTGGTTTGTAAAGCTTTTAAGAGCTCAAGTGTTAGGCCAACTATGGACTAAGTCTGCAATGCTTTTTATAGTGAAAACACAGGCTTGCTTCTGCAGTCTTGGTAGGTTCACAGAGATTGTGAATTGCTAGGGGTGACCTGCAGAGGGTGAGTGAGATTTACTTTGGTGGAAAAAATGCTGTTGGTCCACACCCGGCAAAAGGGAACAATGCCGGGCACCTTGAAGATAATTTCACAGTTTTGGCCCGCGAATTGCCTGTTTGAGTGCTGAATTTCAGGTTCTGAGGGTAAGCAGGTTGACTTGGCTCACCTTAGGTAGTAGGTGCAGATTTTATATGGAATTCAACAGGTGTTTTAATGGAAATTTACAGAAAGATGGTATGCATGGGCCAAACAGAGGAATTACGGTGAATACCTGGATGAAACACTTGAAAAGTCTGCAGGCCGAACTCTGGAGGTTGAATTGATGAATTTGAGCGGTTGGATTTTGAATTTGGAGGTCTGGAGGTGCTTTGGCAGCTGCAACGGCTATCTCTTCCTTTACGCGAAAATGACATAAAAACTGCCCAAAACATGACTTTAACGACAAAATTCGGAAAATATGGGTAATTGGCGCCTTTCCGCCGATGACGTCAGCATGACGTCATGGCGGGCCCGGGTACGGAGGATGACGTGGCTGCTGAGGTGTAAGCTAGGGTGACAGGACACGGTGGCGGCTGGGTAAGGTGGCAGGGCTCTGTGTCATGCTGACGTAGTGATGACGTAAGGGAAGGCGGTAAAGGAACGGTGGTAAGCGGGTTCCCCGCACCACCTTTGGGCAAAGGCGGTATCGGGGAGGGGGGCTCTGAACAACCCCACCGCCTGCCACGCGTCCCTTGTACGGGGCGGAAAACCACTTTCCCCGGACGCTAAAGGTCGGCAGGTCGGGGAGTGAAAATTACCGCCCACCGTTAGATCTTGAGCGGCGGGGATCGGATGGCTGGCGGGTCCTCCGACGGATCGTGCAGGTTGGGGGGTCCCGCTGGCCTATTGAAATATTCATTTAAATATTTTTGGTGGAAAACCTTAGGGTTAAGGGTTTTTTCATGTATTTTTTCGGGATTTTGGGTTTTTCAAGGGTTTTACAAGGGTTTTATAAGGAAAAAAGAGGTTTAGGAGTGGGTTTAGCAGGGGGAAGGGGCTTTCTGTGGCGTTTTGAGCAGAGGGAAGGTAAGGGTTTAGGGGAAAGGTTGTTTCTCATAACCAGAGGTTAGAACAGCCCCAAGACAGGGTTGACCACAGCCCCTGGTGGACTGAAGTCTCCTTAAACAACTTATTTGGCTATAGTGCCAAGGGGAGGGATATTTATACTATGTTTGGGGTTTATACACCATGGTGTTATACTAGTAGGGAAAAGGGCAGTTTAGGGGATTTAGATAATAGAAGTTAGGGGTTAATGTGAATGAGGAAAGTGAATGAGGAGTGATTTCATCAAGTGTATTTGAAAGTCACTTAGTTTAGGGAGTAGATCAAAATAAAAAGATTTTTAGACAAGAAATGTGGCTTTTAAAGGAACAAGAACCACCATGAAACCTCAGATCTTTTCATCAATCTTCATAGATGAAGGGATGTTAGTAATAAGAGTGAAAGGGGAAATTTGGGAAGTTAGACATGCTTCCTTGCTTTGCTGCAACCTGATGGAGAAGGGGAGCTTCTCAACCATTGATTTTCCTTTGTGGATGTTTCAACACACATTTATTTGCAAGGAATGATATTTATGCGACCCCAACTGCCTACCCATCTACTTGCCTAGCATTTTTTGTTTCTTCTTGGAGGGTGCACTTGGACTTGCAGTCCCTTATTTGCCTTTTATTTTCTTTGGCTTTTTTCTTTTGTTTTTCTATCTACTTCTACCCTTATTTCTTCCAAGGTCCTAGATTAAGCAGTTGGGAGCCTTTCTTCTCTACCTAAACTACTTGTCTGCCAAGATTAAACAGTTTGGAAAGACTTCTTTCTCTATTCTACAACTGAAAATTTAAAACATGGCATGACCCAGATTAGGCTGTTGGACCATCCATCAAAGTTTAGACAACATCAAGCTATATACACAGAATGTTTTCTCATGGAAATATGGGATCTTTGCATCATCAAAGCAGAGCATATTTGGACCTTTCCTTGCCAATCATGAAATATGAAACCTATTGGTATAGGTAGCTAACAGTGGCTCCACATGGGGGTGGTTTTTCATTTGAAAGACCAAGAACAACAGGTCAGAATTCCTTGGCCCTTGACTGCTTTTACCAAACTTGAAGTATGCTACTTTGAAATGCAAAATTGTGCTCTTATTTCTTGGTAGATCTCTGAACCTATTTACCTTTTGCTGATAGTTAATAAAACTTGAGAAACTGCATTTTTACATCTTAACAGAAAATAATATATACATCTGGATATGTACAAGGGAAACTCAGGCTGCACTTATGGGTAGCAGTCAAAATAGTGCTTCAGCATCCTGCCATTCACAGGACCTTCATCCAAATCAGTTTCATTAAGACTTTTAAGGAAATAAGTGTTGTTTCCTTGTACTGCTTGGACATCAAAAGGTCCTCCCCAAAGGGAATCAAATTTTCCATGTTTTCCTTTATCTTCCCTTCTTGAATCCCATTTGAGGACTTTGTCACCAATGTTGAAATCTTCTGCCTTGGTTCTTCTGTCAAAGGCCTTCTTTAATTTTTCTTGTAGAATTTGAACTCTGCTGAAAACTTGGTCTCTAGTTTGCTGTAAACATATTATTTGATTGATCCTTCTTTGCATATCATTTGGTTCAGCTTTGCTTTCTTGAAGCAGTTTCATGACAGGAACCCCTAGTGATGAAGGGAATTTGGCTTCTAATCCATAAACCAACTCATATGGGCTGGTCCCAATCGATCTTTTGGTTGTTAGTCTATCTGCCCATAAGGCATTAACCAACTTCTTATGCCAATTCATTTTGTTCTCTTCTAGCACTTTCTTTATAATGTTTACCAGGCTTTTATTTGATGACTCAACAAGGCCATTTCCTTGGGGATAGTATGCAGTAGAATGGCCCAAGGTAATGTGAAATTTATGGCAGAAATTCACCATCTTCTTGAATATGAAAGCAGCAACATTGTCTGTTATTATTTTGTCCGGACAACCAAATCTAGCCAATATGTTATTCTCCAAGAACTGAATGATTGTTGAATCATTTGCTTGTCTGCATGGAGCAGCTTCAATCCACTTAGTGAAGTAGTCTGTGGCCGTTAAGATCCATCTATGTTGGCCTGAAGATGAGGGATGAATTTCCCCAATGAAATCCAAGCCCCATTGTTGAAAAGGTCTCTCTGTTGCAATAGGCCTTAAGGGAAGTGGCAGTAATTGTCTCTTTCCCTCAAACACTTGACATTTATGACATGATGTGGTGAATTTCTTGACATCAGAGAACATGGTGGGCCAGTAGTAACCAGCCCTTAGTATTTTATCCACAGTGGACTTCCAATACAAGTGTCCACCACAGTCACCTGCATGAAATTCTTTTATGATATTGTCAGTTTCATTCTCAATTAGGCAGTTTAGCAATATCCCTTCATGGTTTTTCCAAAATAACTTTCCATCCATAACACAGAATTTAGAAGCTTTCATTTTTAAGAACCTACACTTAGTTCTGGACAGTCCTGGGGGAGCACACAGGTTTTGCAATACATAACATATATCAGAGTACCAAGGGGATTGTTCAAAGGCTACATTGATCTTTGGAGTCGCCAGCTCCGGTTCATTGTCGAGCTGGTTGATGTCTAAGGCTTGGAAGTTTGCTTCTGTCATTAGTTTGGCCAAACCTTGCCCTTTTATTAGTTTTGTAGGTTTTATCTCAATATCAAATTCCAAGATGTTGGCAATCTATTTTCCTCTTCTGCCCTCTAGGTTTTCTTGAGTGAGTATGTCTTTCACAATAGGACTTGGCACATATGCTACAACATGGGAATATAGGATATAGATCCTAAATTCTTTGATAGCCTTGACCAAAGCATAAGCTTGCTTTTCCATGATTTGATATTTTAAAGGTGCATCTCTAAGAGCTCTGCTAAAGAAAGCAATTGGCTTTTCATTTCCTTGGTCATCTTTCTGTAACAAAACAACAACAATAGTATGCTGGGAGGCAAAAGAGAAAATGATAAATTCTCTGTCAAATTGAGGATTGGTCAAGATCGGGGTTTGGGTAAGAGCCAAATTTATACCTTCAAAGGCTTGATTTGCTTCAACTGTCCATTTCACTTTTGAATCTTTCTTTAGCATGTTATTTAGTAATCTGATTAGTTCTGCTAAGTTTGGGATAAACCTTCTCAAGAAATTGATTTTTCCCAAAAATCCTTGCAATTCTTTGATATTTCTTGGGTGGGGCATTTGTAGGATAGCTTGTATCCTGTCTGGATCAATTCTAATGCCATCTTTTGAAATGATATGTCCTAGTAGCTTACCTTCCTCCAAACCAAATAAGGATTTCTTGGGGTTCAAGGAGATTCCATATTTCCTACATGTTAGGAAAATCTGCCTTAAATGTTTCAAATGTTCTTGATCTGATTTTGAGAAAGGTGTAAGGTCATCTAAGTAAATGACAAGGAAGTCATGAATCTCTTTGGCAAAAGCAATATCCATTGCTCTCTGAAAAGTTGCCCCTGCATTTTTCAATCCAAAAGGAATTTTTACATATTTGAAAGTTACCCATGGGGTTGTGAATGCAGTTTTGTCTTGATCATCAGGGTGTACTAAGATTTGATTAAATCCTGAGAATCCATCAAGTAATGAGATCCTTGAGGCCCCTACTACTCTTTGGAGAATGTGATCCATCTTGGGTAAGGGATAGTTGTCTTTGAGGGATACTTGGTTCAAATTTCTTAGATCCACACACAGCCTTATTTCACCAGTTTTCTTTCTTGTAGGGACTAAGTTTGAAATCCATTCAGAGAATCTGATAGGCGCTATGATGCCTGCCTTGAACATTTTCTGTACCTCTTGTTCCATTGCTGGAAGAAGCATAGGATTGATTCTCCTCAATTTTTGTTTAAAGGGTTTTTGATCAGGCTTGAGAGGGATAGTATGCTGGATAACAGAGGTATCATAGGACTTTAGGTCCTCATAACTCCATGCAAAAACATCCTGGAACTCTTTAAAGAGGTCAATGTATTTAGGCTTTTGATCAGGAGGTAGAGATGCAGATAATTTTATTATTTTGGGTTTGTCAATGGTACCAATGTTGCATTCTTCAATGGCTGCATTTAAGGGCTGCATTTTTGGTTTTCTGGGAATATCATTTGAATCAAAGATGTCCTCTAGTGGAGTTAGGCCTATTGGTAGAAAATTGTCTTTCAGCTCTATGATTTCAGTTTCAGCATTGGCCACTTCTTCACAACTGATTGGTTGAATTTGCTGAATGTTTTCCTTGTTGAAAATAGTTGGATTTAGCATTTGTTTTGCTGTTCTAGGTGATATTGGGTGGTTGATCTGTTCAAACTGTATTTGTGATGGACTTGCTCTTTCAAGTATTTGTGATTGACTTGCTCTATCAAGTATTTGTGATTGACTTGCTCTATCAGTGTCAATATTTAATCCTGCAAACTCTTGTTGCAGAGTTAAAAAATGGTTTATTTGCATATCATCCTCAAATACTTGCCAATCTTTAACATTGTTTGGAATGGAGGGTCTGTGTTTTATCTCAGCTGTGAAACAATTGTTAGGTTCCAATGGTAATTTGCAAGTACTAGCAAATGTGGCCAAACTATGAGCATGCAGATTGTGGGTTCTAGGAATTTTAGTGATTTGGAATTCAGCGAAAAAGTTTAGTACTTCAGCAACAGCAGACCTATAAGACCTTAGTCTTTTGTCATTTGTGACAAAATTTCCCTTCACTTGTTGAATAACTAAATCTGAATCACCCATGATTGAAACCCTGGAAGCTTGCAAGAATTTTACTAATTTGAGGCCTAGTAAAAGAGCTTCATATTCTGCCATGTTATTAGTACATCTGAAGTTTAATCTATAGGCTCTGCCTTCTGCATGACTGTTTTCTTTATTGTGTACCCACACTCCAGCTCCTGCCCCTAATTTGTTGACTGAGCCATCAGATTCAAGGAACCATAGAATATCTTGTTGTGAAGGAGATTTAATGATCTGTTCATGGCTGGCAATGTAAGTTGAAGTTCTGGTTTTTCATCTGGCTTGTCTTCTAGGACAGTCTCATCATTTGATTGAATATGCTTGACAACTAGAGCAGCAGCAGTGTCTAGTGATTGATTGACCGTTGTTTCATGGGTGGTAATTCTTTCATTAGAGTCTTCCTCTTGTATGAGTATCTTGGTTTCACCATCATTTTCTGAGAGAGTTGTGCTGTCATTGAAGAGAATGTATGAGTCTATGTCTGAATGGACAGCATATATGGGAAAGTTTTGAGGCTTTTCTTCACTGCTGACCATGTATTTCATGAGTGTTTCTCTGTATAGTCTTTTTGGTTGCCCAAAAACAGAGATGGTGGCATATGACATGTCTAATTGTAGGGAACCTTGGAGTTTAGCTCCCCATGATCTTGATAACAGCATCCCATACTTAGGTGGGATATCAGCAACTACAACATCCATTAGAATTGTTTTGTTTGGGTATTGAACCAGAGACACACATAAATTCTTTATGAGACCTAAACACTTGACTTGGCTGGAGTCAAAGGAAAAAAGGTCCTTGTATGGTCTTGTTATATCCAGATTCAATCTCTCCATGACTGCTTTTGGCATGAGATTGTGAGAGGCACCTGAGTCGAACATTGCATTATGTAATATTTTATCATGAATATGTAAGCTGACATAAAAAGGTAATACCCCTGTGACTACTGTTTTTCCATCCACTTCTGGGCCAAATAGTAATTCTGGGGTATCATCCAACACATTAACATCATCTTTGTTGCTAGTGAGTTGAAGGGACTTCTTGATCTGTTGTTTATAGATGTCATGCTTGGCTAGTTCTGAGAGAGGAATTGCTATCTTTAGTTTGCCAATTTCAGTTTCTAGATCAAAGGGTTTTTCAGATTGGGTCTTAGGGTTATGGATAACAGTCCTTTCCTTGTTCCCTAAATCTTCTTCTTGGTTCTTATCTTGATTTTGGGACTTGTCTTTTTTACTCATCTCTTGAGGAGTAACATTTAAATTAAGGTGAGAGGATGATGTAGCCATAGGCTGCTGTTTTAAGGACAATGGTTAAGTGATCTCTTCAATAATTACTTCTTCTGCAGGTGAATTTGTTTTGTCATTAGGCTTTGTGACTATGGCTCTTTTAGGCTGCTGATTATCCTTTATCTTTTCACGCTGATTTACATTCACAGTTCTGCTCCTTAGCTTGTATTGTTTATGGACTTCATAAACAGCAGTGTCATAGCCTTGTTTAAAGTCAAAGGATTCACCTGATTTAGTTTGGAACAGTTTGATTTCATCATCCTCATGATCTTCTTGTGTTAAGAAAACTTGACTTTCACCATCTAGACCCATTAGATTAATCTGAGAATCTTCATTGGGTTCAGTTGATGTGGAAGTCTCTGCATAATTTTCTTGGAAGGGGGGTCTTATGTCTTAGTCAGCACTGGTCTTGCCAACGTTTGGGTTTTGAGTTCTCCTAAAATTTGGATTCCTAGGAGGGTTGTTTTGTGGTGCTTCCCATGATGATTTTCTCTCAACCGATTCCACTCTATCACCCAATCTTTTCATTCCATTGAGTATTGCATCCAGCTTTTGATCAAAAGCAGAGGGTTCTTCTTTGAAGGCTGTTCTCTTTTCCAACCTTGCTCTGTTTCTTTTGGCAATCAGGTTAGCTTCCACTACGACAACAACCTTTTGGGCCTCTGCAAGGGTTTGAGGGTCTCTTTCCTTTAACTGATAGGCCATGTCAGGGTCAAAACCATCAGGGAATTTGTACAAAGCTAAATCAGGAGGGGGTCTTAAATTTTGTGGGATTTCATTATATACATTGTTGAATCTTGCACAATACTCCAAAACAGTCTCTTGGGGACCTCTTTTGATAGTGTCATATTCACCAAGTATGTGCAGAGGATCCTTCTTCTTCTCCCATCTGCTAGTAAAGGCTTGATAAAGCTCATTAGGAGTTGTGATGGAGTTTGCATTCAGGGATCTAAACCACGTTCTTACATCCCCAGTTAGGCTTTGAACAAACATCCTCATTCTCACACTGTCATCATCTATTTCATAGGTCTCAAAATGGTCTTGCATCCTTTTGGCATGCTGAACAGCTGTCAAAGGGCCAGTGGAGTCAAAATATGAGATTTTGGTTTGGTAATCCTGGGGTAGAGCTGCAGCATTAGCTGGTATTTGCAAGGGTGCATATCTGTTAGCCATATTCACAAGGTTTGGGGGATTTACAGGGGCAACTGGGATAAAAGGAACGGTGTGTACTACAGGGGTAACAGGTGTAGCAGCACCTGGGGTATTGTTCAAAGAGATATGTGCAGTGGGTGAAGATGTACCAGGAGGGCTTTGAGATGTAGATGGTGAACTGGGGGAGACAGGGGTAGAGCGAAAAAGAACCTTAATAGGGGTTGAAACAGGTTCAGGGTGAACTGTCTCAGGACTCAAATCACTAGGATCTTCCTGCCTTTGCTGCTTTCTAATTATTCTAGGGATTATATTAGGATTTTCAAAAACAACTTGTGGATTTGGGTCAGGGTTTGACCTAGTGTGTCTGGTTTCCTTTTTAGGAGCCAGTTTCTAAACTTCTTTTTGGTATTTTGCAGGATATTTTTGTGTCTACAGAGGCCAGACAAGATTTTGAACTTACTGTATATTTTCCAAAGCTAGCAGCAAAGGGAATGAGCAGCTTTCAAGAGATAAACAGGAATTAGAAAATCTTGAGGAAGTCCCCAGTGGAGTCGCCAATTATGTTAACACCCAGGTTGTTCCCTATGACTCCCAAGGGAATACGACCGGGGTAACCACTAACCAATCTTTAGACCACAGTTTCTAGCCAAACTGTAATCAGAGAGGGCTCTCTCTTTATAATTTGTCTCTGTTTGTTAGTATTTTAGGCTAGCTATGTTGTTCAGACCTTTGTTTTGTGTTTGGTTGGATAATGTTTCAGTCAAGATATATGTGCTCTCATTAGAATGTTATATGTCATTGGGCAATGGAGTCAGTGGTCCTTTAACTATTTTGAGGTGCTGTGTGATGCTGTAGTGATGCTGCAGAGCAAGGTTAGTGTCTGAGAAATAAACTTTCATAAAGTGATTGGGTGGGTTGTGTCCAGTTTATGCGAGGCAATTAAGAATCTTACAGTAAACTGTTAGAGAAAGACAGTGAGAATATTGACCCAGGAGCATTTAAGAATTTCTAGGTGATATTCATACATATAGAATTAATAGCTACATGAGCAATTAAGAATTCATGTTCGTGGTTAATTCTGAAGACAAACATTCACAACAATAAAAATTGAGTACAAGGTGTAATGAACAAATCCTGCACTATTCTTTTTCTTTACTGCTAGTTTAGTGTAACATGAAAATGATTTGATAAAAACAAGAACAACAAGAATAGAGATTTAGGAAAAAACTTGTTATTTCCTCAGACAGCACAGGAATTCTGCATCAACACATGAATCATCAGCAAGACACCATAGTTCCAGGAAATCATTGAGCTGATCTAGCTCTTTGTATTAAACAATTCTGAAATACAGTCTACATGCCTCAGAGTGAAAAATTACCAACCCCTTATGCGTTACTAAGGGGAGTATATATACAAAGTTTACATAAGAAAATATCTGCATGGAGAGTGAATGCTACATTAATAGCATGCCAACCGCTGGAGTGTAGCAGCTGAGAAAGTTAATGCTGTAATAACTTTTGTTGCCTTAGCTGTCAAAAATTGGTCAGAGCCTGTTGTCTTGGTGGCAGTTGGAGTCGGCTGATGGTATGCTGTCAAAATTTGCGCATTTCTTTCACCTTTTGGGCTAGCCGCTGTTGTCTATGTGCTGAGTCACATTTCAGCTGCTTTTAATGCTGACTTTATTATGCTGTTTGTCTTGTAGTGACCTGGAGCTGGCAGTGACTGAACAGCTGAAGCTACCGTGGCAGAATTTGAAGCATTGCTTGCCACCAATCCTCTTTGGGCATTTGATGCCTCCTAATTTTTATCAAGGTCTCATCGGCCTCTGTATATTTGTAGAAATTAGGAGGAGTCTCAAAAAGATGATTCACTTCATTCTCAATAAAGAACAGGCCTTCCAATTTGTCATATAAGCTCTATCCTGAGGGAGGTCCTGTTTGTTCAGATGTACTGCCAGATGCAGTAATCTGATTCTCAATGTATGTTGCCATTCTGTTGGAAAATTGATCCCGGGAGACTAGTTTTCCTGCACCAGTTAGGAGGCTGGGCAGGCCTTTTGCTTGCAGCACTACAAACTTAACTTTGAATTCCTCCACATCTGCTGTGATCTCATAGCACTTCCTCTCCACAGTTTGCACATAGCTCCTGAGAGTTAGCACCTTCTTGGCAGTGAGGACAGCCTCTGTTCTATTGGGAATGCCTATGGCTGCCAGTTCCTCCTTTTCCTGCCTGTTCAGGAAGTCTATCACTCTGTTGGCCTCCTCTGGTTTGTTTTGCAGCAGTGTTTTGGCCTTATTAATCTCTATTTGTTCTTGGCCCAACAAGTCCATCTGTTCATGCATTGTTTTTATTGATCTCCATTGTTGAGTGATGGATTGGCCTATTTTGGCCCACAGAATCCTTTTTATGTCGGCCATGGCTGTTTCTAGATTCAGCTCTTTTTCTAAGGCCTTTATCTTGTCCTTGAGGGCCTTTATCTCTCTGCCCTGTTCTGCCACAGTTACCTTTGACTTGTCATATTTGGCATCCCGTTCTGCCAATTTTGCCTTGGCCTTATTTATTTCATTGGCCTGGAGCTCCATTTCTTTGATGGCCCTGGTCAATTCTTCTACACTTTTGCTGGCTTCTGGAGCTGTTGTTGTTCCTGCTGCTTCTGTTGTGGTGGCCACTGCTGCCCCTGAAGTTGCTGCTGTTGTGGAAGTAGTTGGAGGAGCTTGGGAAGTGGGTTCTCCCTGTTTATCTTGTAGTGCTCCTTCCAGCTCTTTCTCCAATTCCCTGATCCTCTGGTCTTGCTGCATTAGGAGGTCTAGTTGGTCCTCAGCCTGTTTTTGCTTTTGAAGTTCTGCTGTTTGAGGGTGCTCTGTGGGCTGCAGCTTCAATCTTTTCTTCAATGCATTGAGGTCATCATATTTCTTCTTCATGAGGGCCTTCACACCCGTTGGATCACTAGGATCATGTCCTAGATCAATGATGATCTCCTCAAGAGACTTTATTCTATTGTCTTTGGCCTGAGAGGACATTCTCTCAAAATCCAACTGGGTGTTGGTGTTTTTTAGGGACTCTTTCAGCTCATGGGCCATGGTGGCCTTCTCTACCAAGGTTGTATAGACGATCTCCCCAGCTTGCTTATGGAGTTCAATCTGGTCCATGGGATGTATATCTCTGGCTAGGACCTCCACACTTGTCTTTACAAAATCTGCAGCTGTCTTAGGCTGCGGCCCTTTGGTCTTAAAGTGGCCGAGGAGCAATTTTTCCTGCTGAATGTCATATACCGACATTAGCCTTTCTTGCTGGGCTGGTGTTGCATCTATGAATTGCTTGTAGACCTCAGCCCTTAGCAGCTCATTCTGAGCTTTTATTTGTTTGAAAGAAGCCTTAGTGCTTTTGGGCTTCTTGGTCTGCTGGGAAGAGGAGGACACCTCTAAGCCAAGTTGTAGACCTTGCTCCTGCTGAAAGGAGCTTGTTCCTATGCACTGGCTGTCCTCCCTGTTTTTCCTTGGATTGGCCTATTTTGGCCCACAGAATCCTTTTTATGTCGGCCATGGTTGTTTCTAGATTCAGCTCTTTTTCTAAGGCCTTTATCTTGTCCTTGAGGGCCTTTATCTCTCTACCCTGTTCTGCCACAATTACCTTTGACTTGTCATATTTGGCATCCAGTTCTGCCAATTTTGCCTTGGCCTTATTTATTTCATTGGCCTGGAGCTCCATTTCTTTGATGGCCCTAGTCAATTCTTCTACACTTTTGCTGGCTTCTGGAGCTGTTGTTGTTCCTGCTGCTTCTGTTGTGGGGGCCACTGCTGCCCCTGAAGTTGCTGCTGTTGTGGAAGTAGTTGGAGGAGCTTGGGAAGTGGATTTTCCCTGTTTATCTTGTAGTGCTCCTTCCAACTCTTTCTCCAATTCCCTGATCCTCTGGTCTTGCTGCATTAGGAGGTCTAGTTGGTCCTCAGCCTGTTTTTGCTTTTGAAGTTCTGCTGTTTGAGGGTGCTCTGTGGGCTGCAGCTTCAATCTTTTCTTCAATGCATTGAGGTCATCATCTTTCTTCTTCATGAGGGCCTTCACACCCGTTGGATCACTAGGATCATGTCCTAGATCAATGATGATCTCCTCAAGAGACTTTATTCTATTGTCTTTGGCCTGAGAGGACATTCTCTCAAAATCCAACTGGGTGTTGGTGTTTTTTAGGGACTCTTTCAGCTCATGGGCCATGGTGGCCTTCTCTACCAAGGTTGTATAGACCATCTCCCTAGCTTGCTTATGGAGTTCAATCTGGTCCATGGGATGTATATCTCTGGCTAGGACCTCCACCCTTGTCTTTACAAAATCTGCAGCTGTCTTAGGCTGCGGACCTTTGGGCTTAAAGTGGCTGAGGAGCAATTTTTCCTGCTGAATGTCATATACCGACATTAGCCTTTCTTGCTGGGCTGGTGTTGCATCTATGAATTGCTTGTAGACCTCAGCCCTTAGCAGCTCATTCTGAGCTTTTATTTGTTTGAAAGAAGCCTTAGTGCTTTTGGGCTTCTTGGTATGCTGGGAAGAGGAGGACACCTCTAAGCCAAGTTGTAGACCTTGCTCCTGCTGAAAGGAGCTTGTTCCTGTGCGCTGGCTGTCCTCCCTGTTTTTCCTTGAGCTGTCAAGGAATTCTTCAGTGATGTCTTCCACCTCTGGGGAGTCTAGCCTTTGCCTTTTGGCTTCTGTTTGCTGGGAGGATCCACTAAGAGGAGTGGACTCTTCTCTATCTCTTTTTGTACCCCTTTCCTCATGTGCTGGGGTCTGCAAAATTGGGGCAGTCAATGGCTCAGTTTGAGGTGGTGGTGTTTGCATTATTGGAGCTGCTGGCAGCCCAGTTTGTGGTAGGACAGTTTGCTCTTGCTGCTGTTCTGTTTGCTGCCCTGTTTGCTGCTCTGTTACAAGGGCAGGCTTTTCTTTCACTGCTTCTTCCTCTGCACCCATTATGCCTTTGCCTTTGTCTGTCGCCGGTGCTGATGTAGAGGGTGCCTGTGGTGCAGTCCTTGTGGCCGAGGTCCCTTCTCCTGCTGAGTGAGGCCGTTTGAGGGGTACCTGCTGCACAGAGTCTAGGTCAAAGGTATTTTCAAGCTCCATCATATTCTTAAGCATTATTTCATCTTCAGTCAGCTTTTCAACTAAAGTACCCTGTAGCCATTCTTGCTGGTTGGCATATTTCTCAATATGTGAGTATTGACAATGCCTATAACCTAGGAGTCTGTATTTGGTTCTTCTTGCAGAGATGACGCCCTCAGGGTCATAAGGGACCCACCGGAAACTGTATGACAGTTTATATTTGTCCTTGAGGATGAGGTCAGCATCTTCCCATCCTTCCTTTTTATTCATGATGAATGGGCCCAAATGGTGTTTGAACTTGAGGCGAGCCTTCTTCCTGGAGCTGTGGAAATGGGTGAGGTCAGACTGAATCAATTGCCTATAATATTCCAAGGCAAATATCCTCATGGGCACATACTTTGGGATTATGAAAGGACAGAGCTCACAGCCATAGATCCTGATGACTGTGTGTTCCTCATATAGGTACCAATCACCTATTTTACATTTCTTAGAGAGCTGCAGAGCCTTCTGTATCTCTGTTGACATTCTGGGAGGAGGGGACTTCATTAATAGGCAAGAGACTGGATACACAAATTGGTCGATAAACTCACAATAGGAATAGGGCGAGTTTGTGACATTGTGATAGACAGAGGTCCAGAAGATGACAGATCTTCTTTCCCCTCTATAATCCAGCTTTTTGATATAGCATGGAAAAGCTTCAGTCTGATAATACATGAAGAGATGATAAATATAGGCTGAGTACCTGAAGACACCCTGCTTGTCTACTTTGCTCAGCTAATCATGAATTTTATTAGCAATGAACTTGGCAAAGTTGTATTTGCGGGCAGGGGGTTGGCCTGGGCTGTAAACAGCCAGCAATACTAGCATGGTTTGATCCACATGCTCACTGGTGCTGTACCCCAGCACATAAGCAATCATGTCCAGGAGTAATCTGCCTACTTTAGTGAAGTGGACATCCAAGTAAGGAGGTGGCCCTGTAGGCTGGCACTCAGGTCTCATGAATGTCCTGGTGACCCTTTGAATCTCCTCACTGGTCATTTTGGTACCAGTGTCCAGCAGATAGTTCATAGAGAATGGGAACAACAACTCTGTCTGGTCAAAATGCAGCATTTTGTTGATGGTCTCAGGATTGATGTAGAAAAGGACCCTCCCAGATGGGGTGCTGATTGCCCTGTGGTGCACATCATAGTTCCCAGCACATAGGCGAATGATTTCAGGAAACACATTCACAGAGGGGAGACAATAGTATGGCAGGTTTGACTCCCAGATGCCATATGTGTCATGACCCATCAGATAGTCCTCTCTCAGCTGTCTGAAGGTTTGCAGAAAATCTCTGTTTCCCACATAGTCTTCAATAAGGTAGTCCTGATCAGCAAGAGCTAAAGACTGCAGGTCTTTATTGGGTGGATTTAGTGGAGCAACACTGAGAGCTGTGGGTACAGGGGCAACCATTGTATGGTTTGATTTGGAATGATATGAGTGCACTGGTTTGTAAAGCTTTTAAGAGCTCAAGTGTTAGGCCAACTATGGACTAAGTCTGCAATGCTTTTAATAGTGAAAACAAAGGCTTGCTTCTGCAGTCTTGGTAGGTTCACAAAGATTGTGAATTGCTAGGGGTGACCTGCAGAGGGTGAGTGAGATTTACTTTGGTGGAAAAAATGCTGTTGGTCCACACCCGGCAAAAGGGAACAATGCCGGGCACCTTGAAGATAATTTCACAGTTTTGGCCCGCGAATTTCCTGTTTGAGTGCTGAATTTTAGGTTAAGCAGGTTGACTTGGCTCACCTTAGGTAGTAGGTACAGAGTTTATATGGAATTCAACAAGTGTTTTAATGGCAATTTACAGAAAGATGTTATGTATGGGCCAAACAGAGGAATTGCGGTGAATACCTGGATGAAACGCTTGAAAAGTCTGCAGGCCGAACTCTGGAGGTTGAATTGATGAATTTGAGCGGTTGGATTTTGAATTTGGAGGTCTGGAGGTGCTTTGGCAGCTGCAACGGCTATCTCTTCCTTTACGTGAAAATGACATAAAAACTGCCCAAAACATGACTTTAATGACAAAATTCGGAAAATATGGGTAATTGGCGCCTTTCCGCCGATGACGTCAGCATGATGTCATGGCGGGCCCGGGTACGGAGGATGACGTGGCTGCTGAGGTGTAAGCTAGGGTGACAGGACACGGTGGCGGCTGGGTAAGGTGGCAGGGCTCTACGTCATGCTGACGTAGTGATGACGTAAGGGAAGGCGGTAAAGGAACGGTGGTAAGCGGGTTCCCCGCACCACCTTTGGGCAAAGGCGGTATCGGGGAGGGGGGCTCCGAACAACCCCACCGCCTGCCACGAGTCCCTTGTACGGGGCGGAAAACCACTTTCCCCGGACGCTAAAGGTCGGCAGGTCGGGGAGTGAAAATTACCGCCCACCGTTAGATCTTGAGCGGCGGGGATCGGACGGCTGGCGGGTCCTCCGACGGATCGTGCAGGTTGGGGGGTCCCACTGGCCTATTAAAATATTCATTTAAATATTTTTGGCGGAAAACCTTAGGGTTAGGGGTTTTTTCATGTATTTTTTCGGGATTTTGGGTTTTTCAAGGGTTTTACAAGGGTTTTATAAGGAAAAAAGAGGTTTAGGAGTGGGTTTAGCAGGGGGAAGGGGCTTTCTGTGGCGTTTTGAGCAGAGGGAAGGTAAGGGTTTAGGGGAAAGGTTGTTGCTCATAACCAGAGGTTAGAACAGCCCCAAGACAGGGTTGACCACAGCCCCTGGTGGACTGAAGTCTCCTTAAACAACTTATTTGGCTATAGTGCCAAGGGGAGGGATATTTATACTATGTTTGGGGTTTATACACCATGGTGTTATACTAGTAGGGAAAAGGGCAGTTTAGGGGATTTAGATAATAGAAGTTAGGGGTTAATGTGAATGAGGAAAGTGAATTAGGAGTGATTTCATCAAAGTGTATTTGAAAGTCACTTAGTCTAGGGAGTAGATCAAAATAAAAAGATTTTTAGACAAGAAATGTGGCTTTTAAAGGAACAAGAACCACCATGAAACCTCAGATCTTTTCATCAATCTTCATAGATGAAGGGATGTTAGTAATAAGAGTGAAAGGGGAAATTTGGGAAGTTAGACATGCTTCCTTGCTTTGCTGCAACCTGATGGAGAAGGGGAGCTTCTCAACCATTGATTTTCCTTTGTGGATGTTTCAGCACACATTTATTTGCAAGGAATGATATTTCTGCAACCCCAACTGCCTACCCATCTACTTGCCTAGCATTTTTTGTTTCTTCTTGGAGGGTGCACTTGGACTTGCAGACCCTTATTTGCCTTTTCTTTTCTTTGGCTTTTTTCTTTTGTTTTTCTATCTACTTCTACCCTTATTTCTTCCAAGGTCCCAGATTAAGCAGTTGGGAGCCTTTCTTCTCTACCTAAACTACTTGTCTGCCAAGATTAAACAGTTTGGACAGACTTCTTTCTCTATTCTACAACTGAAAATTTAAAACATGGCATGACCCAGATTAGGCTGTTGGACCATCCATCAAAGTTTAGACAACATCAAGCTATATATATAGAATGTTTTCTCATGGAAATATGGGATCTTTGCATCATCAAAGCAGAGCATATTTGGACCTTTCCTTGCCAATCATGAAATATGAAACCTATTGGTATAGGTAGCTAACACTCTGAAGCTGGTTCTGCTCCGAGGAGTCCCTGAAGACCTTCTAGATACCCTTCATATGCTAGTTGGAGGAGACATCTACCAACTACCTTATGAAGACATAAAGACTGTGTTTAGAAACCATTCTAGGGCAGTCCGGAAAAGAGGTAGGGGGAATCCACTCTCAGCCAGTACCACCTTCTCCAAGCATGAGTTTGCTAATCAGATGGAAGACCTCAAAAGTGAGATGAGACAGACCATTGCCATGCAACTTGATACTTTCCGAATCTAATAAAAGAAAGAGGAAGCTGAGAGGGCTTTGGCCATTTTTTGTCCCAGATGTACGAGGAAGCACCCTAAGAATGAGTGTCCATTGCACTCAGTAGAGGTATGTTTCGTTTGCGAGGAAAACCACCCCAAAAACTAATGCCCAACCTTACTCAGATTTAAAGCCATGTACCAAGGGACCGAGGCAACCACTGAACCTCTCTACTTCCTCAACCAAAGGAGGCCGCATGGGCCCAGACGTTACCATCAAGGGATGCAAGGGACATCCCAAGCTTATTATAGCCCCAACCAATCTGCTCACATACCTTCTTGGGGTCCCCCTGCTCATCCTTCCTGGTCCGCACCTCCTCCGTGGTCTTATCCATCTCAATACCATACTCAACCCACTGCTCATTCGTTTCACTCACATGTCCAGCCACAACCTCAGTGGAATGCACCTCAACCGGGGTGGAGGCCCCAATACAATTCTCCTCCCACCATACTGTCTCCACCACCGGCTCAGCCACAACCATTACCTCCTGCTCCTCCAAGACAACCCAGATGCCTGCTCAACCGAACCCGAACCCCAACAACCGATAGGCCCAGTAGGTATACACTGGGGAGACAACATGCCCTACCTATGCTGTGGAGATCCAGGAGATCAACCTGCGATCTGGGAAGACCCTTCCAGATCGCCAACCTCCTCCCCGGAGGACGAGGAAGAGAAACAGGAGAGTGAACCCAAAGCCATTCCACCCTTTCCTGAGTGACTAACAGTAACCACGCAACCAAACCCAGAGGAGACTGAACTTCTGGGAGAACTTAAGAAGTTGTGTGTGAAAATACCACTTCTCCAGGCCATGAAAGATGTACCAATATACAACAGATTGATTAAGGAGAAGTGTTTCAGGCACCCAGGCAGGCGAAAGAGAGATTCATCGACTATCAATGTCATAGGACAATTGTCCGATCTAATGTTGGGGCAAGTAATTTGTCCAAAGTATTTGGACCCTGGGAGTCCTGTAGTTGATGTCCACATCAATGGAACCATTATCCCCCATACCTTGATTGATCTAGGGGCTTCCATTAATGTGATGACCAGGGACACCATGCTTAAATTCAACCTTTAGAGTTCCTTAAGGAAGACCTCGACAATCCTGCAGTTAGCAGATCGCTCCACCGTGACTCCCGAAGGGATTGTGGAAGATGTCTTGGTCTCCATCGAATCTTGGGAGTACCCTACAGACTTCTTGGTCCTTCAGCCAAAGGCAAAGCTCACTAGACACCCCCTAATTTTGGGAAGGCCTTGGTTAGCCACTGCGGATGCTTACATCAGTTGTCGAGCTGGAAGCATGACCATTAAGAATAGGCCTATGTCCAAGCAGCTAGTTCTATACCCTCCTGCCCAACCTCTGCTAGAACATGACTTACCACTCTGGTTGGAAGAGGGAGATGAGGATGAGGTCTACTCTGCACCATTGTGCACAGTATAAACCACCAGGGGAGGCCCTCGAACCGAGGATGACTTGATTGAGAATTTGATTCAAAATCCACCTCCCAGTGCACTGTCCTTAGAAGAGTTGGTGGAGGGTACCCAAGCCAACACTTTAGTGGACCTCTGTGTGACTGATCCGACCTCTCCCAGAATTAAGAATGTGGAATTTGGCCTCGAAATAACCTTAAAGATCAGCTCCTCCCTATCTCCCTCCCAGGAGAAGGAGTTGTGTAGCTTACTGAACAATCATCTGGATGTTTTCGCTTGGAGCTATAAGGAGATGAAAGGAGTCCATCCGTCGGTCTGTACCCATCACATCTACATTAAAGAATATTGTAAACCAGTCAGGCAGCCTCAGAGGAGAATGAACCCAACCCTTAAAGACATTATCAAAGAAGAATTTCAAAAATTGTTGGATGCAGGATTCATCTACCCCATCTCCGATAGTGAGTGGGTCTCACCTCTAGTGCTTGTGCCCAAGAAGAATGGGAAATGGAGAATCTACGTAGATTACCGAGAACTTAACAAAGCTACCAAGAAAGACCATTTCCCTTTGCCTTTAATAGATCAAGTGTTGGATGGACTGGCAGGGAAGAAGTTCTTCTCTTTCCTAGATGGGTTCAGCTGGTATAATCAGATCCAAATCAGCCCAAAGGACCAAAATAAGACCACCTTCACTTGTCCATGGGGTAACTTTGCCTACCGAGTCCTTCCCTTTGGGCTATGCAATGCTCCCGCCACTTTCTAGAGAGCAGTATTGAGCATATTTTCTGAGTTGGTCCATGATTCGGTAGAAATCTATATGGATGACTTTACTCCTTACGGGTCCAACTTCCAAGAAGCATTGACTAACCTGGGAAAAGTTATAACCAAGTGCATTGAGATGAACCTGTCCCGAAAAATGTGAATTCCTGATGACTGAAGGGACTGTGCTAGGTCATACCATTTCTCGGCAAGGATTACAGGTGGATCCTAACAAGATTGCTATCATCCAAAAGGTCCCACCTCCTCAAAAGGTGAGAGATGTTCAGAGTTTCCTAGGCTTAGCAGGATATTATCGAAGATTCATTAAAGATTTCAGTAAGCTAGCCTCGCCATTGTTTGGCCTCTTAGGGAAAGATGTTGAGTTTAAATGGACTGACGACTGTCAAGGGGCTTTGGATGAGTTGAAAGATAAGCTGGTGTCCGCCCCGATCTTAAGAGGTCCAAACTGGGCCCTACCTTTCCACATCCACACTGATGCATCAAAAAAAGCCATAGGGGTAGCCTTAGGACAAGTTGAGGAGAAACTACCATATGCCATATACTTTGTCAGCAAAAACCTGTCCAAGGTAGAAATGAACTATACTGTAACCGAGAAAGAGTTCCTGGCCGTAGTCCATTCCCTAAACAAGTTCAGGAAATATATCACTGGTTATCAAACATTTGTACACACTAATCATGCTGCGATTAGATACTTAATGAATAAGCCTGATGTAAATGATCGTATCATTAGATGGTTACTTTTGTTGTAGCAATTTGATTTGACTATTGTCGACAAGCTAGGTAAAGAAAATGTTGTTGCTGACTTCTTGTCTAGATTGGATTTTCCCGCAGGTGAAGAAGGGACAGTGGATGACCAAATGCCAGATGAACATCTGTTTGCTATCTTAGTACTCTCTCCATGGTTTTCTGATATAAAAAATTACTTGGTCTCAGCATAGTTACCTCCACATCTATCCTCAAAGGAGAAGAGCAGAATTGTGAGGAAGAGTGCCCCGTTCACTTGGATCGGGGGCAACCTGTTTAAACTTGGCCCAGATCAGATCTTGAGGCGTTGTGTTAGGGAGGAGGAAGTCTTTGACATCCTCCTAACTTGTCATGACAGACCTTGTGGAGGCCACTTTGCAGCAAAAAGGACTGCCTTCAAAATTCTACAAGCAGGCTACTATTGGCCTACTCTTCACCAAGATGTCAAAAGATACATCAGCCAGTGTGACCGATGTCAGAGGATGGGGAAATCGACTCCAAGGGATGAAATGCCTCTCCAACCTCAAGTGACCTTCGAGCCATTTGAGAAGTGGGGCATGGATTTTGTGGGTCCTATCAACCCTCCTTCAAAGCAAAGGTCTTATATCATTGTGTGCACCGGCTATCTGACAAAGTGGGCAGAAACAAAGGCAATCAAAGCAGCAACAAAAGAAAAGGTGGTTGAGTTTTTAAGGGAAAATATCTTCTACAAGTTTGGCTACCCAAGAGAGTTAGTCACCGATAAAGGAAGCCAGTTCACCTCCAACCTGATTGAATGCTTGCTCACTCATCACAAGATCAAGCACAGGACTTCTGCCCCATATCATCCTCAAGCAAATGGGTAGGTGAAGTCACTAATAGAGCATTGGAAGGGATTTTGACTAAGGTGGTGAGCAGCAACAGAAAGGATTGGGAAGATCACCTGGTTGAGGCCACCTGGGCCTACAACACCACTTGGAAGACTACAACAGGTTTCACACCTTATGAGCTGGTCTACGGGAAGAAAGCTTTGCTGCCCATAGAGTTCGAGTACAATACATTGAGGGTGGAAGCTCAGTTGGACTTGGATCTCAGCCATGCTCAACGTCAAAGATTACTGCAGCTGAATGGATTAGATGAACAACGAATGTAGGCCCTCCTCCACTCAGAAGTAGTTCAACTTTAGAGGAAAATATGGCATGACTAGCACCTTAATGAAAAGAAATTCTAGCCGGGAGATTGGGCGCTGCTGTAAGACTCAAGATACAAGGATTTCAAAGGGAAGCTGAGGACAAGATGGTTAGGACCATATACAGTGGAGAAATGCAATGACAATGGTTCAGTCCTTATCAGGCTCATTGATGAAGAGGCCATCCCCATGCTTGTCAATGGGCATCGATTGAAAATCTACAGGAAACCCCTTTCGAGGCAGGAGTTCATTGAAACTTTGGAAAAATCAGTGCTGGTAGTGGAGTAGGGCTCTGCCTCTATTCCGCCCACACCTTGATCATAAAAAAAAAGAAGAAGGAATAAATAGATCCTTGGGGTGAAAACCTCTTTGAGGTGCCCAGGGCAGATAGTGGGGGTGAAAAC
Source organism: Pinus tabuliformis (assembly GCA_031772625.1). Lineage (NCBI taxonomy): Eukaryota > Viridiplantae > Streptophyta > Pinopsida > Pinales > Pinaceae > Pinus > Pinus tabuliformis. Next base: position 1,032,320,576 of record CM062815.1, read on the forward strand.
CTCATGGAGGCGCCCTTGCTGTCCCTCAGAAAATAAAGAAATGGAATAAAAAAAATATCCTTGGGTGAAAACCTCTCTAAGGCGCCTAGGGCAGATAGTGGGGGTGAAAACCTCATGGAGGCACCCCTGCTGTCTCTCAAGAAAAAGAAGAAAAAAGAGAAAAAAGGAATAAAGAAAGAAAAAAAGAAAAAGAAACAGGTCTAATCTCTGTAAAATTATTGCAGGTTGTAGGGAATACATTGCAGATAAAGAAGGTCACGCAAAACGAGGACAGGGGTCCATACCAGGCTACAAGACATCCTTACAGACACTCCCTCCATAGCCACTCGCTTTTCCCAGGATTTGATCACATTTGGGTTGCGATTCCACCTTCTACAGGAAGTTTTGGGCTTTCTACAGGAAGTTTTGGGGCTTTCTACAGGAAGTTATGCATTTCTACAGGAAACACCCTGTAGAGCCTTAAGGCAGGCCAAATTCGATTTTGGAAGGGGATTTGAAGCTTGGAGTCTGTTGATTAGGCCTGCAGCCACCCCTCTCTTCCATCCATCACTTGTTTCATCTCTTTCCACCGCCATTGCAACCATCTGGTTATGTATTCCTGCACAGTCATACAAAGAGCCCTGTTTTCCTCAGATTGAATTTTTTTTCCAAGTAACAAATCAAGCACACAAAGGCTCGCACACTCTACCTGTCAAAGCCCCATCAGGACTCTTCATCCGCGAATACAACCTTGCTTGTTTAAGCATGCATCCCAGGAGGAGAAGCAGCTACAGGATATCCTACAAGAATCCTGTAGTAGCTGATCCGTCTAGAGCACATACTCGGGAGTCAGTAGTAGCTGAAATCGACACAGGGGACATGTAAAAAAGCTCTGCTTGGACATGAAAACATCCTCGACAGCTGAAATCAGACAGAACTTGTGCATGCAACATTTACAACCAGAGGATCGGGTTCCAAAGCCGTGCATACAACATCAGCGAATGAAAGAATGGGTTCTAGCACCTGTGCACGAGGCAGCAACAAGTGAAGCAGTCGTTCCAAGTCCTGAAGCCTGCAGAACACGTCCACGGCCACACAGGTAAGTGTCTAACCTTATTCGTCAAATTGCACAGACTATATTCCAGAAACTGCATGTCTGTGAAATGGTTTGGATTGAACGAATTCGGTGGCCAGTCAACTGGCCACCCACAGTCAGTCGAATGGCTTCGTGGGATCTGAACAAGCTCAGTTATGTTTGAATTCACCAAAGAGACGTGAAGCCGACACGTGGGAAGTGTCCATTCGAGAATCGGCGGGATTGGTAGGGTGGCGGCAGTTAATGGCAGAGGAAAGGTTATGGCGGTCAGAGACACGCAGAGGAATGATGGCTGTGACGTTGGCTAACGGATTGGCCTGGCCACCTCACCCCCCTCACCGTGAATTTTGTCGTAATTCAAAAATGCTCGGCCGAAGAACTCACGTTAACTGCTGCTCATTTACATTTGCAACCGTTCTCGGCGAAGTACCCGTCCTCCTCCTCCATAGTCTGTTAGCCCGAGCTTTTCGGCTTGTTTCAAAATCCTCCTGCATCCCATGCTCGTTCAGAAGCACCGTGACATCCTATAGAAGTCAGCAAAGCATTCTATAGGAAGAGGCTCTACAGGAAACACGACATAGCCTCTCGGAGCAAAGAAACCTGGACTTTCTGCGTCGAAATTGGAGTTTCTAAGAGAGGTAGGCTCGAAAACACCCTTCCAATGCATGGTATATGTCGAAAACATGGTGAATTGAGATGTCTTGAATTGGAGGGTTAGAGACAAGTCTGCCTATGAGTCGAAATAGTAGTTTACTTGTGGTTGCATGAAATTTCTTCGTTGGTTTTGCATCCAAGTTTTTCTCCACGGTTCCTGAAGAAAATTCCTCCTGTAGAAAAGTTAAAGCACTGTCAGGGCTAACCTGTGTAAGAAAAATGTGAATTTTACATGGTTATATGTATGCTGGGGGGTGGAAATTGAGCTCTGCACTCTGTCTGGGGAAACCAAAGTCTTCCTTCTGTACACAGACAATCAAGTTTTTAAAACCAGGGAACTGGTGCAAGGTTAAAACATAAACACCTGAGGGATACTATCTTCAAGTTCGAAGAAGGAAACCATAAAACAACAAGTCCTCTCTGCTCAGAGCACAAAACAGAGCACTCTCACCATGCCAGGGGGGTTTATCAGGAAGGAACCCTCGGATTCCAGGAAATTGCGTGAACATCCCGAGGTGGTGAACCTCTTCACCCGTGCCAATTGGATGACCTTTTGTGACAGAATTCAAGGTCATGACGATGAGGTAACAGAAGAGTTCTTAATGTCCCTGCAACCTAAATCAAAGACACTGGCCACTGTGAATTTCATAGGGTTGACCCTAAAGCTTACCCCACAACTCATTAGTCGAGTTACTGATCTGCCATTAGGGATACCCTGGAGCAAAGAGGAGAGGGCATTGGGCCAAAAAGCCAAGAAAGAATTCTTCCTACCAGAGGAATAGTTTGCAGAAGACAAGAATGGGGTCCGGAGAGCCAGCCTACATCCTTTTTGGAGTGAAGTCAGCTTTCAGATCATGAAATACATTACCTGTGAGGGGCGGTTCAGTATTGTTTACGGCTATCACTTCTGGTTGCTGAGCGAACTCAGGCATGGGATAGATTTACCTCAAGAGCAAAAGTTAAGCATCCCCTATTTCCTCCTACAATCATTAATTGAGTGTGGCACAAAACTGAAGGAAGGGACAGTGGATCAGCTAGCCCATCATGGGCTTATCAAGCTTTTAGTGGAAGATGCCCTCCATACCTACACTGTCCCTCTCTCCTGGGAGATTTTCCGCAACATGTCCAAGGATGATGATATTCAAATTCTAGCTGAGGAACTCACTTCATCCAGCAGTGAAGAAAGGGAACACATTCAGGAAGAAGAGAAATCCAGTGGAAAAGAAATACAGGACAGACCACAACAGAGAGAACAAGAATAGAAACAAGGAAAAGGCCAAGTTGTAAAGCCTAAAACTGTGGGAGGAACAATGGCACAAACACCCAAGGAGAAGAGATTGCAGAGCAGGGCAGAGAGGACTGAAAAATTCCAAACAAGTGAGGACACAACCAAGGCAACCACACCAAAATTACAAGGGAAGACACCCCCATCCAAGCAGACTGAAACAATGAAGATAGTTTCTACAGGAAGCGAGAAAACAATTTCTATAGGAAGCCAGAAAATAGTTTCTACAGGAAGCCAGAAAATATTCGACACAGGACTTTCTACAGGAAGCATGGAGATAGGGCAACAAAAGGAAAAATTGCCTGAGATTTTACCCAGGGAGGCAACAGCTGTGCCGGCTACCCTAAGCACACCTCCAAAGCAAAAAGGGAAGCGAAAGAGGGAGCCTTCCATGTATTTTAAGGCAAGAAGGAGCATGCGGATAAAAACTGGCAGACCCCAGCCACCGTCAAAAGAGCCAATCACGATTTTAGACACCCTAGCTACACAAAAGGAGAGGTCTCCCTCAAAGGCATCCATCACCTATGAACGGGGAAGCCCGAAGACATCCACCCGGAGAGAAAGAATGAAAATGTTGGACACAAAGACCTCTCTACAAGATGCTGAGACTGTTCTGCAGGAAACACTGGCTAGGCTAAAGGAGACCGAAGAAATGGAAGGAGAGGCAGCTAAATCACCACAGGAGGAAGAGAAGGTGGAGAACATTGTGGAACCTAGCCCCCAGCCCAGGTTGGGCTCCTACTATAACTTCTTATAGGCCGGAAAGATCATTCCCCAAAAATTCACAGTGCCACTTTTCCTTGCACTAGAAGAAGAGAGAGTGAGGACCCACACTTGGATGAAGATCACTAAGTCCAAGGGTGTGGCAGATATAGGTCCCCTGGAGGAACAATTCAAAGAGGCGAGAAAGGAATTGGCTATGGTACGGCATGTGGAGAGTAGCTAGCGGGCCAAGCTACAGGAAGAAAACGAGCTACTTAAACAACAGCTACAACTACAGGGATAGAAGAAGGAAGACAGGCCTCACATCCTGGGAGAACAACAGCAACAGAAAGAGCCCACAACAGAAAAAGAAACCCCTGATGAGCAGCAGAGAAGAGAAAGGTTGCAGGCTGAAATTGAGACACTAAATAGACAGCTACAGGAGAAGGAATTGCAAGCAGGCCAGGAGATACAGTCTCTGAAACAACAGGTACAAGAAAAGGAGGCCCAACTGGCTTGCGTGGCCAGCTGGGTGATGGAAGCTCTACAGTGTAGGCAGCCTGCCAAATCATACACCCTATACCTTAAGGATCAATGGTTATAGTTTCAGATTAACACCTTGGCCCAAAGGGGCATCACTCCATTTCAAAATTATCATCAATTTGTAGCTTTATCTGGCAGTAGTTCATCAGAGGATAGGGCCAAATTATCAGAGTTTTATTTTCATAACTTACCCCTTCTAAACATGAATGCATGGGATCCCAAAACTGCGATAGGAGATGTCCAACTTATGGCCATGGCCTCTTGGATGAATCATGAGGAAAAGAGAGCAGCATAGGTCCGTAGTATCATAGGCAGAGAACTCAGTGAGCCTCTAATAATCAGAGCAGAGCCGGATGACCCCTTAGCAGTGATAAGCGCTCGCTAGCACTTAGCCAATAACCCTCAGGATTTACCAGAATACATTGAGAAACAGGCTCAAGCTATTGCCCACTTTGAGGAGATGGAGAGAATGTTGGGGGATAACTGCCTTCATGCCTGCACAAGGCGGTGGAACACACTACCTCACAGCTTGAAGATAAGGGAATACCACTCTCCCACCAGGATGAGGGAGGCCTTGGCAAGGGTACCTCTCTACAAACAGTTGATGCAAAATATATAGGCCAATTGGATCGGCCTGAAGTTCAGTCCTCCCTTGCTTTTGGGATTGCTAGAAGGAGTTAAGGAAGAGGAGGAAAATAGACAATGGGAGGAAGTGGAAAGGAAATCAGGATTTCACGATCAGGAAGAAGATATCACCGCGGAGGCCTGGGATGTGAGAGAAGCAATCAAGGCAATTAAGGATGAGGAGCTGGACTAGTTGCTTAGAGGATGAGCAACCCATTTAGCAGGGGGGTGATGATGAGCCCCAAATTGGGTAACTTATTGGGCTCATTTTTCCTAATTGTCCTTGATCAATCCACCATTTTTCATAGATTATGTATGTTTTTTGAGTATGTTTATGTTATTTGAACGAATAAGGGTGGTCACTTTACCAAGGAGGCTAATACGTGGTTATTTCAGGTTTTTTGGACAAATTTTGAAGCAAATCCAAGCAATTATGAGCGAGATGACAGCCAAGCATGAGGGAGAAAGGGTGAGGATTCGTAGGGAGGTTGTCTCTTGCATTAAATGGCCCTTCCTCGAAATCTCCACCCTCAACTCGGAGTTCAGCAAGCCACCAAAACGAATCCTAAAGGCAGCCGAGTAGCTTTGTGAAGAGTGGCTGTTTACTGGCAGTTTGAATAGCCGAGTCCCTTGAGTTAAGGAGGGATGCTAGGACCCTCGTAGTGCATAAATAGGAAGGCCTTAGCCTTCGTAGTTTTTTTTGGAACTGTTGGGTTTTGCACCATAGTGCTATCATTATCTCAGCTCATTTGTTGTAGTTGCTGCTGTATAACTTTCTCGTGACATGATTATTTTTGAGGAATGAAGAGCAGCTTTGCTTGGCATCAGTTCTAAGTTTTCTTTAGGAGCCTGTAGCTCTTGGGGTTGGGCCCAACCCAAGTGCCAAGGCTTCCTTTATGTACTGTTATTTGCTTTTTATGTCTTTTCAAAATAATTTATGTTAAGTAGATTAAAATCTTGCTGATTACCTAGGTCATTGTTGATGATTAGAAAGGCTTTTTATGTTCATATTGAGTTGATAGGTTATTAACAGGGAAGAGCTTCAGAAAAAGGCCATCAAGCACCTCTGATTTCACCTCTCCCTCAGTGGGATCAAGAGCTGGGATCAAGGTGACCTTGCTGCCACCAAAAACACTGTCTTTGCTTCGCCATGCAATCATTAGTGTTCGATTTTTATTTGCAGAAGTTGGTTACATGTTCAGATTCTTGATTTCTTCATTGCATAGTTAGTATACATGGTTTCAGTGCAAATAAACTTCTATTCATTCTCTTTACTATTAACTAAGATCAAATTTGGTTAACATAACTAGGTCTCTGATTTTCCAAGTCTTCGTTGGTTCAGTTGGAGAAACAACTTGCAGAGCACCCGTACCACTTCTCTATCTACTCATACTCCATCAATCCCATCTACTCCATCCCCTAACGTGGATTCTTGCCTCACGTTTTCCACATTTGCTCACATAACTCTAATTTTTGTGCAACATTGCTTCACTCCTCCTTGAACAAATCCATCCATCTTCGTCTCTCCTCAGCTCCATCCACCAATTCTTGGACCTCCTCACACCCTTATCCTACCTCCATACTCACTCCACCTTTCTCTCTCCATCCACCCTCCAAATTTCCATTTCTGAACATCCTGTAGAACCCCTGAAGACTTCTTGTAGAAGCTCACAAACGCGGTTTCTTGACAGCCAAACTTTGTGAAACTCTCTGGAAGGGTGCTAGGGACCCCTTAGGCCCTCTTTGAACCTTCCAAACCATTTGCAAGAATTTCCTCTCGCCAATCCACCTCTGCACAGTCAAAAACCAGTTAAAAGCACATGCATGATAATCCTGACAACTTATTCAAAAATACAAAAAGATTTATTTATTTATTTATTTTATTTTTATTTATTTTATTTTTTATTTATTTTATTTTTTATTATTTATTATTTATTTATTTAATTTTTATTTATTTATTTAATTTAATTTAATTTATTTATTTTTTCAGATGTTACTATCAAAGTAGCTTGAACACATGCATTTTACCTTCCTAGAAGTCAATGGCATCTCTTTCAGTAGCTTGCATCCTCTTTCTTGCATCAGTAGGGCTAGCTGGTAAAATTAGGGTTTGCGTTTCCTTTCAGCTTTCCAGTTTCTTTCTGCAAGTAGATTAACCTTCTTTGAGTTAGCTTTCGTCCATCAGTTAAAAATATTCTTCTAAGAGCTCATAGAAGTTGGCTTAAGCTCCTAGCGGACTTGTGCCAGCTGACCAAGTGACAGCCGCGGCAAGAGCTAGTACTTGTGCATACAACACTGTCACTTCCAAGTTTGTTACGAACTACCAGGTTGATAACAGTAAAGAAGGGAGTCCCAGGAGTTGCAGCATTATTGCTGCAATACTGGAGCCCACCAGTGGGGAAGGATGCGAAGAAAATTTCGTGGATCTCTATATATAAGTAGCAGTCTAACCACTCTTCCTTTGATAGTTGTGGATTCCTGTTTTCCTGCGTCGCGAATTCGTGAATCTTCATGTCCAACCAATCTTCAATTCCTTTCTTTGTCAGATTCCAGTGATACGACATCAGACATATCTATGCAGATCTCGGTCCTGACAATGAAACCATTTTTTGGCTTGTTGGGGCTTGACCTAGGTTTTGAGTTAATTAGCCAAACAAATCCCTATACTACTGGCCCTTTTGGCAACAGTCCGCAGAGCGCGGACTAAGGTCTCACCCAAAGTAGTATGGGAGGGTGCTAGAACCAGGTTTCTGCACCCTTGAGATGTCTGAGAGGTTCAAATGGTCCCATTGTTTGTCCATGCGCGTAGGTCACTTTGCACACTTCCCTGTTCCTCATGCCCTAATACACTACCTTTGCGAAACCCTAACCAGGGGTTGTGGAGCTTTTGCGCTGCTAGAGTCATGCTTATAATTATCTATACAAAACATTCATATAAGTTCGCGTAGCAAATAAACAATATACGTGCAAATTATACCCAATCATATATTAAAACAAGAAAAGATGCATAGAAATATGGTGAACTTCTCTTTATTGATTCTTCCAATGGTTACAGACTTGACCAGCCCTATGCACTTAGCTGCAGGGTCTACACACTCATCTGCGGACTACTTGGCCTATGTGCACTCAGCTGCAGAGCCTTCCCTTACTCTACAACCCAAAGACACACTTTACACTTTTACTCAATCACTTAGACTTCTCATCCTCCTATGCCCTCTCTACACTTAGAGCCTCGCTCTATTTATATAATCCCATGGTCCGCGGACCATGGGTAGGTCTTATTAAGCCGAAATTACATTACAAAACGGGGGCAGACAACCCTGTGACTCTATCATAATTTTTCGCTCCACGCCCAAAATTCAGGGAGCTTTTACAAAAGTATTTGGTCAAAACTTGGGCTTTAAGCCCCAAAACATGCTTTGGGGGGATTCTTGGAGCCTTGGTTGGACAAACACTTTGGAGCTTGGCAGCAGTTGTGGGCTAAGTTACTAGTCCTGGAAGACGGGTTGGAAAAAAAGCTCTGAAGCCCTGGAAGGCTTGGGTAGAGACCAATATGATGATGGTTTTGTGATGTCTGACCATGAGGTGGAAACACTGTTTGAAGGGTTGAGGTGGTTGGCCTCTGGAAGCCCTGGATGGTTTTATATTGATGTGTTTTATGAGATCACACACTCATGCTTGGAATATAGCATGGGGGTGAATGAGTGAAGAGACATTTGGCTCAGCCATTCTACGGTCAGCTGGAAAATGGAAGTCCCATATCGAGTTTGGATTTTGCATCATTAATATGAGGTTATTTATCCTTGTTATCTCATGAGTATTATACTGGTTTATATGTGGATTATATGGATATTTTTTCCTTGGTATTTATGTTGTTATTATGCTAGTTATGAATATGTATTATGACAGTGGCTATGTATGGCTCTTATCATGTTTTTACTTGTAAATGAATGAATAATGTATCTATGACCTAACAGATGAAACTACAACTAAAGTGATAAGGAAATAATGCCTCATAATGGATCTCAGATTAGTATGAGACCCCTATGCTTAGATATGTCATTTACACCTGTAGATTGCATTGATGACAAGTGTTTGATAGAATGTCAGTCCCAGTTGGGGATGGTCAAGCCTAGTCCTCGAGTTATTATTTGTTTTATTAGTCTTTTCATCATGTGTTTAATGAATTCTGGAAGTTACAACAAGTTATGGGCAGTGGCCGAAATTCTAGGCTTGAAAAGTGCCTTAAATTCCCTAGACTCTGGCATAGGTATGCTGGAAATAGTCCTTGGACGCAAGCATGTAGGCTTGTGGGAGTGTCTAGAGCTCTCTGGATGCTGGCATGCCCATAGCATGGGACTGTCCAAAGGTTTAATAACTTAAAATCTCAATGGGACCCATGGGTTGGTTAGCAGAAAGGCTGGGATGGTTCCTAGGGGTCCTATTGCTGATGTTGAAGGTCTGTATGGTAAATTCTCATCACATCATAGTAACTTCCTGTCACATGTTTACCATAGTTGTCTGGTTACTTAATTAGAGGTGGGAGGAGAGTGTTACACTGACCATATCTTGTAATGAATTGACAAGAATTACCACTCCTCAAACTCTTAAGATAGAAGGACATATCAAGAAGAAAAAGGTAATAGTGCTGATTGATTTAGGTAGTACCCATAATTTTATTCATTGTAAGATAGCCAAGGAATTAAATTGCTTCCTATATCCAACACTAAAGTGTCAAGTGATGGTTGTAAATGGAGGAGCTATAAGTTTCTCTAGAAAATGCCATAATATAAAGCTAACCATGGGGGAATATGTATTGAATAGTCCAATGCTTTCCATTCCAATGGATGGCGATGATGTTGTACTATGAATCTAATGATTACAATCATTGTGTACGATAGCTTTTAATTTTCAAGAACATTTCTTGAATTTTTTTGGGAAGGAAAGGAAATTGAATTAAGGGGTATCAAAGGGAAACCAGGAAAGATAATTAGCTCTAATGGCATGACAAATATTATAAAGAAAGAATAACGAGGCGTAATTTCACAATTATGCTCACTAGAGGTTCAAACATCGAAATCATCTATTTTTCGAGATCTCCAAAAAGTCTTGGAGAATCATTTCAAGGTATTTGAGACTCCCAAATAACTCCCATCTATTCGTGATCATGATCATGATATTCCTTTGATTCCAAGAAGTGTTCCTCCAAGCATCAGGCCTTACAAATATCCCTATGTCCAAAAGAGTGAGATTGAATGAATGGTTGCAGAAATGCTAGAGGATGGTATAATTCAACCTAGTCAAAGGTCTTTCTCTGCTCAAGTAGTATTGGTTCACAAGAAGGATGAATCATGGCGCATATGTTCGGATTATAGGGATCTCAACAAGCTCACTATTAAAGATAAATTTCCCATTCTTGTCATTGATGAATTATTGAATGAATTACATGGAACAATTTACTTCACCAAGTTGGATCTTCGTTCAAGATATCATCAAATTAGAATGAAGACTAAAGACATTCTGAAAAGAACATTTAAAACTCATGAGGGTCATTATCGATTTTTGTTCATTCCTTTTGGACTTACGAATGCACCTTCTACATTTCAAGGTTTGATGAATTCCATTTTCAAATCCTTCCTTAGAAAATTTGTGTTAGTATTTTTTGATGATTAATACTAATCTACAACAAGTCTTGGAAGGATCATGTTCAACATGTTGACAAGGTGCTCAAACTATTGGAGGAGAACAATTATATGCAAAAACCTCCAAATGTTTATTTGGAGTACAAGAGGTGGAATATATGGGTCATATTGTATCTCATGAGGGTGTGAAGGTAGACCCTAAAATTAAATCCATTAAGGAATGGAAAATCCCCACAACCATAAAGCATCTGCGAGGATTTCTCAGGTTGACATAGTATTATATCAAGTTTGTTAAGAATTATGGGAGAATAGCATCGCCTATAACAACATTACTCAAGAAAGATGCATTTCTTGGACTCCATAAGCAACTAAGGCCTTTGAAAATATTAAAGAGGAAATGTGCCAAGCATCGATCTTAGCTACACCAGACTTCACAAAAACCTTTATTGTGGAATGTGATGCCTTAGGAAATGGAATTGGTACTGTTTTAATGCAAGAAGGAAGACCCATTGCTTTTGAAATCTGTCTAATAAAAGGAAAGTATTTAGACAAACCTATTTATGAGAAGGAAATGTTGGCAATACTACATGCACTAAAGCAATGGCAACCTTACCTAATGGGAAGACACCTCAAGTTAAAAATAGATGATGATAGTATTAAATACTTTTTGGAACAAAAATTATCTTCAAAAGTGAAGCAAAAAATGGGTCACAAAGATGTTGGGTTATGACTTTGAAATCATCTACAAAAAAGGGAACTAAAATTTTGTTGCAGATGCAGTCTCAAGAAAGGATGAGGATGTGGAAGCATTGCTTTATGCCATTTCTATTATCCAACCAGTTTGGATAACTGAAACAAGGGGTGAATGGAAGAATGACGAAGAAGTGTGGACACTCATTCAAAAGTTGCAGCAAGATCCCAGTACATCTAATACATTTAGCTGGGAAAATGATTCATTATGGTACAGAGATCACTTATATCTTTGTAAGAATTCCCAATTCAAACAAAAGATTCTTTTGAATTTTCACACCTCTCCCTTAGGAGGGCACTAAGTATCTTTTAAAACTTACCATAGGTTCAAGAAGGATTTTTTGGGATGGCCTTAAATATGATATTCAAATTTTGTGGCAGAATGTTTGGCTTTCCAACAAAATAAAGTTGAGACAATGAAGACCCCGAGTTTGTTACAACCTTTATTCATTCCAAGTCAATGTTGGGAGGAAGTTCAATGGATTTTATCACAGGTTTATGCAAGTCTGAAGGAAAAAGTGTCATCATGGTGGTAATTGATAGAATTACCAAGTCTGCACACTTTTGTGCATTATTTCACCCATTTAAAGTGAGTAAATTTGATACTACATTTATTGAAACATTTCACAAGCTAGATGGAAACTCAAAGATTATTGTAAGCAACAGAGATCCCATTTTCACTGGAAGTTTTTGGACGGAATTATTTTCTTTTCTCGGTACTTAATTAGATCATAGCTCATCTTATCATCCTCAATCTCATGGGAAAACTGAGATAGTGAACAAATGTTTGGAAATATATCTTTGTTAATTTTTATATGATAAACAAATGCAATGCGTCAAGTGGTTACCTCTAGCTGAATGGTGGTATAACACTTCCTCCCATACTACAGTGAAAATGACCCCATTTATGGCACTTTATGGATATCATGCACCATCCATCACATCATATTTAATAGAAAAATCTAAGGTTCAAGCAGTGGAAGATCACATCGAGCATCAACAATAATTTCTCAAACTCTTAAAGGATAACCTCACTTTGGCACATAATCGAATGAAACAACAAGCAGATCAACATCGCAGTGAAAGAAGTTTTGATGTAGGCAACTGGGTATTTTTACGGCTACAACGATACAAAAAAATATCCCTAAAGCAGGCTAATAAGGATAATAAATTATCACCAAAGTACTATGGTCCTTACAAGGTGTTGCAAAATATTGGTACTATGACATACAAATTGGAGCTTCCCGCATCTTCCTGAGTGCACCTACTTTTCCATGTTTTATGCTTAAAGAAGGTTTAACAGGTGACAATCTCCCAGTTCAAACAATATTGCAAGAACTTGACAAGGAAGGAAAAATCATATTGGAACCTGAAGTGGTCACAGAAACTAGAAATCGACAGCTATGAAATCGATCACTTTTAGAGTATCTCATCAAGTGGAAGAACTTACCCACTGAAGATTCCACATGGGAGGACAGGAATTTTATACAAAAGCATCCAAAACTACTCAAGCATTAAGGACAACACTTTCTTGAAGGAGAGGGGCATGTTAGGTCCCTATAATACTAGTGTAGCCCCTTATTGTTATTGTTGTGCCCATGTAGTCCCCATATTGTTATTATTGTACCCCATAGAAGGCCATTATTGTTATTGTTGTGCCCTTACATTATTATTGTTATGTAGGCAATGATTATATTTTGACCCCATAGACTCCTATATATAGAAATTTTTGTCATTTGAATGATCCAAGAATTGCTCATTTATGTGATGTAAAGGAGGCTGAACCCTCAAAGAGGCTATTTTTCAAGTCATTGATCTATATATATATATATATATATATATATATATATATATATATATATATATATATATATATATATATATATGTCATTGGTCTATCTATATATATATATATATTTTTTGAGCTGGTTGCATAACAAACAATCTAAGAGAAAGTGTATTTCATATTCAACGCTCTAGGTATCGTACAAGTGACAAAATCTTTAATCTCAAGGTATTTTGGGAATTGACCAATGAATAATTTCCCTATGAGGCTCATGAGAATCAATTTTTATCTTAGCAATGTGCATTTTCTTCTTGACACTAGTCAAGACATAATGATATTTTTAATTTTCTATATTGGGGTTAATTAACTCTTTATAATATCTTAGTTTCCTTTTTTCCTCCAACTCTTGATCACCCCACAATTTCTCCTTAAATTTGGAATTTCCAATATTATCCTTGATCTAGAAGATGATCTCTTCCTTTATCCCCCAATGGTCTAGCTAAGTCTAGGCATCCTTATGCCATCCTCGTTTGAGTCGAAGGTGGGGTTTTTCTACAGTCAGATTTTCTACAGAGGTCTCAGAGTGAGATTTGTAGAGAATTTGCAGAATTTCTACATGGTATTAGAGCTAGCTAATCTATAGAGAAATTTGTACATGGTATTGGAGCCAGGTTTATCAGAGTAAGTTTATCGGAGCAATGAATAGTATACTGAGAAGAGAATCCGAAGTTTGAAGTTCGGGGTTGCAGGTGCAAATCAAATTCTTATCATACTTCAAGGTTGGCCAATGGCGTTCTATGGCTTGAGACTCGAGTATGCCTTGGAAGGCAGCTTGAATTACATAGCATGGAAAGATCACATGGAGGATGTATTAGAAGACAATGTCTTGAAAGATTTCATTGATCAAGAAATCCTAAAGCTAGCTTCAACTAATGCAAAACAGTTGGCTAAGTGGAAGAAGTGTGTGGGGAAGGTGAGACAGATCATCCTCGAGGGAGTTTGAGACCATATTGTCTCGAGTCTCCATGAGAAGGATACTCCATTTTCAATGTGGAAGACATTGAAGGACCTCTACCAGAACAATAGCGACCAGAGGAAATTGGTGCTCAAGGATAAGCTTCGAGGAATCAAGATGGAGAACGACAATAATATTTCCACATATTTGAACAAGCTCACCACTTGCAAAAATGAGCTTGGTAGGGTGGGAATAACTACTACCGATGATGATATGGTGAGCCTTGCTATCCTTGGTTTTCCAAATAGTTGGAATAGCTACCAAGACTTTGTGAATGGAAGGGAGAAACTGCCAGATTGGGAACGACTGTGGTCGGATCTGATGTAGGAGGAGATTAGGAGGAGCACACGAGATGGTTCTTCATCCAAGGATGAAGATGAAGAAAATCTAGCCTTAGCGAGTAAGGCAAGGAAAGGGAAGGGGAAGGCTTCCCATTCCAAATCGAATTCTTCTCATGGAGGGAAGAAGGGTGACATGTCTAAAGTGAGAGGCTTTAATTGTCATGAGATGGGACATTATGCGACTAATTGCCCATCGAAGAATTATAAAAAAGGATCCTCGAAAGGATCAGAAGGTGAGGCATTAGCCTCTCAGTTCGAAATGGAATTTACCCTCATCGCATGCATGGTGTCATCGATGATGGGTTGTGTTTGGTATCTTGATGGTGGAGCCTCATTCCACATGATCGGTGATAAAAGTTTATTCAGTACCTTGGAGGAGAAATACCTCAAGATGCGTATAGAGATGGGTGAAGACGGAAGGTATAGTGTTTCAGGAGTGGGCACTGTTTCTTTTCAGAGGGAGCATGGAGCTCCTATCACCTTGCCAGATGTGAAGTATGTGCCTGGACTGAAGAAGAACTTGGTATCTGTCACGATGTTGGAGGACAAAGGCTACGATGTTGTCTTCAGTGAAGGAAAGGCATTCCTTAGACACATCACCATGAGACAGGTGAAACAGATCGGTTCACGAGTAAAGAACTTGTATGCTCTTGAGGTTCAAGATGCATGCAAAGCCTTGAGGAGCAAGGAAAATGTTAGAGACTTGGTGGTTGAGAGGGAGAGTAAATTACCTCTCAACATGTAGCCCTAGAAGAAGTCTATGACAATTGTGGAGGAACCATAATTGGAGAAGTGGGTAGAGGGATCACATGCAACCGTACCTCTAGGTGTGAGGTGGGGCGATGTGAAGTGATAGTCCTAAGAAGGCTAAAAATGGGTAGGGTCCATTGAGAGGTTTTATCTCATGGATTGTACTTTGCTGCGGGAGCCCAAAGTACATAGTAGCAGGAGGAATCAGTGGGATTGATGTAGTCAGAGATCAAAGTGACAGAGGCTAGAGCTATTAGATACTGAAGAGCGCAGAGAAGGATTGACAACAGTGTAGAAAAGCAGAGTCAGCCGAAGCGCTAATTTTTCAGTTAACAAAGGCAATAGCAATCAGAGACTTTGATGACAGATGCATCATATTGATTCAGGTTGGATGTTTTTTTTGTTTCCGGAGTTGCTGGAGCAACAACACTAGAGATAAGTGTTGCATGCATAACATTCCAAAGGTTCACGATCAGGATCAAGTTGAATTCCTTTCTTGTTGAGAGGGAGTGTTGAAAATAGCAACAAGAAATGATAAAAATAGAATACAAAAATTCCAATTTTAATTTGTCCTTGAATTAAAATTGAATTTAGTCTCACCAGCTGCTTGGAAATAATTAATTAATTCATTATGGATTAATTAGTTGGAGAAATTCAAGTTAGAAGTCTTTCTGTAGTCATGCAACAGTTATCCCTTAAATTAAGGAGATTATCCCTTAATTAAGGAGATTAGGTTGAGTTATATTTGAGTTGTAATTAGTTAACTCAGTTTACTGAGTTAAGTCCAGTTAAATTAGTTCCAAAATGTTTAAGGAACTAATTGTGAGTTATTAGTCAGCTGATGTATGCATGCACTCAACCAGTGTACTCTAGATAACTAAAGATTCCCTCATCAGAAACTCATGCATGTCTATTATGAGAAAGACCTAATTGAGCTAAATGTCAAGGACAATGTACTATCAGTTGCATGTGTTTTCCTATAAAGGAAACTCATGCATGCAGTCAAGGTAAGGTTCCTTGAGGATTGCACAGTTTTACAGTGTGTAAGAGCAGTGTTCCACTTGGTGAGGTGAGAATCATCCACTAGGAACAACGCAAGGAAGTAGGAGCTTGGAGGGCAGAGGAGAAGGCTTGTGAGAAGCCAGGTTTTCCTGTGAGCACCAGGAGGATTGTACTGAGATTTGGATAGCTGTGAGAGCTAAGGCTTTGTATATATTCTGATGTATTTCCACCTTGTGTGATAATACATATATTAGGGTTTTTAGCTGAGGCTTTCGCCAAAGTATTTTCATGTGTATTGTGTGATTGATTCTTCTTCTTCTGGTTATATGTGTTCAACTTGATCTTGCTCAATCTTTAAGCTTCCACAAATTGATAGTAGAAGTAGGTTATAGTATTTTGCTTTGGTATATTACATTATCGGGTTAATCTACAGTCAGATTTTCTATAGAGGTCTCAGAGCGAGATTTGTGAGAATCTACAAAATTTCTACAAATGGCGATGGTTCAACTATATATTAAGAAAAACCTGAGTTACCATAGTGAAAAATTAAGCTTTCTTTCAAAAATTTAGAACCCCTTCTCATGACAAATGAAGGGGATTTATAGTTTCATGATAAAATACAAAAATACAATAACAACTTCAAGCGGTTTTAAGAAACATAGCCAAAATAAACCAAAAGGGACAAATTTAGAATCTATTGCAACAAATTATCTAAGCCTGGGAGGAAGACTATCCTCTGATTCATTGTTGCAACTCATAGATATCTACCATGTTCTTTAACTCGGGTGGAGACCTTGGTTGTATTCGCATTTGGCTGATGAAGATTGCATCCCTCAACATTGGAAACATTTGTGTGGTGGTATTTGATAAACATCGGAGCATCAACCACTAACTGTGTGGTTTGACAAAAAATTGCCAATGACTCTCCAAGTTGATCTTGGTCAGCTGATCGATAACTTCGGCTCACTTCTTGGAGGATTCTTGCCACATTTTAGTAAGCGGTTTGATATCGGGAAATTCTCCTTCGGGACAACTCGATATGAGATTAGCTTGAAACAAGTT
Organism: Pinus tabuliformis; assembly: GCA_031772625.1. Classification (NCBI taxonomy): domain Eukaryota; kingdom Viridiplantae; phylum Streptophyta; class Pinopsida; order Pinales; family Pinaceae; genus Pinus; species Pinus tabuliformis. The sequence continues at coordinate 1,032,337,807 of CM062815.1, forward strand.
ATCGCTAACTACTTCAATGATATTATTTGAAATATCCCTTGTGTGAAATATTGCTGCTTTTGCTTGCTTGAGACGAACTTCCCATTCTTTAAAAACAATTTCTTTGTGTGATTCTTCAATTCTAGGAAGATTGGCCAATCTTCCATCTGCGCTTTCTTTCCATGTCAAGAAACCAACAATTTTCTCCTCTATGTCCTCAAAGTAAGTCTTGACATCTGATAACTGGTCTACCAGGGAACTAGTTGTCTTGCATAGATCATGAATATTTTCCAATTTATGGCAAAAGACAATCTGTTGTTGAGCAAGAAGAGTGTTTAACTCTTTTTCCTCCTTCTTAGAATTAGTTAATTCAGGATTGACACTTAGCTGTTCAATCCTGCTCTGTAGCTCCTAGATTTGAGTGTTTCGGGCTTGTAAATAAATATCATATTGAACTATGAGGGATTTAAAAATGTTTTGGAGTTCTGTGACTTGTCCTTGCCATTTTTCTTTGATCTTTCGTTTCTCAGTTTCAATGGTCTGTTCTAATAACACAGTCTTTTCTTCTTTCTCCTTTAGCAATTGCTGCACCTTTGTGGATTTTTCCATTATAGCTGAAGCATAAGCACCTATGAATTGGGTAAGCCTACCCAGTTGCTCTGTAGAAGTTTCCAAAGAACTTTCCACAACACCTCAAAAGATGCATTTCCAGGAACCAGAGCCCAAGACTGATCAATTTTTTTTTTCCTCTCCCTCTTGACCACAACCTTGTGCTAAGGGCAATAAAAATTGTCTTTTGGAGGAATTTATTCAACTCTTAACACAACCTCAGATGAAGGGAAAGCCGATATAATTTCAATATCTTTGTCCTCCAAAGGCTTCTCAGGGGCCTTTGTTGTTATCAGAGTCTGTTCAAGGCTTTTGGAAGTGTCTTGGACCTTCTCTTGTAGAGGAGTTTTAACAACTTGAGGTTCATTGGCCTTAAAATTTAGAGCCTGATTATATTGTTCCCATATTTCTTCTAGCCTAGCATTAGGCATAAAACCCTCTTCTTTGGAAGAATAGGAGGCTTTCTCTTGACTGAGAAACATCAACATATTGTGTAGAACCAACAACTATGACATCATCAAGAACTGTCCTCTCCTGAGGAATTCGTAATGAATCCATATGCAGATTTACTAGCCTTGAGGCCCTGTATTGAGTGAACTGAAGAATTTCTTGTGGAGTTAGTTATTTCTGTGCTTGTTTCACAACCATTGAATAAGTAGAAGCCCTATAAAACAAATCATTGAACTTATCTAGCTCATGGGAAAATTGCATGATGCTCGATGCAGTTGTAATCTTTTTGATAGTTTTATGAGGGTCATATTGTCTGTTGGGAATAGTGGGGAAACCAAGATCTTTAATAGCATTAATTTCAATGACTTCATGCTTGAAGTTATCCAAGGTATATATACCACAGTGGACAGGAAAAATAGGCCACACCTTTTTATTTGATTCTTTCAAAACTTTAGAAATACTGTTTCCTACAGTTTGATAGGCTACCTCTTTAGCAAGAAGTTTGTCAGGAATGAATAGAGATAACACATGAGGTTAGGATAGACTCCAGTAAACTCGAACATAGATGAATAATTCCTCACCAAACCAATTTCGAACTCGAAGCAGGTCAGTTTAAGCTTCTGGAGATACCCGTGGGGTCATTTTATAAAAAATAACTTGGTATATGGGTAGCATGAATCCATGACAGATTTTGTAGAAATGTGGTAGATATTTGGAATCCCAAAGAATATCATGGTAGATGTGAACAGGGGTTTTGTCTTCCAAAGTCCACTTCCAACTCATAGAGGAAAAGTCCATGGTGAAACACAGGGCTTCGATGATATAAGTGCTCATGTAAAAGGGGGGAATTATGTTCTCAGAGACTTTGTGATTGCTTCTAAAAGACAAGATGTGGGTGGCTAGGTTATCTAAGAGTATATTACCCCAATCAAAGATAAAACCCTTTGAAGCCTCATCAATAAGTGGTACCCACATATCAATAAATATCTGTGTATTAAGTTGAGCAAAAAGTCTACACATCATAACAACTACCTGGCAATAGGGACCAACAAGGGTATCTACATTGTACTCACCAATTTACTCTCGCTTGTGCTCGTTTGGGTCTCTCCTCCATCCTCTAATCGGTTCTGATGCATGGTCATGTTCTTTCATGAATTCTTCAACAAATTTTTACAATGTGGCTCAGGTAGATGGTACATCCTGCTCAAATATTCGTCGGTAAAATATCCAATGACTGTTTGCTTCATTGTAACAATCTTCTTGTTAGCAATTCTCAAATTTTCTACAACCCACCCAACCATGTCTGTATAAGGAATACTTTTAGTTCGGGCTGTAATCCTGTGCAAGAAGGAATTAGCCACATCATTGTAGGAAGTGTTTGAGACCGGGGTAGAATCATCGACAGTCACTGTCCTTTGCATGATCCCGGATCATTCATCTTCAAAGAGGTTATACATGGACTCTGTTATGCTTTTGACCTGTGAGAAATCTAGAATATCATAAATATGAAGAAAAAAGCCCAAAACACAGAATTATCACATGAAATGAGAAAAACTGCAAAGTATTTTATTATTCAGAAACATATTCAATGTTCACTTGACTCATCAAGAGTGCAACCTCCAACAGAGCAAAGCTCAATTAAAATAAGAATCGATGATATTTCCCTTACTAACTAATACTATTTATAACTAAATGAGATCCAAAACCCTAACTACTAGTGGTCCCTTGCATAACATGGGTTAACCACTTTATTTATTTATTATGGCTTGTTTACAACTAACTGTGGTCCCTTTTCTCTAATGCGGGTCAACCACTTACAATTATTAATGTGGGATTTATTGAATCTCTAACTAACTATGACTTTGACTTGACCCATTGGGCTTATTACATAAATAAAGGGGTTAGGGTTGGACCCTAACATACCCTCCCCCATCAAAAGCAACCTTTTCCTCAAGGATGAAGCTGTGGAAACTGCTGAAGAATAGTGGCTAGTTCCCATGTCTCATCTTCTGGAGAGGTGTCTTTCCACTTAATGAGGAATTCCTTGATCGTGCAACCATGGAGATGTATTTCACGAGTATCGAGGGCTTGTTCTGGTTGGAGCCAAAGTGAGCCTTCCTCATCCAATTCAGGTAGACTTGTTTGAACTTTGCAATTGTTCCTCACCACTTTCTTGAGGCATGATACATGGAAGAACAAATGGATTTTTGAAGTAGGTGGCAAGGCCAATTTGTAGGCAACTACTCCTATGCGTTGAAGTATCTGATAAGGCCCATAAAATTTTGGTGTGAGTTTCTGGTAGCCCTTTTCTTTGAGAGATGTTTGCTTATATGGTTGGAGTCACATGAATACATGATCCCCTTCTTGAAACACGTCCTCAAAATGATGTTGGTTTTCTTATTTCTTCATCTAGTTCTGAGCTTGATGTATATTATCTTTGAGATGAGCTATCATGGTGGCACAGTTCCGTAGGAGTTGATCAACTACCTGTACTTTAGAACATCCAAGGATATAAGAAATAGTGAAGGTGGGAGTTGGCCATACACTACCTTATATGGAGTCATCTTGGTAGCTTCATGATATTTAGTATTATACCACCATTTAGCTAAAGGTAGCCATTGTACCCATTGATGCTGCTTTTCTAAAGTGAAGCACCTTAGATATGTCTCCAAACATTTGTTGACTGCTTTTGTTTGATTGTCGGTTTGGGGATGATAGGCGGTACTTAGTTGGAGTTGTGGGCCTTGTAGCTTGAAAAGTTCCTACCAAAATTTTATGGTGAAATTGGGGTCACGATCAAAATTAATGGAAGTTAGCATGCCATGCAGTTTGAAGATCTGGTCCAAGAAAAATTGAGCCATAAAAGTGGGGGTAAATGGGTGTGGTAGAGCGCAAAAATGAGCATATTTAGAAAGTCTGTCCACAACCATCATGATGACTGATTTGTTGCCTGACTTTGGAGGCCATGGATGAAATACAGGGAAACGTCCATCCAGACAGAGGCAGGGAGTGGCAGTGGTTGTAAGGTTCTCGGTAACTTGACATTTTCCCCTTTGTTGCATTGGCATACATCAAAATCAGCTACAAAAGTAAGAATGCCATTTTTCATGCTAGTCCAAAAGAAAGAATGATGTGCGTGAGCATAAGTCTTCTGAAAGCCTGAATGTGCTGCAATTGGAGATGAGTGTAGCTTTTCCAAGATGTGGGTTTTGACGGTGGAGGTTGGTGATATAACTACTTGATCCTTGTAGCGAAGAATCTCATCCTTCCAAAAGTATTCTGCTGAGGAATTATGATTTTCTCTTAAGTTATTAATGAGTTGGGAAAGAGAGGGGTGGGAGAACCATTCCTTGTGGGCCTCTTCAATCCAATCTGATATGGGTAGAGATATTGATAGCAAGGTGCCCTCATCCTTAAATTGGCACGATAAAGCATCAACCACTACATTGTGACGCCCTATTTTGTAAATTATCTCATAATCATATCCCAACATTTTGGCAAGCCATTTATTTTGCTATGGTGATGATAAACGTTGCTCCAGAAAATATTTTAGGCTTTGATGGTCTGTGCAGATTTGGAAATGTCATCCCAAAAAGTATGGCCGCTAGGTGTCTACTGCACATAAGATGGCCATCAGTTATTTCTCATAAGTATATTAGCCCAGATATTTTCCACTAAGTTGTCGGTTGGTGAAAGCCAATGGTATAACTTCCTACATTAATACAACGTTAATACCAATATCGGAAGCATCACATTCAATCATAAAAGCTTTGGTGAAGTCTCGTAGGGCCAATATGGGAGTGGAGCGCATGGCTTGTTTGAGAACCAAGAAGGCATGCGGAGCTGCATTAATATAGAGAAATGATTTTTTCTTGAGAAGATTAGTGAGGGGTCTAGAAATGTGACCATACTTGTGGTGAAATTTGTGATAGTATCCAGTGAGGCCCAAGAATACCCTCAAACTCTTCAATTTTTTTGGTTGAGACCAATCTTGCATTGCCTAAATATTTTTCAGATCACCCTCACTCCTTCACAACCTACAATGTGTCCCAAATACTCGTTTTCTTCCATGCCAAAAGAGCACTTGGATAATTTGACAAATAATTTGTGATCTTGGAGTAGTTGTAATATCTAGTCTACATGCTAAAGATTATTGTCCCAAGTTATGCTGTAGATGAGAATGTCATCGAAGTAGACCACGAAAAATTTGCAGAGATATGGTTTCAACAGGTGGTTCATGAGGATTTTTAAAGTAGATGGAGCATTATAGAGACCAAATGGCATGATCAAGAATTCATAATGGCCTTCATGAGTTCGAAAGGTAGTTTTGGGAATGTCTACTTCCTTCATGCATATTTGGTGATAGCCTGAGTGAAGGTATAAATTGGTAAATAATTGAGCACCATGTAGTTCATCAAGCAGATCATCAACAACCAAAATAGGAAATTTGTCCTTGATAGTGAGCTTGTTGAGGGCTCGAAAGTTTGGACACATGTGCGATTCTCCATCTTTATTTAGAACCATGACCATTGGAGATGAATAAGGGCCGATGCTAGGACAGATAACACCAACTTCGAGGAGTTCCTTGATGATTTTTTCAATATCATTATTTTGGGCAAAAGGATATTGATATGGGTAGACATTAGGTGGTTCAACACTTGAGACCAAAGGGATTCTATGATGACGTTCACCCCTAGAGGGTGGAAGCTCTTTAGGTTTGTTAAAGACCCACTCGTGGTGATCTAATACATGTTGCCTCTAAGGATGAATAATAAATCCTCATATTTTAAGAGTCTAAGGTGAAGAAATTCCAGCCAAGGTAGGTAGTGATATAATCAGCTCATCTGGTGTAGCTGTGAGATCATCGTCAGTTTCGGTTTCCCCTGCTTCTTCCTCTAGAACCTCAAGGGATGGAGCTTCATCTGTTGAGATGTTATCAATAACATCAATTTGAAATAATTTTGGGTCCTTGCATTTATGTCCAGGGGAGTACTTGTCATCACAGTAGTAGCACAGTCCTTGTTTTTCATATTTCAGCCATTTTTGCTGGTTACACCTTTTGAACCTTAAGTGTTTGGGTGGGGCCTTGAGCCTGGGTGGGACACGTCTTGGTGGTGAAATTTAGACGATTAGACTGGGCATTTAAGGCAATTTCCACATCTAAGGACTTGCGATATGCATCCAACCAAGTAATTGGGTGGTGCATCTAGACATGGGCTTAGATGGCTTCTTTTAGGCTAATGATGAAACATTCCAAGTAGAAGTCATATCCTAAACTGTCAGTTCTGATAGCCAATTGATCAAATGCTGCAATGTAGTCATTTACTATACCTGTTTGCCGGAGCTTTGTGAGACAACCCAAAAAATTAGATTCCTGGTCAAAGCGATCACATATGGCTTTTGAGAACATGTTCCAAGTTGCTCTCCCTGGATAACATTCTAATGCCACTTCCACCACTGCCATCTCTCTTGGTCCAAGTAAAGGGCTCCCACATGTAGTTTAGTTTCATCTTCGTGGATATCATTAAGGGAGAAATACTGTTCCATTTGTGCTACCCATACTACAGGGTTAGAGCCATCAAATTTGTACATGTCTAGCTTGGGTGTCTGATGGTTGGAAGAGTGGTGATTTCCATGGAACTGAATGTGATGACTGGATTCTTCTTCTATGTGTGCATCAAAACTAGGCTCCTCCATATGAGGCGGTCTTATAAGGGCTACTATTGCTGAGAAATGTTGGGTAAGATTGGTCTCAAATGCCTTGATTCTATCTCTAAGGTTGTTGATCCTCTTGACTGACTTTTCCCAACCATAACTTGAGATCTGGTACCTAGCATACACCAATCCCAGTGAATTTTTTGAGCTTACTTAAGAGTAGTCTTCTTGGAAAGAGGGAAAGCTCGGGAGTCTAATGACGTGGGTCACTTGAAGCCACGTTAGAATTTTTTTTGGGACCACTGAAAAATTGGGGGATTACAAGTGAGTGGTACCACTGCGACCAGTTCATCGCCCTGAATCTTATGGGATAGGTCTCTTGTAAGTGTCCCAGGATGATCTCTAACACTCTTTTTTTTCTTGGTAAGGAGTTTTACTCCCTGTTAATCAATACTGCAGTAGCTGAAATCTAGAAATATTGATACTGCCTAATGTCCTGCAAAAATTGGGCCTGTACTATAGTAACAAAAACCCCAAGGTCTTGGTCCCGCGAATGTGCTGCGACAATCTGATCTAGACTATGGCGGCCAAAACCCTCACCACACAAATAATATGATATGCACTATGAAAACCCCAACTGCTAGATCTGATATGGAAGATAAGGTAGAGGGCGATCTTCAGATAGTAGAGGGAACTATGGTCACAAAGGAGTGTTAGGTGCTACAAATCACAATATATGCAGGGGTCCAACAATAGTACTCGACCCAATCTTTCAGGGCGCTAACTAAGGAGGATCGATTGTACCCTTAACTATACTACCCAAATACCTTATTTTAAGTGTGAGTAATCTTCCTGAGTGTTTTTCTCAATGTACTATAGCAGCAAGATGACCAATGAATTATCTAGGGTTAGGTTTTAGGTGAGCCTAGGGGGATTCTGATATACCCAAGGGTATGCGGAGGTGCAGTTTGTGCACAGTTTTGTATAATGCGATACTACTCAAAGGGGTACCCCAAGGGGTTACAAGGGAGTCCAACAAGCATGACCACCTCTTGTAGTTCCTGCGTGCATGCCTCCCAAAATATGTAGGTTTATGCGCTCAATGACAGATCCCGTGGTTTAAATATGCCAGAACACGTCTCTAGACTAAAAAAAATCTTCGAAAATTAGAGGTACAATTGGCCCTGGAAAGTGATATGATACCACTTGTTATGATTTTGACCTGTGAGAAATCCAGAATACCAGAAATACGAAGAAAAATAGCCCAGAACACAAAAATATCATATGAAATGAAAAAAACTGCAAAGTATTTTATTATTAAGAAATAGATTCAATGCTCACTTGCCTCTTCGAGGAGGAAACTTCCAACAGAGCAGAGCTCAATTAAAATAAGACTCAATGATCTTTTCCTTACTAACTAAGACTATTTATAGCTAAATGACATCCAAAACCCTAACTACTAGTGGTCCCTTGCATAACACAGGTTAACCACTTTATTTATTAACTATGGCCTGTTTACAACTAACTGTGGTCCCTTTTCTCTAATGTGGGTCAACCACTTACAATTATTAATGTGGGCTTTATTGAATCTCTAACTAACTATGACTATGACTCGACCCATTGGGCTTATTACATAAATAAAGGGATTAGGGTTGGACCCTAAAAGACTCCCACGAGGATTGTCTGGAGTCTTTAGTACAGACTGTATCAGACAATAACCCTGAAATATCATTCTCGCCTTCAACTCTTTCAATTGGAGGAATGGTATATTGCTGTTGCATTACGGTTTTCTTCTTTCCTTTCCCTGCTTTATGCATTTCTTCAATTTTACGGAGATCAGGACTAGCTTGTAGCAGAAAACACAAAGATGAGCAATAAACTTTTAATCACAGAGGACTTAGCACAAATAATGAGACTTTACAACGACAACCTCTTCTTTAAGGCAAATCTTGAGAGAATCACACTGAAATGATTGAAAGCATTTATGATTATGAACATAATAACTTCACCACTCTCAAACATTAAGTGCGGAAATCTGAAATCACGTGGGCTTTCCAAATCAACATATCAGAGGATAAATATCAGAGAAATGAATCAGAGGGATGAATTGGGAAGTTACGATAATGAGAACTTCTGATGTATGGGGATTCTGATGAAGTAACAACTATTGAAAAGAGGTGGGAAGCAATATCGGGAAATTCATATCAAAGGTCGCATATTAGAGGAATCATATCGAGGGTTTAAGGGATAGGCTTCCAATGTGAAAGTTCCAATAGATAGGTTTAATGGGAATATCAGAGGTATCGATAATGAGATATATCAGAAGTGAAGGGCATAAGAGGTATGTGACATCAGAAGTGTGGAATATCAAAAGTGTCACATTACAAAAGTTGCGATATTGTGAATGCCGATATAATAAATGACATTTGTGGGGCCGATAGACCATTATAATGGTTAATTATAAGGAGGCGCACATGACTTATGATAAACCTTAGTGAAAGCCCTTTAATAAAGAAAGAAATCATCAGGGAAGTCATATCAAAGAGGGGCTTTATCGTAACTTTTTCAAAAGGAAAGTTATGATACAATAAGGATCCGATAGAATTTTTCTGATTGTGTTGGCGTTATGATGCAGGTGTTGTCCTTGATGGAAACTCACTCAGATGATAGTTCACAGTGCAGAAGATTAACAAACAAAGAATTAATGATCAGACTACAAAGAATGAATAAAGAGAGGTACACGCAGGTTCACATTGACAAAGGAGCGTATACACGTGGGTTAACAGACCAAAAGGAGTGTATAACATACACACGCACTTTCACAGAAGAAAAAGTGTGTATATCTTGGAAAACTAAGTTTTGGTCCATGGTATTTTGATCCATGGTATTGGTCTAAGGTATCTGGTCCGAGGTATTGACCCTAGGTATTTGGTCCAAGGTATTGGTCCTAAGTGGTTTTGGTTCATGGTATTGAGAAAGGCCTAAAACTATAAAAGGAGGAGAAGATCATTAGGACAAGGTGTGCAAGGATTGAATATGTTAGTGCCTAGATTTACCTTAGGCTGAGGAAGGTAGGGTCCAGGGCCAACATCAAACCACGCTTAACCTGGTAGCTAGCCCTACTAGGTCAGGAGAGGACTCTCTCTGGGTCAATCTCAGCAAATTATGATCGATGAGGGGTTGAGATGACTGATAGAAATATTGATCTTAGGCTAGGTATATGTGTGAAAGAGTTTGATTGAATAAAATGATGTTTTTGTTAGCTCAGATGGAAAGGTAGATTTTGGGTGCGGGGATTGAGGCTCAATCTTGCAGAGATCTCAATGGGGCAAGGTAGGCAATTGTTTTTGGCACTTCAATTTGAATGAGATGGAAGGAATAGATAGGTGAGGTGTTGAAGAGGGAAAAAGCAATCATGGATCCTCCCAAAACAGCTGAAAACATAAAAAAACTAAAGCAAACTTCAAGTAGAGCACTGCAATTTCCATGGATTCTACTTACACTCTTGTTTGTTTAGTTTAGAAGAAACAAGATAGAGAACGACATACATGACATATAAGAAAATTCACAATTACAAAGAAAAGCACTGTACCAAGACAAATTTCCACATGAATCCCAAAGAGTGCTGCAAACCCTGGTCTCAATTCCTTAGCCAAAATGCTGAAAATGAATGTACAATGAAGCTCAAGGCTTTCTCAAAAGTCCAACCATGCTAATGACTAAAAAACAACATAATATAGACAAACATATCTCATCCTTGCCTCTAGGGGTTGAGCACACATGTTTAGGAGCTATTTCAACTAATTCTAAATTTAGAACTAGAAATTAGGCAACAGAACAACATGCCTCTAGAAACAAGGGAACTGATTCATTCAGTTTCAAACAACCTTTAAACTGATGAATCTACCTCTAGAAGTGAAAATTTAACATATTTATATCATGATCCATCAATGTACATCAAATTACATCATAAATTTTCCATTAGGAAAGTGAAAAAGTCAAACTAGCCAAAGCTGGGCGAAAAACAGAGCAAAACTTGGTCAAACTGGCAATTTTTCCTCTATGCGCCGCGCCTGATTCTCTATGCATAACGCCTATTTGGACCCACTTTTGGAGGCCTTCCTAGTGTCCAAATGAGCTCCAAGTGTGCTTGTTGGAAAGGTCTATCTGTCTACTTTCCAACCCAAGTAGAATTTTTCAATTTTTCCTCCATTTTCCCCTCCAAAAGTCAGGTCTCCCAACATTGCTTCCTGTGTGTCAAAATAGGGGCAGTGAGGTCATTTTTTGAGTGTTTTTGACCTTTTTGAGGGCTCAAAACTTGTCCAAATTTCTTGGCCATTGGTAGGCAAGCATATTTTTTCATGCTAAATCCAAAAATTCTGAGTTTTTATGCTTTGGAGGCTCCTATCAAAAGCGAGCGCTGGGTGGCACGGCGCATAGGGTAGAAAAACCTGTTTTTTGTGCCAAAAATTTCAAAAATGCAAAAAGTGCTCCAAATTTTTTGAAATTTGGGCTGAGTCTCCTCTATCAAACATGGTGTTGGACCAAGGAAGTCTTAGCCAATATTTGAAGTTCTTCATCCTCTTTTTTCCTCCTTGATGCTCTCTTCAACTTTGCCTTTAAACTCCTGATTCTCGCTTGGCACACCAAGTTCCTTGACAAGTAATGATATGACAGGTTTCTAAGAATATTCTTCTCATTGATGACCTTATCTAGCTTCCTCTCCAAGTGGATATTGGCTCTTTCAAGCCATGACTCCCTATCGACATTAATCTCCTGCCCAAGTGAAGTGAACTCCACCCCCTCCTTTGGGCAGCTTAGCGACTCTCCCGAATGTTTTGCAACTCCATAATCACCTACTGGTCCTCAAGATGCTTATTCCTTTGATCCAGGTGCTGTATTGTCCATTGGGCTCTATCCAAGTTGATAGACAAGGCATCAATGTCTGCCTGCTGCTCCTGAATGATTTCTCTAAGATTTGTGCTTTACGGGCCCATATCAGTATCATCGCCCTCGATGAGAATGAGATCAGTCTCCTGCTCACATGATGGTCCTTCCTCCTACAATGGCCTCTTGCCTCGGTCCTGAACCTATTGTGCCGATGACAGAAGCGAGGCCCCTTCCATCTCGGGTGGAGATAACACTCGCTTTGCTGCTGCAAACAACCGTCTAGTGCCCTTCTGATAGGTGATGAACACCGACATGCTAGCGGTCTGTGTCTCATGGCCCTCATGCTGATAAGAAGGTCCACCTATCTCATGTAAAGCCTCTGAAGGTCCCTGTGGAGCTCTGAAAAACTCACGAGAGATGAAGTCCTCCCAAGTGATGCCCTATAAGCCAAGTTGATGAATGACCACAATTTTAATGAGAGCAAAATGGTAAATACTGTTGAACTGCTGTTGAGGAGTCTTGTGCTACACTAGGGTGGTCATATTCTCTATGTTTCGGCACATGAAGTAAGGGATGTTCATCATCCTTACCCTGGTAAAATGCATCAGCAGCCTGATATGATAAGCATACAAACGTGAAAACCGGCCCTCACAGCTAAAATACCTCATGATAAATTTCATCAAAGGAGCATAAGCATCTTTGAGGTATCGGAAAGGAAATACTCTACTGAGTTGTCTCAAATAGCCCGATTTGATGTATGGTTCATAATGCTTCCGGTCAATTTTCTACCTCTTGTTCCATTGTTCTCCAAAGTTAGGTATGCCGATTGCTAGTGAAATGGATTCTGGTGTTAATGTGAAAGTGACACCAACTAGAGTAGCTTGACCATCATGTAAATGCAACACAAATAAGCGAGCCAACTCATGGTGAAACTGAATGCTAGCAACCTTCTCACAAAATTCATAGCAGGACTGATGTTGGAAACAAGAGATGGCAAGAGGGCAGGCCTGTAATTCAGCAAGGGTAGTTGGTTCTTCTCTAATATGTTTGCCACCTCTGTGAGGCCTGTTGGGTGCATGTACCTCTATTGGTGAGTTATTGTGGGTCTCCTCTTCATACTCATATGAAGGATCAGATGCCATCTCTGCTAGTAGATAAACTGCCTTGGAGCTGCCTTGATGAGAAATAGGTGACTGTGATGTTTTTGACTTTTGCCACCAAGGGAAACAGTGATATGAGGGACTGTGGAGGGGGAAAACAGTGAGGGATTTAGGGACTGTTGGGGTAGGGTTTAGTTTAAGGTAATAGGGAATTAGGGAGTAGTGTGGGAGTTTTTAGTATAGGACTAGGTGTTATAGACATTTTTGGGCACTGCAACCCCAAGCATAAAATGTCCACAAACCAAGGGCTCCTAAGTCCCCAAAGGTGTTGTTCCAACCCCTAAAAGAACAAGGTCAACTGATTACAACATCTCCTAGAAGTTATCCATGAAAAACTACTAAGAACTGGTCAAAACTGGACCATTTCACCTGCTCCATAGGCAAAGTGCGTTTGCATCCCACCTAAATACACACAGTAGGTGCGTTGAATTTCAAAAAGCCCTTCTATGGGGTACGATGGGCGAGAAGGGACAAATGGAAGGGTCAATCCGCAAGGTGGAGAAGCATGGAATCTTCCAGAAATTTCTCTTGTGACACTTGCCTATCTGAATTCGACCAGGGATGAGTAAGAGATCATCAATCTCCAAGTGGAATCAAGAACTATTAGAGGGAAGACATTAATTAAATCACAAGTTGACTCATCTCCCTTGCAGACATCTATATATGGATCCCTCATCCCAGAGATCCAAAGTCTGGAATTTTGCATCTTGTAAGGAATTTCTATTGGTTTCTTGAGGCAACATCATAGTGCTGGGTGATCTAAGCTTTTCATGAGGTGAAGAAAGGCTTACTTGCTGAGAGGATGATGCTGGGTCAGAAAAATTGGTTGTAATTCTCTTGGCTCTTTCTTGATTATCAATAAAACTATTCTAGTTTTCCTCCATACACTTGTGTGATTGATGTTTTATGCATTTGTGTGGTTAATATACATCTGATCCTATATTGCTTATGATAATATATCCATGTTCTCATATAGTGCTATGCTACATTGATTCTACAGGTTCTGTGAAGCTGGGTATGAAAACGAGTAGAAAAGGACTATCAGAAGAGAGAGGAATCGAGCAAGGAACCAAGCATAAGACAGAGGTTGGTCTCCTTTATTCTTCTCTCATCTATCTTTCATAAAGGAAAACGACAGTAGTTTTAGTTTGTTTGTTTCTAAGGTAGCTACCAACCTTAGTGGGATTAGCAGTTCTGCATAGACACTATTCCCGGTAACACTAGGCTTTGGGAATTTGCATGTGGGATTTTGGGAAATCGGATTTGTGATATGGGATTAATGAAGTTAAGGGTGTGTGGATTTAGGGGATAGGGAAATCAGGGAAATAATGGAGTAAGGGAGTGGTAAGGTGAGAGGATAACTTGGTAGCAAAACAGTCAATATAAAACCCTAGGTAGCAATTTTCTTTGAGAAATTTCAAATGATAGGGTTTGGTTTCCTTTAAACACTCACCATACAACAAACACCATCAAACAACCATCAAATTTGGATGAAAAGCTGCGACAGAGGGTCAACCTACTTGTAAAAGAGAAGACACACATGTTTTGAGTGATTTGGAGCAAGCTTTGGCAGTTTTCGGGCTTGTCGGCTATATGCGTCGTGCATCCAACCCAATGCGCCACGCCCAGTGTATGTGCCGCACCTGTGTCTTTTTGCACTGAGAAATGCAGCCCAATGTGCCATGCCAATTATGTGTGCCGCGCCACCTGCACAGTGCGTCGCGCCTCTGGTTTTTGACCGATTTTCTCCAACTTTGCTTTGCTCACCCCAAAATGTCTTTGCCTTGTTTCCACTTTGCAAATGAACTCTTGAAATGAAGAAATGGCTTATAAACAAGGAGCTTTTAGATTTTTGTCTCATAAAACCCATTTTTACAATGGTTTTTGAAATGACTTTATTTTCAAACTCTGTTTTTTGGACTTTTTCACTTTATTTAGTTTTGTGATGGACTAAATGACCTGAGCTTTGCTTTTTTTGTAGGTGTTGGATCTACTGGGCTAGGGAAAGAAACCAGGGTTAAAGATGAAGGGATTTACAATGAAGAAAACAAAATTCATGATTTTTGTACAATAAAAGCAAAAATACTCTGTTTTTTCCAAACACATTTTTCGAACACTTGATGATGAAATTTATTGATGCTGAAACCTCCTCATGTACCTGCTGGTTATTATTGGACACTTTGAAACACCTTTTGATGAAACCCTAATGAAACCCTAGATCTAATGACAATAAAACCCTAAAGCAAAACCTTTGCAGTCTTTAAGACAAAAGATGACTGTATATGCTTTTTAATGAACAAACATGAGCTAGCAGGTAAATGACATGAGGGAAATTGTAGGAAAGCTACTACCGTCAAATGATCCATGCGCCTAATGGAATGCAAATGACTGGGCGGGACACCTAATATGAATTGCAACAAGAGGATTTGATCTCTGATAGAGGGATGAAGATACCGACACTAACATAATATTTGATAAAGTGGAAGATCCAGTATGCAGGTGATGGGTTTGTGATGCTTTGCTAAGGATGCACCTATGCGGCGAATGAAGGTTGATGGACTGGGATCATGAAGACTAAAATGCATTATCATTATATGGTATGATCATGAATAGTTCAGATATAAATACTGACACATGTTTTATCCTTTAGATATAATGATCTGGGTATGTCTGAAGTAGAAAATTGCAGCGAAGGTATAAGTAATTATTTTCAGATCTGTACACTGGTTCCCTTTGGTAAAAGAGTGTATACACATTGGTTCAACACAGCCAAGTAGCGTATACCTTATGAACTTGATGTTTGAAGTATTAGTTGCTTCTGATTGCTGTTACAGAGATCTGGGTTCTGATTTATGTTCTGGTGACTGTGTGTTCTGAAAGTTCAGATAGATTGATTGATTCAGTTGTGGGTGATTCAGAGATTGATGATTAGTTAATGCAATGGTTGTATTATAGTGGTGATTGATTTTGAGCTTCAATGTGTTGATGGGTCTAGTATGAAAATTGGATGAAACGTGGCCTTCAGATTATGGTGTTGTGTTCCAGGAGCATCCAGTCTGAAAATTTATGAAACGTGGTCCCTGGAGGAAGAGAGAAGGTTGTAGCCTTCTGTAGGTTGACGCCTATGTACTCGTAAACATATCAGCCAGTACAAGAGCTAGGGGGTTGGATCTCCCTTCTTGTAGCAGTTGGAAAACGAGAGGGTTGTAGCCTTCTAAAGGCCGGCACCTACGTACTAGTAAATATATTGGTTAGTATAAGAGCCAAGGGGTTGTAGCTCCCTTTCAGTGGAAGCTGGAGAATGAGAGAAGGTTGTAGCCTTCTACAGGTGAGTGCCTATGTACTGGTATGAGTCTGCGCCAGTACAAGATTGTAAACAGGTTTTTCTTATATTAAAAGAAGACAGTAGCAGGTGGTTTTTGTCCCGCATTGTGTTTCCACCTTAAACCTTGGTGTTCATGTCTGTTTCTTATGTGTGATGGTATGTTCTGTTTTTACTGCACATGGTTACCATTTATATGGTTAATGAAGTACTGATGCACTGATTAATGATCAACATATGATGAATTAACTGAATCATAAGTTTGCTGGATATACGCTAGTTACATTAAATACAGTTGCATGTACACGTGAGTTCCCTTAACTGAAGTAGCGTATATGAATCAGAGTATGGAAATGAAAAATTTATTGACTTGCTAATATTGATTCACCCCCCCCTCTCAGTGTTATTTCCAACAGATGGAACTTTAATCTTTTATGAGAGAGGGCTTATCGAGGTTTATGTTTGTCATAACATTTTAAATATGGAGCTCGGATATATGGGTTTCGATAAAGGGAAACCTTCAAGCCTATTTTTTTTAATAAATC
This sequence comes from Pinus tabuliformis, assembly GCA_031772625.1. Classification (NCBI taxonomy): domain Eukaryota; kingdom Viridiplantae; phylum Streptophyta; class Pinopsida; order Pinales; family Pinaceae; genus Pinus; species Pinus tabuliformis. The sequence goes on from CM062815.1 coordinate 1,032,354,417, forward strand.
CAAAAATGTCCTAACTTTATTGAAATTTGAAGAATTTTATTAAAATCAAAGAAGGGTCCCCATTATTTATTAATAACTAAATAAAAATAAATGGGGGGTTTTTGAATACTACAACAGATACCTATTTATGACCATGCTTAAAATGGAGGAGAGGCTTGTTTCAATAAGGAGTATAGGGTGGGAGTATTTCCTTTAATCTTGAGGTCGTGTTGATGAATATGAAATCAATTTACACCCTTACGAATTCTTGGTTGGCTAAGCCAAGAACCTGGGAACAATGCCCGGTTTATAACCTTCTTAAGTATAATACAACTTCGAAGTATCTAAGAAAAATAACTAAAAATATTTACAGAATTGCACTGACATTTATACACATGTATAATATGTAAAGAAAATAAAAGAAAGACTAAAATACATACAGGGAAGAAAACATGGCATTAAAGTGCTAGTGAGTTTAGACTTCAATACCAATGTTGTTAAAAAAACTTGGCATAAGCTCAAGACTGATAGGTTTACTGCCTATGTATCAAAAAAAAAGACACAATTTATAATACACATGTCACAATAATTAAAAAGATAAAAATATAAATAGTAGGAATAACATATGGAATGGAAAAAATAGTAGAAGATTCTTCATTGAGTATCTTAAAATAACGTTCATATATAATAATATCAAACTCAACAGACTTAAAAATATGCTCTATGACTTCTTGACAAGTGACCATGTTTCCAAGACTGTATTGGTCAAATGCAAGCAACTATGAACAATAGATAAATCTAAGATTGATGCAGCTAGCTCGATAAGATGCGTTCATAGACTGGTAAGCTACTTCAACAACAAGAAATATTTTTGGCCTCCATCAATGCGACTATTTAAAAGAAGCCCAATAACTGTAGAAATTCGAGGACCCTGTCTTTCCCATTCGAGCCACTATTTGTAATCAAAGAGCTTCTACAATAGTTATGTAATTATTTTGATCGTTTATTTTTCTTTAAAATAAAATTATTTTAGTTATTCAACTAAAAGAAGGCTCAGTTATGTCAAAGGGAAGACAAATAGAAGTTATGCTTCTAAAAAAATAGGAGTTGTGTTATGAATCAAAAGGGGGAAGGATTTTCATTTGTAATATTAAAAGATTCCATATAATCATTTAAAATACATTATAGTCTTCATATATTCATCATATATGCATGCATCATTTCAAATGTTAATTATTAAAATTGACAACATGTAATATCAATATATACATATAATTATGACGAGGTCCAAAATATATAAATGTTTGTGTGTGTCCAACCATTTAAAAACCATATTGTCACCAAAACCATACATCAAAATAGACTTATAACTATAACTTATCATTGTCAAAAAGTTAGATATATAATTCAAAGCATCATAACTTATATGCAAAAGCAATTGAATTATTCTTGGCTTCTACCAAAAATTTCTCCATTGAAAAATCACGTCGCTTGATCTCAATTTTCTCTTGCTCACTAGTGTCCTTCGAGGTAGAGATTACATAAAAAGTGACTGGTTCTGTATGAGTAACTTGGTGAGGGGTCTTTTCCAAACTTAATTTAGCAGGATTAATAGATAGTGACTCAAAATTGGTGTATGTTGTAGCTGAAACAGGTAGGTCTCTTAACATCAGAATTAAAGAACACACTACTGACTTAAGAAGAGAAAGGACCTCAAAATCAGCCTTAGCAGAACATGTTCACTCTTCCTCTCATTACATTTGCATGGAAGAAGTCAAACTAGTTAGAAAACAAGACCACTATCTTAAAAGAAAAATCAAAGAATCCATTGAAATAGAAAAAAGGAAGAACAACTTGAACCAAGACGACGGATTAAAACTAAACAACACTTGGAAACCTTTACTTGAAATATTAAAGAATCAATAATCAACTCATATCCCTCATAATAATTTAATCCCTCCTTTCTCATTAAAAATCAATAAAATAAAAAACAAAACAACAAGCAAACATTAATTAACATCCTCCTTAAAAAATAAAAACAAAATCAAATAAAAACATAAAATCAAATAATTGATTATTTCATAACTAATCATTTGATAATATTAAAATAAAACTCAAATCATAATGTATTAATTATAATATTATAGTAACATATGAATTTAAATTAATCAATTTTTAATTAATTAAAATTAATTAATTAATTAAAAAAACCTAAATATTAATAAATTAATAAGATAATAGCCAACCAAATTTCTTATATTATTTCTTTCATAACCTATATATACTCTGAAATATAGCTCATGGATACATCATTAATAACTTCAGAATATCTATTGACGCATATCCTAATGATGGACTCACTTGGTAGTCCGAAACGTTGGGTTTATAAAACTCTATAATAGGTCATTCCTCCTCTATCTAAAATCAAAAAATCTATCGGTTTGGGCATTACCAAGGTGAACACAAGGATTTACAGTCAGGGGAGCTGTACCCTTAGAATTTAAGTTAGGACTGAATTCCCCAGATGGTGAGGAAGATGTGTGAGTGGCAAGGGAATGAGAATGGTTGGAAACATGATGTGTTACCTTGACATTAGTTTCCCAACCTTTATCATCAACATCAAGTGTGATTTGAACTTAAACATGAACGCAACAAATTACGGATATAACCATAAATACAGAGATGCATAAAAAATACCACTTCATTTCATTAATATCAAATACTAAAATATGATTACAAACATAATGGAAATAAGACTACCTCGGGTGTTGGTAGCTTATCTCTGAGAAGAGATGTGGCGGATACATGCCTCTGAACTATGTTACAATAGGCTCGAAGGCCTATATATTATTGAGAAACAATGGAAAACCCTAAACATCCAAAAACCTAACCCTAGGAGATGAAGCACCAACACTATGGGCCCCATTTGGGTAAATTGGTACATCAACTTCCCGGGGTTGTAACTTTAGCATACAATCTTCGTTTGACGTGCACAATACCTCGTTAGAAATATATATCCGAGGTCTACAAATTTTGAGCATAAAGCATGGGTTAAAGACACATGTTTGTCTTGGTTTTCCCAAAAACGTCTTTTAGTGCCTCAAAATAGCTCCGGAAGTTCATGACCCAAAAACTGCCAAAAATAGTAAACTATGCTACAATTAAGGAAATTGAAAAACTGAAAGAGACAATGGTGGGGGTCCAAGTGGAATAGGTGGGTGGCCACCAACATCCACCTATATCAGTCCTCCCCCCTTAGGAAGCAATGGTCCCCATTGTGTTGAGTGCCTCCATGAGATGGGGAAACTTTTGCTGAACTTGGTCCCTAGTGAGCCACTTTCCTTGGTGCAGGAGATGGCCAACTTTGACAACCCGATATAGTTGAATCTTTTGCTAGAGAGTTTTCTTGATCTATGTGTCCATAATTAGATTATTTGTGGCCTGTTCCATGTAGTATGGGTTTAACTCTATTGGTGAGAGCTATTTTGCAATGTATGATGTGTCCAATAATGGTGGGAAGTATGGTCAAAGGCGGTCCACATTGAACACTGGGTGCAGGCCAAGGAATGGTGGAATGCTGAGCTCAAAAGCATTGTCTCCCATAACCTTGGTAATGGTGAAAGGACTATATTAGAGTGGTATGAGTTTCCGATGGGCTCCAGTAAGGCGTTCTTTCTATAAATGCAACCAAGCTTTGTCACCCACTTGAAATTTGTGTGGCACCCGATGTTGATCATGTTGTTGATTGTACTTGGCATCTAAATTCTCCAAGATTTCATGAACCTACTGGCAGATGTGTTTGATGCATTCAATAAATCTGGTCACTTTATCAACCTCAAACAATACATGTGTGGATTTGGTCTGTGTAGTCGCATGAGGCATGGCAACATCAATTAGACACAATGGTTGAAATCCTAGATCTACTTGAAAGGGACTACGACCAGTTGAGCTATGGAGAGATTTGTTATAGCTATGATGCACATAGGGAATACTCTCATCCCAGGTTCGTGGATGCTTGGAGTTGTACATGCAGATAATGTGCACTATCATCCTATTGACAACCTCCATCTAGCCATCAGTCTAGGGATGGAAGACAGTCGACTTGGTGAGCTTAGTGTCCAATAATGTCTAGAGGCTTGACCAGAATGTGCTTAGGAACCTACTAACTTGATATGATATAATGGTCTGTGGGATCCCAAAATGTACCCACACTTGTTTAATGAAGAGTTTAGCAGTGTCCTTTGCTATGATACTCTTCTTGCAGGTCGCCAATATAGCCATCTTAGAAAATTTGTCGATGACCACAAATACACAGTCATTACAATGCTTGGTAGAAGGGAGACTAGACATATAGTCCATGGAGATAGATTCCCATGGTTAGCTGGGAGTAGGAAGAGGAGTGTACAGGTCTTGCTTCTTGATGGTTGGCTTGGCAATGATGTAGGCAGTGCATGATTTGATATATTTCGCAACATCCAATCAGAGTTTTGGCCAATAAAAGTAATTTTGTAGTACAACCATAGTTTTCTCCACACCAAATTTTCTTGCGACTTGACTGTAGTGCGCTTCCCATATCGGCTTGGCATGCTCGCTTGAAGGAACAAAAAAGTGGCCCAGGTAGCATAATAATGCATCTTGGAGGTGGAAATTGGGAACTTGCTTGCCATATAATAGCATCTAGTATGTGGAGGTGAACTTTGGATAATTTTTGTATAGTTGGGGTCATCCAGAGGTCTCATGGCCACAAGAGTTGAGAACAGTGGTCAGTGTTGCAACTAGGGGCCGACTGAGGCAATCTGCAACATGATTGGTGCTTCCCTTTTTGTATTTAATGTTTAAGTGTAATTGCTTCAGATATGTAAACCACTTCTAATGATTATCGTTCTGCAACTTCCCTTTATGTCTGTATGAATTGAAGAGGTCGGTGATCGGTGTGGATGACCGTCTCCTTCCCTAGAATGTAATGCTTCCATTGTCGACAAGCCTGCACGATGCAATACATCTGTTTATCATAGGTGGGGTAATTACAAATTGTATCTAAAAATGTTTCACTATGATAGGCCACTGGATGACCTAACTGTGTGAGGGTTTCACCAATAACATAGTCAGAGGCATTGTAGGGTCCAAGGATTGCCTTACCTTGACACCCTTTTTGCCTATACTTCTTCCTTTTTCCTATACCTATCACCTAAATAAATGCAATAGACACAAGGTTTTGTTAAGGTAAGCACTTATATGTCCTCTTTTTCATATTTTGTCTATATACCTTATTGTTTTATTAAATTTTTCATTTAGCTACGGAATTGACCTATTTCTGTAGCTAATCCGTATTTCCGCAGCTACCTCCATTGTTGACAGGGTTCGAGTGCACCAACTAAGAAAAAGAAGATATGGATGGATGATGAATGACCCCCTCGTGGATTCTTTCCTATTCTTCTGAGCCAATCCTTCAAGAAGATTGCACTGTAACACAGTCAACTGCAAGACTATGTGCCGGGACAGAGTCCGAATTTTCCGAAATCTTATCGATTTGCTTTCCAAATAGCAAATAAATTATTTAGTGATATAGTTTGTTTAATAGGGTTTGTAATAAAGATATGTAGGCTTAAAACTCTCATACTGTTACTTGGAGAAATATTATAAGAGCAATGACCGCTCTGTATTTTGGTGCGCGCCGCTATATGTAAATTTTGAAGAGCATCTTGTTAAACTTGTTTGTGAGTAATAGACTTGGTTCATATTTTCCATGCTGCGTTGATTGAATATTGTCAACTGTCTCATGGAGGGCCCCTACGTCTAGTACAAGTCTTTGATCGATTGCCAATAGATTTCTTTTATTTCTTAAAGTTAAATTATGGATGCTTTGTTTTGTGTTTTGAAATGCAGTATAATGGAATTCACGATTAAATTGTTGTCTGCATAAGAAATTTCCTTTGATTTCTACCTAGCATAATCCTATTATTTCATTTTCTTTTTACCTGGTATAGTTTGATCATATCATTTGCTTTCTACCTAGTGTAATTCAGCTGTCTCATTTCACAACTTAGTTGTTTTCCAGTTTATTAGTTTTAGTTCTTGTTTGAATGAAGTTGCATTAGCTAAACAGTGACAGTCTTTTCCTTGGAAATTAAGTTCAGACATCATTCATTTTCAATTTGATAGAATAGATCTCTCTTACACATAGTAATCTAGTTTGGCTGCAGGATAAAATTCAAGGTAAAATAAAAAAACAATCTAACAGAGTAGAGTTTAGGATCACTCTCCAACCATCCACAAAACTTGATTCAACTAAGATTAATTTTTAGGATAACCAGGTAACAACTTTAAGAGCAATACTTTAATATAATTAGTAATACCATCTCCATATTAATTCTAAGTTTAGACCTTAACAATAACATAGATATCTTAACGACATAAAATAACTTCTAGCACATAAAGTGCACTTGTGCTTCATCAATATACCTGACCTGGTCGATAATTTATGCTGACAATTTAAGAACATTAAATTGGCTAAACATTTTGGTGCCGCTACAGGGGAAGTACAAATAGAAATTAATTAAAAAAAGAGAAAAATTATGAATTCAAGACATGATATGCGTAGGGATAGAGACTCTAGAGGTAGATTTGTAGGACGAGGAAGAAGATTGATTCCCACAAATCCACTCACTTCACCATGACTTTGAAATTCCACACCACCTACTCAAACTCGAATTCCATTTGCAGGTCGACAAAGACTTCCTGAAGTCTCAAGATCAGAAATCCAATCTAGAACTTCACCTACTTCATCCACCGAAGTTGTAATTGAAGAAAATCCTGCATCCCCAACTACAGGAGTAGTTTTTCTATCCTCCACTGGTGAACAAATTTTAGGAGAAGAATTAGAAATTCCTAGTGAAGAAGAGGAACATGAAACTTATTTTGACCACCCATTGATAGAGGAACCATAAGAATTAGAAGAACCTTACATTAGTTCTGAGGAATCTATCATGGCTGAAGAAGGGGAAGGGGAGGTACACAATGTCAATGGTGAGGGAAATATAATTGGAAGATGAAGAGGAAGAGGAAGAGGAGGAGGTGGAGGTGGAGATAGGAATAAAGGAGGGGGTAGAGGTAGAGGAAATCAATATCCTTTTGGATTTCCTAATTTTGATGAAGATACAACCCTCACAATGAAAAATATATCACTCTCAATTCTTCCTAATTTCCACAGAAAATGAAATGAAGACCCAGAGACATTTTTGTTCGAATTTGAAGTATTATGCAGATCATATGACTATCTACATGACGCTCAAAAACTGAATTTTTTCCCTGCTACCTTAAAGGATTCAACATTAAAATGGTTCATGAGTTTAGGAATGAATTCTATAAGAACATGGGCAGAAATGAAAGAGGATTTCTTAAGCAAATATAGAGATTACTGTATGCCTAGTAACATTAAAGATGAAGTCTTCAAAATGACACAAAAAGAAGATGAAAATCTTGAAGACTTAGTAGAGAGATTTGTCTACAATATTAAAAGAGAAAAAATGGATAATTTGGATGAGGAAACTTTGAAAGCCCTCCTGCTCAAAGCTATCAAAGATGAATGGATTGATCTCCTTAACTTAACAGGGAAAGGAGATATTTCTCAATTACCATTTGCAAATATTTGTGATCTATGTGTACATAGCTCAAGGGGTAAAGCACGAGTTGGAAAGAGTCTTAGAGACCCTCTCTTATTAAGAATTAATAAATCTGCAGTTGGGACAATCAGCAGGGCTAAATTAGGAAGCTTTCTTGATACCTTCAAGACATATATTTTAAGGAGTCTAAGTGAATAGATAGACACCCTTAAAATATAGAATAAGAAAAAATATGAAAATGCTGCATTATCTATTTTCTATCCTAGATGTCGAAAGAAGCATGCCTTAAGAGAGTGTCCCTTAGATTCAAAAGCTATAGAAACTTGTGCCATATGTGCAGATAATCATGATACTAAGGAGTGTCCTTCTTTACCAGGTCTCAAGGCTGTATTTAATGATGAAGGAATAACAAAACAAGTATATCCTCTTTACTTTATAGCCAAGAAACCATGGCAAAAATCCCAACCAAATCAACCACAAGGCTTCAGACCAGAACAATTTGCTCAGTCTTCACAAAATAATTGGAATCCATCTTGGCAACCTTGGGCTCAACCACAATCACAATCTTGGAATCAAGGATGGAAAATTCCTTATGGGGCTTATGCTCAATATAAAAAATATTCACCATCTTATCTTCCACCGCAATTTCTACCCAAATCTAATCAAATTCCCCAAGCTAATCAATTACCTCAAATCCAAGTTCAAAATAAAAATCCACAACTCTCCCTGCCATTTACACAAAAACCAAATCAACTACTCGCTCAACCACTTCCAAATCCTAATAATAAAATGCCACAAAAACCTGTGTACAACATGGAAGGGAAAAATCCTCAAACTTATTTAATAACTCCACTAGATCTAAATAATGTCCAATTAAGGTATGAAAGAGTGTTACAAATAAAATCCCCTGTTTTTATTTAGGAAGCAAGACCAAATCTCCAAAAATATAAAAATCAATCTTAAGAAGGAGAGACCTCTCTCCCTCAAAAAGAGAATAATCAAACAAAAAATGTTCCAATAACTACTCTTATAGAACAACCCTTGGTATCAATTAGGCCACCTTTTCCTGAAAGGTTAAAAATTGATGAAGGAGTAGAAAAACAAATCACATTTCCTGATTATAATATGTTGGATGAATTAAGAAATGTATGTATCGAAATTACTTTATTACAAGCCATAAAAGAAATACCAATCTTTGCAAAAACAATTAAGGAATTAAGTACTGAGAGATCAGGAAGAAAAAGAAAAGACATAAAAAGAATTCAATTAGTCGGGAAATTTGCAAACATCATGATGGGGAAAACAACAATTAAAAAATATCTAGATCCAGGAAGCCCCATTGCAAAAACTCACATCAATGGAATAAAATACCAAACACATTGATTGATCTAAGAGCAGCCATAAACATAATGAGTAAACAAGTTATGGATTCACTTAAGCTTCCTAACCTTCAATACACATCAACGCTATTACAATTAGCAGATAGGTCTGTGATTAAACATGATGGTGTGTTGGAAGATGTTTGTGTATCCTTATATTCTTGGGAATATCTTGTTGATTTCGTGGTTTTAACACCCAAGAATAATTTAGGAGGACATCCATTAATCCTAGGAAGACCTTGGTTAGCTACAACTGATGCTTTCATCGGTTGTAGATCAGGCGACATGTTTATCTAAGATGGAAATTCTACAAAGAAATTTAAATTATGCCCTCCTACAAGAACAACAATAGAAACAGAGAATGAGAAATGGATACTGGACAAGTAAGAGAGGAAGACCAAATTTTAAATCTATTGGAAAATAATGAATCTTCCTCACATTATGACCATAGTCGAAATGAATATCTCTCATCTAGACAAGTATCATTGCTCTCCATGGAAAAATTTGGGAATTATTTAATAGAAATCTTTCCAGGTAAAACTTTGAATGTTAATGAAAACTTGGAAGGATTACAAAAGAATCAACTGGTAGAAGTCTTACAGAAACATTCTTCTGCTTTTGCATGGGAATATACTGATATGAGAAGAATTGATCCTAAGACTTGCATACATCATATCTACATCGAACAAAGTGTAAGACCAGTTAGACAACCACAATGAAAAATGAACCCAAATCCAAAAGAAATTGTTAAGGAGGAATTGCAAAAGTTGCTAAATGTAAATTTCATCTATCTGATATCAGACAATCAGTGGGTATCACCCCTAGTAATCGTTCCAAAGAAAACTGGAAAATGGAGAGTATGGATCGATTACAAGGAATTGAATAAAGCAACATTAAAACACCACTTTCCACTTCCTTTCATAGACCAAGTCTTAGACACATTAGCAGGGAAATAGTACTTTTCATTTTTGGACAGTTTTAGTGGATATAACTAGATTCAGGTAGCACCCGAAGGTCAAGATAAAACCACATTCACCTGTCCATGGGGAACTTATGCTTACCGAGTACTTCCCTTTGGATTATGCAATGCTCCAACAACATTCCCAAGAGCAGTCCTCATAATTTTCTCTGATCTTATTCATGATTGTGTGGAAGTGTACATGAATGATTTCATAGTTTATGGAGATTCTTTTAATGAAGCACTTGAAAATTTAGAAAAAGTTTTAATAAGATGTAAAGAAAAAATCTCTCGTTAAGTCATGAGAAATGTTTCGATGTTTAACAAAGGAATTGTTTTAGGTCACCATATTTTAGGAGATGGAATTAAGGTAGACTCATTTAAAGTCGAGGTCATTTCTAAATTATCAGTGCCAAACTGTCAACAAGATGTTAGGAGTTTTCTTGGTTTTACTGGATATTATAGAAGACTTATAGAAAACTTCACAAAAATTGCATCTCCACTCTTTAAACTACTTACCAAGGATTGTGAATTCAATTGGAATTTTGATTGTCAAGCTGCCTTTGAAACTTTGAAAAAGAGAAATTTCTGAAGCACTTATCCTAAAAGGACCTAATTGGAAATTGCCTTTCCATATATTAACTGATGCTTCAAATACAACATTGGGAGTTGTGTTAGGGAAAAAATACCTTACTCCTTATGCAATCTATTATACCAGTAAAAATTTAACTCCTATAGAGTTAAATTATACTGTAATTGAGAAGGAGTTTTTAGCCATAGTTCATGCCATTAACAAATTTAGACATTATATAACTAGCTATGAAACTTTCATTCACACAGACCATTCTACCATTAGAAACCTAATGAATAAACCAATCACTAATGGAAGAATAACCAGATGACTCTTATTGTTACAAGAATTCAACATCATTATTCTAAATAGACCTAAAAAACAAAATACAACTGCTGACTTTTTATCTAGAATTCATAATGATAATAATGATCAACTTGTAGAAGATAAGTTTCCTAACAAATATCTTTTTGCAGCATCTACTAAATCACCTTGGTATGCAGATATTGTTAATTATTTAGCTACAGGGAAAATGCCATTTCATCCGTCTCCCAGAGAAAATAGGAGGATAGTTCACAATAGCACATATTATTCATTGATAAACGAAGACTTATACAAAACAGGACCAAATCTCATCATCAAAAGATGTGTTCGAGAGGCTGAAATACCAGAAATACTTAAAGCCTGCCATGATGAACCATGTGGAGGAAATTTTTGTGACAAAAGAACTACTTATAAAGTCTTACTTTTAGTATATTATTGGCCTTCCATTTTCAAGGATACCAAGGAATATGTTAAAAGATATGATAGTTGTTAGGGAATCGACAAACCCACTCTTTCAAATGAAATGCCATTACAGCCACAGGTACTCATTGAACCATTTGAAAAATGGGCACTAGATTTTGTTGGTCTAATCAACCCACCTTCAAAGCAAAAAAGGTATATTATGGTATGTACTGATTATGTCACTAAATGGGTAGAAGCTAAAGCACTTCTTTTTGCTACTGAAAATGTTGTAGTTTTATTTATTTTTGAGGATATTTTCTCTCGTTTTGGTGTTCCAAGAGAAATTGTGACAGATCAAGGAACATAATTTACATCCAGATTAGTGCAGACACTTGTGGAGCAGTACAAAATCAAACATCGAAAGTCCACTCCATAGCATCCACATGCCAATGGACAAGTTGAGTCTACAAATAAGGTGATTGAAGCAATCCTTACCAAGACTATACATTTTCAGAGGAAGGACTGGGTAGAAAAGCTTCCAGAAGATTGTGGGCTTATAGAACTACATGGAGAAGTACTACAGGACATACTCCCTATGAACTTGTTTATGGGAAGTAGGTCTTACTTCCAATAGAGTTCCAGATCCAAAATTATAAAACAACAGTCTAGCTAGATCTTGACTTATCAAAAGCACAAAAGTAAAGGATGAGACAATTTAATGAGCTTGATGAAATAAGACAAGAAGCCCTCCAGAAGACCAACCTAGTTCAACAACAGAGATCTAGATGGCATGATAAGTACATTGAAGAAAAAAACTTTCATCCAGGAGACTAGGCATTACAATTCGATTCAAAGTTCAAGAATTTCCAAGGAAAATTCCAAACCTACTGGCTTGGGCCTTATGAAGTTGAAAATGTCTTTGACAATGGTGCAGTTAGAATCAGGACTATTGATGAAGAGAAAATTCCTCTTTTAGTAAATGGACATCGACTTAGAATTTATCAAAAGCCATTGAAAAAAGAAGAATTTGTCAAAATTTTCCAAGATAATTTAGAATTGAAGATGGTTGAGAAGAGTTCTTCTTCTTTTCCACCTTAGAAATTTTACTTTTTTGAAAAAAAACAAAAAAGAAAGAAAGAAAGAAAGAAAAAAGAAGAAAGAAAGGAAAGAAAGAAAGAAAGAAAAAAAAAAAAGAAAAAAAAAAAAAAAAAAAGAAAAAAAAGAAAAAAAAAAAGAAAAAAAAAGAAAAAAAAGAAAAAAAAAAAAAAAAAGAAAAGAAAAGAAAAGAAAGAAAAAAAGAAAAAAGCAAAAGAAAAAAGAAAGAAAAGAAAAAAGAAAAAAAAGAAAAAAATAAAAAAGAAAAAAAAGAAAAAGAAAAAGAAAAAAAGGGAAGAATTAGTGACTTTCTGCAGCTCGGACAAGTTTCTGCACCTAGGACAAGTTTATGCAGCTCTAATAAAATTTTTGTAGCTAAATTGACAGGAGCAATTGGTGACTTGAATTGAAGAATAATTAACAGTGTAAAGTACCTGCAGGTGATATCAAAGGAAAAATAAGGTTAGCAAGTTAGTCAAAGGTATGTGATACTTTACTTTTACAATGAGGATTAATATATTGTATTTATGAACTAAGAGGACATAGAACTGCCAAAATAAAACAAAATCATTGCAAAGTGTGGGTGATGGCCGCTTGTCAAAATCATCATAATCCACCGCTTAAACTCCTGCCTCATCCTCATTCTGAATCTATCGAAGTAATCACCGAATCATTATTTTGAATGCACTCTAATAGTCAATTCATTCCCACTGCCTTCATTATAATTTACCTGTTCTCCCATTTCTCCGAATTCACATAACCTCCCCATTTCTCTGCCATTGAACGTAACCCTACCAACACCATTTTTCCTGTCAAGTGAGCAATCCTTGAGATGAAGCATCTTCCATTTTGGGTGTTATTTTCTAAACCGAACCAACAGGGAAGAAGTTCTTTGAAGGATATCCTCAGACTAGGGAGTTGTTATAGAAAGTACAATGGTTACAATTTATAGAGAAATTCAACGGTTGCCATAGAGAGGTGACGAAGACTTTTGCACATTCTTTTGATGGGATAGAGGTTGAAATAGGAGACATAAAATTCACCATAACAGAGTCCCTAATCGTAGAAGCTACTGAATTACCCAGAAATGGAGAAAAATGGTTTAAAAACAGAGGAATCAATGGGGAAGATTGGAAAGTTTTCCTGGAAAATCCAAACATGGACACCACAATATTCAAGAAAGGTATTCCTAGTACAACCCTTAAGAATAAATGGAGGAGCTTGCTTCTTGTAATTCATAAATTTATTACTTGTGAAGGTCGGTTTGGATACATGTATTTATACCACATTAGAATAATGATGATTTTTTTTGAGAAGCACAAAATGAATCTTCCTTAATTCCTCTTGCATAGTCTTAAGAAAATGTCCATGAATGTTCAAAAGAAAATTAAATTCATAGACAATACCATGTATCATCATGGATTGATAAAGATCTTGGTTAAGTTTCACCTTCAGAGTATAGGGGATAACTAGGAAATTTACTGGTAAGGAACCATTTTGAAGAAAGACTTCCTGAACAACCCAACAACAGTAGAATCCTCAGGGGAAGGAAGAGAATGATGGAAACAATAAAAGAAAAAAACCCCAGCCTCAATAAGAATTATCAGAGGATGAACTACCCATATTGGATATTTTGCAGAAAATGAAAAAAGGAAATCTTAGAAGAAAGAAAGCTGAAAAAAGAACAGAGGATTTACCATAAACCATGATCCTTCCTCAGGAAAAGAAGCCAAAATCTAAAAAGAGGAAAGCATAGGGATCACCGACCTCAGGACTAAGGAGAAGTACCAGATTGAATATGATGCAACAAGCAATTTCAAGAGCTGTAGAATATATCGTTCTTGAGGAGAGGGAGCCAACTAAAGACCTTGAAGGTTCTCCAGAAGGATCACCAAAACTGTCACCAAGGGTGTCATCACCACCCTACAGTTCACCTCCAAGAAGTCCAGTGCATAGTCCAGGTGTTGATCCTGTTCAACAAGATATTTATGACTACATAGAGTCATTAGAAAGGAAGGAAGCAAAAACTAAAGAATCAACCCAAATCACCAAAACTGTCACCAAGGGTGTCATCACCACCCTGTAGTTCACCTCCAAGAAGTCCAGTGCATAGTCCAGGTGTTGATCCTGTTCAACAAGATATTTATAACTACATAGAGTCATTAGAAAGGAAGGAAGAAAAAACTAAAGAATCAACCCAAATTACAGGAGAAGGAAGCAACCAATTCAATGAGCCACAAGAACCTTCAACATTTAATGTTTTAAAGCAAGAGATCTTTAAGCTGGAGAGATTGAATAGATATCTCAAAAATGAAAATCAGAAATTGAAAGCATAGAATGGGATTCAAATTGCAGAGAGTGACAACCTTATTCTTCGTTTGAGTTTATGGTACAAAAAGAACAAGAACTTGAAGAAAGGAAATAGGGCAATGTAAAGAGAAATCATAAACCTAACATATAAGATCCTCATGAAGAAACCAAGAATGCCGGTGGTTTCCAAAAAGAAGAAGAAAGTGAATCTTGAATGTGATAGCCAGAGGCAATAAGAGAATGAAAATTATGAATTGTATAAGGACATACAAAACCTCCAGTGTGGGGGGATGTAGAGTCCAAGGATTGCCTTACCTTGACACCCTTTTTGCCTATACTTCTTCCTTTTTCCTATACCTATCACCTAAATAAATGCAATAAACACAAGGTTTTATTAAGGTAAGCACTTACATGTCCTCTTTTTCATATTTTGTCTATATACCTTATTGTTTTATTAAAGTTTACATTTAGCTACGGAATCGGCCTATTTCTGCAGCTAATCCGTATTTCCGCAGCTACCTCCATTGTTGACAGGGTTCGAATGCACCAACTAAGAAAAAGAAGATATGGATGGATTCTTTCCTATTCTCTCAAATTAATCCTTCAAGAAGATCGCAATGTAACACGGTCAACCTCAAAGTCAACTGTAAGACCATGTTCTAGGACATTGTCCGAATTTTCCGAAATCTTATCGATTTGCTTTTCCAAATAACAAATAGATTATTTAGCAATATAGTTTATTTAATGGGGATCGTAATAGAGATATGTAGGCTTAAAACTCTCATACTGTTACTTAGAGAAATATTATAAGAGCAATGGCCGCTCTGTGTTTTGGTGCGTGCTGCTATATGTAAATTTTGAAGAACATCCTGTTAAACTTGTTTGTGAGTAATAGACTTGGTTCATATTTTCCATGCTGCGTTGATTGAAGATTGTCGACTGTCTTGTGGAGGGCCCCTACGTCTAGTACAGGTCTTTGATCGATTGCAAATAGATTTCTTTGATTTCTTAAAGTTAAATTATGGATGCTCTGTTTTGTGTTTTGAAATGCAGTATAATGGAATTCGCAATTAAACTGTTATCTGCATAAGCAATTTCCTTTGCTTTCTACCTAGCATAATCCTGTTATTTCATTTTCTTTTTACCTAGTACAGTTTGATCATCTCATTTTCTTTCTACCTAGTGTAATTCAACTATCTCATTTCACAGCTTAGTTGTTTTCTAGTTTCTCAGTTTTAGTTCTTGTTTGAATGAAGTTGCATTAGCTAAATAGTGACAGTCTTTTCCTTGGAAATTAAGTTCAGGCATCATTCATTTTCAATTTGATAGAATAGATCTCTCTTACAAATAGTAATCTAGTTTGGCTGCAACATAAAATTCAAGATAAAATAAAAAAAATCTAACATAGTAGAGTTTAGGATCACTCTCCAACCATCAACAAAAACTTGATTCAATTGATATTAATTTTTAGGATAACCAGCTAACAACTTTAAGAACAATACTCTAATATAATCAGTAATACCATCTCCATATTAATTCTAAGTTTATACCTTAACAGTAACATAGATATCTTAATGACATAAAATAACTTCTAGCACATATAGTGCACTTGTGCTTCATCAGTATACCTGCCCTGGTCGATAATTTATGCTAACAATTTAAGAACATTAAGTTGGCTAAACATGCGTCTGTCTCAATTTTAAATGGGTGCTGTGGGTCTGGTGGTGTGAGTACTGATGTAAAGCAGAGGTGGTGCTTCAACTCAATGAGTGCCTTCTATTGGGATTCGGACCAGGAAAAATTTTCTTTCACCTAGCCCTTAGTAATCTGACTCAAGGGCCAAGTGATATGGGAGAATCCCAACAATAACCTTCGATAAAATTTGCAAGGCCCAAAAAGATGCGAAGCTCTGTTAGAGTGGTTGGGGCTGGCCAATACCGAATGAATTGGATCTTGGTTGGATCCACATGCACACCAAGCTCATCTATGATGTAACCCAGATGTTGGACATGGCTCATGCCAAAGGTGCATTTCTCCAAGTTGGCACACAATTTGTACTGTCGAAGGGTTTGAAGGACCTGCTAAATTTTTTGCAAGTGTTCTTCCCAAATCTTGCTAAAGATGAGGATGTCGTCCAGATAAACAACCATGAGTGAGTTGGTGAATGGCCACAATATTTCATCCATTAGCCTCATAAAAGTAGCAAGGGAATTTGTCAACCCGAAGGACATAACTGACCATTCAAAAAGGCCTTCCTTGGATTTGAAAGCGGTCTTCCATACATTTATGGGCTCTATCGGAACCTGGTGATAGCCACACTACAGATCAATCTTGCTGAAATACTTGGCCCCCTTGAGTTGGTTCATAAGGTCATAAATCCATGGGATTGGATACCTGTTCTTGACAATGATTTTTTTAGTTCCCTATAATCAATTTAGAGCCTCCAGTTCCCACCCTTCTTTTGTACAAGTACAATCGGGCTTCCACAAGGTGAGGAACTTGGTCGGATGTGCCCTTTTTGTAACAACTCTTGTATTTTCCATTTGATCTCTTCATTTTATAGAATGGAGCGACGACATATCGACACGTTGGGTATGTAGAAATTTTGAATAATTTAACACATATTCAACAGAGATTATCCTGATCATGTACTATTGCGGAACACATACACAATACATAAGCTCCTCTACGTTGATCATCAATATAGCAGCATCAATAACAATAAAACATCAAGAGCATTCACACATTAACACAGTATGTATCCCGGGCAAAGAATCTCGCTAAAAACCCCAACTATCTGTATATTAATGATTGAGTCATGTAACATTACACAACATAATACTTCTCACAAGTATATCCACCTCTGTTACACACAATACAGCTCAGATCTGATCTCCAAATCTCTTCCACTGCTTGCCTGCCTCCACTGCTCAATACTTGCTCAAGAACTAATGAGAATGGCTTACCAAACTCGTTTTTCACCTGCAAAATAGTCACTCACACTTTGTTGGACGTGAGCACAAGCTATAATGTGGGAAAATACGTGGGAAAACTCATTGGCATACTCAATCCCTTGATTGTGCAAGATCTGGTGCACAACTATAGTCACAACTGATAGAAATCTGATTCTCTACCACCTATCCCTGTTGAACTGAACATGCACTGACATGCAACTGAGTTAACTGATGTATTCATTAGTTGTATTATGAGTTAATAACTTGTGAATTAATTAATAACTAATTCACCCAACTCATCTCTAGTCTATTTGTCAGTTAGACTAAATACAACCAGTTTAACAAAGCTAAAATGAACACAACTCCATCAACTCCACAATCAACTCCACCAAACTCAACTGATTGAGTTCTAACTGAAGTCATGCATGCAACAACTCAATTGACTCATAAGAAAAGTGTATTTCCTTCTGACAGCTGCATGTGCCACCTCTGTAGCTCAAACTGAAGTGCTCCAAGAGAATAAGATTAAGTTTATAGTCCAAATATTATTGTGAGATAATAATATTTGACTTTTCTATTTTTGACTTTGATCACTCACACTTTCATCAAAAATAGAAGTCCATCTATTTTTTCCCAACTTGATCAATCATCCATAAACAACAACCTGCAATCCATAGACATGATCCATATGTCTAAAAATAGACATAGTCTAAAAATAGACTTGCGCCAAAAATAGCCTGCGGGCCCACTTAGTGAAGGCGACTCTTTTCACTAAGCTCCATCATCTTGTTGCAATCTCAACACTCCCTCTCGACAAGATATGGATTATCAGCAACCCCTATCCTGCCTCGGTGGTACTCGAATTTGCTCCTGGTGAGAGCCTTCGTCAGAATATCAGCATCCTGATCCTCCGTTGGAATGTACGAAAGTAACATGATCCTCCGCTGCACACAATCTCTGATATGATGGTACCTGATGTCAATATGTTTAGATCTATCATGAAATACAGGATTAGCCGAGAGTTTAATGCAACTCTGGTTATCACAGTAAATCACAGTAGGGTCCAAATGAGAACCAAACAAACCAACCAGGATCTTCCTCATCCATATAGCCTCGCATGCAGCCAAACTTGCTGCCATATACTCGGCCTCCACTGAACTGAGTGCCACGGATCTCTGTTTCCTGCTGTACCAAGAAACTGCTGTCGATCCGATACTGAAGACCCCTCCTGATGTTCTCTTTCTGTCCGTTGGGCTCCCTGCCCAATCTGCATCCGTGAAGCCACATAGCTTCACCTCATCCTCCTGTCTGTACCACAAACCATATCCCGATGTGCCTCTCAAGTAGCGCAATACATGCTTGCCCGCCTTCCAGAAGAGCTTGGTAGGCTTAACCATAGCTTGTGAAAGCTGGTTAACTGCATAACATATATCAGGTCATGTATTGACCAAATACATCAGCGACCCCACCAACTGTCGATAAATAGTGGCATCCACTTCTTCTCTTGAAGTGGCATCCTCCTTCCTCCAACCTCCAGGAAGAGGAGTATCAACAGGCTTGCAGCCATGCATGTTGAACTTCTCCAGTATCTCCCGAGCATACTTTCTCTGAGAAACAAACAGTCACTGCGCTGCCATATTTCCAATCCCAGGAAATAGTGAAGGAGGCCCAAATCCTTCATCTCAAACTCTGCAGCAAGATCCTTCTTGCATGACAATATCAACAACTCATCACCTGTTAGAATCAAATCATCAACATACAGTACAATGATAAGCAACTTACCCTCCACCACAATCTGGTATAGGTTCGGATCCGCCTCGCTCTTGGAGAATCCAAGTCCTGTGAAATAGCTGTCTATCCGTGTGTACCAAGCACATGGTGCTTGCTTCAACCCATACAACGCTCTCTTGAGCCTGCACACATGCGACTCGCTGCTGAAGACTTCAAAGCCTTCGGGTTGCTCAATGTACACCTCCTCCTCAATGACTCCATTGAGGAACGCAGTCTTCACATCCATCTGATGAATGTGCCATCCCATCTGCGCTGATAGAGCAAGAATCGTCCGTATGGAAGAATACCTTGCGACAGGTGCAAAGGTCTCCTCATAATCGATCCCATCAATCTGTGAAAAGCCTCAGGAAACAAATCTTGCCTTGTACTTCTCCACACTCCCGTCAGCTGCCTGCTTAACTTTGTAGATCCATCTCGAACCCACCATTGATTTCCCTTTCGGTCTAGGAACAATCTCCCATGCACTGTTTCTAACAATAGAATCATACTCTTCCACCATGGCGTCTACCCATGCGGGATCCTCCACAGCTTCCTCGAAAGAGGATGGCTCAGTCACAACACACTTGCTCATAAGAGCCATGTATCCAGTGTACCAATCAGGTGACTGTCTCTGCCTGCGTTGGGCTGTAGGTGGTCCTACAACTTTCTCTACATCTTGAGCCAGTCGCTCAGCTTCTGTCAAGCGCTTTCGCCCTCTGATGGTTGGCGCTGCATGAGTGGTCTCTTCCACTCCATGAACCTCGTCCTATGGCTGATCCACATCCTGAAGCTCATCCTTAGGAACTAATAGCTCCTCATCTGCATGCAAGTGTAGCTCCCTCTCAAGCGAACACTTCATGGCTTTCTCCTCCTGAAATTTTATATCCCGTCGCACAACAGTTTTACCACTGTCTGGCAAATACACATGATAGTTGTGGGGCATATCAGTGTACCCCACAAATATCCCAACCTCTGCGGTCGGCTCCAACTTATTCCTGGCATCCTTCGTCACATGCATGTAAATGCTAGCACCAAAAATCCTCAAATGAGAAAGATCAGGCTTCTTACCAGAATAAGTCTCCTCAGGTGTACTCATGCCAAGTATCCTATGAGGACAATGGTTCTGCACATAAACTGTTGTATTGCATGCTTCCGCCCACAAGTGAAGGGGTAGGCCCTGATCATGCAACATTGCCCGTGCAGCACCCACAATCGTTCTGTTCTTTTGCTCAGCTACCCCGTTCTGCTGTGGGCTATGGGGAGCTATGAGATCTGTACGAATCCCTTCTGTCTTGCAGAAATCCTTGAACTCGTCCGAGATGTATTCACCACCATTATCGCTCCTAAGAGCCTTCACCTTCTTCCCCGAATGCTTCTCGACCAGTGCTTTGAATTCACAGAACTTTGAATATGTCTCGCTCTTCTTCTGCATGAAGAAGATCCAGCACTTACGAGAGAAATCATCAACAAAAATCACATAATACCTGTGTTTTTCTGTCGAAGCAACTGAGAAAGGTCCACTTACGTCTGTGTGAATTCTCTCAAGGATCGTCGTGGCGCGACTATCCTTGTCGTGAAAGGTGGCTTTCACAAACTTCCCCAAAGTACACCCCTTGCACTGATCTGACTGCGCAAGTGTGCCTTTAGGAAGCCCTGTAGTGATCTGCTGCAGTATCTTCAAGGCTCCATGGTGAAGGTGACCCAATCTCCTGTGCCACAACTCGCCATCATCCCGACTCACCAATCCTTCTGCCTTGCCTGCCATTGCTGCACATCCATCTACATGCAACTGATAAAGGTTCCTCACTCGAACCCCTATCTTCCGGGTCTCACCAGTTGTCTTGCTGCGCAGGAAGGCCTTTCCCTTGCTGAAAACAACATCATACCCCTTGTCTTCTAACATCGCCACTGAGATGAGATTCTTCTTCAATCCTGGAACATGCATGACTTCCTTCAATACAAAGGGTTTACCAGACTCCCTCTCAAAGGAAATGGTACCAATACCGGTCGCACTGTATCTACCATCATCGCCCATCTCGATGTGCACTCCAAGATCTTTGTCCTCCAGATCAGAGAACAAATCTCTATCTCCCGTCATGTGAAAAGACGCACCACTGTCCAAGAACCACACTGATCTCATCACACTTGAAACCAAGCATGCGATCAATGAAAAATCAAGCTCAAATTGAGAAGCTAAGGCCTCTCCCCCTGCAGATCCAGTAGCTTGCTTGTTCTTCTTCTTCTGCGGACAATTTGTGGCATAGTGTCTGTGCTGGTGACAGTGAAAACACTTCACCTTGGACATATCCTGCTTCTTGCCTTTCGCACCAGACTGAGAAGCTTTCTCGTTCTTCCCTTCTTTGCTTTGGCAGCCAAAGCACAATTCCCTTCATCAGATACCTTTGATGAAGATCCATTTTCACCTTTATTGTTACTGAGTTTATCCTTGAGCGCCAGGTCACTCTTGCTTTGGAATAACATTTGCAATCCGTTGAAAGACATTTCAACAACACTGCTGCAAATTCGATTTTCCACCAGCTCCAAACTCAACCGCCTCCAATCTAGAATTCATGAGAACACAATATTTCTCGTGCAGAGATTGACTGTATGGGCATTCACCGGATATCTCACCTTCCAAAAGAAGGATGAATCCAGAGGCTACCTGGCCCGATTACAGACTCTGCTTGAAGAAATAGAATGTAAACACTTCCTGAATAGTAGATCTGATGATCAACAGCTCCGATACCATGTAGAAACTTTTTCTACAATTATCTAGCTCTGATACCATGTAGAAATTTTGAATAATTTAACACATATTCAATAGAGATTATCATGATCATGTACTATTGCGGAATACATACACAATACATAAGCTCCTCTACGTTGATCATCAATATAGCAGCATCAATAACAATAAAACATCAAGAGCATTCACACATTAACACAGTATGTATCCCGGCTGTTATAGACATTTTTGTGCCTATGAAGCATGAAATGTCCATAATCTAAGGGATCCAAAGTCCCTAAACATGTTGTTCCTACCCCTGGAGGAACAAGGTCAGCAAACCACAGCACTGAATAGCAGTTCTCCACCTGAAAACACTCAAAAACAAGGCAATTCTGGATCATGTCAACTGCTCCACTGAGCATCTGCGCTGAATGTCAACTGCTCCACTGTCTACCTGCGCTGAATGTCAACTGCAAAGAAGGCTACCTGCGCTGGGCGAGTTGGGACATGTGGCACAGTCATTCCTCAAGGTGTCAATGCCCAGGAAGCTTCCAAAATGACACTTGGATCAAGGAATTCGACTGGTGATGAGTAAGAGGGTCTAGATCTCCAAGTGGAAGCAAGAACCTCCAAGTGGACTCAAGAACTGAAGAATAACTGAAGTGAGAGAGGACACTATTCAGCTTCATGCCAGCCTCAAGCTGACTCATCCTTTCTCCAAAACTCCTATCTATAGATCTCCCTCATGAGGTCTAGGGGGGCTGGAATCTTGTGAATTTAAGGAAGTGCTGTTGGTTTGAGTTTAGAACTATTGGGTGATTTGCTTTGAAGGAGGTGAAGAGGAGATTTCTTTCTGCTGGGAAGGTGATGCTGGATTGGGCCTCTTATGGTTGTATCACTTCCTGAACTTTACTTCTTCCATTAATAAAGCATTTGAGGTTCTTCTATATGCATGTGTATCAATGATGTATTGTTATACTTGTGTATTTGATTTATTCTAATCCTTGAATCAATTATGAATGTATGCTTCTTGTAGTTTCCCTCTCTTGCCATTTTGCAGGATCTTGGTGTAGCTGGGCCAGTGAAAGAGCAAGGAGCTGGGAGCAAGCAGCAAGGAGAGAAGATTGGATCAACCATTAGCGAAAGACATCGGTTAGTGGATCTCTTTCTCCCCTATTTTACTTTCATAAAGAAGAAATCTTAGATAGCTTTGCTTCGATTGTTGCTGAAGTACTATCACCCTTAGAGTGGGATAGGGTCATTCCGTATTGGATACTTTTCCCAACAACACCGGGGAAAGCATCTCGCTAAAAACCCCAACTATCTGTATATTAATGATTGAGTCATGTAACATTACACAGCATAATACTTCTCACAAGTATCTCCACCTCTGTTACACACAATACAGCTCAGATCTGATCTCCAAATCTCTTCCACTGCTTGCCTGCCTCCACTGCTCAATACCTGCTCAAGAACTGATGAGAATGGCTTACCAAACTCGTTTTTCACCTGCAAAATAGTCACTCACACTTTGTTGGACGTGAGCACAAGCTATAATGTGGGAAAATACGTGGGCAAACTCATTGGCATACTCAATCCCTTGATTGTGCAAGATCTGGTGCACAACTATAGTCACAACTGATATCAATCTGATTCTCTACCACCTGTCCCTGTTGAACTGAACATGCACTGACATGCAACTGAGTTAACTGATGTATTCATTAGTTGTATTATGAGTTAATAACTTGTGAATTAATTAATAACTAATTCACCTAACTCATCTCTAGTCTATTTGTCAGTTAGACTAAATACAACCAGTTTAACAAAGCTAAACTGAACACAACTCCATCAACTCCACAATCAACTCCACCAAACTCAACTGATTGAGTTCTAACTGAAGTCATGCATGCAACAACTCAACTGAATCATAAGAAAAGTGTATTTCCTTCTCACAGCTGCATGTGCCACCTCTGTAGCTCAAACTGAAGTGCTCCAAGAGAATAAGATTAAGTTTATAGTCCAAATATTATTGTGAGATAATAATATTTGACTTTTCTATTTTTGACTTTGATCACTCACACTGTGATCACTCACACTTTCATCAAAAATAGAAGTCCATCTATTTTTTCCCAACTTGATCAATCATCCATAAACAACAACCTGCAATCCATAGACATGATCCATATGTCTAAAAATAGACTTGCGCCAAAAATAGCCTGCGGGCCCACTTAGTGAAGGCGACTCTTTTCACTAAGCTCCATCATCTTGTTGCAATCTCAATAGGGTAGAGGTGCTCCAGGAATTAGATCGATCAAATGCTTGACCTAATAGTGCAAGGGTACCCCTGTGGGTGAGGAGAAGATGTCCTTGTATTCTTCCACGACTGTATCCACCTACTTCTGTGGCATGGAGGAACCATTCCCATGGGCCATAGATGTGGCTATGATCTTCCCCTTACTTTGAATGCGAATTAGAAAGAAAAAAAATTTCCCAATTTGGGAGATAATCTTACTGCATTGCTTAGCAAAGATCGAAGAGATTACAGGAGGCGGGACTACCTACGGTATCCTGTATAAATTATTCCCCAAATAAATAATAATAGAGTGAGGTCTAAACTCATATACAACATGTATCTTCCACAAGTATTTTTTTCCTAATAATACATCACAAATTTCAAGAGGACCAACATCACATAGTACCTCATTCGTGAAGGGATTGATGCTGTAGGGAATGCGACACTGCTGGCTGATGCAAAGATCTCGTCCTTGGTGAAGCCACTCGATGGTGTACAGATGCGGATGTGTTGTAGTCAATAGGCCCAACCGCTTCATGGACTATATTGAAATGAGGTTCTTTTGGTTCCCGATGTCGACAATGAACTGCAACAAAGAACCCTTCACCCAAATCTGTGAGTAAAAGAGGTGTCCCCCCTCCTCTGGATCTTCAGGCTCAATCTTATGGACCTTGGTAGTGGCCACAGTGGCACTGGGCTCTGCATGAATGATCTGCTTCCCTTTGTCATTCCCCTTGTTGGGTTCTAACTTAGAGTCGGAACATGCATTTGATTCGGAAGCATTTAGCACGACCACCAGTGACTGCTTGGCCCGACACTCACTTGTGTTGTGAGTGGAGATCTTATGGAACTCACACCATTTTCCTGTATCATTCTTTGTCTTCGTGGTGTTTTTCTTTGTTTATGGCTTTAGTGGGTTATCCTAGGTCACCCTGCCTTGGCTTTGTTCTTTGCTCTGCATTTTTGGGGTGCCTTTCCCCTTCTTTGGATTTGTAGATCCAAAGTTTCACTATTTTTGTTTAAACTTCTGCTCAATTTTGGCAGCGTATCGGTACGTCGTGTCGAGCAAGGAGATGTCCAGGAACTCCATATAATCCTGGATGTACTTGTTTAGGCAGCTACGGTACTTTAGTACTAAATGTTACACAAAATCCTTGACACCTAACTTCGTGTGAAAAACATTGGTGAACTCTAGCACAACTCAATCCCTTCCCTACCACAGTGTGGTCCACTTTATGTGAGAAGAAGGACGATTTCAGCCGCACCCACTAGGAATTCATTCTAGGACCCTATTAGGAGCTATGAGGATTACAGTAGGTTTCCCACTAGTTTTTGACGTGGGGGGCGACTTTGAGAAGTGCAAAAGTAATCTTTTCCCGGATGGAACAATAATGAAGAGAAAATTATCCTTATAGTAGATTTAACCATTTATCTACAATGTCCACATATATCTAACCCTCAAATATGGGGATGTCAAAGTTAACTCATACCTTAAAGGGTGTGGTGCTTCTAGAATAGCTGCTGGAAGGAGATGTGTCGCCATTGGGTAGTTGTTGAAGAATATAGGAAAAGTTGTCCATCATCGTGTTCCTCTGTTGCTCGAGGGCTTCTTCGAGCAATATTTTGAAAGGATCTCCTGCCCCCTCATATTTATTCTCTTCCACCATGAGAGGTCGTTGGGATTTATGAGGCTAGTCTTGCAAAGTTTTGACCAGTTCGAGCCGTAACTCTTTATATCCCAACCTCGTTGGGGAAATGCAAATAAAAATAGAGAAAGAGAAGACCACTCTGATACCACTGATCCGAACTTAAACAAGAGCACAAAAAAATTAAGATATAACCATAAATACAGAGATGCAACATAAATAACACTTCATTTCATTAGTATCAAATACTAAAATATGGATACAAACAAAATGAAAATAAGACTAGCCTGGGCGATAGTAGTTTATATTTGAGAAGAGATGTGGTGGCTATATGCCTATGAGATGTGTTACAGTGAGGCTCGAAGGCCCATTTATTATTGAGAAATAATGGAAAACCCTAAACATCCAAAAACCTAACCATAGGAGATGAAGCGCCAAAACTATGGGCCCTGTTTGGGTAAATTGGTACATCAACTTCTCGGGGTCGTAGCTTTGGCATACAATCCCCATTTGACGTGCACAATACCTTTCTAGAAATATCTGTTTTAGGAATACAACTTTCGAGTGAAAAACATTAGTAAAATTCCCAGGTTTGCCCCGATTTTCCCAAAAAATGTCGTTTAAGGCCTCAAAATGGTTGTAGAAGTTCAGGACTCGAAAAACTGCCAAAAATAGTAAATTGTGCTACAATTAAGGACACTGAAATAATGAAAGAGACAATGGTGGGGGTCCAAGTGGATTAGGTAGGTGCCCACCAACATTGTAACATCCCTGGTGAATATTTCATGTAATAAAAGTTAATAGGCAAAATAAGACCACAGTTAAGGGACATTTATTCCAAGTTGAATGTTGGGCAAATATATCCTAGTGGGCATCACTGGATGTGTTTTTAGCTAAGGAAATTGGCAAAGGATAGGGAAAATACATTATAAGAAAAAAAGGCATTTTGGCACATTTATTTACGAAAATAAATGAAATTAGGAGAAAAGGAAGGTGAAAGGTCACAGGTTGCATGTGAGAAGGAAATTGAAGGAAAATAATGGAAAATGAAGAAAATAGAGGCCTCATTCATAAAAATTCTTTTGAGAATCACTTGGTAACATTTTATCAGTTCAATTTTAGAGCTATGTCATTATTCTCTCTCTCTCTCTCACTCTTCGTCAATTAGATTTTTCCTGGAGCACTCTAGTTTGAAGCAAGGAAAGGAAAAACAAGCAAGGATCAAGGAAGGAAACCAGGATCAAGCAACTTCAACAGGGATACTTACATTTTTCATGTGTGATTTCCTAGCTGGTTTGGACATGCATAGATTTGCATGTCAATGTATGGTTCTCTTGCTGTCGGTGGCATGGTTTTTCTTGTTATGATAGTGGATTCCAGCTTAGCCTTTTTTTTTTTTTTTTTTTTTTTTCGGATGCCATGGTGTTGGGATGTTTATTCCAGTTTTGAACTTTGGTTTGCCGGATGGATTTCAGAATTTGGGGTGGAGGTGGTCTCAAGTTCCATTCTCAAAGGCTTAGGAATCTCTTGATTGGTTTTGGCGGGATACATGGTAAAGCCTGAGGGAGAAGTTTCATTTTAGGTCATAGTGATTCAGGTTTGGATTGTGGCAAAGCCTGAGAGACTGGTCTTAGTTTAGGGCTTAGTGATCCGATTTGAATTGCAGCAAAGCTTGAGAGACAAGGAGACAAAAAATTCCTTAAGGATAGTGATAGATTCCAAATGGCATTCCAAGTTTGGTTCAGTTGTGATCGAAGCATCGGTTTTGGTGTTATCATGGTTTGATGAGGGTGGAGGTTGTTTAACCTCTGGATTCCCTTGGTTGTTCTTGTATGGGTTGTTCTATGAAATCCCACATTCAGGCTTAGAATATGGCAAGGGGGTGACTGGATGAAAGAGAGATTTGGTTCATCCATGTCTATGGTTGGGTGGTACGTGGAAGTCTCGAACCTAGTCAAATTTTCCTATGATTAATAAAAGCTAAGTTCTCTTACTTTTTCACTTGTGTATATGTGGATTAAATGGCTGTCTTATCTTTGATATTTACATGGTTTTATGCTGGTTATAAGCATGGTTAAATGACTGGTTCATGTCATGGTTGTTTTATGTATTTACCTGTAACTGTTAAATGAATGGATACAAGACCTCATTGATGATATATTAGTTCATTGGACAAGGAGGTGATCCTTATGGTTATGTTTCATAAGTTATTTCAGTCATTTATGCTCTGTCTTATATCCTAGACCTGTAGGTTATATTGATGCCAAGTGTTTGAAAAATGTTAGTCTCGATTGGGGATGCTTAGGCCTAATCCCGAGGTTGAGTTTGATTCATTAGCATTGGTATCATGTTTTTAATGATTCCTGAAGGTACCAACAAGTTCTGGACAGAGATCGGGAAGTATGGGCTAGAAAAATGGCCCGATTTCTGGGATTGCTAGCCCACAGAGCATTACCCAAGGGACTAACGCTATTGGTTGAAGGCTAGGAAGCATTATAACCCACCTGGGTTGTTTCTAGGGTGCGTTAATCTGCCCTAAGTTGATCAAACAAAAATAGAACTCAGGGACATGTTACCTGAGTGGCTGACTTGTCTCTTGAGGGGTCTGTTGATGGTGTTGGATGACTGTGTGTGATGTTCCATTGATTCCACTTCCTTAAGGACACATAGGAGGTTGAATCCCATCATAGTAGCCTCTCGTCTCATGTTTACCCCGGTTGGCATGGTTACTTTGGGTAGACCTGGGAGGGGGTGTTACAGATTGGTATTAGAGCATGGTTCACCCCTCAGACTAGATGGGCAGTGTGCGTTGGTCATGCATGCATGTCAGTTGCATGTGTGTCTCTTACACTTGTGTTCCATGTGCTTGAAGCATTGCATCATGTTGATCATGATGGTAGTAAGGTGTCATGGGGAATTTGACGAT
Source organism: Pinus tabuliformis (assembly GCA_031772625.1). Taxonomy (NCBI): domain Eukaryota; kingdom Viridiplantae; phylum Streptophyta; class Pinopsida; order Pinales; family Pinaceae; genus Pinus; species Pinus tabuliformis. Next base: position 1,032,383,374 of record CM062815.1, read on the forward strand.
TGATTTTGTGGAATGTATCGTCAGAAGTACATGACTGGTTACTTGATTATGTGCAACTTGATTTTATGCAACTTGACTACATTCTTGTATGTTAGGTTACAATTTTGAATATTTTGATTACATGTATCAGTCTTGTAGGTTGATTACGAGAATTGATCACTTATGCTTGACTACATGCATTTATGCATATGTGTAGTTGACTAGGCATTGATGACTGGACCTAACTAGAGTGATGCTTATGTATTGATACATTTAATCGCGTATGTCTATATGCTATTATGATTATGTTATACATGTATCACGCTGATTTGGTGATCTTGCAGACAAGGTATCCTCCCCAAGCTATGCTAAGGTACATCAATTTATTGTGATTTGGTTTATCTGACATATTATGCATTGTAGGAAGAAACATCAATGGCTAGCAAGATGGTTGATTACAAAGACTCTCCCTATGAATCTGAAGAGCAGTATGGTGGTGGGAATCCTTCTGATTTGGCAGTTACATTGAGAAGATTGAAGGAAGAAATAAGGAGTTGCAAAGCAGACAATGACAAAATCATGCAGGCACAAGAGAAACAAGCAGAGGTGAATGCGATACTACTTCAGAGTTTGTCAGATTTGCAGTGACAGGGACCACTTCGAATCAGCCATGGACAGGAGGATAAGACTAATGGGGCATATGGAAGTAGGTCTCATAGTAGACACATGTCAGATAGATCTGACATGATCAGATATGGCAGGATGTTGGACACTCTAGATAAGAGAGGTATTGGACACAAGTATTATTCTAGTTCTGGTTCTGATAGGCATCATGATCGTCATCGTTATCATCCTTACAGGAGGAGTGATAAGGGATACTTTCCAAATGAGTTTAAGAAAGAAAGCCACCTACCTTTGATGGGGAAATGAAGAAATCACAAGATGCAGAGGCTTGATTGTTGGGTATGAGGAAATTTTTTAGATTTCAAGATTACTCAAAAAACATGAAAGCAAGAATATCCACTTTCAGTATCAAAGGTAAAGCAGATATTTGGTGGAAAGATGTGAAGAATGTTAAAGGTATTGATGAAGATGATTTGAATTGACATGTGTTTGAAAGGCTCTTCAAGAAGTATTTATCAGAAAGATACTATGATGATAGAGCTAAGCAATTTTACAAGTTGCAGATGAGTTCTATGACAAATGATGAGTATACTAGCAAGTTTTTAGAGCTATTTAGATATGTGCCTTACCTCAAGGAAGAGAAGGCCAAGGTTTAGAGATTCATCAAAGGATTGCCAATTGCATATAGAGACTAGATTGAGTTTGATGAGCCTAGATCGTTGGAGCAGGCCATCCGAAAGTTGAAGCGTTGTTATGAGTAGTCGAAGCACAAAGTTGAACCGAAGCATTACTTGAAAATAAATGAGAAGGTGTTGAAGCCTAAAAAGTTGCTGCAACAACATGGGGGAAGAGGGAGCAGGGTGAGGTTGGGGTTGGGCAGAGTGATTGGGGAGGGGTCCATTTTTTTAAAATGGTTTTTTTTTAACATTTTTAATATATATATATATATATATATATATATATATATATATATATATATATATATATATATATATATATATATATATGATTTAATTTTCAATTTTAATTGATTTATTGATTGATTTATTTTTTTGGTAATTATTTTAAGTTTCTTTTTTTCTAATGAGGTTTTTGTTTTTATTTGTTTTTTTTTAACTTGAAAAAATGTTTTAAGATGGTTTTTGTTTGTTTGTTTTTTGTTTTGTTTTGTTTTGTTTTTTGTTGTTGTTGTTGTTGTTTTTTTTTTTTTTTTAACTTGAAAAAATGTTATAAGATTTTCTTTTTTTTAGTTTAGTTTGTTTTTCTTTAAATTATATTTTTTTTATTTATATTTTGTTGTTTTCCGTTAATTTTTTATTCAATTTTTTTTTTTATATATTTTTTTGTATTTGATTTTTTTGCCATGTTTTATTATTAACATGAAAATCACCAACATTTAAAAAAAAATATCCACACTTAATTCATTAGAAAATTTAAAATGTAAAAACTAAGCCCTCTAGATAAAAAGGGTTGATGCTCATTAGTGCTTTTCAAAATCAAGATGAAAATCACTAACCAAAAAAAAATGTTCACACTTGATACATAAAAAAAATTAAAGTGTCAAAAATAAGCCCTCTAAAAAATGTGTTGATGCTGCATCAACACTTTTCAAAATCAGCATGAAAATCACTAACATCGAAAAAAATGTTCATACTTGATACATAAGAAAATTTAAAGTGCCAAAAATATGCTAAAAAAAAGTGTATTCTCGCATCACCACTTTTCAAAATTGGGGGATTTTTTGCTATCTCAAGAAAACGGGTACCAGTTCACTTTCTCGTTTGATCGATAACTATGTTTACAGTGATAAATGTACCCGATGTATATTACGTTGCTCATGAAAGAAATAGTTCCGGTCCAGTATTTCTCATTAAGATGGTTTCAAAAGTACAAAAGTGTAAGCTTCAAAAGCCTTCTCTACAAAACTTAAGGACCGTGATCTAGTCATTCTACTAAGACAAACTCCAAAAGCACAGTCGTGCAAGCTTCCAAAGTTTTTCTTTATAAAATTTGGGGACCCTTTCTTTGTAGACATGAAAGGGTTTATATAACAAAAATAAAGTATAAAAATAGACAATACATGAAAGTTCTGAGGAGGTTAAAACAACTCTCCTTAAAATAAGTGACAAAAATACAGAAATAGAAGTTGTTGAAATGACGAGCTCATGAATGAAATTGTGTCTATTCTTTCATTCGCTGCTTGAGCTCATAAATATCCATCATTGGCTTAACTTCAGGAGGCTGACCTGTCCTCATGTGTAGCTATCCCGTGTACACTGCATATGAAAGCGCAGGAAGCATATGGGTGGATGAGTCAGCAAGGAAGTGGAGCATTAGCCACTGATTGTGTGGCTTTACAAGATATTTCCAATACATTTCCTAGTCGAGTTTGGTCAAATTTTTAATCACTTCTTCCTTTGCTTTTGAAGTTTCTTGCCATTACCTTTCCAGGACTTTGATATTAGGAAGATTACCAGGTGGGCATTATGTAGGTTATCATTGATAGTTTCAATGATGTTATTGGCAGCATCGGTTGCCCTAGAGACTGCTCTTTCTGCCTGTTTCAATTGAATGTCCTAATCAGTAAAGAGGATTTCCTTGTGAGATTCCTTTATTCTGGGAAGGTCTCTGCTCTGCCTTCTGGAGTATCCTACCATGTTATAAATTCCAAGATTTTATCATCAATGTCATTTAAAGTCACCCTCAGATCGGATGATTGATTCATCAATGAATCACTTTTAACACATAGTGGATTGATGATAGATAACTTTTGACAAAACATTGCTTGTTGCCTTGATAATAGAGTGTTTAGCTCCAATGCTTCTTTTATAAAGTCCTCCACTTTAGGATTGTCCTTCAACTGATCAAGTGAAAACTGGAGCTGTTGGATTTGGGCATCCTTAGTACTAGTCTCTGCCTGATATTGGAGCTTTAATTGATCAAATCTCTGCTAGAGTTGAGACATTTGTGTCTTCACTTGATGGTCAATACTTTGTCTTTCTTCTGCCAACTACTGCTCTAATTGTTGAATTCTCTCTTCTTTTTCCCTGACCAGTTGTCTAACCTCTACTGCTTTGTCAATCATAGTAGATGCATAGGCACCTGCGAACTATGACAACTTTGTCAAATTCTCTAAAGGATCAATTGGTGTATCCTTCCATACTATATCCATTGGTATATCACTAGGAATGACTGCTGATGATGGTTCTGTTATTCTCCTTTTTCTCTGTCTTTTCACCACAACCCGATACTTGGGACTGTAAAAGACATTAAGAGGAGGGATTTCTTCCACTTTAAGGACAATTTCAGATGAAGGGAATGCGAGGATGATCTCAATTTCCTCTGTAGTGATAGATTTATCAGAATCCCTATCAGTAAATGAGCTTTGTCCAGTGTTCTGGGGTGTGCTGAATGTTTTCTCTATTTCAATATTTTCTACCCCTTGTTGTCCTTTAAGATGCTGATCAAATTGTTTCCAGGCTTCATCCAACTGATTATTGAAGGGTGTTTTATTAGTATGCATTTATGTTGATTTATCTTACACTTCAATATCCTTGGAAACCTGTTCTAAGTCCTGTTATGAATTCTTCTCTCAATTCTTTTTTGAACTCTGATTTGAACCCTGTTCTGAACCTTTATCTGAGTCTTGCTCCGAACCTTGTTCTACATCCTACTCTTCTTGGACAATAGGTTGAGGAATCCTCAATAGATCCAAAGGGACGTTTTGTAGTCTATTTTATCTGTATTCTTAGAATTGCACTACCCTTTCTGGATTCAGTTTTAACATAGCCAGATTCTGCACTTGTGAAAATACCTCGACATATTCAAATAGGTCATCATATTCATAATCTTCATGACTGAATTGTCTAATTTTCACTTGGGCAATAAAATTCTGTGCAACTTTGTTAGGATCAAACTGTCTTCCAGGGATGGTAGCGACATTCAAACATGTAATATTATCAACTTCAAGTGTAGCATGCTTGAAATCATGTGGATCATATACACCAAATTGGATAGGGAATGAAGGCCAAATAGATTTCTTGGCTTCCTTTATGGTCTTTGTCATTCCATCCCCTATAGTTTGATAGGCAATCTCCCTAGCCAACAGTTTATCAGGGACATATAATGGGAGAATATGAGGAGGTGCAAGACTTCCATAGAATCTAACATAGGTAAAAATATCTTCTTCAAACCACCTGCCAATTGGTATGAAATCAATTTTGGCTTCTTTAAACAATTTTGGGGCTCTTTTGTCAAAAACGGCTTAGGGAATTGGCAACATAACTCCTTGGAAAATTTTATAAAAATGGGTGTGGAAATTAGATTCCCACAAGATTTTATGATATATATGGATGGGAGTGGGATCTTGAATGGTCCATTTCCATCCCATGGTTGGGAAATTTGAAGTGAAATAGACCGCATCCATGATATATGCACTCATAAAGAATGGTGGAACTACTCTGGTAGTAACATACTGATGTTGCCTAAATTCTTGAATTTGGGAGGCAATTTTATTTGAAAGGATAGTGCCCCAATCCATTATATAAGAATTGACTGCTGCCTCAATAAGAGGAACCCATTCGACTGAGAATTTAGTTATATTAGGGTGCCTGAACAGTCTACACATCATAGTTGTGATATAAGAATAGGGAGCGGTGAGAGAAGATATAGAGTACATACCTGATTTCTCATGCTTATGTTTGTTCGGGTAGGATCTCCATCATTTAATTGGATCTGATGCTACCTCATTCTCACTTGCAAAATGTTCAAGGAAAGATTTGTCATACACCTTCTATGGGTCAGGTATATGGTACATTTTCTTCAAATCTTCAGCTGTAAAGGACCTGATGACTATTTTTCTTGAAGTCAAGAATGTCCTATTGGAAATGTTGATGTTCTCAATTATCCATTTTACCATATCAGTATAAGGAAGGATCTTGGGTCGAGCAACGATCCTGTGAAGAAAAGAGCTAGTAACTTCATAGTTGGAGGCTTCAGAAGATGAAGTAGCATCTGTTGTTGCCACTCTTTGAATTACCTTAGGTCCTTCGCTTTCAAGAAATTGGTACATGGATTCCCATGAGGATGTTCCATTGTCTATTGTGCATGTAGTGTCTAAGAAAAGGCACGAATTGTGAAGTATCCATGGCCTTCTTTCCTTTATTTATTTTGTTCATCCTGTTACACTACTTCTTCTCGGGTTTAACCTACAAATTGGAAACATAGAGGAATGAAGAGAAATAGGTATGAAATGCGAAAACGTTTGAACATACAAGGCTTGAAATGATGGAAAGCATAGTTTAAATATGAACAAATATGAAATATCTATATATAGGCCATAAAATCACCTTGGGGCTTTAAATCATAAATACCATAATAAGTCTTTAATAACTGAAATCATGGCTTCTCATGATAATTTATTATCTCATTAATATATGTATCACAAAAACCTTTCAAATGGTATTTAGAACCCGTTTCCATGTGTTTTTCCGATATGCGATAGTGATATCATTATATCGGTTTTTTGGGTATGGGAAGTGCGTGATGTGATGATCACAATATTGCAATCGAAGGTTTTGGAGTAGAGGGGAATGGATATAGCCAAAGGCCTTTTGTGATTGTGAAATCACGAGGAATGATGTGGAATTAGAGCGGGCCTGATTGGTGATTAATAAGAACGACTTTCCATTTGAGTTATTCATTCTTATGATTTTATTAAAGTCATGTAATTTAACAAGTAGCTTTATTGCAATTAGAAGATCGAAAGTGAAGGGAGCGGTGATCCTTTTGCTAATTTGTGATTCATTCGGGCGCGAAATGTTTAGAGATTGCGTTAATTGTTATATCGGGTCTGGATGGTTTATTGCATATCGTAGTCAGAATGGTCCTCGAGTTTTTTATATATTGTGCTCATTATAAATTTGAGATGCGGGAAAGTTCTGATATAAAGTAGTTTTTTTAACAATACCTAAGCCTTTTATGTTTTAAGCATGTTTTGTTCTTGAGGGCTATACTTGATCACATCACAAATTTCAAAAGGAAAAAGGGGAGTTATTCATTCTAAGACTTGCGAAATGCGATAATCGAGATTTCTTTAAGGAAAGCTCATTCAAGTTGTTCGAGCCTAATGAATTTGGATTTGTTTATTCAAATAAGTTCAAATTTGTCCCTTTAAAATCCTAGAATGTTTTATTTTCCTATGTTTTTTTAAAATTTAAAGGGTCCCCATTTATTTATATAATAATTTCCTAAGATATATATATATATATATATATATATATATATATATATATATATATATATATATATATATATATAGATAGATATAATGGGGGGGGTTGTTGCATAGCACAATAGAAAGCTAAAGGAAAATGGCCACCAAAGAGACGAAGACCTCAAGATGCAAGTGAGAAAGAAAATGTAGTTCCTTACAAGAGATTCAATACAACTGAGAAGGGAAATGGAGAGCAGCAGGCTAGAGGCGGTGGTAGGGAACCATTGTAGTGTTGGATATGTGGTAAGGATCATCGTAAGAGGGATTGTCTACAGTATTAGAGTGGTGGTAGACCCCAAATCTATAATGCTCAAGAGGCACATACAGTTGGTGATGTTGGTCATAGTATTCCTTGGATCTATGCAGTTGTGGAAAACAGGCAGGAAAATCATCAGGCATTGATCATTGAGATGGACGGTAAGATTTGTGATCAAGTTGTTTCTATTTTGATTGATCCTGAATCTAACTATATTTATATTAATCCTGGCCCGGTGGATAAGTGTGGTTTGAGAAAATAAGTGCATGCAAAATCTTGGTTGGTATAGTTGGTTACAGGTACAAAGAAGTGAGTTCACCATTGGGTAAGAGCTTGTGCATTTGAGTTAAATGGTATGCCTATAACAACACATTTGAATGTATTTCCATTGGGATCGTATAGTATGCTTTTGGGTATGGATTGGCTATACCTTCACATAACCAAAGTGGATTGCTTCGGCAAGGCCATTGACTGTGTGGATGATAGTGGTGAAAAGAGGAATTTGTAGGGAAAGTAGAAGCCTACATAAGTGAGGATTGTTACCACTATGCAGGCTAAGCGTAGTTGTAGAAAAGGTCGTGTGATGATTGTAGTACAAATTTCTAGTCACAAAGGTAAGGAGGTTGAGGATGATGATGCATTAAGCAGGTACCTAATATTGCAACAGTTGGATGTATTTACTGAGGAAGTTTCAGAGTTTCCACCTCACAAGGAGGTATACTTTTCTATTGAGTTAGTGCCAGGGGCAGCTTCAACATCGAAAGAACCTTATAGTATGAGCACACCTGAGTTGGTAGAGTTGAAGTAGCAGTTAAAGGAAATGCTGGACAAAGGATACATCAGATCCAATGTATCACCTTGAGGTGCACTAGTGTTGTTCGTAGGTAAGAAAGGTTGTACTATTCATGTGTTTGATGAATAGTTTGTTGTGTCCTTAATTGGATAAGTTTGTTATTGTATTCATTGATGGCATACTAGTATATTATAAGAATGAGGAAGAACATGCCGAAAATTTAAAAACAATGTTGAGGTTGCTAAGAGAGCATCAATTGTATGCTAAGCTCAACAACTGTAGTTTCTTTCAGACTGAGGTACATTACTTGGGGCTTGTTGTCTCTAAGGATGACATAGTAGTGGATCCATAAAAGATAAGGGCTATCATGGAGTGGGCAAATCCTAAGAATGTGGATGAGGTGAGATCATTCATGGGATTGGTAGGTTACTACAGAAAGTTCATCAAGAACTTCTCACTCATTGCATATCCTATCACGTCATTGCAGTGAAAAGGTAAGAAGTTCGAATCGATAGAAGGATGTGAGGATAGTTTTGAGTAGCTTAAGCAGTTTTTGACACATGCACCAATGCTAAAGATTGTGGATCCAAACAAGGAGTTTGTAGTGTGTACAGATGCTTGAAAGAGAGGACTTGGTGGAGTTATCATGCAAGAAGGATAGGTAGTGTGTTATGAGTCACAGAAACTGAATGAGCATGAGCAGAACTATCCAATGCATGATCTTGAGCTAGCAGTGATTATACATGCATTGAAGATGTGGAGACATTATCTTTTGGGCAGGAGGTTCACATTGATGAGCGATCACAGTGGGTTGAGGTATTTGTTTGACTAGTTGAATCTAAATGGCAGGCAAGCTAGATAGTTGTCTACTCTTAGTGAGTTCGACTTCGAGATCAGATACATCAAAGGGAAAGATAACCAGGTTGCAGATGCTCTTAGCAGGAAGGTACAGGTAAATCATATAGAAACTATGAGATCTTATGGAATAGATTTACATGATATGATCTTACAGGTAGGTGAGTAGGATGACAAATACATGGATAACATGCACAAGTTACAGCAGAGTACGGGTATGAGTACAGGTGCAGGTACAAGTGCAGGTATAGGTACAGGGGATTAGGATGCAAACTACCATCTTATGGTAGATGGTTTGGTGAGGTTTAGAGATAGGATCTATGTTCCAAATTGGAGTGAGCTCAAGAATCTTATCTCGAGGGAGTTCCACGTGAAGCCATAATCGGGTCATCTAGGATATTTGAAGACATTGACGACGGTAAATAAGTTCTATTATTGGCCACATCTGAAGAAGGAAGCAGCAGAGTTCATGGCTAGATGTTTAGATTGTTAGCAGGTCAAGGTGGAATGTAAGCATCTAGGTGGTCTACTACAACCTATTGCGATTTCAAAATGGAAATGGGAGGTCATTTCCATTGTTTTCATCACAGGTCTTCCGAGGATAGTGAAGCAGCATGATTCTATTATGGTTGTGGTTGACAAGTTGAGCAAGGTAGCTCATTTAATTCCAGTAAAGACTACATATTAAGCTAGTGAGGTAGCACAAGTGTTCATTAGAGAGATAGTGAGACTACACGGTGTTCCAAAGAAGATTGTGTCAGACAAGGATGAAAAGTTAACTTCCAAGTTTTGGAAGGAGCTATTTGCAGGCTTGGGTACAGAGTTGGCCTTTAGTACAACTAATCATCTGCAGAAAGATGGACATATAGAGAGGGTCAATATGATCTTGGAAGATATGTTGAGGATGTACGTGATGCACCAACAGAGGAAATGGGAAGAGTATATACCATTGGTGGAGTTCACATACAATAATGGTTATCAGGAGTCATTGAGGATGAGTCCTTTCGAGGCATTGTATGTGTGAAGTTGTAATACTCCCATCATCTGGAGTGATCCAGTGAATAGGGTGATTATTGGACTGGACATGTTGGTGGACATGGACCAGGAAATGTAGGTTATAAAGAAGAATATAAAGGTAGCACAACATAGACAGAAGAGTTATGCTGATCAACACAGGGTATTCAAGGATTTTTAGGTTGGGAATCATGTGCATTTGCACATCAAGCCCATGAAAAGATCTTTGAGGATTGGTTCATGTGATAAGTTGGCACCACGGTATTGCGGACCTTTCGAGATCCTTGAGAGGATTGGACCTGTGGCATATCGACTTGCACTACTTCCAACAGTGAAAATCCATGTTGTTTTCCATATTTCATTGCTTAAGAAGTATATAAAGGATGTTGATCATGTTATTGATTGGTTTATATTGTATGTGGAGCAAGAAGGAGAGTTCTAGTCGGAGCCTCAGTGCATACTGTAGCGGAAACATCTCATGCTTAAGAACAGGGCCATAGAGAAATTTAAAATGTAGTGGAAGCACTTTGGGCCTAAAGAAGCTACATGGGAGATGGTAGATCAGATGCAGGCCCTGTATCCTTCATTATTTTCCGATTGAGGCAAAGCAGTTTTGGTTTGATGTTGGTATATGTTGGCATATGTTTTGCTGATGTTTTGATATATGTATGTATATGTATATGGATGTAAATATCACGATGTGCTAAGTTATCAAGCTCAAATAAGTGGCATGGGTGTGATATTATTATGGTTGTTATATTGTCATGTTGTCATGATGTTTTGCTTTTGAGCAGGTCTTTCATTGTAAATATTGCAACGAGCTAAGTTATAAAGCTCCATGGGTAGTATGTTTTATTTTCAGCGGTTTTGCTGAGGTCATGGTGTGGTTTAACACTGAGGATGGTGTTCCCCAAGGGGGAGGGTTCTATAACAACCCTAGTGAAAATTTCATGTAATAAAAGTTAATAAAGGAAAAATAAGACCACAATTAAGGGACACTTATTCCAAGATGAATGTTGGGCAAAGATATCCAAGTGGGCATCATTGGATGTGTTTTTGGCTAAAGAAATTGGAAAAGGCTAAGGCCAAGGCATTAAAAGGAAAAAATGCATTTTGGCACATTTATTTATGAAAATAAAGGAAATTTAGGAGAAAAGGAAGGTGAAAGGTCACAAGTTGCATGTGAGAAGGAAAACGAGGGAAAATAATGGAAAATGAAGAACATAGAGGCCTCATTCATAAAAGGGCTTCTAAGGATCAGTTGGTAACCTTTTATCAGTTCAAGTTTATAGATCTCTCATTACTCTCTCTCTCACTCTTGGTCACTTAGAGTTTTCTTGGAGCACTCTAGTTTGAAGCAAGGAAAGCAAAAGTAAGCGACAAAAAGGAAAATCAAGTAAGGATCAAGGAAGGAAAGCAGGATCAAACAACTTCAATAGGGATACTTATAGGTAACCTTTTTCATGTGTGATTTCATAGCTGGTTTGGACATGCATGGATTTACATGTCGGTGTATGGTTCTCTTACTGTCGGTGGCATGGTTTTGCCGGGTTATGACAATGGATTCTAGCCTAGCCTTGACTTTTTCCGGATTGCATGTTGTTGGGATGTTTATTTCACTTTTTGAGCTTTGGTTTACTGGATGGATTTCAGAATCTGGGGAGGAGGTGGTCTCAAGTTCCAATCCCAGGTCTTAGGAATCCCTTGATCGGTTTTGGCGGAATACATGGTAAAGCCTGAGGGAGAAGTCTTGGTTTAGGGCCTAGTGATATGGGTTTGGATTGCAGTAAAGCGTGAGAGAATGGTATCAATTTAGGGCTTCGTGATCCAGTTTGGATTGTGGTAAATCCTAAAAGACAAGGAGACAAAAAATTCTCAAGGATAGTAATGAATTCCGAATGGCATTCCAAGTTTGGTTCAGTTGTGATTGGAGCACTGGTTTTGGTGTGATCACTATTTGATGAGGGTGGAGGTGGTTTAACCTATGGATTCCCTTGGTTGTTCTATGAAATCCCACATTCATGCTTGGAATATGGCACAGGGGTGACTGACTAAAAGAGAGATTTGTTTAACCATGTCTATGGTTGGATGGTACGTGGAAGCACCAAACCTGGTCAGATTTGCCTATGAATAATAAAAGCTAAGTTCTCTTAATTTTTCACTTGTGTATATGTGGATTAAATGGTTTTCTTATCTCTGATGTTTACATGGTTTTATGTTGGTTATAAGCATGGTTAAACGACTGGTTCATGTCATGGTTGTTTTATGTATTTAGTTATAACTATTAAATGAATGGATACAAGACCTCATTGATGATATAATAGTTCATTGGAGATTGAGGTGATACTTTTGGTTATGTTTCATACGTTATTTTAGTCATTTATGCTTTGTCTTGTATCTTAGACCTATAGGCTATATTGATGCTAAGTGTTTGACAGAATGTTAGTCTCGTTTGGGGATGCTCAGGCCTAATCATGAGGTTTAGTTTGATTCATTAGCATTGTTATCATGTTTTTAATGATTCCCGAAGGTTCCAACAAGTTCCAAGCAGAGGTCGGGAAGTTTGGGCTAGAAAAATGGCTCGATTTCCCGGATTGCTGGCCCACAGAGCGTTACCCTAGGGACTAACACTGTTGGCTAAAGGCTGGGAATCGTTATAACTCACCTAGGCTATTTCTAGGGTGTGTTACTCTGACCTAAGTTGCTCAAACAATAATGGAACTCAGGGACAGGCTGTTTGAGTGGTTGACTTGTCTCCTGAGAGATCTGCTGATGGTGTTGGATGCTAGTGTGTGATGTTCTGTCGATTCCAGTTCCTTAAGGACACATAGGAGGTTGAATTACATCATAGTAGCCTATCGTCTCATGTTTACCTCGATTGGGATGGTTAATTTGGGTAGAACTCAGAGGGGGTGTTACAAACATCCACCTAGATCAAAATGGATCAAGGATGGTGTTCCAACCACTATTGACATTCAAAGAATTATTATTAGGCTATGGTTTAGGAATTTCATGTATGTTTGGGTGAGGCCTATTGTAAATAATGAGAGGGGGAGGGCTGAATAATTATTTCCTTATGTATAGTAGGTTTGCTCAGCAAGACTGGTCCTGTTAGCTACCTATACCAATAGGTTTCATATTTCATGATTGACAATGAAAAGTTCCAAATATGCTCTGCTTTGATCATGCAAAGATCACATATTTCCTAGAGAAAACAATCTGTGTATATAGCTTGATGTTGTCTCAATTTCGATGGATGGTCCAACAGCCTAATCTGGATCATGCCATGTTTTAAATTTTTAGTTGTAGAAAAGAGAAAGAAGTCTGTCCAAACTGTTTAATCTTGGCAGACAAGTAGTTTAGGTAGAGAAAAAAGGCTCCAAACTGCTTAATCTGGGACCTTGGAAGAAATAAGGGTAGAAGTAGATAGAAAATCAAAAGAAAAAGCCAGAGAAAAGAAAAGGCAAGCAAGGGTCTGCAAGTCTAAGTGCACCCTCCAAGAAGAAACAAAAAATGCTAGGAAAGTAAGATGGGTAGGCAGATGGGGTTGCAGAAGTGTCATTCCTTGCAAATTGAAGATGAGCTAGCCTATTTCACAAAGCAAAGTCAATAGATTGAGAGGTCCTTCTTCTCTATCAGGTGGCAGCAAAGCAAAGAAGCATGTCTAACCTCCCTTCTTCCCCCATTCCCATTCATAACTAACATCCCATCATCAGTCGAGATTCATGGAAGAATTCATGGTTTTATGGGGGTTTTTAGCCCCTTAAAAGCCACATTTCTTGTCTAAAAATCTTTTTATTTTGATCTACTCCTACAGCTAAGTGGTTTTCAAATAAACCTGGTCATTTCACTCCTCATTCACCTCTTCTATCCATATTAACCCCTAACTCTATTATCTAAGTCCCCTATGCTCCCCTTTCCCTACTATAATAACACTATGGTGTATAAACCCCCAAGCATTCTATAAATATCCTCCTTTTAGCATTATAGCTAAATAGGTTTGTCTAAGGGAGACTTTAGTCCACCTGGGACTATGCTCAACCCTGTCAAGGGATTACTCTAACCCCTGGTTAGGAGTAATAACCTCTCTATAAGCCCTAACCTCACCTCTGCTAAAACCCTCCATAAACCCTTTTTTCACAAATTAACCCAAAAACCCCAAAAAACTCACGAAAACCCTCAATCCTAAAGTTTTCCGCCAAAAGTATTTAATTGAATATTTAAATAAACCAGCGGGCCCCCCCAACCTGCACGATCCGTCGGAGGACCCGCCAGCCGTCCGATCTCTGCCGCCCAGATCTAACGGTGGGCGGTCATTTTCGCTCCCCGACCTGCCGACCTTTAGCGTCCGGGGAAAGCGGTTTTCCACCCCGTACAAGGGACGCGTGGCAGGCGGTGGGGTTGTTCGGAGCCCCCCTCCCCGATACTGCCTTTGCCCAAAGGTGGTGCGGGGAACCCGCTTACCACCATCCCGTTACCGCCTCCCCCTTGCGTCATGCTTGCGTCATCCTGACGTAGCGCCCTTCCCGGCCCCTGCGCCGTGTGGCCCTCCACGTAACCCTGCCACCCTATCCACCCGCCACCGTGTCCTGCCACCCTGGCCTAGACCTCAGCAGCCACGTCACCTCCGTACCCAGGCCCACCATGACGTCATGCTGACGTCATCGGCGGAAAGGCGCCAATTACCCTATTTTTTCGAATTTTATCGTTAAAGTCATGTTTTGAGGCATTTTCAATGTCATTTTCGCGTGAAGAAGGAGATAGACATTGCAGCTGCCAAAGTGACTCCAGACCTCCAAATTCAAATTGAAACCGCTCAGACTCATCACTTCAACCTTCAGAGTTCGGCCCACAAGCTGTCTAAGCGTTCTGTCCAGGTATTCACCGTAATTCCTCTGTTTGGCCCATGCTTACCAATTCTCTGTAAATTTCCATTAGAATACCTGTTGAAATTCATATAAGCTCTACACCTATTACCTAAAGTAAGCCAAGGAAATCTGCATTGCCCCAGCTCTGTAATTCGACATAGAAACAGTCAATTTGCGGGTAAAAACTGTGAAATTACCTTTGAAGCGCCCGACATTGTTCCCTTTTGCCGGGTGTACACACCAGCTGCAGCCTTTCACCTAAATAATTCCTCATACCCTCTGCAAATTGCCCTGAGCAGTTCACAATCCCTCTGAACTTGTTAAAAAACTGCAGAAACAAGACTGTGTGTTTTTCATTATAAGACACAGTTCAAACGTTGACTACAATTGACCTGGCATTTTGAGCTCTTAAAACTTTGCAAGCCATTTAACTCCTTTTTACTCAAAATCAAATAATATAATGGCTTCTTTTGCATCCTCATCCCTCAGTGTGGCTCCATTAAATCCACCAAATAAAGAGCTGGAGGCCTTGGCATTTGCTGACAAGGACTATCTTATTGAAGACTTTGAGGGTGACAGGGACTTCTTGCAGACCTTCTGCCAATTAAGAGAGGACTATAAGGATGGTCATGGTACACATGGGATATGGGAGTCAAACCTGCCATACTATTGTTTCCCAGCTGTAAATGTCTTCCCTGAAATCATTCACCTATGTGCTGAAAACTATGATGTGCAGCACAGAGCTATTAGCACTCCATCTGGGAGGATCCTTTTCTACATTAATGCTGAGTCCATCAACAAAATGTTACATTTTGATCAGACAGAGTTGCTAATCCCATTTTCCATGAACTATTTGCTGGACACTGGTGCCAAGATGACCAGTGAGGAGATTCAAAAGGTTACCAGGAATTTCATGAAACCTGAGTGCCAGCCTACAGGGCCACCTCCCTACCTGCATGTCCATTTCAATGATGTAGGCAGGCTTTTACTGGACATGATTGCCTATGTGTTGGGATACAAAAACAATGAGTATGTGGATAAAACAATGCTGGTATTGTTATCTGCTTACAGCCCACGCCAACCCCCTGCCCGCAAATATAACTTTGCTAAGTTCCTAGCTAACAAGATTCATAATCAGTTGAGCAGAGTGGACAGACAGGGGGTCTTCAAGTACTCAGCCTATATTTACCACCTGTTCATGTACTATCATTCTGAAGCCTTCCCATGCTACATCAAAAAGCTGGATCACAGAGGGGAAAGAAGATCTGTCATCTTCTGGACCTATGTCTATCACAAAGTCACAAATTCACCCTATACCTACTGTGAATTTGCTGAACAATTTGTATGCCCAATCTCTTGCCTGTTGATGAGGTCCCCTCCTCCCAGAATATCAAATGAGATAAAGAAAGCTCTGCAGCTTTCCAAAAAATATAAAATAGGTGACTGGTACCTATATGAGAACCATACTGTCATTAGGATCTATGGCTGTGAGCTCTGTCCATACAGGCTCCCAAAATATGTACCTATGATGTTATTTGCCTTGGAGTATTACTGGCAGTTGATTCAGTCCGACCTCACCCATTTCCACAGTGCCAAAAAGAAGGCCCACCTCAAGTTCAAACACCAGTTGCGTCCCTTCATCATGAACAAGAAACAAGGGTGGGAAGATGCAGACCTAATCCTTAAGGATAAATACAAGCTGTCCTATAGTTTTCGGTGGGTCCCTTATGACCCTGAAGGTTTCATCACTGCTAGGAGAAACAAGTATAGGCTTATAGGCATTAAGCATTGCCAGTACCCACACATTGAAAAATATGCCAACCTGCAAGAATGGCAGATGGATACTCTAGTTGAAAATCTAACTGAGGAAGAGACAATGCTAAAGAATGTGAAGGAGCTTGAAAAAACTATTGATCTAGACTATGTGCAGCAGGTACCTTTCAGACCGCCTTATTCAGTGGGAGAAGGGACCTCAGCCTCAAGGACTGCACAAGTAATAAAGGCATCTTCCACAACAGCACCAGTATTAGATAAAGGCAAAGGGATAATGGGTACAGAAGAACAAACAATGAAAGAAAAGTCTACCCCTTCAGGTGAGCAGTAGCAAGGGCAAACTGCCCTTCCACAAACTGAGCTACCAGCAGCTCCAGCACTGCAAATTCCACCCCCACAAACTGAGCCAGTAACTGCTCCAATATTACAGACCCCGACACATGAGGAAAGGGGGACAAAGAGAGATAGAGAAGAGTCCACTCCTCTCAGTGGATCCTCCCACCAGCCAGAAGCCAAAAGGCAAAGAGAAGACTCCCCAGAGGTAGAAGACATTACTGAAGATGTCTTGGACAGTGCAAGAAAAGACAGGGAGGGTGGTCAGCATACAGGTACAAGCTCCTTTCAGCAGGAGCAAACTTTACAGCTCGGTTTGGAGGTGTCCTCTTCTTCCCAACAAAGCAAGAAGCCCAAGAGCACCGAGGCTTATTTCAAACAAATAAAGGCTCAAAATGAGTTGCTGAGGGCTGAGGTCTACAAGCAATTTATAGATGCTACACCAGCCTAGCAAGAGAGATTAATGTCTGTATATGACATTAAAGAAGAAAAAATGATAGTTTGTCATTTCAAGCCTACAAAACCTCAGCCTACATCAGCTCCAGATTTTGTGAAGACAAGGGTGGAGGTCATGGCCAAAGACATCCATCCCATGGACCAAATAGAACTCCACAAACAAACTGGAGAAATGGTGTATGCAACTTTGGTGGAGAAAGAAACCATGGCCCATGAACTAAAGGAGTCACTCAAAAATACCAACACTCAGTTGGATTTTGAGAGAATGTCCTCCCTGGCCAAAGATAACAAAATAAAATCTTTTGAGGACATCATCATTGATCTTGGACATGATCCTAGTGATCCAAAGGGTGTGAAGGCCCTTATGAAGAAGAAGGATGATGACCTAAATGCATTAAAGAAAAGGTTGAAGCTGCAGCCCACAGAGCACCCTCAAACCGCAGAGCTTCAAAAGCAAAAATAGGTCGATGACCAATTAGACCTCATAATGCAGCAAGACCAGAGGATCAGGGATTTGGAGAGAGAGCTGGAAGGAGCATTACAAGATAAACAGGCAGAATCCACTTCCCAAGCTCCTCCAACTACTTCAACAACAACAGCAACTTCAGGGGCAGCAGTGGCCCCTACAACAGAAGCAGCAGGAACAGCAACAACTCCAGATGCCAGCCCAAGTGTAGAGGAATTGACCAAGGCCGTCAAAGCAATGGAGCTCCAGGCAGATGAAATAAAGAAGGCCAAGGAGAAGTTGGCAGAACTGGATGCCAAGTATGACAAGTCCAAAGTGACTGTAGCAGAACAGGGCAGAGAAATAAAGGCCCAAAAAGAAAAGATAAAGGTCTTAGAGAAAGAGCTGAATCTGGAGACTGCTATGGCCGACATAAAGAGAATCCTATGGGCCAAAATTGGCCAACCCATCAAACAGCAATGTAGGTCAATAAAAATAATGCATGAGCAGATGGATTTAATGGGCGAAGCTCAAGCAGAAATTCAGAAGGCCAAGACAGTGCTAGGGAGCAGAGCAGAGTAGGCAAACAGAATGATAGACTTCCTCAACAGGCATGAAAGGGAGGAATTGGCAGCTATAGGCATTCCCAACAGAACAGAGGCTGTCCTCTCTGCCAAGAAGGTACTAACTCTCAGGAACTATATACAAACAGTGGAGAGGAAGTACTATGAGATGCAAGCAGACGTGGAGGAATACAAAGTTAAAATGGGAGTGCTGCAAGCAAAAGGCCTGCCTAGCTTACTAAGTGGTGCAGGAAAACTGATCTCTCCAGATCAAATGGCTAACAGAATGGCAACCACTATTGAAAATCAGATTATTGCATCTGGCAGTTCATCTGAACAAACAGGGCCTCCCACAGGACAGAGCTTATATGACAAACTTGGAGGCCTGTTCTTCATTGAGAATGAAGTAAATCACCTGTTTGAAACCCCTCCCAATCTTTATAGACATACAGAGGCCGAGGAAACATTGATAAAGATGCGCAAACATCAAATGCCTAAGGAGGATTGGTGGCAATTTATGCTTCAGATTTTGCCACGGTAGCTTCAGTCATTCGACCACTGCCAGCTCCAGGTCACTACAAGACAAATAACGTGACAAATGTCAGCAGTTAAAGCAGCTAAAAAAGTGACTCATCACGTAGACAATGACAACTATCTGAGTTTCAGACAGCACATATCCAGCCGACTCTAACAGCCATAAAGTCCAAATATCTTCTGACTATTTTGACAACTGAGGCATTAAGGAATTACTGCAGCATTCACTCCTTCAGCTACTGCATTCCAGAGATTAGCATATCATAAATGAGATATTAACTCATTCGCTGATATTTTTGATGTAAATTTTGTATATATACTCCCCTGAGTAACTCATAAGGGGTTGGTAATTTTCTCTATGAGACAAATGTATTGTACACTTTCAGAATTATCTAATACAAAGGGCTGGATGAGCTCAGTGATTTCCTGAAATATTTGATGTCTGGATGATGCTCCATGTGCTGATGCAGAATTCCTGTGCTGTCTGATGAAATAACAAGTTTTCTCCAAACTCTGTTCTTGTTTTACTTATGTTTGTCAAAATCATACTCATCTTATACTAAGCTAGCAGTAAAAAGAAAGAATAGTGTAGGACTTGTTTCGTTACACCTTGTACTCAATTTTTACTACTGTAAATGTTTGTCTTCAGCATTACTATGCACATGAATTCTTAATTGCTCATGTCTATATTGATTCTATAAGTATGAATACTACCTAGAAATTCTTAATTGCTTCTAGGACAATATTCCCTTTGTGTTTCTTTAGCAGTTCATTGCAAGATTCTTCACTGCCTTGCATTAACTGGATACACTCCACTTAATCACTATTATAAACGTTATTCTCAGACACTAATCTGGCTCTGCAGCATCACTATAGCAAATCACTCAGCACCTCAAAATAACTAAAGGACCACTGACTCCATAGCCCAATGGACTAGAACACTTTGGAGAATGCATAAGCACCTTGAATGAAATTATCATCCAACTAAAACCTTAAACAAACCTGAGCATAATAGCTAGCCTAAAAACACTATCAAAACAAAGACAAATCATAAAGAGAGAGCCCTCTCTGATTACAGTTTGGCTAGAAACTGTGATCCAAAGATTGGTTAGTGGTTACCCCGGCCGTATTCCCTTGGGAGTCATAGGGAACAACCTGGGTGTTAACATAATTGGCGACTCCGCTGGGGACTTTTTAGGTTTTTCTAATTTATATACATCTCTCAAAGCTACAAATCAAGCCTGAAATCAGTCAGGAGGCCTTCAAAACTGTTTCTGTGTCACATTGACAGCTTTAGGGAAGAGTTTTTTCAGTGAGTCTTCATCTTAGCTTTGAAATATATATAGCCATTCCAAAATCTTTATCCAGTCCTTGCAGATATAAAAACTTCCTATAAAATCCTAAAAAAAAAAAAAACAGTTAGAAGCTGGCTCCCAAGAAAAATCCACGGCATACTAGGGCAAATCCTGACCCTAATCCACCCATCATTGTCGATAATCCAAATACCATCCCTAGAAACATTAGGAGGCAACAAAGGCAGGAGCAACCTGCTGATTTAACCTCAGATTCAGATCATCCCAGCCTTATCTCTACTCCATGCAAGGTCCTTTTACGGTCTACCCCTAGTTCCCCTAGTTCACCATCCACGTCTCAAAGTCCTCCTCTCACATCTTCATCCACTGCACATATCCCCTTGACCAACACTCTAGGTTCACCCTTACCTATTACCCCTGTGGTACCCCCTGTTCCTATTATCCCAACTGGCCCTATTAATCCTCTAAACCTCGTAAATATGGCTAACAGATATGCACCCTTGCAAATACCAGCTAATGCTGCAGCTCTACCCCAAGATTACCAAACCAAAATCTCATATTTTGACTCCAACGGCCCTTTGACAGCTGTCCAGCATGCCAAAAGGATGCAAGACCATTTTGAGACCTATGAAATAGATGATGACAGTGTGAGAATGAGGATGTTTTTTCAAAGCCTAACTGGGGATGTAAGAACTTGGTTTAGATCCCTGAATGCAAATTCCATCACAACTCCTGATGAACTGTATCAAGCCTTTACTAGCAGATGGGAAAAGAAGAAGGATCCTCTGCACATACTTGGTGAATATGACACTATCAAAAGAGGTCCCCAAGAGACTGTTTTGGAGTATTGTGCAAGATTCAACAATGTATATAACGCAATCCCACAAAATTTAAGACCCCCTCCTGATCTAGCTTTGTACAAATTCCCTGATGGTTTTGACCCTGACATGGCCTATCAGTTAAAGGAAAGAGATCCTCAATCCCTTGCAGAGGCCCAGAGGGTTGCTGTCACAGTGGAAGCTAACCTGATTGCTAAAAGAAACAGAGCAAGGTTGGAAAAGAGAACAGCCTTCAAAGAGGAACCCTCTGCTTTTGATCAAAAGCTGGATGCAATACTCACTGGAATGAAAAGATTGGGTGATAGAGTGGAATCGGTTGAGAGAAAATCATCATGGGAAGCACCACAAAACAACCCTCCTAGGAATTCAAATTTTAGGAGAACTCAAAACCCAGGCATTGGCAAGCCTAGTGCTGACCAAGACATAAGACCCCCTTTCCAAGAAAATTATGCAGAAACTTCCACATCACCTGAGCCCAATGAAGATCCTGAGATTAATTTAATGGGTCTAGATGGTGAAAGTCAAGTTTTCTTAACACAAGAAGATCATGAGGATGATGAAACCAAACTGTTCCAAAATAAATCAGGTGAATCCTTTGACTTTAAACAAGGCTATGACACTGTTGTCTATGAAGTCAATAAACAATACAAGCTAAGGAGCAGAACTATAAATGTAAACCAGCCTGAAAAGGTAAAGGATAATTAGCAGCCTAAAAGAACCATAGTAACAGAGCCTAATGACAAAACAAATTCACCTGCAGAAGAAGTAATTATTGAAGAGATCACTGAACCATTCTCCTTAAAACAGCAGCCTGTGGCTACTTCATCCTCTCACCCTACTTTAAATGTTACTCCTCAAGAGATGAGTAAAAAAGACAAGTCCCAAAATCAAGATAAGGATCAAGAAGAAGAGTTAGGGAACAAGGAAAGGATGGTTATCCACAACCCTAAGGCCCAATCTGAAAAACCCTTTGACCTAGAAACTGAGATTGGCAAACTAAAGATAGCAATTCCTCTCTCAGAACTAGCAAAGCATGACATCTATAAACAGCAGATCAAGAAGTCCCTTCAACTCACTAGCAACAAAGATGATGTTAATGTGTTGGATGACACCCCAGAACTACTGTTTGGCCCAGAAGTGGATGGAAGAACAGTAGTCACAGGGGTATTACCTTTTTATGTCAGCTTACATATTCATGATAAGATATTACATAATGCAATGTTTGACTCAGGTGCCTCTCACAATCTCATGCCAAAAGCAGTCATGGAGAGATTGAATCTAGATA
The DNA here is from genome assembly GCA_031772625.1 of Pinus tabuliformis. Taxonomy (NCBI): domain Eukaryota; kingdom Viridiplantae; phylum Streptophyta; class Pinopsida; order Pinales; family Pinaceae; genus Pinus; species Pinus tabuliformis. The sequence goes on from CM062815.1 coordinate 1,032,405,578, forward strand.
TAAAAAGACCATACAAGGACCTGTTTTCCTTTGACTCCAGCCAAGTCAAGTGTTTAGGTCTCATAAAAGATTTATGTGTGTCTCTGGTTCAATATCCAAACAAAACAATCCTAATGGATGTAGTAGTTGCAGATATCCCACCTAAGTATGGGATGTTGTTATCAAGATCATGGGGAGCTAAACTCCAAGGTTCCCTACAATTAGACATGTCATATGCCACCATCTCTGTTTTTTGGCAACCAAAAAGACTATACAGAGAAACACTCATGAAATACCTGGTCAGCAGTGAAGAAAAGCCTCAAAACTTTCCCATATATGCTTTCCATTCAGACATAGATTCATACATTCTTTTCAATGACAACACTACTCCCTCAAAAAATGATGTTGAAACCAAGATACTCATACAAGAGGAAGACACTAATGAAAGAACTACCACCAATGACACATCAGTCAATAAATTGCTAGACACTGCTGCTGCTCTGGCTGTGAAGCATATCCAATCAAATGATGAGTCTGTCCTAGAGGACAGGCCAGATGAAAAACCAGAACTTCAACTTACATTTCCAGTCCATAAACAAATCATTAAATCTCCTTCACAACAAGATATTCTATGGTTCCTTGAATTTGATGGCTCAGTCAACAAATTAGGGGCAGGAGCTGGAGTCTGGGTACACAATAAAGAAAGCAGTCATGCAGAAGGCAGAGCCTATAGATTAAACTTTAGATGTACTAATAACATGGCAAAATATGAAGCTCTTTTACTAGGCCTCAAGCTAGTAAAATTCTTGCAAGCTGCCAGGGTCTCAATCATGGGTGATTCAGATTTAGTTATTCAACAAGTGAAGGGAAATTTTGTCACAAATGACAAAAGACTAAGGTCTTATAGGTCTGCTGTTGCTGAAGTACTAAACTTTTTCTCTGAATTCCAAATCACTAAAATTCCTAGAACCCACAATCTGCATGCTCATAGTTTGGCCACATTTGGTAGTACTTGCAAATTACCATTGGAACCTAACAATTGTTTCACAGCTGAGATAAAACATAGACCCTCCATTCCAAACAATGTTAAAGATTGGCAAGTTTTTGAGGATGATATGCAAATAAACAATTTTTTAACGCTGCAACAGGAGTTTGCAGGATTAAATATTGACACTGACAGAGCAAGTCAATCACAAATACTTGAAAGAGCAAGTCCATCACAAATACAGTTTGAACAGACCAACTACCCAATATCACCTAGAACAACAAAACAAATGCTAAATCCAACTATTTTCAACAAGGAAAACATTCAGCAAATTCACCAAATCAGTTGTGAAGAGGTGCCCAATGCTGAAGCTGAAATCATTGAGCTGAAAGACAATTTTCTTCCAACAGGCCTGACTCCATTAGAGGACATTTTTGATTCAAATGATATTCCTAGAAAACCAAAAATGCAGCCCTTAAATGCAGCCATCGAAGAATGCAACATTGGTACCATTGACAAACCCAAAATAATAAAATTGTCTGCATCTTTACCTCCTGATCAAAGGCCTAAATACATTGACCTCTTTAAAGAGTTCCAAGATGTCTTTGCATGGAGTTATGAGGATCTAAAGTCCTATGATACCTCTGTTATCTAGCATACTATCCCTCTCAAGCCTGATCAAAAGCCCTTTAAACAAAAATTGAGGAGCATCAATCCTATGCTTCTCCCAGCAATGGAATAGGAGGTACAGAAAATGTTCAAGGCAGGCATCATAGCACCTATCAGATTCTTTGAGTAGATCTCAAACTTAGTCCCTACAAGAAAGAAAACTGGTGAAATAAGGCTGTGTGTGGATCTAAGAAATCTGAACCAAGTATCCCTCAAAGACAACTATCCCTTACCCAAGATGGATCACATTCTCCAAAGAGTAGTAGGGGCCTCAAGGATCTCATTACTTGATGGATTCTCAGGATTTAATCAAATCTTAGTACACCCTGATGATCAAGACAAAACTGCATTTACAACCCCATGGGGAACCTTCAAATATGTTAAAATGCCTTTTGGGTTGAAAAATGCAGGGGCCACATTCCAAAGGGCAATGGATATTGCTTTTGCCAAAGAAATTCATGACTTCCTTGTCATTTATCTAGATGACCTCACACCTTTTTCCAAATCTGACCAAGAACATTTGAAACATTTGAGACAGATATTCATTACTTGTAGGAAATATGGGATTTCTTTAAATCCTAAAAAATCCCTGTTTGGTTTGGAGGAAGGTAAACTGTTAGGTCACATCATCTCTAAATATGGAATTAGGATTGATCCAGACCGAATCCAGGCCATCTTACAAATGCCTCATCCAAGAAATGTGAAGGAATTACAAGCCTTCTTGGGGAAAATCAACTTTCTAAGGAGATTCATCCCAAATTTGGCCGAATTAAGTAGGTTACTCAATAATATGCTTAAAAAGGATTCAAAGGTAAAATGGTCAGTAGAAGCAAGTCAAGCATTTGAAGGAATAAAGGTGGCCCTCACCCAAACCCCAGTTCTAACAAATCCACAATTTGATAGGGAATTTATCATATTTTCCTTTGCCTCCCAACACACAATTGCTGCTGTTTTATTACAGAAAGATGACCAAGGAAATGAGAAACCCATTGCTTTCTTTAGTAAAGCTCTTAGAGATGCACCCCTGAAATACCAGATCATGGAAAAGCAAGCATATGCCTTGATCAAAGCTATTAAAGACTTTAGGATCTACATCCTGTACTCCCAAGTTATAGCCTATGTACCAAGCCCAATTGTGAAAGACATACTTACTCAAGATAACTTGGAAGGTAGGAGAGGAAAATGGATTGCCAACATTTTGGAATTTGATATTGAAATAAAACCTACAAAACTGATAAAAGGGCAGGGCTTGGCCAAATTAATGTCTGAAACAAATTTCCAAGCCTTGGACATCAATCAACTGGACAGTGAACCGGAGCTGGCGACTCCAAAGATCAATGTAGCCTTTGAACAATCCCCCTAGTATTCTGATATCTGTTATGTGTTACAAAACCTGTGTGCTCCCCCAGGACTGTCCAGAACTAAGTGTAGGTTTGTGAAAATGAAAGCCTCAAGATTCTGTGTTATGAATGGCAATTTGCTTTGGAAAAACCATGAGGGTATCTTATTGAACTGCTTGATTGAAACCGAGACTAACAAGATCAAAGAAGAATTTCATGCAGGTGACTGTGGTGGACACTTGTATTGGAAGTCCACTGTGGATAAAATACTCAGGGCTGGCTACTATTGGCCCACTTTGTTCTCTGATGTTAAGAATTTTACTACCTCATGCCATAAATGTCAAATATTTGAGGGAAAAATAAAGTTGCTGCCACTTCCTTTTAGGCCTATTGCAACAGAAAGACCTTTTCAGCAATGGGGCTTGGATTTCATTGGAGAAATTCATCCCTCATCTTCAGGCCAACATAGATGGATCCTCACAGCCACAGACTACTTTACCAAATGGGTTGAGGCCATTCCATGTAGACAGGAAAATGATTCAACAATTATTCAGTTCTTGGAGAATAACATATTGTCTAGATTTGGCTGCCCCAACAAGATAATAACAGACAATGCTGCTGCTCTCAGATCCAAGAAGATGGTCAACTTCTGCCACAAATTCCAGATTACTTTGGGCCACTCCACTGCTTACTACCCTCAAGGGAATGGCCTAGCTGAATCATCAAATAAAATCCTAGTGAACATCATAAAGAAAGTGTTGGAAGAAAACAAGAAGAATTGGCACAAGAAACTAGTGAATGCCTTATGGGCAGATAGGCTAACAACCAAGAGGTCCATTGGGGTCAGCCCATATGAGTTAGTCTATGGACTAGAAGCCAAATTTCCTTCTTCACTAGGGGTTCCTGTCATGAAACTACTGCAAGAGAGTCAAGCTGAGCCCAATGATATGCAAAGGAGGGTGAATCAAATCATATGTCTGCAGCAAACTAGAGATCAAGTGTATAACATAGTCCAAATCCTTCAAGAGAAGCTGAAGAAAGCCTTTGACAGAAGAACTAAGGCAGAAGACTTTAATGTTGGAGACAAAGTCCTCAAATGGGATTCAAGAAGGGAAGATAAGGGAAAACATGGAAAATTTGATTCCCTTTGGAGAGGACCATTTGCTGTCTAAGCGGTACAAGGAAACAACACTTATTTCCTTAAAAGTCTTAATGAAACTGATTTGGATGAAGGTCCTACGAATGGCAGGATGCTGAAGCACTATTTTGACTATCACCCATAAGTGTAACCTGAGTTTTCCCTTGTACATATCCAGATGTATATATTATTTTCTGTTAAGATGTGAAAATGCAATTTCTCAAGTTTGCTTAACTACCAGCAAAAGGTAAATAGGAGCAGAGGTCTACCAAGAAGGGGAGTACACAATTTTGACATTTCAAAGCAGCAAGCTTCAAAATTTCGATAAAGGCAGTCAATGGGCCAAGGCATTCTGACCTGCTGTTCTTGGTCTTTCGAGTGAAAAACCATCCCCATGTGGAGCCACTATTAGCTACCTATACCAATAGGTTTCATATTTCATGATTGACAATGAAAAGTTCCAAATATGCTCTGCTTTGATCATGCAAAGATCACATATTTCCTAGAGAAAACAATCTGTGTATATAGCTTGATGTTGTCTCAATTTCGATGGATGGTCCAACAGCCTAATCTGGATCATGCCATGTTTTAAATTTTCAGTTGTAGAAAAGAGAAAGAAGTCTGTCCAAACTGTTTAATCTTGGCAGACAAGTAGTTTAGGTAGAGAAAAAAGGCTCCCAACTGCTTAATCTGGGACCTTGGAAGAAATAAGGGTAGAAGTAGATAGAAAATCAAAAGAAAAAGCCAGAGAAAAGAAAAGGCAATCAAGGGTCTGCAAGTCTAAGTGCACCCTCCAAGAAGAAACAAAAAATGTTAGGCAAGTAAGATGGGTAGGCAGATGGGGTTGCAGAAGTGTCATTCCTTGCAAATTGAAGATGAGCTAGCCTATTTCACAAAGCAAAGTCAATAGATTGAGAGGTCCGTCTTCTCTATCAGGTGGTAACAAAGCAAAGAAGCATGTCTAACCTCCCTTCTTCCCCTATTCCCATTCATAACTAACATCCCATCATCAGTCGAGATTCATCGAAGAATTCATGGTTTTATAGGGGTTTTTAGCCCCTTAAAAGCCACATTTCTTGTCTAAAAATCTTTTTATTTTTGATCTACTCCTACAGCTAAGTGGTTTTCAAATAAACCTGGTCATTTCACTCCTCATTCACCTCTTCTATCCATATTAACCCCTAACTCTATTATCTAAGTCCCCTATGCTCCCCTTTCCCTACTATAGTAACACTATGGTGTATAAACCCCCAAGCATTCTATAAATATCCTCCTTTTAGCATTATAGCTAAATAGGTTTGTCTAAGGGAGACTTTAGTCCACCTGGGACTATGCTCAACCCTGTCAAGGGATTACTCTAACCCCTGGTTAGGAGTGATAACCTCTCTATAAGCCCTAACCTCACCTCTGCTAAAACCCTCCATAAACCCTTTTTTCACAAATTAACCCAAAAACCCCAAAAAACTCACGAAAACCCTCAATCCTAAAGTTTTCTGCCAAAAGTATTTAATTGAATATTAAATAAACCAACGGGCCCCCCCAACCTGCACGATCCGTCGGAGGACCCGCCAGCCGTCCGATCTCTGCCGCTTAGATCTAACGGTGGGCGGGCATTTTCGCTCCCCGACCTGCCGACCTTTAGCGTCCAGGGAAAGCGGTTTTCCACCCCGTACAATGGATGCGTGGCAGGCGGTGGGGTTGTTCGGAGCCCCCCTCCCCGATACCGCCTTTGCCCAAAGGTGGTGCGGGGAACCCGCTTACCACCATCCCGTTACCGCCTCCCCCTTGCGTCATGCTTGCGTCATCCTGACGTAGCGCCCTTCTCGGCCCCTGCGCCGTGTGGCCCTCCACGTAACCCTGCCACCCTATCCACCCGCCACCATGTCCTGCCACCCTGGCCTACACCTCAGCAGCCACGTCACCTCCGTACCCGGGCCCACCATGACGTCATGTTGACGTCATCGGTGGAAAGGCGCCAATTACCCTATTTTTCCGAATTTTATCGTTAAAGTCATGTTTTGAGGCATTTTCAATGTCATTTTCGCGTGAAGAAGGAGATAGCCGTTGCAGCTACCAAAGTGACTCCAGACTTCCAAATTCAAATTGCAACCACTCAGACTCATCACTTCAACCTTCAGAGTTCGGCCCGCAAGCTGTCTAAGCGTTCTGTCCAGGTATTCACCGTAATTCCTCTGTTTGGCCCATGCTTACCAATTCTCTGTAAATTGCCATTAGAATACCTATTGAAATTCATCTAAGCTCTACACCTATTACCTAAAGTAAGCCAAGGCAATCTGCATTGCCCCAGCTCTGTAATTCGACATAGAAACAGTCAATTTGCGGGTAAAAACTGTGAAATTACCTTTGAAGCGCCCGACATTGTTCCCTTTTGTCGGGTGTACACACCAGCTGCAGCCTTTCACCTAAATAATTCCTCATACCCTCTGCAAATTGCCCTGAGCAGTTCACAATCCCTCTGAACTTGTTAAAAAACTGCAGAAACAAGACTGTGTGTTTTTCATTATAAGACACAGTTCAGACGTTGACTACAATTGACCTGGCATTTTGAGCTCTTAAAACTTTGCAAGCCATTTAACTCCTTTTTACTCAAAATCAAATCATATAATGGCTGCTTCTGCATCCTCATCCCTCAGTGTGGCTCCATTAAATCCACCAAATAAAGAGCTGGAGGCCTTGGCATTTGCTGACAAGGACTATCTTATTGAAGACTTTGAGGGTGACAGGGACTTCTTGCAGACCTTCTGCCAATTAAGAGAGGACTATAAGGATGGTCATGGTACACATGGGATATGGGAGTCAAACCTGCCATACTATTGTCTCCCAGCTGTAAATGTCTTCCCTGAAATCATTCACCTATGTGCTGAAAACTATGATGTGCAGCACAGAGCTATTAGCACTCCATCTGGGAGGATCCTTTTCTACATTAATGCTGAGTCCATCAACAAAATGTTACATTTTGATAAGACAGAGTTGCTAATCCCATTTTCCATGAACTATTTGCTGGACACTGGTGCCAAGATGACCAGTGAGGAGATTCAAAAGGTTACCAGGAATTTCATGAAACCTGAGTGCCAGCCTACAGGGCCACCTCCCTACCTGCATGTCCATTTCAATGATGTAGGCAGGCTTTTACTGGACATGATTGCCTATGTGTTGGGATACAAAAACAGTGAGTATGTGGATAAAACAATGCTGGTATTGCTATCTGCTTACAGCCCAGGCCAACCCCCTGCCCGCAAATATAACTTTGCTAAGTTCCTAGCTAACAAGATTCATGATCAGTTGAGCAGAGTGGACAGACAGGGGGTCTTCAAGTACTCGGCCTATAATTACCACCTGTTCATGTACTATCATTCTGAAGCCTTCCCATGCTACATCAAAAAGCTGGATCACAGAGGGGAAAGAAGATCTGTCATCTTCTGGACCTCTGTCTATCACAAAGTCACAAATTCACCCTATACCTACTGTGAATTTGTTGACCAATTTGTATACCCAATCTCTTGCCTGTTGATGAGGTCCCCTCCTCCCAGAATATCAAATGAGATAAAGAAAGCTCTGCAGCTTTCCAAAAAATATAAAATAGGTGACTGGTACCTATATGAGAACCATACTGTCATTAGGATCTATGGCTGTGAGCTCTGTCCATACAGGCTCCCAAAATATGTACCTATGAGGTTATTTGCCTTGGAGTATTACAGGCAGTTGATTCAGTCCGACCTCACCCATTTCCACAGCGCCAAAAAGAAGGCCCACCTCAAGTTCAAACACCAGTTGGGTCCCTTCATCATGAACAAGAAAGAAGGGTGGGAAGATGCAGACCTAATCCTTAAGGATAAATACAAGCTGTCCTATAGTTTTCGGTGGGTCCCTTATGACCCTGAAGGTTTCATCACTGCTAGGAGAAACAAGTATAGGCTTATAGGCATTAACCATTGCCAATACCCACACATTGAAAAATATGCCAACCTGCAAGAATGGCAGATGGATACTCTAGTTGAAAATCTAACTGAGGAAGAGACAATGCTAAAGAATGTGAAGGAGCTTGAAAAAACTATTGATCTAGACTATGTGCAGCAGGTACCTTTCAGACCGCCTTATTCAGTGGGAGAAGGGACCTCAGCCTCAAGGAATGCACCAGTAATAAAGGCATCTTCCACAACAGCACCAGTATTAGATAAAGGCAAAGGGATAATGGGTACAGAAGAACAAACAATGGAAGAAAAGTCTGCCCCTTCAGGTGAGCAGCAGCAAGGGCAAACTGCCCTTCCACAAACTGAGCTACCAGCAACTCCAGCACTGCAAATTCCACCCCCACAAACTGAGCCAGTAACTGCTCCAATATTACAGACCCCGGCACATGAGGAAAGGGGGACAAAGAGAGATAGAGAAGAGTCCACTCCTCTCAGTGGATCCTCCCACCAGCCAGAAGCCAAAAGGCAAAGAGAAGACTCCCCAGAGGTAGAAGACATTACTGAAGATGTCTTGGACAGTGCAAGAAAAGACAGGGAGGGCAGTCAGCATACAGGTACAAGCTCCTTTCAGCAGGAGCAAACTTTACAGCTCGGTTTGGAGGTGTCCTCTTCTTCCCAACAAAGCAAGAAGCCCAAGAGCACCGAGGCTTCTTTCAAACAAATAAAGGCTCAAAATGAGCTGCTGAGGGCTGAGGTCTACAAGAAATTTATAGATGCTACACCAGCCCAGCAAGAGAGATTAATGTCTGTATATGACATTAAAGAAGAAAAAATGATAGTTAGTCATTTCAAGCCTACAAAACCTCAGCCTACATCAGCTGCAGATTTTGTGAAGACAAGGGTGGAGGTCATGGCCAAAGACATCCATCCCATGGACCAAATAGAACTCCACAAACAAACTGGAGAAATGGTGTATGCAACTTTGGTGGAGAAAGAAACCATGGCCCATGAACTAAAGGAGTCACACTGTCACTCAAAAATACCAACACTCAGTGGGATTTTGAGAGAATGTCCTCCCTGGCCAAAGAATACAGAATAAAATCTTTGGAGGACATCATCATTGATCTTGGACATGATCCTAGTGATCCAAAGGGTGTGAAGGCCCTTATGAAGAAGAAGGATGATGACCTAAATGCATTAAAGAAAAGGTTGAAGCTGCGGCCCACAGAGCACCCTCAAACCGCAGAGCTTCAAAAGCAAAAATAGGTCGATGACCAATTAGACCTCCTAATGCAGCAAGACTAGAGGATCAGGGATTTGGAGAGAGAGCTAGAAGGATCATTACAAGATAAACAGGCAGAATCCACTTCCCAAGCTCCTCCAACTACTTCAACAACAGCAGCAACTTCAGGGGCAGCAGTGGCCCCTACAACAGAAGTATTAGGAACAGCAGCAGCTCCAGATGCCAGCCCAAGTGTAGAGGAATTGACCAAGGCCGTCAAAGCAATGGAGCTCCAGGCAGATGAAATAAAGAAGGCCAAGGAGAAGTTGGCAGAACTGGATGCCAAGTATGACAAGTCCAAAGTGACTGTAGCAGAACAGGGCAGAGAAATAAAGGCCCAAAAAGAAAAAATAAAGGCCTTAGAGAAAGAGTTGAATCTGGAGACTGCTATGGCCGACATAAAGAGAATCCTATGGGCCAAAATTGGCCAATCCATCAAACAACAATGGAGGTCAATAAAAATAATGCATGAGCAGATGGATTTAATGGGCCAAGCTCAAGCAGAAATTCAGAAGGCAAAGACAGTGCTAGGGAGTAGAGCAGAGCAGGAAAACAGAATGATAGACTTCCTCAACAGGCATGAAAGGGAGGAATTGGCAGCTATAGGCATTCCCAACAGAACATAGGTTGTCCTCTCTGCCAAGAAGGTACTAACTCTCAGGAACTATATACAAACAGTGGAGAGGAAGTACTATGAGATGCAAGCAGATGTGGAGGAATACAAAGTTAAAATGGGAGTGCTGCAAGCAAAAGGCCTGCCCAGCTTACTAAGTGGTGCAGGAAAACTGATCTCTCCAGATCAAATGACCAACAGAATGGCAACCACTATTGAAAATCAGATTATTGCATCTGGCAGTTCATCTGAACAAACAGGGCCTCCCACAGGACAGAGCTTATATGAAAAACTTGGAGGCCTGTTCTTCATTGAGAATGAAGTAAATCACCTGTTTGAAACCCCTCCCAATCTTTATAGACATACAGAGGCCGAGGAAACATTGATAAAGATGCGCAGACATCAAATGCCTAAGGAGGATTGGTGGCAATTTATGCTTCAGATTTTGCCACAGTAGCTTCAGTCATTCGGCCACTGCCAGCTCCAGGTCACTACAAGACAAATAACGTGACAAATGTCAGCAGTTAAAGCAGCTAAAAAAGTGACTCATCATGTAGACAATGACAGCTATCCGAGTTTCAGACAGCACATATCCAGCCGACTCTAACAGCCATAAAGTCCAAATATCTTCTGAGTATTTTGACAGCTGAGGCATTAAGGAATTACTGCAGCATTCACTCCTTCAGCTACATCATTCCAGAGATTAGCATATCATAAATGAGATATTAACTCATTCGCTGATATTTTTGATGTAAATTTTGTATATATACTCCCCTGAGTAACTCATAAGGGGTTGGTAATTTTCTCTATGAGACAAATGTATTGTACACTTTCAAAATTATCTAATACAAAGGGCTGGATGAGCTCAGTGATTTCCTGAAATATTTGATGTCTGGATGATGCTCCATGTGCTGATGCAGAATTCCTGTGCTGTCTGATGAAATAACAAGTTTTCTACAAACTCTGTTATTGTTTTACTTATGTTTGTCAAAATCATACTCATCTTATACTAAGCTAGCAGTAAAAAGAAAGAATAGTGCAGGACTTGTTTCGTTACACCTTGTACTCAATTTTTACTACTGTAAATGTTTGTCTTCAGCATTACTATGCACATGAATTCTTAATTGCTCATGTCTATATTGATTCTATAAGTATGAATACTACCTAGAAATTCTTAATTGCTTCTAGGACAATATTCCCTTTGTGTTTCTTTAGCAGTTCACTGCAAGATTCTTCACTGCCTTGCATTAACTGGATACACTCCACTTAATCACTATTATAAACGTTATTCTCAGACACTAATCTGGCTCTGCAGCATCACTACAACAAATCACTCAACACCTCAAAATAACTAAAGGACCACTGACTCCATAGCCCAATGGACTAGAACACTTTGGAGAATGCATAAGCACCTTGACTGAAATTATCATCCAACTAAAACCTTAAACAAACCTGAGCATAATAGCTAGCCTAAAAACACTATCAAAACAGAGACAAATCATAAAGAGAGAGCCCTCTATGATTACAGTTTGGCTAGAAACTGTGATCCAAAGATTGGTTAGTGGTTACCCCAGTCGTATTCCCTTGGGAGTCATAGGGAACAACCTTGGTGTTAACAGGTCCAATAATCCCAATTCAAATATGTTCCAAAACAATGAAACTAAAAAATAGGTCAAATATGCAAGAAGCCCAAATCCGTGCTGAAATCTTGTCAAGGTTAAAGCAGTCCTGAAGATCGAGAGTTACAGGGGGTTGAGGATTTCAGGATGTATATCTTAGGACTGAGGATTGAAAGACATATTTCAGGCCCAAGGATTGCAGGAGGTATTTCAAGTATGAGGTGTAGGGATTTTCTCTCAAAAAAAGGGTCGAGAATATTAGAGAGCAAAGTCTATTTAAACGTACACCTTTTGCTCCAAAATGACATAGTATTTTGTTCCAAGAAGGCTGAATAATTTGTACTAAATAAATGTTGAGTTTTTCCACAAAGATGACCCAAAACATTAGTATTTGATGAGGCTAAAAAATCAAGCAAATCTAGCACAAAGAAACTTCAAAAATGGCAACCAAAATTCTCCAAGAAAATAAGATCCAAGAAATCAAGTTCAAAAATGAACTCTCCTTGTAGCTTTCCATCAAGTTCATAATTTATGAACTTATTCCCTTCACTTCAGATCGAAATCTTTGCCTTCTTTCCTTTTCTGTGGTGTATGCCCCAATGAGGTTGAATGAGATTCTATTTATACAATTTTAATCCTATATTGAATGGACACGTCTTTTGGAGAGTCGACCTATATATTAGAGTCGACTTGTAGTGTTATATTAAAAAAAAGTATAACATTAAATGCTCCTATAGAAATTATCGACTTGTGGCTTCCAATATGAGAAAAAAAAATCATCTCTAAGCATATCCCCTTTGTGTTCAAAGCTACTACTACTAGTTTTCAAAAATATCCATTTAATCTGCTCATCTCACTTCTGTTCATTGCATCAAAATAGTACAGGTATGCACTACAAGTGCCATTTGTAACTTGTATACAATTCAAAGCATCTCAATCTGCACATCACACAATTATTGTATTCATTTTTTATGTAATTGGGAATGTAATCAGGCCAATATCCTCTCACTAGGTCAATATGCCAAACCCTTCTATGGTATCATGAAAATAATTGTTATTTGTGTTTAGTATCATACAAATAATAAGCAGTTGAAGATATGTACTCAGAGATGGTCAACACAATCTATTAACCCAATAACTCCTTGTTTTGTTCTTGATTTGTTTACCCTTTTCTTTACTATCAATGACAACATTTCAACAATCTCCCCCTTTATCATTGAGGGCAACAACCTAAGTAAAACATCTTGTGAAAAATAATGATACAAATCCCCCTCAACTGATGGCTTGTTTTACTCTACTTCTTTATTCCCTCTTTGACATTAGTGACAAACGGGGTGCTTCATTTGATATTGACTTCCCTTTTGACTACATCTTCACATGTGATCCCCCTGACATCTACTCCCCTTGTATTTTATGCCACTGGACTACTCCCCTTGAGATGCTTGTAAGAATGTCTTTTAAATTTTGTTGAAAGAGAGCACATCATGGTTGGTACATCTTGAAAAAAAATGATTTACAAGCTAGTCCAATGTAGAACCCACTTGTTGTTAATTGATGACAAGGATGTAGAAACAAAATGGCATGTTTTGTGCTATGGAATCCAATCATAAGAGAAGAAACTCCCATGGAATCATACGAAGCAATGGTGGAAGGATATTCTCATGATCTCATTCAAGACGATGATCTGTCAAGACAAGAAGATAAATTTGAAGATGTTGGGTTAGTTGCACTCTTGTACCAATAATGTGAGAAGGACGTCACAGATATTTTTTATGTTGTAATTGATAATACAAACACCATCATTAGGGTACGTTCTCGGCACACATCTAAATTTGAAGAAGAAGATGTGAATAATTTTATTATGGACCTCCATTAACACCATCATGGAATTTGTGATGACAACGTGAAACAAAGTCCTAGAAGAGGTGAGGATTCAATGGCTATGTGGATTAATTAATTTGACGATGAGTCTATTTCTTGCCCCATTAATACATATTTTAAGTTTCATGGGGAATCCAGGGTAGGAAACCCTATCGACATTATTGAACATGATACTATAGAGTCAGAAGAAAATTAGCATTGATGTATCTCCTCCATCCTCCTCCTCCTCATCATCATCATCTTGATTAACCTCTTTGACATGATCCTGACCATGAGCCCACTACCAAAAGAGGAACAAAAGGACAAGCACGAATCTCATTTGTACCGAGAATTTCTTTCGTAAAATAGTAAGAGAGGCCCACTAAGACATTGAGAGTCAAGCTAGCAATACTAGGGATACCATAGGCTACTACAAAGGAGATACAAAGTCGAACATGGAGTACTACAGGATTGGAAACTATTTCTATAGGATTATAGACTGTTGCTACAGGATTGTAGACTACTGCTACAAGATCATAGACAACTGTTACAAGATTACAAACAATTGCTACATGATTGACCTGAGGGGTGAAAAGGGATTTATTTGATGTGAATTTGTTAGGGTCCCACCCTAACCCCCTTATTTATGTCATGGGATCACGTCATAGTCAAGAGTCAATAAAGCCCATATTAATATTTGTAAGTGGTTAACCCGCAATTAATGACGGGACCACAATTAGTTGCAAATGGGCGGTAGTATTAGATAGATGGTATTAATAAAACCCACGGTATTGGCCCGTGGTATTGCATGTATGAGTCATATATAAAGGATAGAGACTCCCTGCGAGGAGTATCGTGTCTTGTTTTGTAATTGAGCTCTGCTCTATTGGAGGTTGCCCCCTCGAAGAGGCCTGTGAACATTTCTCTCTGAATAATAAAATCATTGCTATTCTGTGCTCTGGGTATATTTTCTTCGCATATTCTGTGTTCTCGATATATTTTCTTCGCAAATTCTATGTTTGGGTATTACTTTGCAGGTTAAGAGCATAACAAGTGGTATCAGAGCACTTTCCAGGGCTCGGTGGGATCTCCAAATTTTAGCAATTTTTTTTTTTTTTGGCTAGAGACGTGTTCCGGCGTCTTCAAACCACGGGATCTGTCGTTACACGCATAAACCTGCAGATTTGGGGAGGCATGCACACAGGAAATACAAGAGGTGGTCACATCTGTTGGACTCCCTTGTAACCCCTGTGGGTACCCCTTCGAGTAGTAGCGCATTAGACAGAACCGCGCACGGACTGTCTTCCACGTACCCTCTGGGTATATAGGAAGCCCCCTAGCTCCCTTGAAACCTCACCATAGATAAACCTTCGGCCGTCTTGTGGCTACAGTACACCGAGAACAGCACTCGAAGAGATTACTCGCCCGTACGATAGGGTAGTCGGGTTGTACGGCTAAGGGTACGATCGATCCTCCTTAGCTAGAGCCCTAAAACATTGGGCCGAGTACTACTGTCAGACCCTTATGTATATTGCGATCTGTAGCACCTGACACTCCTCAAGACCATAGTTCCATTTCTATCGGGGGAACACACATCACCTATTCCAGATCAGCAAGTGCAGCAGCAGCCGACATCAGTTCCGCAGCTCCATCAGATCAGTAGCATCAGTTGTTCCACCATTCAGATCTCTCAGATCCATCAGATCGGAGTCTGAGATCTTCCGGGGCGCTTATTGGTGACCTAGCCCATCAGAATCAGGACGACGAGCTGAGCAAGGTGGTACCATTCAATTTCTTAGTAAAAATTTTTAGGTGGTCCCAGTTTTTCATCAGGTGGGTGTATGGTAGAAACTCGCGCTCAAGCGATGGCCATTGAAAGGATCGACAAAATTGAAGACCATGTGAACTCCCTCCAAACTGCGGTGAAGAATATCGAACTTGAGCTTAAAGGAATAAGTCACCAGATACATGATGCACTCCCAAAGGGCAAGGAGCCAGCCCACGAGGAGGCGTATAATGGCCATGAATACCATGAGCGTGAGTCTAGCCACTCTCATCACGTCTGGCACACCCATCCACCACCCAGTCAGCGACCTCCCAAGTTGGATATGCATAAATTTGACGGTTCTCACACGTCCGCATGGCTAGCACAAATGGAGCAGTATTTCCAATTGAATCATATCATAGATGAGGGTACTAAGCTTATGGTTGGCACCATGTACTTGGACAATGAACGATGGAAATGGAAGGAATGGCATCAGCGTTGCAATGGACATTTTCAGAATTGGGCCCAATTTGCCAAAACTCTTCGCAGTCGCTTTGAACAGGAAGACTCTTTTTTGGGGCGTCTCACTAAGCTCCGACAGACGGGTACAGTGGAGGAATATATTACTGCTTTTGAAGCCTTAGCCTTCCACACTAGGGGTCTCACAGATGAGTTCTACATGGAATGCTTTATCAGCAATCTTAAAGAAGCCATCAAAGCTCAGGTTCTACTCCACCACCCTCCCACATGGACAGAGGCTTGCCAGGTAGCCCGTAAGGTGGAACGTGCATTAACAGGGTTCTGATAATATTTTATTTCTTAGGGGGGTGGAATGTTATCTACCTAGGGGGGATAATATGGGGTACCAAGGGAGGTACCCAAGGTAATAATGTAATAATGGGATGGGCCATAGTAATAAATAAGGTGGTTAACCCATGTCATGTAAGGGACCACAAGTAGTTAATAATAATGTAAAGGGCCCATGGTATTAGTTGATGGTATGAGGAAACCATGGTAATGATGCATGGTATTGTATGTATGAGGCCTATATAGAGGCTAGAGACTCCACATGGAGAGATATGAATATGAAGAGAATTATTATTGTATGAACATGCATATGGCTTGTGGAGTGTTCTCCTTCCTTAAGGAGTGAATGTATGGTGTTTCCCTACCTTAAGGGTTTGATCAATAAAGAACCTTTTCTATATATTTCTATTTTGTTATTCTTGGGTTTATTATATTTTCATATATTTCTGGGTCAGAGCTACAATAATTGGTACCAGAACTACAACAAGTGGTATCAGAGCACTTTCTTGGGCACAAAAGTGGAGATTTTTTTTTTTAATTTTTTGCAGGGTTTTAGGGGCGGCGATTTTGCAGGTCAGATCTGTACATTTTGGTGCAAGATCTGTAAAATATAATTACAGATCTGGATTCTTTGTGCAAAAATAGTCGAATTCAAAAAAAAAAAATCAAATGAATCGGAGTCCGGATGAAGGAGATATCACTGATCTAAAAATCAGTGGGGTTGCAGACATTTTTCAGGGCAGCGATTTTGCGGCACAGATCTAGACGTCCTGGTACAAGATCTGCAAAATCTAATTGCAGATCTGGATTCTTCGGGAAAAAATACCGAACTTCAAAAAAAAAAATCAGTCGAATCGGAGTCCGGATGAGGGAGATATCGCTGATTTAAAATCAGCTCTTTTTGCAGAAATTTTGGGTGACGGCAGGAAAGTAGCAGCGCAGATCTGTAATTCCAGTGTCTGAATCAGGATTTCTATCACATGGGCAGATGCAGAATGGTTGCTCCATTTCCAAAAACAGGTTATAATAGAGATTCTGAGCAATATTGACGAAACTGTGACAATTGCAAATTTTCTCCAAGTGAGTGAATTTTTTCTTCATGGCGACTCTATATTTTACAGGAAAAGATGATGGTCCTACTATTGAAGAATTCATACAAAGATACAAGTCCACATATGGAATATTTTGGAAGTTTCGAATGCTGTCTAATATGAGAGGCGAGGCTCAAAAATGGAATTTCTCACGTGATAACAAACAGTTGACCAAATTCTCAGATGCAGAATTTGAAAAAGTCATTTTAGACAAATGGTCTCGTGCTAGAAAAAAGGAGAATGAGCCACGTAAAGGGTTATTTCCTACTGGTATATCTTTATTGCAGGTTCATGGATTGATTCAGAAAGAGAAAATCATTGTTTCTATCAATCCTAGTTGTAAACATAATTTTATCAGTGTTAATTTGGCAAAAAAATTGCAAGTCCTAGCAAAACAAATTGAACATACACAGGTTGATAATGAGGATGTTCAAGTGTACAAGGATTTGAAGATTTCTATGGATAAATATGTGTTGCATGGTGATTTTTATGCTTCAGATATGGATAACATGGATGTTGTTTTGGGATACCCTTGGATGGAATCAGTGGGTACCATAAATATTAATGTGCAAAAGAAATTCCTGAAGCTCTGGTATAAAAAGAAGAAAATTACATTACAGGATATTTCCATTAATAAGCAGGTAGAGTCCAAGGAGGCTGAAGCAGAAGATGTTCCAGAGTCTGATGATGAGCTAGTAATGATAGATAATCAAACACAAACAGAGGCTGAAGCAGAAAAGGCTACAGGTGCTGATACATCCGAGGACGGCTCAGTGGTTGAAGTCATATTGAAAAAGAAGACACCACAACAGGCACCACAGCAGGGTGAAGTAAAGAAAAAACCATCGTGGGTTAAAACTTCAACATATCATCACCCCGCAAGACAACCATCAAGATGGAAACCAAGTAGTCACATGACGGATAGCGAGGAGAGAAGATCCACCCACTACACATCAACACAGAAGAGCTGCCACGGTCAACTTCCATCTCAAGCGAGCGAGGCACCAGCGAGATCGAGGGTTCACCTTTCTCTTGGATGGCTAGATGCACGTGCATGGTATCAGTGGACTACTCTTTTGAGTAGATCTTATTATTTGTGTTCTTCCCATGTTTCGGGGACGAAACATGCTTAGGGGGGTGGAATGTTATATACCTAGGGGGGATAATATGGGGTACCAAGGGAGGTACCCAAGGTAATAATGTAATAATGGGATGGGCCATAGTAATAAATAAGGTGGTTAACCCATGTCATGTAAGGGACCACAAGTAGTAAATAATAATGTAAAGGGCCCATGGTATTAGTTGATGGTATGAGGAAACCATGGTAATGATGCATGGTATTGTATGTATGAGGCCTATATAGAGGCTAGAGACTCCACATGGAGAGATATGAAGATGAAGAGAAGTATTATTGTATGAACAGGCATATGGCTTGTGGAGTGTTCTCCTTCCTTAAGGAGTGAATGTATGGTGTTGCCCTACCTTAAGGGTTTGATCAATAAAGAACCATTTCTATATATTTCTATTTTGTTATTCTTGGGTTTATTATATTTTCATATATTTCTGGGTCAGAGCTACAACAATTGGTATCAGAACTACAACAAATAAGCAAACATCACTCAAAGACAAGGGTTGTCAAAATCTCTCTCCAAAATTCTACGGACCATACCAAGTACTTCAGCGCATTGGAGAAGTGGCCTACAAGTTGGCTTTGCCACCTACAGCAAAAATCCACCCAGTTTTCCATGTATCGTGCCTCAAGAAAGTGATTGGGAACAATTTCCGAGTTCAAACCAGTCTACCTGAATTGGATGAAGAAGGGTCAATCTGGCTTCAACCTGAACAGGTTCTAGACACACGAGACAAGCACCTGCGCGGCCGCATGATTAAGGAGGTCCTCGTCAAATGGAAAGACACCTCTCCGAAAGATGCAACTTGGGAACCAGCCACTATTCTTCAGCAGTTTCCGCAGCTTCAGCCTTGAGGACAAGGCTAGTCTTAAGGGGGAGGGCATGTTAGGGTCCCACCCTAACCCTGTTATTTATGTCATGGGATCACGTCATAGTCAAGAGTCAATAAAGCCCATATTAATATTTGTAAGTGGTTAACCCGCAATTAATGACGGGACCACAGTTAGTTGCAAATGGGTGGTAGTATTAGATAGATGGTAAATGGGCGGTAGTATTAGATAGATGGTATTAATAAAACCCACGGCATTGGCCTGTGGTATTGCATGTATGAGTCATATATAAAGGATAGAGACTCCCTGCAAGGAGTATCGTGTCTTGTTTTGTAATCGAGCTCTGCTTTATTGGAGGTTGCCCCCTCGAAGAGGCCTGTGAACATTTCTCTCTGAATAATAAAATCATTGCTATTCTGTGCTCTAGGTATATTTTCTTCGCATATTCTGTGTTCTCGGTATCTTTTCTTCGCAAATTCTATGTTTGGGTATTACTTTGCAGGTTAAGAGCATAACAGAATTCTCCTCCAAAACCCCAAAATCCATGAAGGAATCTCCAAGGGAGGGGTAATTCATGCATTTCCCTCACCTTCCATGCAAGAAAATTGAAAAAATGGGTCAATTCTGCATCCTGTAGCAAACCCTGTGTTTTTATGTGTGGAAAACATGATAATAGAAGAATGAATTTGTTTTTAGGGTGGCATATAATTTTCATATATCTGGTAAGAAGAAGAATACCATTGCTCTCATCCTTATTTTGAAATCCTAAGCTACCCATAAATTTAAAATAGACTGGAAATCCTTTGAAAGAAACTTGGAGGAGCCACAATAGAGAACACGAGAGGAGGATTTTCTAACCGCATCCTCCCACATTTACCCACTTTCACTGATTTTCCTAGAGTAAACATGAGACGAGGGACACTATGATAAAACTCAACTTACTATATGACCTTAAGGAAAGGAGACAAAAACTTAAAACTTTACTGACCTCCATCAGGTGCCACAAGACCTCTGGGATCAACCCAACCCCTCCAGGTGTCCAACCCCTGAGTTAACTGTCTATTTCACTGATCTATAGCCTCAGTTTCTCCCTTTCCAAGGACTATAAGTGAATGTAATCCTCCAGACTCTCTCGTAGGCTTTCTTCCCAATGACTGTGCACTTTTTTTAGTCAGTTGTATGCCAACGAACCCAAATTCTAAGCCACGTTTCCAGGATAAGACTTTGGTCCTTGCCTAGAACGCAGTGAAACTTATAGAAATGATGAATCACATAGAAAAAAGGTTTCCAAATCAAAACTTAAACCAAGACTTGGCCTGACCTCTCCCAACCAGGACTTAAATTCCGTCAAACACATGATGAACATGCAACCTACAGGTCATGAATGCATATTTGAACATAAAGATTAGAAAACTTATTTGAGGTTTAAAAATAAGGATTTATTCCTTCTCAGAATAGCTATCATAACTTCAATTAGGCCATGCATTCATTAACCAGACATTCATTGAATGAGATGTGATAAGAGCCATACTTATATCTGTCATATAATCATGCTTATAACCAAAATATAACAAGATAGATAACAATAATAGATAACAGTAATAGAACAACCATTAAAGCCATATAATAACAAGTACAATTACCTATCAAATACAAGAGAAACTTAGTTGTTATCAACCATATGCAAAATCCAACCAAGTTAGGGACTTCCACGTACCACCCAACCATAGATTGGGCCAAACAAAATCTTTCTTTCAACCAATCACCCCAGTGCCATGTACCAAGCATGAATGTGGGATCTCATGGGATAAACCAATACATAAACAACCAAGAGAATCTAGAGGTTAAACCACCTCCACCCTCACCATACGTGATCTCACATAAACCGGCTCCAAGATCACAAAACCAAAACGAGATTGAATGCCTTAGAATTCCTTCACCATCTCTTGAGTAATTTTCCTGTCTCCACCCAACTATTGAGGGCTTCCCAAAGAAGACCATCCCCATCCCCA
This sequence comes from Pinus tabuliformis, assembly GCA_031772625.1. Classification (NCBI taxonomy): domain Eukaryota; kingdom Viridiplantae; phylum Streptophyta; class Pinopsida; order Pinales; family Pinaceae; genus Pinus; species Pinus tabuliformis. The sequence goes on from CM062815.1 coordinate 1,032,426,630, forward strand.
ACCCTTGGAATTTTCCTAAGAGCACCTCACCCAGATCCAAATCCTTTTTGCAATCCAGAGCTCAATCAAGAAAGAATCCCATCACACCATGGCTATCCAGAAATGGCAAGGAAAGGCTAAAAACCATTGTCAAAACCTAACAAAATCCATGCCATTGACAATAATGAAACCAAATACACACATGCACGTACGATGCATGCTAAAACCAACTCAGAAATCATACATGTAACTTGTTACCTACAAGTATTCCTGCTGAAGTTGCTTGGTCTAACCTTTCCTTGCTTGATCCTTTCTTTCCTTTGCTTTCCTTGTCCTTCCTTTGCTTGCTTGATTTCCTTCTCCTCTTGATACTCTTCCCCACTCTAAAAACCAATTATGAAAATGAACTAACAAAATGCTACAAATTGATGCTTTGATGTTTTTTTATTATTGATGCCTCTAATTTCTACATTTTTCCTTAATTTTCCTTCAATTTCCTCCTCACATGAACCCTGTGACCTTTCACCTACCTTTTCTCCTATTTTCCTTTATTTTCATAAATAAAATTCACATAATACCTTTTTGTCTTTGCCATTGCCTTTGCCAATTTTCCTCTTAGCGATAAGACACAACAAGTGATGCCCACTAGGATATTTCACCTAACATTCAACTTGGAATAAGTGTCCCTTGACCTCGGTTTTACTTTTCCTTTATTAACTTTTATTACATAAATTTTTAACTCAAGGCTATTATAGCTTCAATAGAAGGGAAGCCTCAACCTCCTTCAATAGTCTCAATCATAATTAAAGAATTCATTAACCACTGAGAATGGGAGCTAGGAGAAGGAGAAAATTGATGAAGTCATCTCCCTCAAGGCCAAAGGAAAGCAAATTCATACCTCCCAAAGAAGGCCAAACACTAGGGAAACTACGACCAAGCAAATACAAGCAGAAACTTCCTAGCTACATGATTAGAACAGACTCCTACAATATTGAGACAATTTGCTAGAGGATAAGATAATGTGCTACAAGAAAGTCTAGAAGGCTATAAAGGAGCACGATTTTGAGAAATTCCATCCACCAAACCCTATATTAAAAGGGGCGCATCCAAGAGAAGGGAAACTACACATTTTTATTTGCCATGTGTGGAAAAGAAACCTATGAAGCCTCTCCTTCCTGTTGTAGCTCTTTCATTTTTGATAAGTTAGCCATTAGTTGAAAAAATCAAAATGCCATAGAAAAAATGATAAGTTAGGATATGGACCAAAAAAAAAATTGAAAATAAAAAAATGTTAGGATTTATTATCATTTCAGGTCCATATCATAAAAAATGATAGGGTAGTTGCTCTAAAAAAGGAAGGCAAATGAAAAAAATGTTAGATAAGCAATAAAAGAAAAGATTTTATTTAGAAAATAAATTAAGGCCTTTGAAATTTGTTGTTTAGTTTAAAATTAAACAATGCTTAAATTCCTTAATCAGGGTTTAATTATTGTTTAAAACTTGATTGCAAATAGTCATAACACATCATTTTGTCATATGGGAAAAAGTGACAAAACATCAATTCATCGCCAAATAACCGCCGAGCATTTATCGACGAATGGGCTTCACTTTGCCCGGATCAACGATGGGGGAAGCTTTTCGCCCCCCCTTCAGTCATTTCCCGTTAACACGAGGGGTGGGGGTCCGAAAAACAGTTTTAATGGCTGCCCTCTTTTGCTACGTGGCACTCTCGTAGCATTTCGGACCCCCTAAGCGTGAAACCATAAACAACTGCACACCCCCCCCCCCCCCGAAATCCCGCCAATGGTTTTTCTCCTCTCCAACCATTGACCTCGTTCCCACGCCATGTCATAGACCCATTATCCCCTTCTCCATACTGAATCTGCCATGTCACTAATCCGTTATATCTCACCCATTCACCACCTGCCACATCACAAATCCGTTGCGCCATACGCTCCAAAGCTATTGCTAGCCTCATTTAAATGTTTACCCTTCAGTTAGATATTAATTCCACTCCTTTGCAATAAATTGCCTATGGTTAGTTCTAAATGGAAAATTAAGCCCAATTTCACTTATAAATATCACATGGCTCTACTCTTTATCACTTTTCTGCTTCCATCCATACACCAAAAGCTTTATTCGATCTGTGCCATTTTCCCCTATCATCCATCTTTAGTAAAAAACAGTTTTCGAATTCACCCCTGTAGAAAAATGGCTCCCAAAGCTAAAACACAAAAAACTGCCGAAGAAGGGAATCCATCTATAGTCTTGCTTGACTTGGATCATATTCCCCTTGTAGACTTCCTGTTAAAAGTTACTGACTGTGAATGCGAATTCGATTTCCACGAATTACATTTATGGTTAAAGAAGAAATATGATGATAAAGAAGATCCCATTCGTTTCCGGGAAACACTTTTTCCCTTGTACTCTTTTCTCAAGACTCATCACTTCCCTGATTTGATCACTTGGTGTCAAGCCAGGTATGATCCTGTACAAGAAAAGTGATGACTCAGCATGGAAAAATCTTGATCACCATTACTTCTTAGAGTATAAACCAAATGTTAATGATACCTTCATCTGACTCAACCATTTTTCACCAACAACTCTCATGGAACTTTACAATAAACTCACCTTCCCACAAAGAGCCCTTATCTTTGAACTTTTTATGCCACAAGGTGCTAAATTACCCAAGAGAAATCCACATTATTCATCTTTTGTGTTCCCTGAAGCCACTAGAAATATCATCTCCCTGTTATCATACCTACTAGGTTATGAAAATGATCAACTTGTTGATGAATCCATCCTTGGATTCTTTTCCATTTTCAACAAATAATATCAACCAGCTTTCATGTATAATTATAGCCAGTTCTTGGCTGATAATATACATGAACAATTTATGAATTTTACCACACAAGGAGTTTTCAGATATAGCTCAGTCATAATCCATTTGATTTTGTTTCAGTAGGGACATTCATTGCACATTCAACTTAACATGTAAGATGAGTAGGGAGTGAATCAATCAGTGATTCACTGGACAAAGTTAGTGAAAGTAGCATAAAAAAAGTTTACATTCTCTCAGTTCATAGATTATTTTGTACATCCAGTTCTTCAATTACTCAATAGCCAGGCAGAGCCCAGAATTGGGGAAGAGATTAGGAAGACATTGCACTTATCAGAATAGATCAAGACTGGTGACTAGTATCTGTACTAGAAATACACTGAAATTAGAATATATGGCAGTGAGTTAGCTCCATACAAACTACCTAAGTATGTGCCAACGAGGATATTCTCACTGGAATACATCAAGCAGATGATAAATATGGATGAAGTCCATTTTTTCTCAAGTAAGAAAAAGTCACAGTTCAAACTCAAGGACAAGGTAGGAACATTTATCTGTAATACTATGTCTATAGGTACAGAGGAAGACAAATTATTAAAAAACATGAATCTCCAGCCAAGCTTCACCTGGTCCTATGATCCTTTTGGGATCATTTCATCCCTTAGAGTTCAGTTGAAGGCAACACCTTACAACCATACTCCCAGTCCAAAATTGGAGAAGTTTATGAACCAGGAGCAGTGGTCTGAAGGGAATATTTTAGAAGCAGATGAACAAGTTATAACCACTCCATAGGTAAATACTCTAGTCACTCAAAGTACTCAACACAAAAGAGCTAGAGAGGAAACTCAGTCAGCTACAAAATCAGTTAAAGAGTACTATATACTGCAAAAGAAATTGAACACTGGATTGTCAATGTCATCAGGAAGCAAGCCACCACAAATAATTGATCTTGGAGATGTAGAAGATGTTTCATCAGTAGGGACCATTGATCCCAAAATTCCTTCTACTTCTTCAACTCCTTCTTCAACTGAACCTATGGAGATTAGTCAGTCAACTGATACTAGCTCAATAGAAGATACTAATATCTTCTCAACATTTTTGTAAATCAAACAGAAAAATGAAAGTCTTAAATCACAAGTATACAGTCAGTTTTGGAAGCAGACATCCACTTCTTAGCACAAACTTCTCTCTGCCTTTGACAGTGAAAGAGGAAGGATGAAAATGGAATTTTTGCAAGCTCAAATTCCATTTCCCAAATCTACAACAAATTACAAGAAGACCATATTTTCATTTGATGTAAACCAAATACATCCTATTGACCAAATGGATTTGCATAGGCAATTAGGTGAAATTTTATTTTCAACCATGACTACAACTGCCATGTCTCTTTCAAAGCTTAGAACTACCTTGTCAAATGTGCAGTCACAACTTAAGATTGAAAAACTATCATCTTTAGCTAAAGATAACAAATTAAAGTCTTTAGAAGATATTATTATCAAAATTGGATATGATCCCCAAGACTGTAAAGCAATTGAAGAAATACTCCAGAAGAAGAATATAGAGATAACAACTTTGAAGAAACAATTGAAACTGCCTTCAACTGAGGATCCCCAAACCAAAGAGATGGCAGAAAATGAACAACACAGGGAGGAGATGTTGAAGCTCATTATTGAGCAAAACATACAGATCAAGAAAATGGAAGAGAAAATAGAACAATTGCTCAAGGAAAAAGAGGCATTATAGCTTGCTGTGATGTCAATGACAACAATTCCCATAGCAAGTACAGAGCCAAGCTCATCTCCTACTAAAATTACTTCATCTTCAGCAACAGCTGAAACAACAAGGATATCATAGGAGTTACATGAACAAAAACAATAGAATGAAAAGTTACTCCAGAAGTTCCAAGCCCTGGAATCACAGAAGGTAAAGAATGATACCTTGTATGTAGAGGAAATGTAAAAAACACATAGGTTAGAACAAAGGGTCAAACAATTAGAGAGTAAGACTCTAATGGCAGACACTTTGGCCCAGGCTAAAGATGACATTTGGTTAGATATCATCCACTCCATAAAAAAAATATGGCCACCTATTCAAATTATTTTTGAGAAGCAAGAATTGATTGCTCGATGAAGGACAAAGATAGATAATCAGAGTGCAACATTGGGCACAAAACCCAAAGAAGCAACAAAGATGATAAAAGTACTAAACTCTAAGACAAGGCAACAATTACAAGAGATAAATATTCCAGATAGGACAACTACTATTTTGGAAATTAAGAAAGTCCTAATGAAGAAGAATCCACTGACTCAGCTGAAAGCAAGGTGTGAAGCTTTGATCATTGTAGTCAAAAGGTTTCATTCTAAATTCAGTATTTTGAAAAAGAAAGATTTACCAGAGTTAGTGACATCAGATGATCAACTAGTAAAATTGGATGATTACTGTGAAAGATTATATATTATTGTAGTAGACATCAGTGAATTTGCAGGGATAAAAAGACAGATTACTAGCAAAGAGTGTTTGGAAGCTTTGAGCCCTGACCTCACAATAAAATATGAAGTTGGACATATTTTTCTCACTAAACCCAACTTTGAAAGATATACTGAAGTTGATGAGATACTTAGAAGAATGGTAAATCTGGAGAAACCAAGTGAGCAGAGGTGGGATTAATTTTGTGAAACAATTGATTAAATTTCCATCCCAACAAGAAGAAATCACAATAGTTTTGAAGGAACATTCATCAACAACTTCCTACCTAATAGGGACACATCATTCAACAATTTCTTTTCCTATTTTCTTTCAAGCTGTTTTTGTAATCAATTTAGGATATTTTGTTCACTATCCAAACTAGTATAAATAACTCTCTTCTATGAGTTATTAAAGATGGTACCTTTCCATAAGAAATTTTGTAAAGCATTGATGTACAAGCTTTTTTAGATCACTTATAATAAAGCAAAGGATTCTAAATTTAATATCATAAAACCTCATTTTCCCCTGTAAGTCCTTCATGTGTTCCAATCATTATGTTAATTATGCATATGTTTAAGTTTTACAGAGATATCAGGTGAGAATAAATGTGTTACAATTATTCTTACAATTCCTTCTGACGTTATTATTATAAAGAGATTGAGATATTGGACTATTTTTCTAAAAGGATCACTCTAAATCATAAAATTGTTAGTATCTTATGTAATTTTAAGCATATTTTGTTTAACTTCTAAACATTGGTCAAAGGTTTTCCCACTTATCATGATTAAACTTTCTATCTAAAATTTAAAGTAATCATATCTTCTTACTATTCTTTCTGCACATCAAATTAACTTAAATCACTCTATGAAGTTAATAGAACCAAATTATTAGTACTATCTAAAAGGGTTAAATACATCATTCTTATAATTTGTTTTATGTATTGGTCCTCCATAAAAATCAAAACCCAAAAACCAAAACCCCAAAAAAAATATCTTAGATGCTCTGGCATGATCAATTGACCATTATCATCTTAGAGGTACAACATCAATCTGGTGCCATTGCCGGGGACTTGAATTTGATTAGTTTTCCCGGGACAACGATATAAATCATATTCCTTCAAAGGTGACTAAAGGACTAGATAGGTCAAAATTCTTCCCCTGGCGACTCCACTGTGCCAAAATGACACCTTTTAAGCACACTAGATCCCATTAAGAAAATGTTTATATGAGGTTGTTTGTCCAATCTCTTGAGAAAAATGTTAGAACCTAGTTTAGGTAGTTACTTGCCAATTTTGTTAGGTCATGGGAGGAGTTGACAAATATATTCAAAAACCAATGGGGTGTGAAGAAATACCCTCTTTACTTTTTGAATGAGTTTGAAGAACTAAAATGAAACTTTGGTGAACATGTAGCTGAAATTATTAAAAGGTTCAACAAACTTTACCATAAGATGCCCCCTGATTGCAAACCCCTATAGTAGCAGCCAAATCTAGTTTTTCAAAAGCCTTTGAAGATAACTTTGCTGTAATGTTGAGAGAAAGAACTTCTAGGACTCTTGAAGACATGCAAACTGATGCTATAGAGGTGGAAGCAAATAAGGCTTCCTCAGCCACCTTGAAAGCTAAAGAGGAAAAGGCCCAAAGAAAGATTAAATCTAGTCAAGAGGCCTCTACTTCTTCAAAAACTAAAACTGAAGATTCCAAAATTGATGAGATCACTTCACTGCTTAGAAATCTACCCAATAGACTTTCCAATATTGAAAATCAACCTAAAACAGTTCAACAATCGGTCACTTGACCTCAAAATTAGAATCAAGGTCAATACAAAAGAGCTCCACAATTACAAATTCGTCAAAGACCTAGTAGTAATCAGTAGGTTCCAACTCCTTTATTGATCGATGATCAACAACCTGATGATAATACCATGACTATCATTGAAGACATTAACAACATGGACACCTATTCTAGTCAAACCACTATTGTTCCTCTTTCACACAATAAACAAGTTCAAGAAGATCAAGATTCCTCATAGGTTTCCAAATACCATGCCTTCTCTAAATTTATAATTGCTGAGCTAAATAAAAGATATGATCCCAGACCTAGACCTAGCCCCATAAGACCTCTTAAGGAACCTCCAATAATCCAACCTCATACCATTGCTATTGAGACTCAAACAACTACTATTCGACCATTAAATCAGTCAACTTATACAACTTAAATTGATAAAACTTCCTTAACTACATTTAATGTTGAAAGGGAGTTAGAAAGAGTTAAGATCCCTATACCACTTTCATAACTTTCAAAAAACCTGGATATAAAAATCAAGTTTCCAAATGGATACAAAGCACCTCTGTTGATGCTAAAAGCGATGTTATTAGCCTTTAGGATGAAAAACCAGCAGTGATCTTTGGTCCTAACTCAGATATGATAGATGAAATAGTACCCCCTTTCTATGTGACACTAAAGACAAATGATTCCATGTTATACAACTGTATGCTTGATTATGGAGCATCACATAATCTCATGCCAAAAACAATCATGGATCATTTAAATCTTGGCATAACTAGATCCTATCATGTGATCTGAAAATCACTTATGCACGATCTCAGTTAATTAATTAATGTAGGTATCACAGACTCATGTGCTAGTGTGCTTATGTTATTTTAAGAAATGGATCAATAAGATTATGAAATACACAGACAATTGGAAAACAATAAGAGAAACACAACAAGAAAATTCAAAACACAACAAATTAATAAGGAGTTCACCCAATCCTCCTGGGCTACGTCTCCTGGTCTAGCTTTTAGTGGTGGCCTTCTTTATTGTGTCTTTAAGCAGAGTTTTTACAATGAGGAGCTCAATTTGAGTCTCCTGTAACAGATGATGCTTAGTAGGGTGGTACTTGGATTCCCCAAGCCACTAGAGTACACAGACTCTTCCTTACCAAGTCTTGACCTCACTGGTCTTAAAGGGATGAGTCCAATTTGGTACTCCGTTCCCAACAGATATCCTCATAGGGATTGCTTGAGCCTCTCAAGCCTAGTTCTGTCTGCTTGATGCTGCCTTAACTCTGCAAGTCAGCTCGACTTTTGGTTCTCTGCTTCTTGCTTCACTCTCTGTTTTATCTCCTTTGTCTCACTGTCTCCTTGTCTCCTCCTTCTATTCTCTATCTGTTCATGGCTTAAAGCCAATCCTTCCCTTGTCTGTTCACTTCCTCTTCCGTCTCTTCGGATCACCTGCCTCTGTCCACTGGAATTCCCTACTTCTGCATCATCGCCACTGTGTAACGTTTTGCAGGGAGGTGGCCACTTGTCCTCTCATGAATTGAGTGCCAGCTCTTCCTCGAACGGTTCGTTATTTTGGTTACTTTGTGAAATGATTCATCCGCTAGCTCAATGGTCAAATCAGACTTCAAACCTTCATGTGCCTCAGCTTATTCTTCCACCAAATATGGTCTCCCATTGGGTGCAATCTCCACCGTTAGATCTGGGGCCTCCAGATCCTATGGTCATCGCTCTTATCATGCGGTTGAATTTTTTGAACATTAGCCTGCGATGAGAGTGATTTTCTCTCTCATCTGTCGGACACGCGTCATTCAACATATGGAATCGCTGGTTCTTCGGCCAAACCCGCTTACCACCCGAAATGCCTCTGATATTCCACCGATTTTGGAGCATGGGACTCGCGTGTCGTTTCAGTGCTTTTCCCACAGTTTTTGCCTGTTTTTCACATGACCGGGTGCTGGGCCTTTCCTTCTCGGGGGGTTTTGCCCAGCTTTGCGCTAATCGCACATCAGAAATGGCCTCCGTTTTCTGATTTGGATTTCCCAATTGCTAGTTTGTGCCACTATGCGGTCTCCATTGGCCAACGGTCAGCTCGCTTTGACCAAGGTCCTCGTTGTTCCATGCTGGCTATAGAATTCCACTGTCCAGAGACCCTTTCTGATAGCTCATTGTTTACAAGATTTTTAAGTCTATCATAATTTGAAACAGTCATATAACTCTGATAGTTTTCATGGATCCAATTTGGATCATCATGATTTATACACCTTTGATTCCAAGAGGGTACCTTGTCTAGGATTGACTAAGGATTAGTATTCACTCTTGCCTAAATCCCAGTAAAAAGCATATTATTAGATATAGTTGTTAGTGACATCCCTCCCAAATTTGGAATGCTCCTTTCAAGGTCTTGCTGTGCCAAATTAGGGGGAACTCTTTAGATGGACATGTCTTATGCCACTATTCTGGTTTATGGGGGAGAACAACTTAGGTTGTATAGAGAAGTTATATTTGTGCACATTGTATACAAAATAGATCAATCAAGGAACCACCCCATCTATGCAATTGATCAAGATTTCAGCTACTTCCAACTCTCTTCAAATCAAATACATGAATCTCAAGTAAAAATTGAAGATGTATTCGAAAACCCTATATCAAATCAAACTGATGTATGGAAGATATTCTTTGATGGTTCTTGTACAAAGGATGGAGTAGGGGCTGGGTAGTATTAATCTCACCAGAAAAAGAAAACATTACACAATTATGTAAACTTGATTTTGAAGTTACCAACAATGTAGCAGAATATGAGGCATTCCTTCTAGGACTACAATTAGCCAAGAGTTTAAAGGTACACAACCTGAGTGTTTTCATTGACTTCAAACTCATTGTGAGACAAGTTAGAAATCTTTGCCAAACAAAGCATCCTAGGCTTAGGTCTTATCGAAATGAGATTTGGGATTCTATTGAAAATTTCTTTAATGCCTTCAACATAACTTATGTCCCTAGAAATGAAAACATACATGTAGATTCTTTGGCTATCTCTGCAAGCTCATTTAAGATTCTTGATCAAACACAAGTGTTATACCAAATCCAGGTCAAATACATGCCATCCATATCAGATAACCAGAAGCATCGGTAGGTGTTTGAGGACGATGAACAACTAAAATCTTTCCTTCAAGTTGTAGGTGAATTTTCTCTTCTGCAAATTGATGAAGACAATCTTGACATGATTAATCCTCAAGCTAATGATGATCTAGAACTAAACTCCAAGATTGCAGACCATGCCATCATACGATTATGAAACAAATTCATTCCTAAAGGGTTAATTCCTTTAGAGAAATTATTCAATTATAATGATGTGCCTTGAAACCCTCCATCCATTTCTCCTGAAGATGACATCGAAGAAATCAATATTGGAACCCAAGAACAAGTGAAAAATATAAAAATATCTACATATTTAACCCTAGAAGTTAAAAATGAATATCTTAAGTTACTTAAAAAATACAAATATGTTTTTGCTTGGTCTTATGCTGATATTAAAACCTATGACACATCCGTCATTGAACATAAGATCCCATTAAAAACTAAGGCTAAACCCTACCATAAAAAACTTAGAAGAATTAACCCAGTTCTTCTACCAACTATTGAGAAAGAGCTTAAGAAAATGTTAGATGCACAAATTATTCTTCCACTAAGATATTGTATCTAGATTGCCAACGTAGTACATGTTAGGAAAAAGAATGGTGAAATTAGACTCTGTGTTGATTTTATAAACTTAAATAAAGCATCACTAAAATATAACTATTCCTTACCTAAAATGGATCAATTACTTCAACAAGTTTATGGAGCTAACAAACTTTTTATGTTAGATGGTTTTTCCGGTTATAATTAGATTATGGTCGACAAGGAGGATAGGGAAAAGACCACCTTCATAACACCTTGGGGTACTTTCATGTATGCTAGGATGACGTTCAGTTTGACAAATGTAGGAGCTACATTCCAAAGAGCTATGGATATGGATTTTGTAGGCCAGGTAAATAAATTTCTTGTTATTTATCTTGATGATCTTACAATATTTTCTAATTATGATAAAAAACATTTAAAGCACTTGATGAAGGTTTTTGAAATATGTAGGAAATTCAGAATATCATTGAATCCAAAGAAGTCTCTATTTTCTATCACAGAAGGGAAATTGCTTGGCCATATAATTTCTAAAAATGGAGTAGTCATTGATCCAAATAGAGTATCAACCATTCAAACATTATCATTACCAAGAAATAAAAAGGAAGTTCAAGCTTTTCTTGGTAAAATCAACTTTTTAAGAAGATTCATACCCAATTATGCTGAAATTGTCAAAGATATAACTGATATGCTTAAGAAGGGTCATGAATTTAAATGCACTGTTTCTTCCAGACATGCATTTGATCAAATCAAGAAATCTATTTCTAAAGCCCCAACCTTGTCCAGTCCTAATTATACCAAACCATTCAATATCTTTTTCTTTGCCTACGAAACCACCTTTGCTGTTGTTTTACTACAAAAGAACTAAGATTCCCATGACCAACCTATAGCCTTTTTTAGCAAAGTCATGAGAGATGCTGAGCTCAAATATGACATAATTGAGAAGCAGGCTTATGCCCTAGTCTAGTCTTTGAAATATTTTAGGATGTATGTTTTACATTCAACCATCATAGCCTATGTCCCCAACAGTGCTATTAAAATTGTTCTCACTCAACCAGATACTGATGGGAGAAGAGGTAGATGGATCACCCAAATTTTGGAATATGATCTAACTATCAAAACCAAAAATCTAGTAAATGGTCAAGGATTAGCTAAGCTTCTAGATGAGTCCAACTGTAAAGTGTTAGGCATTAACTTTGTTTTGGAAATACCAGGGGAGAATCCACAAGAGCCTCCCAAAATTCAAATGAGAAGAATCCACAAGAACTTCTGTCTATGCAGAAGGGGAGAATCCACAAGAGCCTTCCCAAAATTCAAATGAGAAGAATCCACAAGAACCTTCTGTCTATGTAGAAGGGGAGAATCCCCAAGAACCTTCTCAAAATTTGAACAAGAAGAATCCACAAGAACCTTCCTACCATCCTGAAGAAAAGAATCCACAAGAACCTTTACCTTCAAATCAGACCATTTCTGTACATATTGATGAGAAATTTCTTTCGTCAAATTGGTATCAAGATATTGTAAATTTCTTGATTCATTTTGAATGTCCTGCATAATTTTCCAAAATTCAATGTAAAACTGTCAAATTGAAAGTAGTTAAATATTGTATCATAAATGCAAATCTGTACTGGAAATACCCACTCAATATCTTGTTATTATGTTTAACAGAATTAGAGACCGAAGGAATCATTGATCAGTTTCATGCAGGATTTTGTGGAGGACATTATGCTTAGAGAGAAATAACATATAAGATATTAAGGTTAGGATTTTACTGGCCAACATTGTTCTTACAAGTAGGAGCAAAGGTTAGAAGTTGTGTCCCTTGTCAGAGGTTTGCTGGTAAGAAAAAACTAGCAGCTCTCCTACTAATCCCAATACTGGTCTCAACACCTTCTCTCCAATGGGGATTAGATTATATTGGAGAGATTCATCCTACTTCAAGGAATCAACATAGATGGATCCTCACTACAATAGACTACTTTATTAAATGGGCGGAAGCAATTCGAGTAAGAAATGCTACTAATGCAGTAGTGATCAAATTCATTGAAGAAAACATTTTATCCAGGTTTGTTTGCCCAAGCCAGATTGTTACTGAGAATGCCACAACGTTTTCCAGTGTGAAAATGATTGAGTTTTGCAAAAAATATTAGATTTGTTACACCATTCAACTCCATATTATCCTCAAGGTAATGGTATTCCAGAATCATCTAATAAAAGTCTAGTAAAGGTTATCAGGAAAACTTGAACAGATCATAAAAAGAGCTGGGACACTCATCTAATTTATGCAGTCTGGGAAAACATGATTACTCCAAAGAGATCTACCGGAAAATCTCCTTTTTAGTTAGTTTATGGGAAAGATGCAATTTTCTCTACCAACTTGGCTTTCCCTGTTTTAAAGTTTCTGAAGGAATCAACTGATGAACCTGATGATTTTTCAAGGAGGATAAATCAAATCATTGAACTGAATGAGAACATAGATGAAGTCCAATACAAATTGAGAAAATATCAGAATAAAATTAAGATCCTGTTTGATAGAAGAGAAGACAAAGGAAAACATGGAAAGTTTGACAACCTATGGTTCATACCTCTAGCTATTGCTGAAGTAAAAGGGAACAACACTTTTGTGTTAGAAAATCTAGAGGGACAATATTCCACATTTCCTATTAATGGAAGATTTCTGAAGCATTATATTCAGTATTGAAAAGCTTGAAATAGATTTTACTACCATCATTGTAATAAGTCTAGTTTTATTCTACTTTTCCAACTGTCAGTATGATTTTTACAGCAAAGACTCCAGAGCCTGAGGAGAAGGCACATGGATCTGCAAGTTCTCTGCATTCTGCAGGAGAAAGCAGTGCCCAGTTGGAGCCAGTGTTGTAGCTCTTTCATTTTTGATAAGTTAGCCATTAGTTGAAAAAATCAAAATTCCATAGAAAAAATGATAAGTTATGATATGGACCAAAAAAAAAATTGAAAATAAAAAATGTTAGGATTTATTATCATTTCAAGTCCATATCATAAAAAATGATAGGGTAGCTTCTCTAAAAAAGGGAGGTGAATGAAAAAAATGTTAGATAAGCAATAAAAGAAAATATTTGCTTTAGAAAATAAATTAAGGCTGCTAGTTCAAACGCGCCTTTGAAATTTGTTGTTTAGTTTAAAATTAAACAATGCTTAAATTCCTTAATCAGGGTTTAATTATTGTTTAAAACTTGATTGCAAATAGTCATAACATATGATTTTGTCGTATGGGCAAAAGTGACAAAACATCAAATCATTGCCAAATAACCACCGAGCATTTCTCAATGGATAGGATTCACTCTGCCCAGATCAACGACGGAGGAAGATTTTTGGCCCCCCCTTCGGTCATTTCCCGTTAACACGGGGGGGGGGGGTCCAAAAAGTAGTTTTAATGGCTGCCCTCTTTTGCTACGTGGCATTCCCGTAGCATTTCAGGCCCCTTAATCATGAAACCATAAACCACCACACCTCTCCGCAATCCCGCTCGCAGTTTTTCTCCTTTCCAACCGTTTACCTCGTTCCTGCGCCATGTTATAGACCCGTTATCCCCTTCTCCATACAGAATCTACCACGTCACTAATTCGTTATATCTCACCCATTCACCACCAGCCACATCACAAAGCCTTTATGCTATACGCTCCAAAGCCATTTTCAACCTCATTTAAATGTTTACCCTTTTGTTAGATATTAATCCCGCTCCTCTGCAATAAATTGCCTACGGTTAGTTCTAAATGGCCTATTAAGCCCAATTTCACTTATAAATATCACATGGCTCTACTCTTTATCACTTTTTGCTTCTATCCATACACCAAAAGCTTTATTCGCTCTGTGCCATTTTCCCTTGTCATCCATCTTCAGTAAAAACAGTTTCTGAATTCCCCCCTGCAGCAAGATGGCTCCCAAAGCTAAAACACAAAAAACTGCCGAAGAAGGGAATCCCTCTACAGTCTTTCTTGACTTGGATCATATTCCCCTTATAGAATCCCTGTTCAAAGTTACTGACTATGAATGTGAATTTGATTTCCACGAATTGCATTTATGGTTAAAGCAAAAATATGCTGATAAAGAAGATCCCATTCGTTTCTGGGAAACACTTTTTCCCTTGTACTCTTTTCCCAAGACTCATCACTTCCCTGATTTGATCACTTGGTGTCAAGCCAGGTATGATCCTGTACAAAGAACAGTGATGACTCAGGATGGAAAAATCCTGATCACCATTACTTCTCAGAGTATAAACCAAATGCTAATGATACCTTCATCTGACTCCCTCAACCATTTTTCACTAGTAGCTCTCATGGACCTTTACAATAAACTCACCTTCCCACAGAGAGCCCTTATCTTTGAACTTTTTCTGCTAGAAGATGCTGAATTACCCAAGAGAAATCCACCTTATTCATCTTCTATGTTCCCTGAAGCCACTAGACATATCATCTCCCTGCTATCATACCTCCTAGGTTATGAAAATGATCAACTTGTTGATGAATCCATCCTTGGATTCTTTTCCATTTTCAGCAAAGAATATCAACCAACTTTCATGTATAATTATAGCCAGTTCTTGGCTGATAATATACATGAACAATTTATGAATTTTAACATGTAAGGAGTTTTCAGATATAACTCAGTCATAATCCATTTGATTTTGTTTCAACGGGGAGATTCATTGCAAATTCAACTTAACAAGCAAAATGAGCAGGGAGTGAATCAATCAGTGATTCACTAGACAGAGTTAGTGAAAGCAGCATCAACAAAGTTTACATTCTCTCAGTTCATAGATTCTTTTGTACATCCAGTTCTTCAATTACTCAATAGCCAAGCAGAGCCCAGAATTGGGGAAGATATTAGGAAGACATTGCACTTATCAGAACAGACCAATACTGGTGACTGGTATTTGTACTAGAACTACACTGAAATTAGAATATATGGCAGTGAGTTAGCTCCATACAAACTGCCTAAGTATGTGCCAATGAGGATATTCTCATTGGAATATATCAGGCATATGATAAATATGGATGAAGTCCATTTTGTCTTAAGTAAGAAAAAGTAACAGTTCAAACTCAAGTCCAAGGTAGGAACATTTATCTGTAATACTAGGTCTGCAGGTATAAAGGCAAACAAATTATTAAAAAGCATGAATCTCCACCTAAGCTTCACTTGGTCCTATGATCCTTTTGGGATCATTTCAGCCCTTAGAGTTCAGTTGAAGGTAACACCTTACAACCATATTCCCAGGCTAGCATTAGAGAAGTTTATGAACTAGGAGCAGTGGTCTGAAGGGACTCTTTTAGAAGAAGATGAACAGGTTATAACCACTCCGCAGGTAAATACTCCAGTCACTCAGAGTACTTGTTACACTAAAATTTGTCACCATGACTATCTACAGTTAGTATGGCTCCATCAACTGTCATGCTATCCTCGGCAAGTCTCATACCTCTGCTCCTCATGTCAAACTCCAAGAAAGAGAGAAAGTCTTTAAAAATCTATATAACTTTGGGTACGCAGATTCTCTTAGCCTTACCTGCGTGTACGCACCTCAAGTTCACAATACCTGCGTACTTGTACGCTCTGTCTGTAAAGGGGTGGGTGCGTAGTCCTGTAAAGGTCAAAAGGCGCAAGTTTTACTTCAAAAAAGTTACTTGTGGTCGAATCTAGAGCATTCTAGAAGATGGTTTGATGTGTATTGAGCGCCTCCAGATGGTTCATGTATCCCTATGAAAGAGGAACTTATCCCATCAAGAGGGGAGCTATCCCATTGAAAGAGGGGCTTATCCCATTCATGGTGGACCTGATTTAACTTCCTCTAAAGCACTATAAATACAGGCATTGGGCCAGAGGGAGGGGAGGTTGAAAGCTGAACGTTCCTAAAGGTAGATGCTGCTGGAATTAGGACTCCCTTATAGAGCTTGAGAGGAGATATTCCCATCCTTTCTTAGCTTCATTTGGAAGTGGGTGAGCTGATCAAAGTAAGAAGAACTCTTGCTGGACCCTGGGAGGGACCTGCACAACACCAAGGCACTAGTTGTAATGGTTTCTTTTGTTTCCACTTAATACAATTAAGCTCATTGTTCTCAACAAGTTTTTATACATAATTTGTTTCATATACTCGGTCTTTATGATGAATATGTTTTATTTTATGAGTTATTCAGGTGCTATGTAATCATTTGCTTGTTAGTGAATGCAGGTTTCAAAGAGAAGGAGGAGCTCATCCGGATCGGAGAGGCTGGACTGCTACAAACAGCGTGGGACTAAAGGTATGTTTTGAACACTTGATTACTTGTATTCTAAATGCATATTTAGGGAAAGATAGTGTTTAATTGTCTTGTTTGTCACTAAAAAGCCTTAGCTTCTAGGGAGGTCAGTTTTGTCCGCGAAATTGACTCTTTCCGCATGACAAAATGGCGACTCCGCTGGGGAATCCATGGATTTGATTGATTTCTCTTTTGTTTGATACATTGATTTGAGAAAAGTCATTTTCTTTCTGGTTTTTGGCTGATTGACTGTGAATTTGGGTGGAATAGCTTAGGGTTAAGTTAGATTTTACTTTTCTTGGTTTTTCTAGAACTACGCAGTCTTTGCGTTAAGCACAGTGCTTACTTGTACGCACTGCAACTTTGTACACAGAGCGTACACGCACCTGTGCAAACAGGTTGCCTGCGTACCCTGTCAAAAGTTGAGAAAATTTCAATTTTTTCCTTTTTGCCTCTTAGATTTTGTTTATAATTTGTTTTTGCTGCCCAGATCCACTGGTTACCTATCAGAAGTCTTCATCTAAGCTTGTTTCATTAGTATCAAGGGTTTTAGTGAAATTCATAGAAGTTCTAGCCCTAGGGTTTGATTTTTGCATTGGTCCTGTAGTGACTTTGGCTTTAGAAGTTGTAAAACCTTGGATATCCCTGGTCTTTTGAATCTTATTAGGAGTCAGACCTTTCATAAAATCCATCTGTGTGAGAAACCTGCCTTTGTGTTGTCTCTTTGCGGAATTTTGACAAAGCTTGTTTGTTTAAGCTGTGAATTTCATTATTAAGAAAAAGAACAAAAGATTTTGATTTTTGTTTTTGACTGGTTTATGATTCTGCATGAACTAGTCCTTGGTTGAATTGTAACTGAGTAAAACATCCTGGAATTATACTTTGTAGGCTTTTGCCTCGTTAGGTTTGATTTTAGGTAAATTTCTCGTTAGATTTGCTTTTAGGTGAAATTGCTTTGATTGTCATAGATTTTTTTAAAATTTGATTTTTGTTAAGTAGTTCTATATGCTTTATTAAAATAGAAAAAATACAAAAATCTCTTTTGAAGAAAAGTTTGTTTTAGTAGCATTTGAAGTCTTTGAAAAGAGAAAGGAATTTTCGTGAAATAATTAGTGGTCATGTGTTGTGTGCTTTGGAAAAGATAAAGAGAGTGTTTCTTTGATTTTCATTGCCAAGAAAGTTGTCTTTATATCAATTTTGCATTCTCCAACTCTCTTAGCTAGGGAATTCATTGAAAAAAGAAAAATAGTATAAATCATCCTAGGTGCATCTTTTAGTGGATTCGAGTCGAGTCTACACACCATCAGTTTCATCTCCACTACTTTTTGTCCTAAAGAAAAGCCATAAAATTGATGCTTAAAGTAAAATTAACTTAGTAACTTTTTATTTACTAGGGCTCTGAAACACCAATATAGATCAGGCTAGTGTCTTGGAGTAGGAGAGTAATTAACTCCCCAAGACAGCAAAACCAAACAAGTAGCTCATCTTGTGGTAGGATAAATCCAGTTGTTACATTTATGCTCTGGGAAAGCTCCTCTTATAGGAGAAGCACGAGACCGTGTCCGAACCAGTGAGGGGATCAATCCTCCTTCATTGGGAAAGACGCCAGATACGCACGTACTACAAACGGTAAACCTCGGATTATTGTCGAGGAGCCTGGGGTCACTTGTCAGTAAACCTTGGATTATTGTCAAGGAGCCGGCAAGGGGATTGAGCTTGTTACTCTGCCCTTGCGTGCTATCAGGTCGTAGACTGTTCCCCCAGGTATATTTGTTGCTGTTGGTGACCTTAGTGACCATTATCTTTAGGATTCTACCCAAGGTGACAGTGGAGGGAAGATCCCACTGTACCTAGAGCAGACGTCGACTAGAGTCACTTGGATTTTCCGGGGGGTTCACTTCACTCGAGACGGTTAAAGTGGAGGAACTTGTGCCGGTCTATTCATTAAGCAGGTTGCCGGGGTAACTGTTCCACCTGCCACTTCTGTACTGAATTCGGCAATGTTGGGCTTCATCACCAACCAGTGTTTTCGGTTCGGAAGGCTACTGTTTGTGTATGGTTTGATGCCCTAGATTCTTTAGGCGTGTGATTCAAATTTTTTGGTTCTTTAGATACTTTAGGCGGTTTTCTTTGAGATTTTACTTTGTTTGCGTGTGCAGTAGTTAGAAGTTTTTAGCTGTGGCTGAATTACCGAGACAGTCCCGTAGACTTCGGGGCCAGTCTCCTGAGATTGTAACCGTGGCCGATTTGTTGAGGAAGTCTCGTAGACTTCGGGGCCAACCTCCTGAAGACGTCCCGGGTCATTACGAAGGTTTGAAAGTCCTTGTAACTCCTAGTGGCAGTAAAGTAGGTTCAACTGAAGAAGGAGAGTCTTCGTTGGTAGTCCATCCAGATTACCAAGGTCTAGAAACAGGTTATAATCCCGAAGCTATTGCAGTTTCCGAGCTTGCTGGTAGTTTTTCATCTACTAGTGATATAGGCGAAGAACTTGAAATATCTGAACCTGTTACTCCAACTTCTAGTGCTCCTGATTCACCTAGGGTAGAAAGAGTCATCACTGAAAATCTTCCTTCTGGTTTGATAGCTATTGAAGAACTTGCTCCAGAAGAAGAAATAGGCGTCCCTATCCCTGAAGATCAATCTACTATTGATCTAAGGGAGCGTGAATCCATTTTTTACAATCCTCCTAGAAGTACTACTTGGTATCTTTCGTTAACTAATTATTTGGACAACTCAGGGTCAATTTTTTCTCCACCTCGTACTCCTTATCCACCCGAAGGTATTTATACTCCTGTAAATATTTCTGGTCAGTCGTCTATGTTTACTCAATCGCCTAAATCTTTTTTGTACGGCGGTCCTTCTGTTCCCTCTGGGTATCAGTCACTTTCTGGTACTTTTGCGGGAGCATCTCCTCAACCCATTGAACATGGGTTATTAACTGGAAACAATGGTAATAAACTGTTGGGTGTAGGAGACATTTACATGATGTCAAGTTCAATTCCCAGTTCTCAACCTCAAGGTGGCCAGTTACCGCCTGGGGGGCAGCCTCAATTAACACCTGGGGGGCAACCTCAAGGTACACAAATTGCGTCTGGGGGGCAACCTCAAGGACAGTATGTACCCGTGGTGCAATACATTCCTCAAGGTCAACCCCAGCCTCAATATGTACCCCAAGGTCAACCTCAGTATCAATTTATACCTCAAGGTCAACCCCAGTATCAGTACTTACCTCAAGGGTATCTACCCCAAGGTTAGTACTCGAGTCAAGGTTATCAACCACCCCAAGGTCAATCTTATGTTCAAGGTACAGGAAATGTACCTTTCAATTATCAATCCTACCCTCAATCCGGTTATGGATCTCAATATCCTCAACCTGTCATGGGTCAATACCCCGGAATGAACATAGTGTGGTATCCATCGCAAGTTCAACAGGTATTGCAGCCAAGTGTACAGTTGTCATCTCAAGCTGGACAATCCTTAGTTTCTGGTTCACCCCAGCAACCAGTCCAGTCTAATGTTCAAACTTCTGTACCTTCGGTAGTTTCTCAGTCTGGGCCTATTGCCCCTAGTACTCCATCTCAAACGACTGCTGCAACTACCACAACATCTGTTCAGTCTACCACACTTACTTCTGGAGTATCGACAACTCCGGTTTCTACTGTCTCTGTGACTACTCCTCAGACATCTTTACCATTGTCTGGATCCACGATTCAAACTACGGTTCAAATGCCTGTAGGACAACTTGGTTTAAGTGCGGTTGTCACTAGTCAACCACAATTCGCTTATCAACCGTACCAGGGACAGTACTAATACGGGCCTGCTGTCCAGCAGCCAGTTTACCAGTATCAACTGTATCCTGGGTACACTTATCAGCAACCACAACAACCCCAGTACGGTCTGGTTAATCCTGGTTTTCCGGGAGGATACAATATCCCAAATGTGATTCCTATTCCAAGTTATCCTGGATATCCTCCTCCTGGGACTGGTCTTGTGACCCAGAGTTTTAGGGATCCTAATCGGCAATTACCGTTTATCACAACTTTGGATTTACCAGGCTTGTCGCGCCTAATGAACGATCCAATAAATTATCTTCCGTTTTGGACGCCAATGCCAAATAAGTTGCCCAATGACATACCCAAGTTCGAAGGTAAGTCTGGAGAGTACCCGTCGAATCATGTGATGACTTACCACCTCTGGTGTGCCTCTAATTCCATCTCAGATGATTCGATCCGCTTACGTCTTTTCCGGCGTACTCTCATTGGTCTCGCGGCCAAGTGGTACATTGAGTTACCACGGGCCTCTTTTTATAATTTTAGCCAGTTATATACCTCGTTCTTAACTCATTTTCAGTTGCCGGTCAGATATGATAATGGCACGGAGTTACTAACTTCATTAAAACAATCGACGCCCACTTATATTTCCGATCATATTCATGAATGGAGACGTCGAAGGCGATTAGTGAAAGTTTTTATCTCGGACCAAATCTTAGCTGAATGGTTTGTTAAATCATTATTACCGAAGATTACTGAAGACGTAGCTAAGGCCGGAGTAGTATCTTCCTAAGTCGAATCAAATTGTTGCTGCTCCTTCAGGGTCTCATGCCGCTAATGGCATGATTGGTACAGTAAATACTAAAAGAAAGAAGAAATCCTCAAAGAATTCTTCTCCTATTATAACCTTACCAGACTCCCCGACAGGAGAATCTTCTGCTGAAGTTTCCGCTGATATTCACGTTGTAGAGTCATCTACGGCTAAATCAAAATCCGGTGGGAAAAATAAAGGTAAGAAGAAGAATAAAGCGGACAAAGCTCCAAAGGAGAAAACTGAAAAGTCGGAAACCAATGACGAAAAGCGCAAACCTCGATATCCTTGTCTTATTTGTGAAGAGGATCATTTTACAAGAGATTGCCCTCATCGGGCCGAGGTTGTGAAAATCGTCAAAGGTTCCCCAACTCCTGCTATTTTGAAAGATCCATTTCCAAAGTAGGAGAGTAAGATGATAGGTTCTTCCTCGAGTGCCAGTGAAGAACCCATATTGATGAAACCCATATTGATGATGTCTCATGTAAGGATTGCGACTCGATCGCAAGATTATGGTAGTAAAAGTCCTGTTGATGGCAAAGAAGCAGAATCTTCTCATTCTAATCCATCAACCTTATCTCCCGGTTCCGATCCACTACAGATCGAGAAACCTAACCCGGACTTAGTAATCAAACCACTCGCCAAGGGTGTACTTCAAAGGTCTGATTTCAATCCACATGCGAGAGCGGCCCAGAATTACAACATTGTTGAGGATTTAGCTTTTTCACCTTCAGCAATGTCGGCTTTGGAAGTGCTGCAATCATGCCCAGCACAACGCAAATTAATTTTGTCGGCTATAGGAGCTGTTGATGTTCAGGACCCGAACCTAATAATCTTTGATCTAGAAAATAGTACACTGCGTTTACCTCATCAAATGGCTTTCCAGATCCCAGTGATAGTAAAAAACAGGCCTATTCATCGAACTGTAATTGATGAGGGAGCTTCCACGTGTATTATGTCGATACAGTGCTGGAGATGCTTGGTTCTCCTTCACTAAATCAATCCCCGACAATTCTTAAGGCCTTTAATGGCCGTGGGTTCCATCCGTTTGGCATTCTACAGGATTTGCCTATAGGGTTTGAAGGAAAAACCGTTAGTCTGGATGTGGAGGTGGTTGATGCCCCTCTAGACTACAACCTTCTCTTGGGTCGAAGTTGGTCTTACGCTATGACAGCGGTCGTTTCATCGGTCTTCAGAGTAATAAAGTTTCCACATAATGGCAAGATCGTAACCATAGACTAGCTGGCTTACATTTCATCCGACCCAGCCTCTTCAGAGAGTATCCAGCATGTCGATAAAACGACTATCTCTTATAAGGATGTTGGAGTAGGATTAGTTAAAGATGCCGGTTTACTGGGAACTTTTCCTTTTCCTTCAATCAACGCCTCATCTTCATTTGCATCCATTCATATGATTACATCAGATACCATTGTTTATGACGATCCTTGGATTGTTCCTTCTGAATCTGAGGTAGACTCATTTGGTGATGCAATGCCTTTGAGTCCATATGAAATTGCCTATGAAGCCGTGCAGTCTTTTACCGACCCGAGTTCAACCAAAATCGACCAGATGAATGTGGTCTGTGAGGAATCACTTTTCATGTCAACCTCAAAGTTAATAGCGTTTCCCAAAGTTGTGTCATCTGACGAACAAATTTGTGAAGTCCTGTGTGTAGACGATTTACCATGGGAAGATCTCCATCACAGATGTTCATTTTTACCTGAGGATGATCATTTTGAAAACGATTTCTCATCAATATTTACAGCTGAATTTGCGAAACATTTCTCGCACTATTCCCATTGACATTTCAGTCAAGCCCGGAATTGTTGAGCACATTCATATAGGTGCCTCGTGTTCAGATGACGAAATTCAGACATACAAGGCCCTATTTCAAGAATTCCACGACGTGTTTGCCTGGTCCTATGAGGAAATGCGAGGAATTGATCCCACGATTATTGTCCATGAGATCAAGGCTTACCCGGACGCTAAACCCGTTCGGCAACGTTTGCGTCAGATTCACCCACGAAAAGCGGCTGCAATTAAAGCAGAAGTTGAGAAGCTGTTGAAATCAGGTTTCATTTATCCGATCCCGTTAACGGATTGGGTATCGAATATTGTTCCGGTTAACAAAAAGTAGGGAACAATAAGAATATGCATCGATTATAGGGATATCAATCGAGCTTGTCCCAAGGACAACTACCCAACACCCTATATCGATCAAATAATTGATGATTGTGCCGGGAGTGAAATATTTTCCTTTATGGACGGTTTTTCCGGTTACAATCAAATCAATATTCTACCTGCCGATCAACCAAAAACGGCTTTCATTTGTCCATGGGGGACATTTGCTTATTGCAAATTACCTTTTGGGCTTAAGAATGTCGGAGCCACTTTTCAAAGGGCAATGTCTTATGCGTTTCATGACATCAAACACATTGTGCAACCGTATCTTGATGATTTGCCCGCTCATTCATTACATCGAGTTGATCACCTTGTCCATTTACGCGCAATCTTCATGAGGTGTAGGCATTATCGTATTCGGTTGAGCCCACACAAATGTGTCTTCTGTATAGAAGTGGGATGATTGCTGGGGTTTGTAGTTTCAAAAGCCGGCATTCGCATTGATCCCTCGAAGGTAGAAGCTATCATCAAATTGCCTCCTCCTTCGAGTCTTCGCCAACTCCAAAGTTTGCAGGGGAAAGCAAACTTTTTGCGCCGATTCATTCCTAAATACGCCGAGATTACAAAGGGTTTTACCCGGTTGTTGAAACAAAACGCTCAATTCTGTTAAAATGAGATAGCTCAGAAATCTTTTGATGCGCTCAAGCACGCGTTAACCCATGCACCGTTGCTGCATCCTCCCAACTACAACCAGGATTACTTCTTGTACCTCGCCGCCGCTCATTCCACCATTGGAATGGTCTTTGTACAGGAAGACGAATTCGGAACGAAACATGTGATATATTACCTTAGTCGGACTTTAAATCCAACTGAGCTCAAGTATTCACATGTGGAGAAATTGGCATTGGTAGCCGTTCAAGCTGTCCAAAGTTTTCGTCACTACATTCTACTTCGTAAAACTACAGTAATTTCGGATTGCAACCCTATGATCTACATTTTGACTAAACAATTGCTAGGGGGAAAGTACTCCAAATGGATTGTTATCCTGCAGGAGTTCGACTTGGAGTTTGAAAAATCTAAGTCTAAGAAATCTTTAGTTTTTGCAGAGTTGATGTGTGATTTCCCGCGTGCTGACATAGAAACTGTGGCAGAGGAGCCCATTGCGGATGAATATTTGTTTCTCATCAGCACTTTAGATCCGTGGTATGGGGATATAATCATCTATCTCCAGACCCAATCCTTTCGGCTCGAAGTTTCAAAGTCGGAACGTCGGAAAATTCGATTCCAGTCCCAACAATACAAAATTATTGGAGATACTCTTTATCGCCGTGGGGCGGACTTGGTTTTTCACCGTTGCTTAACTCACGAGGAAGCTGAAAGAGTCTTAAATTACTGTCACTCTGGAGCGTGTGGCGGTCATATGTCTGGGTATGCCACAGCCCGAAAGATATTGCACGCTGGCTACTTCTGGCCATCCTTGTTTAAAGACTGTATTATTGCGGTCCGAAAATGCCACAACTGTCAAGTGTTTGATCGCAAGATGCGCACACCATCTGCTCCTCTCCACCCTATAATTTCTGTTGGTCCTTTTGCCAAATGTGGTATCAAATTTATTACATGTAACCCTCACTCAGCCGGGGGGCATGCGTATATCATCCTTGCGGTTGATTATTTTACTAAGTGGGCCGAGGCGATGCCTACATTCGAGGCAGACGGCAAAACAACTGCAATTTTCGTATTCAATCACATTATTGCTAGGTTTGGTGTCCCACAAGCGATAATCACTGATCATGGGCGCCATTTTCGAAACGTTATGATGACAGAACTTACAGGCCAGCTTGGTTTGCGTCACGATAGCTCAACTCCTTATTATCCACAAGCCAATGGTCTGGTTGAGTCTATCAACAAAGTTTTAGTTATCATGATCTGATGAATCATTGGTATTCATTGGTCGAATTGGCACAACATGTTATTTTCCGCGCTTTGGGCATACCGAACCTCAGTGAAAACATCAACAGGGTTCACTCCTTTCCAACTAGTTTATGGTTTGGAAGCTGTGCTGCCCATTGAATGCGAAATCCCGTCACTTCAAATGGCCATCGAATTACTTCCAGCTACTTCCGAAGAGGAGAAGCGTTTATTATACTTAGCTCAATTAGATGAGACTCGATGTAATGCTGCATTAGCGATCGAGACTCACGCAAAACGTATTAAAGCTCAGTATGATCAAAATGTGACCCCTCGAAATTTTTCGGAAGGTGACCTAGTGTTATTATATGATCAAGCTAACGATAAATTAGGTGCTAGAAAATTTGTTCCTATGTGGCATGGGCCCTACATTGTCAAGCGAAAGCATGCCAAAGGGGCCTATGAGCTGGTAGACTTTGACGGGGACTCTTTGGGTAAACCCAGAAATGGACTTTACCTAAAGAGGTATTATGCTTAAAAGATGGGTATGGAGATTTTAGTTAGGTTAGGTTTTTCTTTCTAGCTAGTGTGTTTGTTAGTTTAGACAGTGTGCTTAAGCTTAGAAAGTGTGTTTTTCGTTGTTATTCTGCTTATCTTGGTTTTACGCTTGATGTTTGCAGATGTTGATGCCTCTCCAAACATACATCGGATTTGCTGATGGTGCTTGTCGTAGTACACGGAATATCTCTTCCACAGCTTGGGTTATCTATTTGCCCTCTGACGAGTTAGTTTCTATGCATGGGGTGAGCCTCGGTCAAACAACAAACAACGTTACAGAATACAGTGCAGTGAATGAGTTATTATCTGAATCTATTTCATTTGGGATTCAGAGTTTGATAGTGAGGTTAGATTCTGAACTCGTTGTATTACAACTTAATAGAGTGTATGCCATTAGAAATCCAGTGTTATTAAGGTTATTTTTGAGAGTGCGTATCTTGGAATGTGAATTTGATTACATTGAATATCAGCATATTCCAAGGTCTTTAAATACATTAGCAAATGCAATTTCTTCTCGAATGTTAAACAGACATTTGCGATAATCATACATGTCAATTTAAAGACATTTCATCACACATGTTAAACAAGATAAGCCGGTAATAATGATATATATAGATAGGAGTGTGTCAAAAAATACATCGTCTTCGATCATAGGTTGAAAAAAACCTTATGATCGGCAAAAATGATAAGTACAAAAAACCAAAATGTCGCATGTGTGTACAAAAATGACCATCCAACCACTGGTGATGCTCTCTATACGACACCACTGCATGAGCTACCCTACACAAGAACCTCCTAAAAGGTCCTGGGACTGCGACTACATAGCGCTGAAGTCTGATAGGAATATCTTCTATAGTAGTCTCTGGTATATCCACTGTAAGATGCTCTAGGTCTTGTTCCAACTCAGCTAGGGTCTCTGTGGCCTCGTCCTGTGGGGCCGGTGCCACTGCAACTGGTAGTCTCCTCTCGAAAGGCCGGAGATTGGCTGGACGACGTGGGCCTACATCTGCATTTTGAAAATTTTTACTGTCAGTTTTGAGACGATATAAAAAACAAAAAAAATAGATAATTTAAAAACTTGTGAAAAATGAAGTACCTGTGTCATCCCATTGTTCTCCCGGTGGAAGAACCATGTCCGGATCTCCACGAAAATCAACTCCGGCATAAGGAAAATCCTATATCGAAAAGATCTGGTCCTCCAACCAGTGAAAATACTCCAGTCTAAATCGGACAACCTCCGTGCCCTCGTCAGGATGACGGGCCAAAACCGCAACCCATCGCGTCAATTTGGGCTCTCGGGGAAGCCCAGCCTCAACAGTGAGATGTTGTGGGTTCAGCATCGGAACCCTCTCTAAAGCAAAACTCACAACTAAAGCCCCATAACCAAAGGTCTTCAGCTGTCCATTTTTGGCTTTAGTCAGTTGGCTTTTTACATTAGCCAACACAACATCACACCAGTTGAAAATGGTGCCTCGATAGCAATCAATCTCCATCCGCATCTGGGATCCAGTGGCAATGTGCAAAGCGGCAGCCCCACAAAGTCTAGTAACTGTAAAAGCAATGACCATAAGTTCAGGGCGGGATATAGTTTTGATCTCTATCCCCTTCTCCTGGTTCTGCGTGTTGCACCACTCTAGTCGGAGACTAGCGATGGACTGGCCACCCGACCTAGTCCCGGACAGAGTCAAGTGTTCGCCCCTCTTGGGCAAACCAGTGAGAAAGTAAATATCTGAGAGCTCTATCTCGAGCTGGTGCCCTCCAATGTAAAAGCACTAGTCCTGGACATTCCATCTCTCTACCAGCCACTCTAGAAAGCACACCTGGGCCCTCATGCCAGGTATGGCCCAGTATTTGTAAAGGCTGCATGCCTTCAGAGCATCAATGGACGGTTGATGATTAATGGCGGCCAAATCGACATCTTCGTGCTCTCTCTCGCGCCAATCAAGCATGGTGGGCAATCTACACACCTAAAAACATCTGTTAGAATTAATGAAATCAAGAAATTTTGGTCCATTTTGAAGAAATTGCGGTTTAAAAATTCGTTTTGCGGGGTACGCACCCCACCTTTAGGAATAGGGCATGCGTACACAGGTTCCATTAAGGCAAGGTGCGTACACCCGACATTTTCCCAACTGAGAAAATGTTAGGGTACGCGGGTCACCAGTGGAGCACCTGCGTACCCCGAAAAGCGGACCTTGAAACCCCAAAGCCTCCAAAAAATGAAACTAGGCCCTAAAATCAAATTCTAAACGGATGAAAATGCAAAGGAGGATGTTGTAGAATGCCTGATGAGACGGCGTTCGATTTCGACAGTCGGATTCTCCGCAATGTCCACGGGAAGTTTCTTGCCAAAAGCCCTTTTTCTCTCCTCAACAGTAAAACGGTAAAAGCCCTTTTTATAGGTTTTTTGGGTAAATAAATGGTAAATTTGTTTATTTTTCACCATGAAAAGGTATTTTTCAAAGTATTTTTATCTATCTTTAAACAGGTATGAGTAATGTGTTGGTTTTTGTGCAGGATAAAGGATTTTCAGGGAAAATTGTCATTTTTCACAAACAAAAACATCAGAGTCATCTTTTAAGCCCTTTTCTGACTCCTAAAACATGAAAAGATTGCCGAGTGTTTCTTTTACACTCGTTAAAATGGAATTAAAAGACGGTCCCCTTATAGCCCTTTTCTGACAGTAAAAACAGGAAAAGATTGCCGGATTTTTATCGTTTCAAATTCGATACTGGAAATAAAACGACGTGTCCTTGATCGCTTTTTACTTTTCAGGTCAAAGACATTAATTATGAAAGCACTCCTTGGTCGTAAAAGATCAAGCGGTTCTCTCAAGTATTATTTTATACTTTTTCGGGCTTGGGAGTCACAAATTTACGAAAAAGGTCAACCCTGGAGTCTTCTTAAGTTTTTTCAGACTCTCTAAAATTGAAAAACGCTGAGTTTCTCCTATACTGGACTCGTTAAAATTTCATAGTAAAGGACCTGTTTGATTACAAACAGGAATGGACCACTCCTTCTTAGGGTTCGAATCTAAACTAAGTTGGACTCATTCGAAGGATGAGCTTATAATCAAGCATATGTTATCCTCCTCAAGCTTGTAAAAAGTAAAGAGGTACTTGCCAGAAATGGTGGGGGAAAAGAGAGAAAAATGAGCCTATTTGTTATCCTTTGTCTCAGAAGAAACCTTATCACCACTCTTGAACACGACACTTTTCATTCACCTGGGTTGGGAAATCCTTTGCCTAAAAGTTGATCAAACCAAATTGAAAATCTTCAACCGGTTCCAGGTATTAACTTTGGGTCAATTGTCACCAAGCCATTTTTCGTGTCGTTATGTGTTCAAGAGGTGACTGCAAATAAACCATTCATCTGCAAAATACCCGTCATCCATCTCGACCATCATTGAGTCAGTCCTTACAGCTACATTTCTTCAACTTGATCTATGATTTCGTGTTGTGGGCTTGCCTGCAACGGGTCGTTTTCTATCGACATCAGCACATTATCTAGAAAGATGACCTAGAAATCGTCAGTACCTTGAAATCTGCATGCATCAATGGCAGGTTTCGCGCCTTTGACGACGGTTTATATCATTGACTTTCGATCGAAGGATTCCGTGAAATGTTCGACATCAACTCATTCATTCACATCTCATGGATTGTACTGGGTATTTTGAGAACCATTGACATCACTGCTGGTCTCTCTCACACTTGTTAACAGTTTACATCATCGACTGGTAATCAAGTGGTTTCTACCATGTTCGACATCAAATCATTTATTCGCATGGATAGAATCGTACCATTTCGAGAAATAGAAATGAAGACCCTGGATCTAGATTCCACCATCCAGGCTGCGGGGAGTTTGGTATTCATTATACAGTAGACTAATCATAAGAAGATGGCTGCATCCATACTGTGTCTACAAGAGTCTATGATTATGATGTACTACGAAATCATTCCTATATCAGAGCAGTAGTTTGTTAGTTAAAGTTTTCAATCTGAGTATGGGAATGCCTACCTCAGCGATGATATGATCTTATATATGTATTTTGTGTTGAATATTTGCAGGTTCCGACTGGGCTCTCCACAAGATAATCCTTGAAATGATAAAGTACTTCACCCTTCCTAGATGATATGAAACCCTAATCTACTACAGGCTTCGCACTTTAGGGGGAAATCTGTTACACTAAAATTTGTCACCATGACTATCTACAGTTAGTATGGCTCCATCAACTGTCATGCTATCCTCCTTGGCAAGTCTCATACCTCTGCTCCTCATGTCAAACTCCAAGAAAGAGAGAAAGTCTTTAAAAATCTATATAACTCTGGGTACGCAGATTCTCTTAGCCTTACTTGCGTGTACGCACCTCAAGTTCACAATACCTGCGTACTTGTACGCTCTGTCTGTAAAGGGGTGGGTGCGTACTCCTGTAAAGGTCAAAAGGTGCAAGTTTTACTTCAAAAAAGTTACTTGTGGTCGAATCTAGAGCATTCTAGAAGATGGTTTGACATGTATTGAGCGCCTCCAGATGGTTCATGTATCCTTATGAAAGAGGAACTTATCCCATCAAGAGGGGAGCTATCCCATTGAAAGAGGGGCTT
Source organism: Pinus tabuliformis (assembly GCA_031772625.1). Lineage (NCBI taxonomy): Eukaryota > Viridiplantae > Streptophyta > Pinopsida > Pinales > Pinaceae > Pinus > Pinus tabuliformis. The sequence continues at coordinate 1,032,457,406 of CM062815.1, forward strand.
ATCCCATTCATGGTGGACCCGATTAACTTCCTCTAAAGCACTATAAATACAGGCATTGGGCTAGAGGGAGGGGAGGTTGAAAGCTGAACATTCTTAAGGGTAGATGCTGTTGGAATTAGGACTCCCTTATAGAGCTTGAGAGGAGAGATTCCCATCCTTTCTTAGCTTCATTTGGAAGTGGGTGAGCTGATCAAAGTAAAGGAGAACTCTTGCTGGACCCTGGGAGGGACCTGCACAACACCAAGGCACTGGTTGTAATGGTTTCTTTTGTTTCCACTTAATACAATTAAGCTCATTTTTCTCAACAAGTTGTTATACATAATTTGTTTCATATACTCCTTGGTCTTTATGATGAATATGTTTTATTTTATGAGTTATTCAGGTGCTATGTAATCATTTGCTTGTTAGTGAATGTAGGTTTTGAAGAGAAGGAGGAGCTCATCCAGATCGGAGAGGCTGGACTGCTACAAATAGCGTGGGACTAAAGGTATGTTTTGAACACCTGATTACTTGTATTCTAAATGCATATTTAGGGAAAGATAGTGTTTAATTGTCTTGTTTGTCACTAGAAAGCCTTAGCTTCTAGGGAGGTCGGTTTTGTCTGCAAAATTGACTCTTTCCGCATGACAAAATGGCGACTCCGCTGGGGAATCCATGGATTTGATTGATTTCTCTTTTGTTTGATACTTTGATTTGAGAAAAGTCATTTTCTTTCTGGTTTTTGGCTGATTGACTGTGAATTTGGGTGGAATAGCTTAGGGTTAAGTTAGATTTTACTTTTCTTGGTTTTGCTAGAAGTACGAAGTCTCTGCGTTAAGCACAGTGCGTACTTGTATGCACTGCAGCTTTGTACACAGAGCGTACACGCACCTGTGCAAACAGGTTTCCTGCGTACCCTGTCAAAAGTTGAGAAAATTTCAATTTTTTCCTTTTTGCCTCTTAGATTTTGTTTATAATTTTTTTTTGCTGCCCAGATCCACTGGTTACCTGTCAGAAGTCTTCATCTAAGCTTGTTTCATTAGTATCAAGGGTTTTAGTGAAATTCATAGAAGTTCTAGCCCTAGGGTTTGATTTTTGCATTGGTCCTGTAGTGACTTTGGCTTTAGAAGTTGTAAAACCTTGGATATCCCTGGTCTTTTCAATCTTCTTAGGAGTCGGACCTTTCATAAAATCCACCTGTGTGAGAAACCTGCCTTTGTGTTGTCTCTTTGCGGAATTTTGACAAAGCTTGTTTGTTTAAGCTGTGAATTTCATTCTTAAGAAAAAGAACAAAAGATTTTGATTTTTGTTTTTGACTGGTTTATGATTCTGCATGAACTAGTCCTTGGTTGAATTGTAACTGAGTAAAACATCCTGGAATTATACTTTGTAGGCTTTTGCCTCGTTAGGTTTGCTTTTAGGTAAATTTCTCATTAGATTTGCTTTTACGTGAAATTGCTTTGATTGTCATAGATTTTTTTTAAATTTGATTTTTGTTAAGTAGTTCTATATGCTTTATTAAAATAGAAAAAATACAAAAATCTCTTTTGAAGAAAATTTTGTTTTAGTAGCATTTGAAGTCTTTGAAAAGAGAAATGAATTTTCGTGAAATAATTAGTGGTCATGTGTTGTGTGCTTTGGAAAAGATAAATAGAGTGTTTCTTTGATTTTCATTGCCAAGAAAGTTGTCTTTATATCAATTTTGCATTCTCCAACTCTCTTAGCTAGGGAATTCATTGAAAAAAGAAAAATAGTATAAATCATCCTAGGTGCATCTTTTAGTGGATTTGAGTCGAGTCTACACACCATCAGTTTCATCTCCACTACTTTTTGTCCTAAAGAAAAGCCATAAAATTAACGCTTAAAGTAAAATTAACTTAGTAACTTTTTATTTACTAGGGCTCTGAAACACCAATATAGATTAGGCTAGTGTCTTGGAGTAAGAGAGTAATTAACTCCCCAAGACAGCAAAACCAAACAAGTAGCTCATCTTGTGGTAGGATAAATCTAGCTGTTACATTTATGCTCTGGGAAAGCTCCTCTTAAAGGAGAAGCACGAGACCGTGTCCGAACCAGTGAGGGGATCAATCCTCCTTCATTGGGAAAGACGCCAGATACGGACGTACTACAAACGGTAAACCTCGGATTATTGTCGAGGAGCCTAGGGTCACTTGTCGGTAAACCTTGGATTATTGTCAAGGAGGCGGCAAGGGGATTGAGCTTGTTACTCTGCCCTTGCATGCTATCGGGTCGTAGACTGTTCCCCCAGGTATATTTGTTGCTGTTGGTGACCTTAGTGACCATTATCTTTAGGATTCTACCCAAGGTGACGGTGGAGGGAAGATCCCACTGTACCTAGAGCAGACGTCGGCTAGACTCACTTGGATTTTCCGGGGGGTTCACTTCACTCGAGACGGTTAAAGTGGAGGAACTTGTGCCGGTCTATTCATTAAGCAGGTTGCCGGGGTAACTGTTCCACCTGCCACTTCTGTACTGAATTCGGCGATGTTGGGCTTCATCACCAACTATCACCAACTAGTGTTTTCGGTTCGGAAGGCTACTGTTTGTGTATGGTTTGACGCCCTAGATTCTTTAGGTGTGTGATTCGAATTTGTTTGGTTCTTTAGATACTTTAGGCGGTTTGCTTTGAGATTTTACTTTGTTTGCGTGTGCAGTAGTTAGAAGTTTTTAGCTATGGCTGAATTACCGAGACAGTCCCGTAGACTTCGGGGCCAGTCTCCCGAGATTGTAACCGTGGCCGATTTGTTGAGGAAGTCCCGTAGACATCGGGGCCAACCTCCTGAAGACGTCCCGGGTCATTACGAAGGTTTGAAAGTCCTTGTAACTCCTAGTGGCAGTAAAGTAGGTTCACCTGAAGAAGGAGAGTCTTCGTTGGTAGTCCATCCAGATTACCAAGGTCTAGAAATAGGTTATAATCCCGAAGCTATTGCAGTTTCCGAGCTTGCTGGTAGTTTTTCATCTACTAGTGATATAGGCGAAGAACCTGAAATATCTGAACCTGTTACTCCAACTTCTAGTGCTCCTAATTCACCTAGGGTAGAAAGAGTCATCACTGAAAAACTTCCTTCTGGTTTGATAGCTATTGAAGAACTTGCTCCAGAAGAAGAAATAGGCGTCCCTATCGCTGAAGATCAACCTACTATTGATCTAAGGGAGCGTGAATCCATTTTTTACAGTCCTCCTAGAAGTACTACTTGGTATCTTTCGTTAACTAATTATTTGGACAACTCAGGGTCAAGTTTTTCTCCACCTCGTACTCCTTATCCACCCGAAGGTATTTATACTCCTGTAAATATGTCTGGTCAGTCGTCTATGTTTACTCAATCGCCTGAATCTTTTTTGTACGGTGGTCCTTCTGTTCCCTCTGGGTATCAGTCACTTTCTGGTACTTTTGCGGGAGAATCTCCTCAACCCATTGAACATGGGTTATTAACTGGAAACAATGGTAATAAACCGTTGGGTGTAGGAGACATTTACATGATGTCAGGTTCAATTCCTAGTTCTCAACCTCAAGGTGGCCAGTTACCGCCTGGGGGGCAGCCTCAATTAACGCCTGGGGGGCAACCTCAAGGTACAAAAATTGCGTCTGGGGGGCAACCTCAAGGACAGTATGTACCCGTGGTGCAATACATTCCTCAAGGTCAACCCCAGCCTCAATATGTACCCCAAGGTCAACCTCAGTATCAATTTATACCTCAAGGTCAACCCCAGTATCAGTACTTACCTCAAGGGTATCTACCCCAAGGTCAGTACTCGGGTCAAGGTTATCAACCACCCCAAGGTCAATCTTATGTTCAAGGTACGAGAAATGTACCTTTCAATTATCAATCCTACCCTCAATCCGGTTATGGATCTCAATATCCTCAACCTGTCATGGGTCAATACCCTAGAATGAACATAGTGTGGGATACATCGCAATTTCAACAGGTATTGCAGCCAAGTGTACAGTTGTCATCTCAAGTTGGACAATCCTTAGTTTCTGGTTCACCTCAGCAACTAGTCCAGTCTAATGTTCAAACTTCTATACCTTCGGTAGTTTCTCAGTCTGGGCCTATTGCCCCTAGTACTCCATCTCAAACGACTGCTGCAACTACCGCAACATTTGTTCAGTCTACCACACTTACTTCTAGAGTATCGACAGCTCCGGTTTCTACTATCTCTGTGACTACTCCTCAGACATCTTTACCATTGTCTGGATCCACGATTCAAACTACGGTTCAAATGCCTGTAGGACAACTTGGTTTAAGTACGGTTGTCACTAGTCAACCACAATTCGCTTATCAACCATACCAGGGACAGTACCAATACGGGCCTGCTGTCCAACAGCTAGTTTACCAGTATCAACCGTATCTTGGGTACACTTATCAACAACCACAACAACCCCAGTACGGTCCGGTTAATCCTGGTTTTCTGGGAGGATACAATATCCCAAACGCGATTCCTATTCCAAGTTATCGTGGATATCCTCCTCCTGGGACTGGTCTTGTGACCCAGAGTTTTAGGGATCCTAATCGGCAATTACCGTTTATCGCAACTTTGGATTTACCAGGCTTGTCGCGCCCAACGAACGATCCAATAAATTATGTTCCGTTTTGGCCGCAAATGCCAAATAAGTTGCCCAGTGACATACCCAAGTTCGAAGGTAAGTCTGGAGGGGACCCGTCGAATCATGTGATGACTTACCACCTCTAGTGTGCCTCTAATTCCATCTCGGATTATTCGATCCGCTTACGTCTTTTCCAGCGTACTCTCATTGGTCTCGCGGCCAAGTGGTACATTGAGTTACCACAGGCCTCTTTTTATAATTTTAGCCAGTTAGCTACCTCGTTCTTAACTCATTTTCAGTTGCCGGTCAGATATGATAATGGCACGAAGTTACTAACTTCATTAAAACAATCGACGTCCACTTATATTTCCGATCATATTCATGAATGGAGACGTCGAAGGCGATTAGTGAAAGTTTTTATCCCGGACCAAATCTTAGCTGAATGGTTTGTTAAATCATTATTACCGAAGATTACTGAAGATGTAGCTAAGGCCGGAGTAGTTACTGAGGAGCAAGTGATTGCTTAAGCGCAGTACCTTGACTTAGTTTATACTCAGTCAGGTACGTTACAAGAAAAGATCCCAGATCTTCCTAAGTCGAATCAAATCGCTGCTGCTCCTTCAGGGTCTCATGCCGCTGATGGCATGATTGGTACAGTAAATACTAAAATCAAGAAGAAATCCTCAAAGAATTCTTTTCCTATTATAACCTTACCAGACTCCCCGACAGGAGAATCTTCTGCTGAAGTTTCCGCTGATATTCACGTTGTAGAGTCATCTACGGCTAAATCAAAATCTGGTGGGAAAAATAAAGGTAAGAAGAACAATAAAGCAGACAAAGCTCCAAAGGAGAAAACTGAAAAGTCGGAAACCAATGACGAAAAGCGCAAACCTCGATATCCTTGTCTTATTTGTGAAGAGGATCATTTTACAAGAGATTGCCCTCATCGGGCCGAGGTTGTGAAAATCGTCAAAGGTTCCCCAACTCCTGGTGTTTTGAAAGATCCATTTCCAAAGTAGGAGAGTAAGATGATAGGTTCTTCCTCGAGTGCCAGTGAAGAACCCATATTGATGATGTCTCATGTAAGGATTGTGACTCGATCGCAAGATTATGGTAGTAAAAGTCCTGTTGATGGAAAAGAAGCAGAATCTTCTCATTCTAATCCATCAACCTCAGCTCTCGGTTCCGATCCACTACAGATCGAGAAACCTAACCCGGACTTAGTAATCAAACCGCTCGCCAAGGGTGTACTTCGAAGGTCTGCTTTCAATCCACATGCGAGAGCGGCCCAGAATTATAACATTGTTGAGGATTTAGTTGTTTCACCCTCAACAATGTCGGCTTTGGAAGTGCTGCAATCATGCCCAGCACAACGCAAATTACTTTTGTCGGCTATAGGAGCTGTTGATGTTCAGGACCCGAACCTAATAATATTTGATCTAGAAAATAGTACACCGCGTTTACCTCATCAAATGGCTTTCCAGATCCCAGTGATAGTAAAAAACAGGCCTATTCATCAGACTGTAATTGATGAGGGAGCTTCCACGTGTATTATGTCGATACAATGCTGGAGATGCTTGGTTCTCCTTCACTAAATCAATCCCCGACAATTCTTAAGGCCTTTGATGGTCGTGGGTTCCATCCGTTTGGCGTTCTACAGTATTTGCCTATAGGGGTTGAAGGAAAAACCGTTAGTCTGGATGTGGACGTGGTTGATGCCCCTCTAGACTACAACCTTCTCTTGGGTTGAAGTTGGTCTTACGCTATGACAATGGTCATTTCATCGGTCTTCAGAGTAATAAAGTTTCCACATAATGGCAAGATCGTAACCATAGACCAGCTGGCTTACTTTTCATGCGACCCAGCCTCTTCAGAGAGTATCCAGCATGTCGATAAAACGACTATCTCTTATAAGGATGTTGGAGTAGGATTAGTTAAAGATGCCGGTTTACTGGGAACTTTTCCTTTTCCTCCAATCAATGCCTCGTCTTCATTTGCATCCATTCATATGATTACATCAGATACCATTGTTTATGACGATCCTTGGATCATTCCTTCTGAATCTGAGGTAGACTCATTTGGTGATGCAATGCCTTTGAGTCCATATGAAATTGCCTATGAAGCCGTGCAGTCTTTTACCGACCCGAGTTCAACCAAAATCAACCAGATGAATGTGGTCCGTGAGGAATCACTTTTCACGTCAACCTCGAAGTTAATAGCGTTTCCCGAAGTTGTGTCATCTGACGAACAAATTTGTGAAGTCCTGTGTGTAGACGATTTACCATGGGAAGATCTCCATCACAGATCTTCGTTTTTACCTGAGGATGATCGTTTTGAAAACGATTTCTCATCAATATTTACAGCTGAATATGTCAAGGAAGCTCAGAGTCCAATGAAGCATCCTGATTCAGAGCTGAATTTGGGAAACATTTCTCGCACTATTCCCATTGAGATTTCAGTCAAGCCCAGAATTGTTGAGCACATTCATATAGGTGCCTCGTGTTCAGATGACGGAATTCAGACATACAAGGCCCTATTTCAAGAATTCCACGACGTGTTTTCCTGCTCCTATGAGGAAATGCCAGGAATTGATCCTGCGATTATTTTCCATGAGATCAAGACTTACCCAGACGCTAAACCCATCCGGCAACGTTTGCATCAGATTCACCCACGAAAAGCAGCTGCAATTAAAGAAAAAGTTGAGAAGCTATTGAAAGCAGGTTTCATTTATCCGATCTCGTTAACGGATTGGGTATCGAATATTGTTTCGGTTAACAAAAAGCAGGGAACAATAAGAATATGCATCGATTATAGGGATATCAATCGATCTTGTCCCAAGGACAACTACCCAACACCCTATATCGATCAAATAATTGATGATTGTGCCGGCAGTGAAATATTTTCCTTTATGGACGGTTTTTCCGGTTACAATCAAATCAATATTCTACCTGCCGATCAACCAAAAACGACTTTCATTTGTCCATGGGGGACATTTGCTTATTGCAAATTACCTTTTGGGCTTAAGAATGCCGGAGCCACTTTTCAAAGGGCAATGTCTTATGCGTTTCATGACATCAAACACATTGTGCAACCATATCTCGATGATTTGCCCGCTCATTCATTACATCGAGTTGATCACCTTGTCCATTTACGTGCAATCTTCATGAGGTGTAGGCATTATCGTATTCGGTTGAACCCACACAAATGTGTCTTCTGTATAGAAGTGGGATGATTGCTGGGGTTTGTAGTTTCAAAAGCCGACATTCGCGTCGATCCCTCGAAGGTAGAAGCTATCATCAAATTGCCTCCTCCTTCGAGTCTTCGCCAACTCCAAAGTTTGCAGGGGAAAGCAAACTTTTTGCACCGATTCATTCCTAACTACGCCGAGATTACAAAGGGTTTTACCCAGTTTTTGAAACAGAACGCTCAATTCTCTTGGGATGAGATAGCTCAGAAATCTTTTGATGCGCTCAAGCACGCGTTAACCCATGCACCGTTGCTACATCCTCCCAACTACAACCAGGATTACATTTTGTACCTCGCCGCCGCTCATTCCACCATTGGAATGGTCTTAGTACAGGAAGACGAATTCGGAATGGAACATGTGATATATTACCTTAGTCAGACTTTAAATCCAACTGAGCTCAAGTATTCACATGTGGAGAAATTGGCATTGGCAGCCGTTCAAGCTGTCCAAAGTTTTCGTCACTACATTCTACTCCGTAAAACTACAGTAATTTCAGATTGCAACCCTATGATCTACATTTTGACTAAACAATTGCTAGGGGGCAAGTACTCCAAATGGATTGTTATCCTGCAGGAGTTTGACTTGGAGTTTGAAAAATCTAAGTCTAAGAAATCTTTAGTTTTTGCAGAGTTGATGTGTGATTTCCCGCGTGCTGACATGGAAACTGTGGCAGAGGAGCCCATTACGGATGAATCTTTGTTTCTCATCAGCACTTTAGATATGTGGTATGGGGATATAATCGTCTATCTCCAGACCCAATCCTTTCGGCCCGAAGTTTCAAAGTCGGAACATCGGAAAATTCGATTCCAGTCCCAACAGTACAAAATTATTGGAGATACTCTTTATCGCCGTGGGGCGGACTTGGTTTTTCGCCGTTGCTTAACTCACGAGGAAGCTGAAAGAGTCCTGAATGACTGTCACTTTGGAGCGTGTGGCGGTCATATGTCTGGGTATTCCACAACCCAAAAGATATTGCACGCTGGCTACTTCTAGCCGTCCTTGTTTAAAGACTGTATTATTGCGGTCCGGAAATGCCACAACTGTCAAGTGTTTGATCGCAAGATGCGCACACAACCTGCTCCTCTCCACCCTATAATTTCCGTTGGTCCTTTTGCCAAATGGGGTATCGAATTTATTACAAGTAACCCTCACTCGGTCGGGGGGCATGCGTATATCATCCTTGCGGTTGATTATTTTACTAAGTGGGCCAAGGCGATGCCTACATTCGAGGTAGACGGCAAAACAACTGCAATTTTCGTATTCAATCACATTATTGCTAGGTTTGGTGTCCCACAAGCGATAATCAATGATCATGGGCACCATTTTTGAAACGTTATGATGATAGAACTTACAGGCCAGCTTGGTTTGCGTCACGATAGCTCAAATCCTTATTATCCACAAGCCAATGGTCTGGTTGAGTCTATCAACAAAGTTTTAGTTATCATGATCCGACGAATCATTGGTATTCATCGGTCGAATTGGCACAACATGTTATTTTCCGTGCTTTGGGCATACCGAACCTCAGTGAAAACGTCAACAGGGTTCACTCCTTTCCAACTAGTTTATGGTTTGGAAGCTGTGCTGCCCATTGAATGCAAAATCCCGTCACTTCAAATGGCCATCGAATTACTTCCAGCTACTTCCGAAGAGGAGAAGCGTTTATTATACTTAGCTCAATTAGATGAGACTCGACGTAATGCTGCATTAGCGATCGAGACTCACGCAAAACGTATGAAAGCTCAGTATGATCGAATTGTGACCCCTCGAAATTTTTCGGAAGGTGACCTAGTGTTATTATATGATCAAGCTAACGATAAATTAGGTGCTGGAAAATTCGTTCCTATGTGACATGGGCCCTACATTGTCAAGCGAAAGCATGCCAAAGGGGCCTATGAGCTGGTAGACTTTGACGGGGACTCTTTGGGTAAACCCAGAAATGGACTTTACCTAAAGAGGTATTATGCTTAAAAGATGGGTATGGAGATTTTAGTTAGGTTAGGTTTTTCTTTCTAGCTAGTGTGTTTGTTAGTTTAGACAGTGTGCTTAAGCTTAGAAAGTGTGTTTTTCGTCGTTATTCTGCTTATCTTGGTTTTACGCTTGATGTTTGCATATTTCGATGCCTCTCCAAACATACATCGGATTTTCTGATAGTGCTTGTCGTAGTACACAAAATATCTCTTCCGTAGCTTGGGTTATCTATTCGCCCTCTGAAGAGTTAGTTTCTATGCATGGGGTGAGCCTCGGTCAAACAACAAACAACATTGCAGAATACAGTGCAGTGATTGAGTTATTATCTGAATCTATTTCATTTGGGATTCAGAGTTTGATAGTGAGGTTAGATTCTGAACTCGTTGTATTACAGCTTAATAGAGTGTATGCCATTAGAAATCCAGTGTTATTAAGGTTATTTTTTAGAGTGCGTCTCTTGGAACGTGAATTTGATTACATTGAATATCAGCATATTCCAAGGTCTTTAAATACATTAGCAGATGCAATTTCTTCTCGAATGTTAAATAGACATTTGCGATAATCATACATGTAAATTTAAAGACATTTCATCACACATGTTAAACAAGATAAGCCGGTAATAATGATATATATAGATAGGAGTGTGTCAAAAAATACATCGTCTTCGATCATAGGTTGAAAAACACCTTATGATCGGCAAAAATGGTAAGTACAAAAAACCAAAATGTCGCATGTGTCTACAAAAACGACCATCCAATCACCGGTGATGCTCTCTATACGACACCACTGCACGAGCTACCCTACACAAGAACCTCCTAAAAGGTCCTGGGACTGCGACTACATAGCGCTGAAGTCTGATAGGAATATCATCTATAGTAGTCTTTGGTATATCCGTCGTAAGACGCTCTAGGTGTTGTTCCAACTCAGCTAGGGTCTCTGTGGCCTCATCCTGTGGGGCCGGTGCCGCTGCAACTGGTAGTCTCCTCTCGAAAGGCCGGAGATTGGCTGGACAACGTGGGCCTACATCTGCATTTTGAAAATTGTTATTGTCAGTTTTGAGACGATATAAAAAACAAAAAAAAATTAGATAATTTAAAAACTTGTGAAAAATGAAGTACCTGTGTCATCCCATTGTTCTCCCGGTGGAAGAACCATGTCCGGATCTCCACGAAAATCAACTCCGGCATAAGGAAAATCCTGTATCGAAAAGATCTGGTCCTCCAACCAGTGAAAATACTCCGGTCTAAATCGGACAACCTCCGTGCCCTCGTCAGGATGACGGGCCATAACCGCAACCCATCGCGTCAATTTGGGCTCTCGGGGAAGCCCAACCTCAACAGTGAGATGCTGTGGGATCAGCATCAGAACCCTCTCTAAAGCAAAACTCACAACTAAAGCCCCATAACCAAAGGTCTTCAGCTGTCCATTTTTGGCTTTAGTCAGTTGGCTTTTTACATTAGCCAACACAGCATCACACCAGTTGAAAATGGTGCCTCGATAGCAATCAATCGCCATCCGCATCTGGGATCCAGTGGCAATGTGCAAAGCGGCAGCCCCACAAAGTCTAGTAATTGTAAAAGCAATGACCATAAGTTCAGGGTGGGATATAGTTTTGATCTCTATCCCCTTCTCCTGGTTCTGCATGTTGCACCACTCTAGTCGGAGACTAGCGATGGATTGGCCACCCGGCCTAGTCCCGGACAGAGTCAAGTGTTCGCCCCTCTTGGGCAAACCAGTGAGAAAGTAAATATCTGAGAGCTCTATCTCGAGCTGGTGCCCTCCAATGTAAAAGCACTGGTCCTGGACGTTCCATCTCTCTACCAGCCACTCTAGAAAGTGCACCTGGGCCCTCATGCCAGGTATGGCCCAGTATTTGTAAAGGCCGCATGCCTTGAGAGCATCAATGGACGGTTGATGATTAATGGTAGCCAAATAGACATCTTTGTGCTCTCTCTCGCGCCAATCAATCATGGTGGGAAATCTACACACCAAAAAACATCTGTTAGAATTAATGAAATCAAGAAATTTTGGTCCATTTTGAAGAAATTGGGGTTTAAAAATTCGTTTTGCGGGGTACGCACCCCGCCTTTAGGAACAGGGCATGCGTACGCAGGTTCCATTAAGGCAAGGTGCGTACACCCAGCATTTTCCCAACTGAGAAAATGTCGGGGTACGCGGGTCACCAGTGGAGCACCTGCGTACCCCGAAAAGCGGACCTTGAAACCCCAAAGCCTCCAAAAAATTAAACTAGGCCCTAAAATCAAATTCTAAACGGATGAAAATGCAAAGGAGGATGTTGTAGAATACCTGATGAGACGACGTTTGATTTCGACGGTCGGATTCTCCGCAATGTCCACAGGAAGTTTCTTGCCAAAAGCCCTTTTTCTCTCCTCAACAGTAAAATGGTAAAAGCCCTTTTCATAGGTTTTTTGGGTAAATAAATGGTAAATTTGTTTATTTTTCACCATGAAAAGGTATTTTTCAAAGTATTTTTATCTATCTTTAAACAGGTATGAGTAATGTGTTGGTTTTTGTGTAGGATAAAGGATTTTCAGGGAAAATTGTCATTTTTCACAAACAAAAACATCAGAGTCATCTTTTAAGCCCTTTTCTGACTCCTAAAACATGAAAAGATTGTCGAGCGTTTCTTTTACACTCGTTAAAACGGAATTAAAAGACGGTCCCCTTATAGCCCTTTTCTGACCGTAAAAACAGGAAAAGATTGCCGAATTTTTGTCGTTTCAAATTCGATACTGGAAATAAAACGATGTGTCCTTGATCTCTTTTTACTTTTCAGGTCAAAGACACTAATTATGAAAGTACTCCTTGGTCGTAAAAGATCAAGCAGTTCTCTAAAGTATTATTTTATACTTTTTTGGGCTTGGGAGACACAAATTTACGAAAAAGGTCAACCCTGGAGTCTTCTTAAGTTTTTTCAGACTCTCTAAAATTGAAAAACGCTGAGTTTCTCCTATACTGGACTCGTTAAAATTTCATAGTAAAGGACCTGTTCGATTACAAACAGGAACAGACCACTCCTTCTTAGGGTTCGAATCTAAACTAAGTTGGACTCATCCAAAGGATGAGCTTATAATCAAGCATATGTTATCCTCCTCAAGCTTGTAAAAAGTAAAGAGGTACTTGCCAGAAATGGTGGGGGAAAAGAGAGAAAAATGAGCCTATTTGTTATCCTTTGTCTCAGAAGAAACCTTATCACCACTCTTGAAAACGACACTTTTCATTCACCTGGGTTGGGAAATCCTTTGCCTAATAGTTGATCAAACCACATTGAAAATCTTCAACCGGTTCCGGGTATTATCTTTGGGTCAATTGTCACCAAGCCATCTGTCGTGTCGTTATGTGTTCAAGAGGTCACTGCAAATAAACCATTCATCTGCAAAATACCCGTCATCCATCTCGACCATCATTGAGTCAGTCCTTACAGCTACATTTCTTCAACTTGATCTATGATTTCGTGTTGTGGGCTTGCCTGCAACGGGTCGTTTTCTATCGACATCAGCACATTATCTAGAAAGATGACCTAAAAATCGTCAGTACCTTGAAATATGCATGCATCAATGGCAGGTTTCTCGCCTTTGACGACGGTTTATATCATTGAATTCCGATCGAAGGATTCCGTGAAATGTTCGACATCAACTCATTCATTCACATCTCATGGATTATACTGGGTACTTTGAGAACCATTGACATCACTGCTGGTCTCTCTCACACTTGTTAACAATTTACATCATCGACTGGTAATCAAGTGGTTTCTACCATGTTCGACATCAAATCATTTATTCGCATGGATAGAATCGTACCATTTCGGGAAATAGAAATGAAGACCCTGGATCTAGTTTCCACCATCCAGGCTGCGAGGAGTTTGGTATTCATTATACAGTAGACTAATCATAAGAAGAGGGTTGCATCCATACTGTGTCTACAAGAGTCTATGATTATGATGTACTGCGAAATCATTCCTATATCAGAGCAGTAGTTTGTTAGTTAAAGTTTTCAATCTGACTATGGGAATGCCTACCTCAGCGATGATATGATCTTATATATGTATTTTGTGTTGAATATTTGCAGGTTCCGACTGGGCTCTCCATAAGATAATCCTTGAAATGATAAAGTACTTCACCCTTCCTAGATGATATGAAACCCTAATCTACTACAGGCTTCGCACTTTAGGGGGCAATCTGTTACACTAAAATTTGTCACCATGACTATCTACAGTTAGTATGGCTCCATCAACTGTCACGCTATCCTCCTTGGCAAGTCTCATACCTCTGCTCCTCATGTCAAACTCCAAGAAAGAGAGAAAGTCTTTAAAAATCTATATAACTCTGGGTACACAGATTCTCTTAGCCTTACCTGCGTGTACGCACCTCAAGTTCACAATACCTGCGTACTTGTACGCTCTGTCTATAAAGGGGTGGGTGCGTACTCTTGTAAAGGTCAAAAGGCGCAAGTTTTACTTCAAAAAAGTTACTTGTGGTCGAATCTAGAGCATTCTAGAAGATGGTTTGACGTGTATTGAGCGCCTCCAGATGGTTCATGTATCCATATGAAAGAGGAACTTATCCCATCAAGAGGGGAGCTATCCCATTGAAAGAGGGGCTTATCCCATTCATGGTGGACCCGATTAACTTCCTCTAAAGCATTATAAATACAGGCATTGGGCCAGAGGGAGGGGAGGTTGAAAGCTGAACATTCCTAAGTGTAGATGCTGTTGGAATTAGGACTCCCTTATAGAGCTTGAGAGGAGAGATTCCCATCCTTTCTTAGCTTCATTTGGAAGTGGGTGAGCTGATCAAAGTAAAGGAGAACTCTTGCTGGACCCTGGGAGGGACCTGCACAACACCAAGGCACTGGTTGTAATGGTTTCTTTTGTTTCCACTTAATACAATTAAGCTCATTTTTCTCAACAAGTTGTTATACATAATTTGTTTCATATACTCCTTGGTCTTTATGATGAATATGTTTTATTTTATGAGTTATTCAGGTGCTATGTAATCGTTTTCTTGTTAGGGAATGCAGGTTTCGAAGAGAAGGAGGAGCTCATCCGGATCGGAGAGGCTGGACTGCTACAAACAGCGTGGGACTAAAGGTATGTTTTGAACACCTGATTACTTGTATTCTAAATGCATATTTAGGGAAAGATAGTGTTTAATTTTCTTGTTTGTCACTAGAAAGCCTTAGCTTCTAGGGAGGTCGGTTTTGTCCGCAAAATTGACTCTTTCCGCATGACAGTACTCAACACAAAAGAGCCAGAGAGGAAACTCAGTCAGCTACAAAATCAATTAAAGAGTACTATATACTCCAAAAGAAATTGAACACTGGATTGTCAATGTCATCAGGAAGCAAGCCACCACAAATGATTGATCTTGGAGATCTAGTAGACCTTTCATTAGCAGGGACCAATGATCCCAAACCTCCTTCTACTTCTTCAACTCCTTCAACTGAACCTATGGAGATTATTCAGTCAACTGAGACCAGCGTAGCAGAAGATACTAATATCTTCTCAACATATCTAGAAATCAAACAGAAAAATGGAAGTCTTAAATCACAAGTATACAGTTAGTTTTGGAAGCGAACATCCACTTCTCAGCACATACTTCTCTTTGCCTTTGACAGTGAAAGAGGAAGGATGCAAATGGAATTTTTGCAAGATCAAATTCCATTTCCCAAATCTATAGTAGATTACAAGAAGACCATATTTTCATTTGATATAAACCAGATACATCCTATTGACCAAATGGATTTGCATAGGAAATCAGGTGAAATGTTATTTTCAACCATGCCTACAACTACCATGTCTCTTTCAAAGCTCAGAACTGCCTTGTCAAATGTGCAGTCACAGCTTAAGATTGAAAAACTGTCATCTTTAGCTAAAGATAACAAATTAAAATCTTTAGAAGATATTATTATCAAAATTGGATATGATCCCCAAGACTGTAGAGCAATTGAAGAAATACTACAAAAGAAGAATATATAGATAACAAATTTGAAGAAACAATTGAAATTACCTTCAACTGAGGATCCCTAAACCAAAGAGATGGCAGAAAATGAACAACATAGGGAGGAGATGTTGAAGCTCATTATTGAGCAAAACATACAGATCAAGAAAATGGAAGAGCAAATAGAAAAATTGCTCAAGGAAAAAGAGGCATCACAGCTTGCTGTGACCTTAGTGACAACAATTCCCATAGCAAGTATAGAGCCAAGCTCATCTCCTACTAACATTGCTTCATCTTCAGAAACAGTTGAAACAACAAGGATATCATAGGAGTTACAGGCACAAAAACAACATAATGAAAAGTTACTCCAGAAGTTCTAATCCCTGGAGTCACAGAAGGTGAAGAATGATACCCTGTATGTAGAGGAAATGAAAAAATCACACAGATTAGAACAAAGGGTCAACCAATTAGAGAGTAAGACGCTAATGGCAGATACTTTGGCCCAGGCCAAATAGGACATCTGGTTAGATATCAACCACTCCACAACAGAAATATGGCCATCTATTCAAATTATTTTTAAGCAACAAGAATTGATTGTTAGATCCAGGAAAAAGATAGATAATTAGAGGGTAGCATTGGGCACAAAACACAAAGAAGCAGTAGGGATGATCAAAGCACTAAACTCTAAGACAAGGCAACAATTACAAGAGATAAATATTCCAGATAGGACAACTACTATTTTGGAAATTAAGAAAGTCCCAATGAAGAAGAATCTACTAACTCAGATGAAAGCAAAGTGTGAAGCTATGAACATTGCAGTCAAAAGGTTTCATTCTAAATTCAATATTTTGAAAGAGAAAGGTTTACTAGAGTTAGTGACATCAGATGATCAACTAGTAAAATTGGATGAGTACTGTGAAAGATTATATACTATTGCAACAGACAACAATCAATTTGCAGGGATAAAAATATAGATTACTGGCAAAGAGTTTTTGAAAGCTTTGAGCTTTGACCTCACAATCAAATATGAAGTTGGACATCTTTTTCTCACTAAAACCAATTTTGAAAGATATACCAAAGTTGATGAGATACTTAGAAGAATGGTAAATCTGGAGATACCAAGTGAGTAGAGGTGGGATCAATTGTGTGAAACAATTGATTAACTTTCCATCCCAACAAGAAGACAACACAACAGTTTTGAAGGAACAATCATCAACAACTTCCTACCTAATAGGGACACATCATTCAACAGTTTTCTTTTCCTATTTTCTTTCAGGCTATTTTTGTAATCAATTTAGGATATTTTGTTCACTATCCAAACTAGTATAAATAACTCTCTTCTATGAGTTATTAAAGGTGGTACCTTTCCATAAGCAATTTTGTAAAGCATTGATGTACAAGATTTTTTAGATCACTGATAATAAAGCAAAGGATTCTAAATTTGATATCATACAACCTCGTTTTCTCCTATAATTCCTTCATGTGTTCCAATCATTCTGTTAATTATGCATATTTTAAAGTTTTACAGAGATATTAGGTGAGAATAAATGTGTTACAATTATTCTTAAAATTCCTTCTAAAGTTTTTATTATAAAGAGATTGATATATTGGACTGTTTGTCTGAAAGGATCCCTCTAAATCATAAAATTATCAGTATCTTATGTAATTTTAAGCATATTTTGTTTAACTTCTGAACATTGGTCAAAGGTTTTCCCACTTATGATGATTTATCTTTCTATCTGAAATTTAAAGTAATCATATCTTCTTACTATTCTTTCTGTACATCAAATCAACTTAAATCACTGTGTGAAATTAAATAACAACCCTTTGGTTATTTATTAGTACTATCTAAAAGGTTTTTTTTTCCAAAGAGAAAAATCGTAATCTTTCATTATGAGAGAAAAATTCCATGTAGTAGATGCTTGAGGCATATGCGATACCTGTATAATCAGTCTAGATATTTGTACAATATTTTGTTGTAGCAAAATTTATGGCCTTGCCATCCAGATTCAAAAATAAAACTGTCTCTTTTGTCATCAGAAAAATAAATATATGCATATTTCTAAGTCTATGTATAACTCAAAAAAGACATTGAATACAGTTACTAATGTAAACTATGTCCGATCCACCATGTAGTAGTCCCGGTCTATATATCGTCTATGATGGTATTGATAGACCTCCGTGTCCAGCTGTTCATTGATTAACCACATGCATCAGGGAATTAGCGAGCCCTCCTTGGAAATCTTGTCTACATCCTCATTGTATTCCTTGTGTATATGTTGACAAAAGACCATGTTAAAACCAGTTTTGAGGTTATGCACATCATTCAGAATATTCTGAAGAGATATGGCATGACATCAGTTTTTTGCATTGAACCAATTTATGATAATTTGAGAATCTCCAAAGATCTGAACGGAAGTGCAGTTATGTATGAGAGTGAAATGCAGCAAATGTCTGAGAGTGATAAGCTCAACGAAGTTATATGTTCCTTCTCCCAGTCCTAATTTGACTTTGAAGTGGTGCTATTTTGAAATATATAAGAAGGTCCATGGCCATGATTTCTCTATGTTACCAAGTCTAGATATTGTACGAGTGCGAGTTGGCTCATCATTCGGGATGTCATGGTAAGCAGACACTACCTTTTCGGTGAGTAGGTGCCAGTAGACGGGCTGATTCTTAAAGATGTGGCAGTTACGAACTAGCTAGATGGACCAATAGATTATAAGTGGTAGGCACTATTATTTTTTCCTTGGATGCACTGTGATCCAGTTGTTCCAGGCTTGTAGAATAGTAGGACCCTACCAATCGTTCCTCATTGAGAGCTCTTGTGTAGTAGTTTTCCTGAATTGAGTGACATATGAGTAGGACAAAAACAAATGCTCATTGGATTCAGTTGCTTGTTTGCAGAGGACACACCAACTTGGCCCGAATATGGATCTATGCATAAGTGCCTCTCCCATGGGGGTTTTATTATTTAAGACACACCACATGAATAGGCGGGCTCGAGGGGGAGATTTAAGCCTCTAAAGCTGCTGCCACCATTCATGTGAATGGTTGGGATTTTGGTCCTATATTAGATGCATATATCCCAGTTTTGGACTGTATTTCCCATGATCTATAGGGGTCCAAACTAAGACATCGGGATCCTGATTAAGTTTAATATGTGCTTCGGATAGAGCCCCAATATATGAATCCCAGGTTTGCTGCCACTGTGTAGGAATATTCAGATCATAAATAGTTCTCCAGTGCTGTCTAAGGATGGATCTGTGGTCTTGATCTGCAATTTGGGCGATCATCTTGACCTCCCTTTGATTAAGGTATTGTATGAGGTCTGGAGGAAGAAGGTATCGATTACCCCCACCTATCCACGGATCGACACCAATTCTCATAGAGGAACCATTGTTTATGCGCCATGCCAAATCTGCTCTAATGAAAGGCATTGTCTATAATATAGCTTTCCAAACAATGGAAGGCATTGTCTATAATATAGCTTTCCAAACAATGGATGTTCCCCCACTAGGCCAGACATGTTGACGAGCCCAGTCCAGTATCTGATGTGGCTAGATGTATTTATGATATGTCATTGTCATCCAAATATTGTTAGCAGTAAGAAGAGACTAGCTCATCTTTGCTACAAGTGCTTTGGCAAAATAAGACAGATCTTTTAACCCCCACTCCCCCATTTCTTAGGGAGAGAAATGTTCTTCCAGCTAACCCAGGAAAATATTTTTCCTTCCTTGTGCCCATTCTAAAGGTATCGGCTACATATCTGTTGCATACGACTGAGGATTCCCTGTATGATCCAGGCAAGGGTCATCTAGTATACCGAGGTGGCTTCCAGACTAGATTTTATCAGGACAAGTCTCCCTGCTCTAGAGAGTAATCTATGATTCCAACTTTTTAGCCTCTTCTCCAGCTTGATCACTAACTAGATCCAGTCAGCAATCTTATAGTTGTTGGGTTCAATCCAGAACCCCAAATATTTGAGTCCTTCCGAGAGATTGTGGGGAGTGTACTGAAACTGAAAATATGTTGCTCGAGCTTCTTGAGGGGTAGTATGAGACAGGGTGATCGTGGATTTGGTTTGATTCACGATCATACCAGTGGATTTTTCAAAGAGGTTGAGAATCTCATGGAAGGTGGCCGAGTCCCTTACACTGCCATCTAAGAATATCAAGACATCATCTACAAAGAGCAGGTGTGTGAGGTGGAAGAGATGAGATATTCTTAGGCTTTTAAGTCTGCCCTCCCTCTTTGCCAAAGCAATGAGCCTGCTGAGGCCCTCCATCACCAGAAGGAATAGAAGAGGAGACAAGGGGAAGCCTTGCCTCAGTCCTCAATCAGAACGAAAGAAATGAGATGTCGAGCCATTGATAAGGATGCTATAGGAGACTGAATTGATACAATAGATGATCCAGTTTATAAATTCAATAGGAAAGCCTAAGTGGATGAGAATCATCTTGATGAAGAGCCAGATTTCGTGGTCAAATGCCTTGGTGAGATCAATCTTGAGTATAATACTTTTTCAGAACCTTTGATTTTATAGAGTGAATGGCTTCCTTGGCTATGCCAATGGTTTCATGAATCTGCCTATTATGGAGGAAGGCAAACTGCTCAGGGGAGATATGATGAGATAGAATGGGTCAAAGCCGATTTTCTATGATCTTGGCAATGATTTTGTAGAGGGTGTTGCAGAGAGAGATAGGCCAAAAATCATTGAAGGAGTTCAGGGAATCTGTTTTCGGGATAAGGGCTATGAAGGTGGAATTGATGGCCTCATACATTCTCCCTGATGTCCTGCACTCTTTTGCTACACTGAGAAGGTCATTTCCAATGGTGTCAAAGAAAGCTAGGTAAAATTTGATAGGCCATCCATCCGACCTAGGGCTTTTGTCCTTTTGGAACCACTTGAGGGTTCCTTCCAATTCTTCTCCAGTGATAGGAGCAGTGATCTCATCTGCTGAATCCTGATTGACAAATCAAGTGCCTTGCTACATGGATGATCTCAACCAGATTATAGCTCGGAGGTTCCTTGAAGAGTTGTTGGAAGTGTGATATGCCTAGCTATGAGAGTTGGTGGAAGGTGTGAGTGGATCCTCCTTCAGGAGTGGGCAGATGCCAGATGGTGTTAGCGACTTTTCTTCCTTTGGCATAGTTTTGGAAATACTTAGTGTTGTCATCTCCTGATTTTAGCCAGATAGCCCGACTCTTTAGCCTCATGGTTTCCTCTCATTCCTTCAAAATATTTTCTCTTTTGTTTTCCAGTTCAATCAAATGGGATTTGTCTTCATCACTCATAAATCCCCTATTGTTTTCATCGGTAAGGTCGGCCAGGTCAACTTCCACAGAAGAGAGAGTCTAGTTATCCTTCTGATGTTTATCTTTGGCCCACTTAATAGTGAGCTTCTTGAGCTATAAAAGGTTTTGGCAGAAACCTTTAGCCATAGAATGATGCTGAGAGGGTGGGTTTTGTGCCCAGTGATTATTGACGAGTTCAATATATGCGGGATCCTGTAGCCAAACTGAGTTAGACTTGAAGGGTGCCTGAGGTTTGTTTAGAGGGCTAGTAACTTCCAGGTAGATAGGAGAATGGTCAGATATGCCTCCTGATCCTACCCATTTCCTATAATGGGTTAAGCGCTGCAACAACTGATTCTTGATGACAAACCTATCAAGTCTCCTGGCGAGGGCGGCCTCCCCAACCCTTCTATTCCTCCAAGTAGGCAGAGGCTTTATCATAGGGACATCAGTGAGTTGGGCCTGGTCGAGAAGGTTTTCCATAGTTTCTGAGAGTGAATCAACCTGAGCCGATGAGCCCCAAGACTCGTTGAATCCGATAGAAAAGTTTAGATCCCCTCCCAATATGAAGTTGTCAATAGAGGACAAGGATAGGTTAAGGAGGTGATTCCAGAAAGCCTCTCTTCCTTGGCATGACCCATAAACATTCATGACCCTGAATTCCATGCCCACATCGGCAGAGAAGAAATCGATGCCCATATAACCCTTTCCTCCCCAGATTGACAAGGGTTTAATGGAGTGGGGATTGTATCCCATAGCCAGACCGCTAGAACGTCTTGTGGCATCAAGTGCAGTGAAAATCCACCCGGGAAAAATTGACTAAAGAATCTTGGAAACATGCTGTGCTTTGCCTAGCATTTCTTGTATGAGGATTAAGTTGACCGGATCCACATTGAATAGTCTACGGAGAGCTAGTTTTTTGGGAGAACTAGCCAGGCCCCTATAGTCAAAGGATAGGCATTTCATGGGGGAACCATGTCTAGGGTTTGCTGTGCTCTAAGAACCCGATCTAGTGATGATTGTCTTCCTGAGATTACCTCTACACCAGCACGGAGGATAGCGTGGGTGAGGTATGATTTGAAACCTCTAGGTGGTTTAGCCAAGGACGTAGGTAGATTCAGACCAAGGCCTGAGTAAGGAAGAGAGTCCCTAGAGGCTGTGTGCGATCGAAGGTTGTAGGAGTGAGGGGGTACTCGGGGGGATGAGGGGGGAGAGGGGGAAATCACTAGGTGCGTGGTGGGAGGGATGGTTGAATATACCAAATGATTGGGGAGAGGGGAGCAGGAGATGGATGCCGGGGCGATGTTGACATGAGAATGTGATGCAGAATGCATATGCTGTGCATTAGATGTATTAACATAAGACAGAGAAGGGGATGAGGGAAGAGGAGTAATCGCTGATCGAGCTGCTTCTGCCGCTGCCCGAGCTCGAGTCAGTGGAGGGGATGGTGGACCTATAGAAGTACCAGCTTCATGCTATGCTAGCTTGGACAGGGTCGTCTTGCAAGGAGGTTATGGGCCAGTCTCTTTGTGCTTTCTGCCGATGACTGGAGTACCTTTGTCATTGCTTGTGTCTTGCGCTACTGCTGTCTCCTGGGCTTTCACTACCAGAGGGCATTCTTTGTATAGATGCCCAACCTTGTGGCATCAGTGACATCTAAATGGCACTCCCTCGTAGTCCAAGATCTGTACCCGGGTGAAGTTCCTCCACTGCAAAGTAATCCTTTCTTCCAATCCCTCCTGAGTGTCCAGGTGCACTAATATATGGGCTAATGAACGATTTTTGGATTGGACAATGGTTTTGTCATAGTCCAGGAACATGCCTAGGTGTTGCCAATTTTGATAAACACCTCTTCTGACCAATACTACAGAGGTAATCCTAGTAGCCTAACCTAGAGAGGCCCTGCTCTAATCTGCTCTCTCTCAGGGTCAAAGAGAGGGCTCCAATGTTTGAGTAAAACCAGTGCCATCTCAATATGCCAAAATCTGGCCAGAGCCATATTAATGTATTCTTCACGAGCAAATCGATGTGCAAACCATTCGCAAGACAGGTTTTGAACCTCTGGAAGCTGTAGGAAAATCTGCCCCCAAATCTCCTTCACCCATTTCCCTAATCGATCTGCTGAGTAGGTTCTATCTCGAACCCTGTCTACTAGTACTTTGCTTCCACTATCGGAAATATCCCCCATGGTGAGGCCTTCACAAAATTTGATAGTATAGCCTTTCCCAGATGCTCTGATGCACTTGGATTTCTTTTTCCTTGTCTGAGGCACTGTAGGGTGGGCTTGCAGAGGGTTAGTGAGATTGCTTGTCACTGAGGAGGGCTTTGACGTCCGAACCCTAACAAATGGGGTGTCAAAACATCCCGAAGGGATCGCGCATTCCTGTTGTATACCACCAGATCCTTGTAGGTTAGCTGCTTGCTGTGAAGGTGTGGCTAATTCTGGAGCAGGTCGAGAGCTAGGGTTAGGGTTCTGAGTGTAACAGAGGTCAGCGGGAGGTGTGGGGTCGAAGAGGGGGGACGTGCAAGAGGTGAGGAGGTTGAGGGTTGTGGGTGACAAGGGCAGACGGTCAAGGCTGGGAGAGTCAATGGAGAGGGAACCAATGTGAGGGGGGCTGTCCTTATGCCCAAGCAGGGAGACAACCGGTGCTGTTTGCGAGTTGGATAGGGAAGTTGTAATGGTGGCCAGCTTCTGAATAGGATTTTGGAAGATAATCTAATTGAGGAAAGGATCTGGTGAATAGTCCACCACATCGAGATCCATTCCTTCCATGCTAAGCCACTGAAAACGACAGATGCAGGCTAGGACTGGCACAGGAGGCTGACTGGGGTGACCGCTATGGGAGCCTGCAAAGGTTAACTAGGGTTAGCGACGGATGCTATGCTAGGGCTGCAGAGCTCCATCGAGAGATCTCATACTATATAAAAGGGTTAAATACATCATTCTTATAATTTGTTTTATGTATTGGTCCTCCATAAAAACCAAAACCCCAAAACAAATATCTTAGATGCTTTGGCATGATCAATTGACCATTATCATCTTAGACGTACAACACTTCCTTCACTAGTGCATCCTATAACAAAATTTTGATAACAGTTTGGGAATAAAACAAATGATTGTGTATGTTTCTTTTGAGTTAAGCATGATAAGAAGGGAAATGATATTGTTTTGAGTTGTGTATGAAGTTTTCCTTCCTCTAACTAGTGTAGATAAACTGCTCTTTACACTTGTTATAAAACCTTAACTACTCAGAAAATATCTAAAAATGGTATCAGATAGGGAGTATTTCTTTGCCAAACTTTGAGAAAATCAAAGTGACAATCATGGGGATGGTTTCAATTGTAGAGAACCCACAGACTCATAAAGGATGCTAGTTGTCATAGATGCTCTGGAGAGTTTTCAAAAACATGTATCATGGGAAAAATTTGTGGACATAGGCACATATACTTTTCGTAAGACACAAGCACAAGCCTAATTGGAACTTGGATAAAAGAATAAATCTGTAGAAGAATAAGCTAATGAAGAAGAATTATGGGATGGAGAAGAGGAATATAAGCCCAAATAAAAAAATGTCAAGGAGGAATAAGGAGAAGTAGAGGCATAAAACGTTATAAACACCAAAAAAAAAGGGCCTAATAAAGACCCAATCAAACGTGTTGTACAGAAATAATAGAATGGAGAACTCCTGAGGCCATTGCGAAATCATCTAGGCCACAAAAGGGAAGAAGAAGGCAATAAAAAGGAAAGAAGACATTCACCATCAAAATAGAACTCAAACCATAGTGATGAAAGGAGGCTTTCCAAGAGGCCTCTGATCTCTTATACCTTATGTACAAGGTCTAGAAGATGTTATGGAAATGTAAGAGGAAAAAATTAGGGATGAGGTACAATTATGGTCAAGATCTGATAGAATTTGTGATGTGCTACATGATGGTACAAATCTAATACAAGATTGCATCTGAGGGCGTTTTGAGGGTTCCATAGGTGTCAAAATCATGGAAAAAGGTAACAGGAGGTCAAGAAGTATGTGGGAGAGCTTCCCAAGCCTAGAAAAATTCAAGATCGCACCTTTCACATGGGGTAAAAGGAAGATTAACGGTCTCAAGAAAAACTATGATTTTTCTGTTCATTGATAGTTTGGATGTATGAGTGAAAATTAAATGAGTGTGTCAGGGAAGAGGGTGTGAATGCAATGGAGATGATTCCACCTTGACCTACAAGCCAAAAAAGTTCACTTGCAAAGAGAAAATTTATATTTTTGTGCTTGAAAGACTGCAAAACAAATGCATGAAAAGAAGAAATATATTTTGGTGCTTGACCTTGCAAAACGTACAACCAAGATTCTTAAGGGAAAGGATTGAGAAATGCACAAGAGTGATCCGAATGGAAAATGAAATCCACCCATGGTATTCATCCACCCATGTTATTCATCCGCCCATGTTATTCATCCACCCATGGAATTTACCCATGGTATTGTAAGTGGAATCTGCCCATGGTATTCATCCACCCATGGTATTTATCCACCCATGGTATTGTAAGTGCCATCCACCCATGGTATTCATTCACCCATGATATTTTCCCATAGTATTGTGACATCCACCCATGGTCCCAAAGATCTAAAAGATTGAAATGGATCTTGGGGGGGAGGCCCCCAAGATTTGAAAAATTGAAATGCCAGAAGGAAAAGAGGAGAACACCTAATAAACAAAACCATAAAGAAACTTTTTTATTAAAACATATAATAAATATAAAGAGCAGACGATCTCTCCTTTTACAAAATTCAACATTTTACTTATAGCCTTTTTTGGTTACAATACCATAGGTAAATTCCATGGGTGGGTAAATACCATGGGCGGATGTCACAATACTATGGGAAAATACCATGGGTGGATGTCATAATACTATGGGAACATAGCATGGGTGGATGCCACTTACAATATCGTGGGTGGATAAATACCATGCATGGATGCCACTTACAATACCATGATTCCATGGGTGGATGAATAACATGGGTGGATGAATACCATGGGTGGATGCCATTTTCCACTCGGATCATTTCTCTCTCCTTAAGAAGTAATGGTCCCCATTGCGTGAAGTTTCCTCCTGCGAAGCCTTTGTTGAATATGAAAAGTCACTGAAGAGAATGGCTTTATGTGGTTAACCCATAACCATGATGAACGAAGATCCGAGAATAGAGATACCCTGTAATGCTTATGACCAATTGTGATACTGATAGTGTATGGCCTAGAAAATGGACTTCGATGAAGTGTGGGTTTGTGGATGACCCATAACCATGAAAAATGAATATCTGATGATAGAGATACCTTGTAATGCTTGTGACCAACAATGATACTAATAATGTGTGGCCTAACAAATGGACTTCGATGACAAATATTTTGTGTTTGACCCTAACCGTGATGCTGACCATTGATAAAGTAGCAGGTGCCTACATAGCCTAGGGTGGGAGGGCACGTCTCCAAAGGACCCAGGCCAGATGTTGCTATGTTGAAACTGATGAATGTGAAGCAGGTGCCTACTAAAGCGGGGTGGGAGGGCACATCTCCAAAGGGAAACCACTTCAAATGTTGCTTCAGATTTAAAATGGACATAACTCGGTTAATATAACTCATAATATTTATTATAACCTATTTTTGGAAATAGAATGACCATTTTTCATCTTCCCATGTGTTTGAAATCCCTATCTAGATACTTTGGAAACTCAGATTCGCGCTACAACTGTTCCGCGATCACAAAAGTTTTGAAAAAATAACTGATTTTAAATCAGCGCTATCTCCCTCATCCGAACTTTGATTCGACCAATTTTTCTTTTGAAATTGGGTGATTTTTTGAGAGGAGCTCAGATTTATAATATTTTTTTTTTGAAATTCTACAAAAAAACTGCAAAAATGATAGGATAACTGCCGTCCATGAATTTTCGTCAGAAAAATTTCTACAATATAGCTGATTTTAAATCAGTGATATCTCCCTAATCTGGACTACGATTCGGCTGATTTTTTTTGTTGAATTTGGGTATTTTTTCACAAAGAATCCAGGTATGTTATTTATTTTTGTAATTTTTTCACCAAATGTTTTAGATCTGATTTGCAAATTTCACTGCCCAAAAAAAATCCTGCAAAAAAATGAAAAAAGAAAAATTCTTTTCGTTTGCCCAATAAAGTGCTCTGTGGAGGTCCTAGCACATGCTTGAAGTTTGTTGAATATTTCTGCAAAAATTTGAAATTGAAATATGCATCAAACCCTCATTCTCATGGAATCGTAACCTGGCTCTGATACCACTAATCCAGATCTTTGGGGGAGGCCCCCAAGATCTAAAAGATTGAAATGGATCTTGGGGGGGAGGCCCCCAAGATCTGAAAAATTGAAATGCCAGAAGAAAAAGAGGAGAACACCCAATAAACAAAACCACAAAGATTTTTTTTTATTAAAACATATAATAACTATAAAGGCTACATTGTGGCGGACAATCTCCCCTTTTACAAAATGCAACTTGTTACTTATAGCCTTTTTTGGTTACAATACCACAGGTAAATTCCATGGGTGGGTAAATACCATGGGTGGATGTCACAATACTATGGGAAAATAGCATGGGTGAATGAATACCATGGGTGGATGCCATTTAAAATACCGTGGGTGGATAAATACCATGGGTGGATGCCACTTACAATACCATGGGTAAATTCCATGGGTGGATGAATAACACGGGTGGATGAATACTATGGGTGGATTCCATTTTCCATTCGGATCAAAGAGAGATGCTAACATGGCTAGGAATGAGGTACCTTTAGGTGACTAAGTTACTGAAAGAATGAGCAACACTTTCAGTAGGGGGTACGATGGGCCTCCAAATTAGACACAAACTAAGGCCCATATGACTATAATTTATCACATTTAACCTCTCTTTTTTCATTTGATGACATATTTTTGAGCTATAATGTGTTCATTAGGAAGGTTTAGAGATAATTGCATATTTATGCCTAATATTATTTATTTTTGTAGAATATCGAGAGAATATTGGGAAAATTATGAAGATTTGGAGGATGAGATAATTTAGGGACATGCTCCTTGCTACAGGATGGACCAAGATTGGATAACAAATGAAAAATAGACTATGAAATTATTGAACAAATTTTGGAGCTCCAGTGATTGAGAAAATCTAGGAAAGTACTCCCTGTCATTTAATGCAAATTCCTAATGTTCAAAACTAGATCCACATTTTGAGGGATTTTGGATTGGAAAGCTACATCCTTTCAAGGATAATTATTCCTCATCACTTTTTATAAGTACCAATTCGAATTTTCCTGTAGGGGCATGTTTTTCTTAGTCTTCTTGTGGAGAAAACTTGTTATTTGATAACTCTACTTTCATTTCTAGCAGGTATGTACTTGGATTGATTCAAATAATGGAGTTTAGTGCCATTTTTAGTTTCTAAAGCTTAGTTTCCTTCATATGAATTTGTGTATCCTTGGTCTTGGCCATCCTAAGAGCCTCAGAGCCCTGTTGCACAATTTCTTTATATTCTTTGAATGTTTTCACTTGCATATTTTATTCTTGTTTTTCCTATTTCTGCATTTAGTATTCATGTTTCATTTGTTGTAGGTTATATTGGTTAAATGTTTGAAGTGAGTTCTTTTGAAATATATTTATGAATTCACAAGCATGATGCATCTTTAGAACAACCTTGCAAAGTCATATTCCCCATTGACTCTTGAGCTACTTGGATTGGTTTACTAGTTTACAATTTTGGAATTTCTAGGAGTATCTTTTAGCAAAATAGTAGTAATTTTCTGCTATTTTTTAGCACGTGTTAATGAGATTATTTTGAGTTGATTCCAATTGGATTGAAGCTTGAAAAAATACAAATTAATAACAAAATTTATCCCACAAAATTTACACTTTATTAGCTTAGGCATTTGGGTACTTAGATCAACTCACTAGTTCATTGCTCTGAAATTTTTGGTTTCTAGTAGTAATTTTTCTATTTTCTTTTTCACATGTTAACAAATCTATTTTGAGTTCATTCCACTTATATTGAGTCCTAAAAACATTCTACTTAATAAAAAAAATTTCCCCATATATTTTTCACTTGATCATGTTACGCATTTGATAGGTTAACTAGCTCACTGATTCTTGAATTTCTAGTTTTTAGAGTAGTAATTTTCTGCTATTTTTTAGCACATGTTAACAGGTGTATTTTTGAGTTATTCCACTTGGATTGGAATCCTAGGGAATCCTAATTAATAAAAAAATTTGTCCCATCCTATTTTCATTTTGTTTTCTTGGGCATTCGACAAGTTAACTCGAGAAATACCAATCCTGTAGCAAATTGTTTTCAAGGTCTTCCTTGCCCAAATTCACTCCAAATTCATATTAGAAGTAGATTTGTAGCCCATGAATGATTTGAGATCAATTTGGTTGAGATAAGCCTTGGTTAGGTCACCATTTAGCTCTTACACTACTTGTTTCTTGAATGTTGATTTCTGCAATTAGTCTAGATTTAATTTATGCAAAGTGTGCTTTCCTTCTTGCAAAAGTAATCTAGGAATTTTATTTCTTGCAATATAGAATATATTTACTTTAATCATTTATTTCCCAAAAAGATAGATTATATTTGATTGATTTTCATTGTGCTTTACATCTTTGCAAATAGGATAGATTTCCTTTCTATCATTTACTTTCCAACAAAATTACAATAGGTTTGCTTATTGTTATTTACCTTTTGCAACTTAGGATTGAAAGCTTACCTATATATTTTCTCATTTGAAGTTGTTTCATTGCCTTCTTTCACTTGCATCAAAGGGAACCAGACTAGGAGGAGGAAGGTGTCTATTGCACATACATTTCTGACCCCTCAAGTTTTTATGAACCCCGGGTTGATAATTTAAGTTGATAACCTCAAGAGTTGCAACATTCTTGTTGCAATACTAGGGCTCACCACGTTTTGGCACTGTTGACAGGGAGGGTGTCAAAGCAAGCACTCTCTTGTTCTTGGAATGATTTTTTTTTTTTTTGCAAAAACAAAAAATCACATTAGGAATCTTTCGTTGCATTGCATTAGTATTCTCATTCAAATTTTCTTATAATAATAAAAAAATATTTCTCCAACACCACAAACCCCCCCACTTGATCATGTGTAGGTAATAGAAGAAGATGTGGCAAAGAAGTTAGAAGGATGCATAGAGAAGCTCTACTTTTCCAACTTGTATCAACAAGGGTCTTATCCTCCTTAACCTTTTCAACTATATTAGGGGTATTATGCCATTCCTTCTTTTCATCCATATCAACACCAACCTCCCTAATGTGGTGATCCATATTTTCTTCCATACTCATGGTATTATCCTCCCTAATATGTCATTCCTCCTTTTCATCCATATCAACACCAAACTCATCAATGGGGTGATCCATATTTCCCTCAACATCCTCAATATCCTCCATACCAAACTTAAAGTTATCTATACCATCCACCTCCACCACAACCATTTCAAGGACCCAATCCCACTCAACTACCTGCACAATGATTTCCAAATCCAAGCAATAAAGTAACTCAAGCCACTTACAATGCTGAGATATGAAATCTCTAAACAAATCCTCCTGATCCAAAAGATATTCATCTTGGATCGGAAAGAGTATTGCAAAGAAGAAATTATCTTGCTCCTATTGAAGAACAACATCCAAAAGAATAAGATCGAAAGGAGACTAAACAATCATAGACCACATTTTATGAAGAGAAGCCATTAGAGCTTGAGATTGAAGAATTTCTACATTGCTTAGCATCAGATTATTTATGTGTTTAAGGGGCTTTTTGGAAAACAATAAAATATTTCAATGGCACGGAAAAAGAAGACATGAAGAATGATCCAGACGAGCAAGTGAACCAAGGGCATCACAACTATTAGTGTCTATGAGTCACTAGCGATCAAATGTACTCTTTCATGTGGTTGATAGGGTCTTAGGTCAAATTGTTATATTTTCAAATAAAATTTGACATGTATTTTTATTGTCAAATGAGTTTTGAGTCATTTCCTAGGTTTCATTACTAATCCCTCCATTTTCAAGGTCATAAAATGCCATCATGGTCATGTCATCATTCCTTGTGATAGGGCATCAAATGAGTGTCTTGGTCATCATTTTGGTTATTAAGTCATTCACATGTATAATTAAAGGGTTCTAAGTTCCAAATCATGGGTAAGATATGCATTAGGTGTCATCATTTTCTCATGTCATCAAAATCTACATGGGAGTCATGTCATCACCATTTCCACCACCATGGGAGTTAGTAATTAGGGAAAGGTGTTCAAAAACATTTCAAAGGTACATGTACCCCTCATGTAGATGTAACCTTGCCAAATAAAGTTATCAGTTGCAGTACACTATCTCATCACATCATTTCTCAAAAAGCACATGTGATGTCATGTCACTACCAAAGAAAAAATCGAATTTCCAAGCTATAAAGGACCATCCAAAGCATTTAAATGCATCATTTCATCTTCTTAGAGCTCTAATCCACCATTGAGCCTCATTTTAGACTTAAGAGCCTGCATCTTTCCATCATCAAACCCTAACTAGCCAGCACATTGAAGGCTAAAGGAGAAAAAAAAAGGTTCAATCAACATTCTACAGGTTCCAGAGGCTCTAATAAAGTAAGTATAGCCTCTCATCAGCTCTCATACAATCATTTTCCTTCAGCAAATGGTGAAATCCCTCTCCTAGGGTTTTTCACTGCATTTTTGGGTTTTCTTGGTGTTTGCTTCATTTCAGTGACAAAACTCCTAGTTTCCTACCCTAACACCCTTGTACACACTTCATACACCTTCCCCAACCATTTCCCACACTCATCTCCCTCATTTCCATCATTTTCCCTAAAAACCCTAGCCCACACTGCGCTTTTGCAAAAATTCTGGGTTAGGACTGTGTTTTGGCCCTTTTCCCCTCTTTCACTCACTCATTTCAAAAAATTTCAGTTCCCAAGTCTCCCTAACATCTATCCCTACCCCCTGGAATTTCCCTAGAATTTTCCCTAATCCCTATCCCCTCCATTCCCTTCCCTAAACTAGCTACCTTTTTTCCCTTGTTTTCCCAATCCTACCCTACCCTTCCTTCCTATCAAACTAGGGTTTTTTCAAGCAAACCAACACCATGGACAGTGAGAAGAAGAAGTATAACAAAGGAGGAAATATATCCATATATGAGCCAACTCATATGCAGGATATCAATGCCTCATCATTCATCAAGAAGTCATTTGAAGATGTGGGTTGCCTAGGGTTTTGTGAGAAGATACAAGAGGTAGGCTGCCATGCTAAGTTAACCAACCTTTTTGCCACAAATTTCAAGAGGGATAAGACCACCATAGCAGGGATGGATTTCATCATATCAGCATATGTCATAGCTTCAGCTACAGGTATCCCTAACCAAGGAGAAATTTGGTTTAAAGGGATGGATTTGGATATTGAAAACTACAAAGTCTTCCTGAAACCACACTACAAAGATGCTCCCACTCATATCTTTCCTTTCAGGAAATTGTTGGATAAGTATGCTCCTTTGATGAAGGTGATTATGAAGTATTTTACTTGTGAAGGGAGGTTTTCTAGGTTGTATCAGTATCACATAAGGTTGTTGATGCATTTCACTGCCATCAAACAACTAAACCTACCCAATTACTTATTCAGAAGCCTAGTCAAGATGACTGAGAAAGTGCAAAGCAAAGGGAGAGATCACCAAGCAAGTTTATTTCATCATGGTTTGGTCAAAATCATAGTTCTTCATCAGCTTTCATATATTAATATACCATGGGAGACATTCATGCAATCAGTTGCTCTTATGCCTACCACTAGTCAACCTAACAGTCAAAGCACTCCATTGGCACCATCTAGACCACAAGAGGTTGGCTCATCTAGCATACCTTCAGTGACCAAAAGATAGATTAGGGTAGAGGTTTCTCAAACCTACAAAAAGGGGAAATATTAGTTTTTGCTCCTGAGATAGCTAAAGACATGCCTACACCTAAACCTCTAACTAGGTTACAAGCTAGAAGACTGCCTAAGGAAGATACAGTTGAAGAATTTCAGGGAGAAGCTATGGAGCAATCACCTAGGCATGGAAATGAATCACCCCTGCAACATAATGATGAAGAGATGCCTCATGAAGAAGAAATACTTGACCATAGAGATAAGTCAACTACAGATATTATCAAGGAGCAACAGACATAGATCAAAGAGTTACAGGATGACCTTTCTAAAGCCAATTTCATGGTGGCTCTCTTGAAACAAGAGAATAGGAAACTGAAGCTAAGCCTAATGCAACAAGGTAAATCACATGAAGAGCCTCCATCATCTAGCAAGGAAACTAAGGACAAAGGTAAGGAAGTCATTGATGAAGCAAAGCAGGATGAAGGCACACAGGTACAACCAAAGAGACCTACAACCAGAGCCATGGCTAAGAAGGGACAGCAAGCAGAAAATCCTCCTCCTCCTCAAACCCTAAAAACCTTTCATGACTCCATAGCAGCTGAAATTGAAGAGAATAAGGAATATTGGTTTGAGAGAGTGAATGTGCACCTAGAGAAGCTTGTGAGGAAGGCAAACAGAAACACTGCCCTGCAGAGGCATATGGCAAGGCACTATTACATAAGAAACATGGTGTGTAGAATTAGGGTTAAGAACATGAAAAAGAAGCTTAAGAAGACTCTAAAGAAGCTTACGAAGAGAGATAATATTGATCTCTTGGCTGATGCCTCAGTTTTTTGAAGCCATGTCAAAAAATAGGAAAAGAAACAACTTTTAGTAAATTTTTTGAGAATTTTAGAGATTTTGTATGAACTGGCAAAAGGAATCCTACTGAAACACAGCGTGCCCACGCTGTGCTTCTTGTAAGAGCATCCAAATGAAAAGTGGCTTACATGTGTGGATATATATTGACCCCTACATCACAAATATGTACTCGCTCTTTCATGTCAGCTCACAGTTTTGAATAAAAAGGAAACAACAATTTTTCATGTTTCTACCACTATTTTGGACCCCACATTGTGCTTCTGGAGTAGCCTTGGGAGATTGGATTTTAGGTGCCTTGGAGGTGGATTTTTGTAGGCTTGAAGCTTCAAAGGCCTTCTACACATCCTCAGCTACCTTCACCAACCATTAGTTCAACTCAGAGATCAAGCAAAGCCACCAAAAAAGCTCCTCAAAGACCACGCTGCGCTTCTGCTAGACCACATTGCGCTTCTGAGGATTTCGCTGCGCTTCTGTGGGAAAGCCAGATTTTGAGTTTTTCTTGGTCAAAGTCAAATTTGGTCAATGTAATTAGTGTCAAAATATTTTTACCTGATGTAGTTGAATATTATAATGATGGTTAGAGTGGATATTTTGTAATTAAATGCTTTCAAGTCAAATTCAAATCAATTTATGTAAAAGAGGAAAGTAGTTTCTAACTACTCATGATGTGGTAGGGATTAGGTAGGAGTAGGAAATCAATTCCTAAGAAGGAGGATTTGACCCCTGAGAGGGGGAATGTTGTTTTACATCTATATGTATTCAGAATGAACTCATAGAGGGGGTTGGATTCTTGAAGCTCATCTCTTGGACTAGTGTACTAGACATTTTTGCATAAATATATGTAGTTGCAACTATTTTCATGGGATTCTTGTGATGTGATTTGTGGCACTGTGTTTCTTCAATTTTCTTTATGCATTTGATGATTAAGTATTTCTAGCATCCATCTATATTCTTTTGGTGATTATCTCTTAAGTTTTAAAGCATATTTCATGATCAATATGCTCTGTTTTGTTTGAGGTTTTCACATAAGTGTTTTCTCTTCTAAGCAAATGAATTCATACTTATATGCTCATTTTGCTTCTTCTTTTTCCCTCACCATACTACAATGACAAATTTACTTTGTGCCACCGATTGTATCTACCTTTCCCCATCTTATCTCTACAACTGATCATTTGGGATACTTGACCTAGTTCTCAGACCTAGTGCTTATGTCCAACAAACCCTAAATCAAACCCTACTATGCTAAATACCTAGCCTAAGATCTACATATTCTCTAGTCACTTCCATTGACTGTGAGATTGTTTTTGAGAGAGCCCTCTCTGATTTGGTAGGGCTAGCTACCAAGTCCAAAGTTGGTTTGAGGTTACCTCCTTGGGTTCCTTTCTCAGCCTTGGGACACTGAGGAGTGCTAACAACAACTATATTGAACTTTAGTTCCTGTGAATCGCTAAGCAGGAGCACCACTCTCTTCAACAATGTTTGGCATCATCAAAGTCAAAGTAGTTGGTCTCTCATATTTAGGTACATGTCAAAGCATATGTTTCAAACCTACACATCTGGCATATTGTTATGCACATGGCTCCATTGGAAGTATTCCTATAATTGAAAGATATTTTATTTCTTTCAAGTAAAGTAGGATAGAATAATACAAGAAAAAAGGAAAAAGAGGAAAATAAAATAAGAGAAAAAAAATAAAATCTCAGGTGAAAACCTCCTTTGAGGCACTTGATATTGACTCATTGATTGAAAACCTATTTGATGTAGTCAGTGGATTGGAAAGAAAAAAATAGAAAAAAGGAAAAGATCCTAGGTGAAAACCTCATCTGAGGTGCCTAGGCAGAACTACTAGTGGAAAACCTCTTTGAGGCAACTAGTAGGCCTAAGAAAAAAAATGAAAAAATTAAAAGAAATAAATTCTTTGCTCTATGTATCTCTCCCTAATGAATGTATGTTCTCTCCAACCTTTGCAAGAAATAAGAAGAAGTTAACATCAAAAGAAAACAAGTTGATAAAAAACCTAGTCAAAGAAAGTCAAACTTGGGCTTTCTCCAGCTTTTCTCAGATGCACTAATATGACTAAGGCCATGCCAATCCATCACGCTCATCCATTTCAAACATCCACCCATCATTCCCAAGCCTTTTCCATTCATTTTCCTCGCTATCCTAAAGTGCTAAAGGATTGTTAATATACACATGGCATAAATTGTTTGACCATATCTCAAAAACCATGCATCTTTTTACTGAGTTGTTTCATGGGGAAATTCATAAGGATGACTGTTGGGAGCGGGATACCCCAAGGGCAGTTTTGGGGCTAAAATCACATTTTTTGGTAATATTATTGTAAAGACTCCGCATTTTGTGGTCATGGAGCATGAAGGTATTATATGTCACAAAGCGTAGTCAACCCTTAGCTTTGTAAAGTAAAGTCGGTTGTAAGAGATCTACCCATGGTTCGCGGACCATGGGATTGTATAAAAAGTGATAAGGTCTAAGTAGTTACGAGAATAACATGAGGAAGAGAGTCATAGCTTTAGAGCAAGAAGTCTAAGTCTTGGGTTGTAGCATAGGTAGAGGCTCTGTAGCTAAGTGCACAGAGGCCTAGGGTAGAAGTCTGCAGTTGAGTGCGCGAACCCCTGTAGCTATGTGCACAGACCCCTGCAGCTGTGTGCGCAGGGCGAACAGAGTCTGTAATACTTGGAATATATTCATAAAAGGATTCATTCTGTAATTTTTGTGTATTTGTTCTGTTGATGGGTTTGGATATTTTGTGGATGAATTTCCTTTATTATGCTTATATGATGCGTGAATGAATGCCATTACATTGAATAATTGAACATAATCACGAATATCTACTTATGCGGTGATAAATTTAAGTATTTGATAAGATAAGAAAATCACTTAGGATAATTGAGGAATCTGCACGGCACGCTGCTATAGCAGTGTGAAAGTACTTGAGCTACAGGTTAGAGCTGCGTGAAGGTCGATCATGTACTTTCGCGAAGGTATTGAAAGCCGGAACAAAGGGTTTGTCTTACAAGACCTAGAGCGAGATCACCTGTGTGAAGGCAGGGATAGAAGAGATCAAACGAAATCACAACCATCTCAAGGGTGTGGAAACTTGGTTCTAACATCCCTCCATACTGCTTCAGGTGAGACTTCGGTCCACGCTCCATGGGCTGATGCCGAAAGGCCAATAGTGTAGGGATTTGTTTGGCTAAATAATGCTGAACCTGGGTCAGGCCCCCTCAAGCCAACAAATGGTTTCGTTGCCGAGACCAGAATCTACATAAGAGATGTGTTATGTCGTATCACTAGAATCCAACTAAGAAGGAGATTGGAGACTGGTTGGATAGAAATATCCACGAATTCGCGACACAGGAGAACAGAAACCCATGACTGACAAAACAAAAATGGTTGGATCGATACCTGTATACAGAGATCCATGAAATATTTTTCTGTTCTTTCCCTATTGAGCTATACGAGTGGATCATGAAGCTAGCAAATAGCCAAGGAAGGTGGAAACTTGACAGTCCTATTGTGTGGACCCCAGAGCTAGTGCGAAGGTTGGAAGCATCGGAGGATAAGATCGCCCGCGCTGTCGATAATTGGCTCGATCGTGTCATAGGAGTATTTGTGACTGAATTCGCGGTCGACATGTCAGTCAACTATAGTGAGGTGGAATGACGCTTTTTCAAAGGATCGCGAGGTAAGTACGTAAAATATTTGAATACTTGGATTAAAATGCTGTTGTGTGAAAAATGGGTTATGCAGCTACCTTGATGTTCAGGACTACGCGAAGTGGAAAAATTTACAGAAATGAAGGAAATAAGGGTCTAGAGTATAGTCCCTTGATTTCACCTCCGTTAAGGGACGAAGAAGGGATAGCGAAGGTTTCCCTGCGAAATGCTATTCAGTTAATAAGACAAGGATTCCCGTGAATAGCACCTCCACCCACACCACCTCTGATTTCACCACCATCGCCTCCAACTTCACCCATACCACCTCCACCTCCACCACAGTTCAGTATGGCAAATACAGTGAAGTTGCCTTTGTTCAAAGGCTTGGGAAATGAGGACCTGAACCAATTCTGGTTCGTTGTGAAGGCCGTATGGGAAGCTCAAGGTGTTACAGATGATCATATAAAGAAGGCAACACTGGTTAGCACTCTGTAAGATTGCGTGCTCTAACGATAACCCAAATGCTGGAGTAGAAGACATCCAAGAAACACTAAATAGGGAATTTAGCAGGCCTAAATTTGAGGTGCAACTGATTGTGGGATTCAAAGAGATCACGATGTAACCAGGTGAGATGCCTTGGGAACTATATCAGAGGCTAAAATGTACAACCCATGAAGCCAACATGAATTTGATAGATGGATAACATCGCAAATGGTTTGTGGCTTCGCTACTACCACACTTAAGGAGTGCGCTGTCACAACAGAAGATAACAACTTAGGCAGAGGCCTTGGAGATTGCCATGAGACTACATGAGACTTCGATGCAAGATCCTAATCTTGGAGTTCAGTAGATCCATGCGTAGCTGAAGAATCTGTGGCTTGAGATGCAAAGTCTGAAGCAGGACAGGATGGTTCGACTAGAGGTACGCGAGGGTATGGTGCTTGAAATGCAAAAGTCAGGGTCATGACAAAGGCCATTGCCCAGTTTTTGAAAATTACATTACAAGAGGAGGACCAATGCCTTTAAGGCCAGAAAATCAAGTAGGACCTAGCACAGGGCCTGCATTATGGTGCACTGTTTGTTAGGTAGCCAGAAAACATGCCACGGATAATTGTCACTTGCTATAGAAGTATGTACAAGCACAGCAATAACTGTTCTGCAACTTTTGTAGGTCAGTAGGACATGATGAGCGTACCTGCAGGAGATATGAATTGATGATGGATAGGACTCCCGCCTATAGGGTTCAGGCCGAAACGCGTCCCCTTGAACAGAATGCAGGGATGGCGTGGACATGATTTCAAGGGCGCGGACGAGGCCGAGGAAGAGGAGGACCTGGTAGAGGTCATGGACAGTTGATTTGCTACAATTACAGAGGACCAAGACACTATGCTCGCGATTGAACTAATCCAACCTGTCCATCGCGCAAGTATTGCATGTTATTTTATCATGAAACAGAAGACTGTCCTATGTTGATAGCTAGGATACGTGACAAAGGGGCGCTACCACCACCACTGAATTAGAACTTGCAGATGATGAGATCTGAACTACGCGAGGAAGATCCGAATGTAAATATAGTACTTAGAAGTGGAATCGCGACATGGGATGACAAGGGAAAACTGTCAGAAGACAGTACATGGGTTTGCAAGCCCCAATGAAAGAGCCTGAGTTTTATTTGGAGCGTGCTTGTGAAGCCTTCATGGAAGCTAAGAAGAGCTTCGTTGAGGCCTCCACCTCAGGGAGCAAGGATAAGCTTGAGCTAGAGATGGACCCCTCTATGCTCACAAATTTCCTGGAAACCTATATGAAGTTACTGCGTGATAGTAAGGCTATGATAGGGCTACAAGAACTCATCAATAGATGCACTGGAACTGTGCCAGGTGAGCTGCGTGTAGTATGAAAGATTGGCAAGCATAAAACAAGGACAAGATGGGATATGAGACTGACTGCACAAATAGGAGAGTATGAAATGGATCAGGTCATTTTGGACTTGGGGTCAGATGCAAATTTCTTGCTGAAGCAGACTTGGGAGTGAATTGGGAGACCTACACTGGAATGGTCTCTGATTCACCTCAGGATGGTGAATCAGCAGAAAATCATCCCCATGGGGCGGTTGCTGGGGGTGACTGTGGATATTGAGTAAGTGAGCGTGATGGATGATTTTGAAGTTATAGAGATAGTGGATGACAACAATCCATACCCTGTGCTCCTGGGAATTGACTGGTCTACTGATATGAATGAGGTAATCAATCTGAAGAAGCGAAAGTTGATCTTTGAAAAGAAATTGTTGTGCGTAATAATACCCCTCGATCTTGCTGAAGGATCTCGCTATACTGAGCCTGTCCATGATTATGAGAGTGATCAAGATTGGGTGAATCCCACCGCAAATGGATGGATTACATGGGACCGTGAGAGTTCCTGCACTTCAGACTTACGAAGAAGTAGAATGCTGGCAGAATCAGTTACATGAAGTAACTACGTTGGATTGCAACATGATGGCATGGTCACTGCGTTGTGTGACATTAGAGGTAAGAGCTCTGTCTACATATGATGGTCTGAATGAGGTAGTTATCTTTTTTGTTGCATTTGAAAGGGAGGTACCAGACAAGCAACGCTTCCAGGCCTTGGACTGGGCACTATGCGTTATGCCTGCAAGATGGTGGGGTATGCACAAGGGAAGCTTTGATGATTGGCGCGAATGTAGGAGGATGATGAGAAAACAATTTGGGAAGCCTAAGATGCAAATGAGAGACAAGTACAATGGGTAGAATGATCCACGCGTGCATTTGGCCAAATGGACACAAGATTATGGAGAAAATCCCCAACC
Organism: Pinus tabuliformis; assembly: GCA_031772625.1. Taxonomy (NCBI): domain Eukaryota; kingdom Viridiplantae; phylum Streptophyta; class Pinopsida; order Pinales; family Pinaceae; genus Pinus; species Pinus tabuliformis. Next base: position 1,032,497,712 of record CM062815.1, read on the forward strand.
TGAGTGGGTGCACCTGTTCTGTCATACCCTGGATATTATCCCAATGAATTGGTATATAGAAACAGAGCTCCACCATGGGATAGGAGAATGGGATATCCTACACAAAGGATTCATGATGGCATTTAGTTTTGAGGATGGGTTTGATAGTGTTGATGAAGTGCTACAAGAGGTGAAAGCAACTATCTTTAGGATACTGCAGGATCCTTTAGGCCTGATTCAGCCTGAATGGGATACTCAGCTGAGTCGTGCGCTCAAATTTTATAATGTAATTGTTGAAGATGAGGATGAGAATCCGCTGAATATTAACATTCCAGAAACAAAAGGCCACCGCGAGGTTCAAGGACCGCAGATTGAGAACCTGACATAACCGCGCTGGTGAAAACGAAACAAGTGAATATTGGTACAGAGGTAGAACCCAAATTCGCAAAGATTGGAGACTACTGGGACGATGCGATGGTGGATAAGGTTGTTGAATTTCTTTGCGAATACCAGGACTTATTCCCTACCAAGTTTACGGACCTGAAAGGAATAATCGAATACCTAGGAGTGATGAAGATCATGTTAAATTCGGATGCGAAGTCAGTTAAGCAGAGGCCTTACCGCCTCAATCCAAAATATAAGGAGAAGGTCCGCTTAGAGCTAGACAAGATGCTAGTGGCAGAAATCATTTAACCTATGGAAGAATCTGATTGGGTAAGCCCAATGGTGGCACAAGAGAAGAAGCAGAAGCATGAGATAAGGATATGCGTGGATCTTAGGAAACTGAATGACGCCTGTGTGCATTATCCTTTCCTGACTCCGTTCATGAATGAAGTGTTGGACAATGTAGGTGGCTAGGAAGCATATTCCTTCACTGATGGGTTCTCTGGGTACCACCAAATCAAAATAGTTCCAGAGGATAGGAGCAAGACAAAACTGAGTGGGGTTGTTCTCAATACACTGTGATGCCATTTGGATTAAAGAATGCGCCTACAATCTTTTTGCTTGTGGCTTTTGCGGCATTCAAGGAATTTATTCATAAGTTACTAGAGGTATATTTTGATGAATGGATTGTATTTGTGCTAGTTAAGTGCCATGTAGCAAGCTTGCGCTTGATGCTGGATACTTTTCGAAGATACCAGATCACGCTCAACCTCAAGAAGTGTCTGTTTTGCATTCCTTTTGGGAACCTATTAGGGCATGTGGTTTGCAGAAAAGGACTGATGGTATACACCGTGAAGATCACGGTGATATTGAACTTGGAAGTGCCGAGGAGTGTGAAACAATTGTGCACTACTTTGGGACATACAGGATATTACAAAAAGTTTATCGAAAGCTATGCCCAGATCAGAGTGTCGATGGAAAAATTGTTGAAGAAGGATGTCACATTCTGCTGGAACAATGACTATAAGAAAAGATTGGATATATTGAAAGAAAAGATGGTTACCGCGTCGATTCTAGTCTTCCCGGACTGGAAGAAAGAGTTTCATGTACATGTCGATGCGTCATGTATAGCGCTGGGGGTAGTACTAACACAAGATGGCAGAGAAGGCTTGGACCATCCTATCACATTCGCAAGCTACATATTATCCAAAGTAGAGAAGAACTATTCTACCACTGAACGTGAGGGGCTAGCTATGGTGTATGCGCTCTAGAAGTACCAACACTACTTGCTAGGAGGCCATTTTAAGATGTATATGGATCACTCCACATTGAAGTACCTGGTCAATAAGCTTGTGTTGGCGGGGTGAATCTATAGATGGCTCTTATTGTTCCAAGAGTACAATTTTGAAGTTGTTGTGAAGCCTGGACGATTGAACGCGAGACCAGACCATAGTCATGCATCGAAACATGGGAGGAACCTACTAACTTGGAAGAAGGATTGCCTAACGCGCAACTATTTGTAGTGCATGTTGCAGATGGTCATTTTGAGGATATAATACACTTCCTAACAACACGAACTGCACCGGAAGGATACTTTGTCCAACAAAAGAAGGAATTAGTGGTGCGCATGACAAACTTCTCTATCATTGTTGGGCATCTATATAAGATGGGGACTGATGAGATCTTGTGACGGTATGTACCTGAGTTCAAACGATGTAGGATCCTCGTGGATGCTCATAGGGGCACCGCAGGAGGACATTATGCAAGGAGAGCAACCACGCAGAAGATTCTATGTGCTAGGTTGTGGTGGCCAACCCTTCATTAGGATTCAAAAGCATATTGCAAGGCATGTGATGTATGTCAAAGAACGGGTAGGGCATTGCACAGGGATGAAATGCCTTTGAATCCACAAATGATGTTGCAACCCTTTGAAAAGTGGGCAATAGATTTTGTAGGACCCATTCAGCCACAAGGGAAGACAGGAGCGAGGTACATTATCACTGCGATGAAGTATTTGACTCGTTGGGTAGAAGCGCAATCGGTGAAGGATTGCACGGGTGCAATGGCCGTGAAGTTCCTATTTGAGCATGTACTGACACGATTTGGATGTCCAAGGATCTTGATGAGTGATTGTGGTACGCACTTTCTGAATGAGACGATCAACACACTAATAGAGGAATTTCAGGTATATCACCAGAAGGGCACACCTTATCACCCACAGGCTAATGGGACAGTGGAGGCAATCAAAAAAGTGCTTGAAAACATGCTAACCAAATTTTGCAATGCTCAACGAAGTGATTGGGACCTATGTATACTTGCAGTATTGTGGGCTTATCGAATGACATGCAAGAAGTTGACGGGACAAACCCCTTTTAGGCTTGTCTATGGTGTGGAAACCATAATGCCTATGGAATACATCTTGCCGAGTCTGTGCATAACAACGCTCACATGTATGATGGATCTTAGAGCCCTGGAAGAGAGGCTTGGGTAGCTGGATGAGCATGAAGAAGAAATACTTTTGGCTGGATTTCACGAGCAGGTCCAAAAGCAACATGAAAAGGCATGGCATGATCGATACATCAAGTTGCGCACATTTAAGGTAAACGATCTAGTTTTGTTGTATGATAGTAAGTTTGATAAATTTTGATAAATTCCCTAGAAAATTCAGAATGCACTGGTTAGGGTCTTATATTATTAAGGAGATTACCGATGGAGGAGCGGCACAGCTGGTCAAGTTAAATGGATAACCCTTCCTAGGAAAGGTGAATGGCAGTTGCTTGAAGCCATACATCAGTGGTCCGACCATGTGACTAAATGAAAGTAGCACAATCTTAGCACCCCAGGTAGCTGAAAGGAGGCGCGGGACTATAAACTACACTTCCCAAGTTGGGGAGTTACGCGATTGGAAGATGGTGCGAAGAAAGGATGTATCACTAGGTCCACAACAGCGCGAAGGGAGCTGTGCTACCCAGGAGGAAATCACACAAGTCAGTTGGAAAGTGACCGTTAAAGTCATTTTTCATGAAAATACGATAGAAGTGAGGCCAAATGGAGCGGGTGACTAACATTTAAGACGAAATTTATGGCTTAGATCCTTGAAAATCTGCTGCCAATCTGGCATTAATGGACCGATTTCGGGGGGAACGATTGGATTTGAATTCAAATTTACCTATAAATTACAAGTGGCTGTCCAACAAGAAACACTTGGCATTTTAAGTATTCAGCTGTTAAGCTCTCAGATGCCTATGGACCCAGAGTTTTTCAAAGCTCTCAAACAGACCCCTGCATTTGCGAACTTGCCTGAGACGTTGCGAGTACTGATAGAGAGTGTTATGTCATCAACCCTAGAAGTTATCAATACACAAAAAGTGGCAGAAGAGTCGACATAAGAGATGGAGAAATAGGCCGAAGAAGCTGCCCTAGAAGTAGACGAAGTACTAGCGGAGGTCCCTAAATCTCCGAGAACACCGAGATTGAAGCCAACCCCAACCAAGGAGACCATGAAAGATAAGAAAAGCAAGCAGCCTACCATCCTACTGCGTGGATTACCGAGATGAAACCCAACAAAGCCCACTGCCAGGAGAAAGGCAAGGCTATAAACCTAGAGGGAGAAGAGGAGGATATCAAAGACATCCCCATGGATGATGAAGACGTGGGAGTGGAAATAGAGGAGGTCGAAGCCTAGGGTGTAGACCCTATTACATGGTTGCCAGAGTATGTTCCTCTATGCAAGCCTAAGTCCAAGGTCCCCAAGGACATTAATGAAAGTAAGACTCCCGTGCAAACCCCATTGCTACTAGATGAGATCACTTTTGATGGTATGCGTTTGGCACGGGTTCCGATTTTGAAGCTCGAAGACTGGGACTTGGTAGACCATGAGAAGTTCTTGCACCTGCCGACCGAACAATTGATGCACCGCATCATAGACAAAACTATGGGATGACTACACTGGAGCCGCGAAAGTGGCTCAGAGGAGAAGAGAAGGCAAGATTACTCAACTTGCTCTAGGTGCTGCACTATAACAACACCCCCGTGACAGTTTTAGTCATCAAGCAGCTACTGTGCTTGGTGCATGATGGGTGTTTGTGGCTAGAGGAGCCGATACCCATCATCGATATGTTGATTCACCACATCAGACGCTTGCCATATACAAGCGAAAATCTAGTTATGATCTTTGGTGGCAAGGGTGGCGAGTTGGCGCTCGCAGAATCGATGAAAGAGAAGTTCAAATTGGTGAAGAGTTCGCACGGATACGTGATCTCAAAAATCTATGACCCCACTGTGAAGGTGACAACACAGATCCTTGTAGGAAAGGTGATGTGGAAGTGTCATGCCGACGAGGTTTCGACACCTGTCATCGTGCTTGCACAACAGTGCACGGAAGGAGTCCAGTTTAACTGGTTGGACTACCTTTGCGATGAGTTCCTAGAAAACTGTGTGAAGCACAGGAGCAAAGCAAGACATTCCACTGCGCATGGATCTTGATATTGATTGTGCTAATAGCGTGGAAACTACTGAAGAAATCCAATTCCCCTCGGTCGCGTCAGACCTTCCTGAAGCAACAAAGTATGCTTTGCTGTGGGTGACCAAGGACACGTAGCGCATTCGAGATAGAAAAATCTTCTGGATCTTGATGGAAATGAATATCAGGATGGCTATCAATTGTAAGTCGTGATTGTCACCCATGGTATATGCTAACCTGCAGAGCTATGCCAAATTCAAATTTGATTTCCATCGGATCTCAATCAGGGTGAGGAAGGACCCTGCACAGAAGTGGCATGATTTTCTGTACCTAGCCACGGATGATGCCATCGTTGTGGTGTTGGATAAATGGTCAGTGGAGTGGCACACCTCCATGGACTTGGTGGGGGGTGGAAGCAAGTCTGCCACACAAAAGAAGAAGGACAAGGCCAAGCTGAAGATGGCACAGCTAGTCGAGAAGAGGAAAAAGGAGGCCGCTGAGAAGGCTAAGGCAGAGCAAACAGGTAAGGAGGTAGGAAAATAGACAAGTGGCACAGAGTAGGGCTCTAACAAAGGCATGTGGTCACCTTCACCTACAACTGAGGAAGAGGACACAAAGTAGCATGACTCGGACCCTTAGGAGACGTCCGGCCATATTAAGCGCCCGAGAGAGCCGGAAAAGGGAGGGTCCAAAAAGAAGTCCAAGGCAACCAAGACCTCGCTGGACCCCATCACACTAACGAAGGGAGACTTACATGAAATCAGTGACACAATCAAAGATGTCACCGTAGAGGCCCTGTAGTAATTTGAAAAGCAACAACAGATTGTCCTAGGGGCCATCCAGATTAGATTGCAGGAGTTGCAGGTCTGCGCGTCGCAAGTTGGTACGACGTCTACCATCTTGGCTATCGACTTGTTAGAGGCTATCAATATGCTATGCAAGAAGGTTTCCAGTGTGCTAGTGTTGCCAGATGGAGCACTGACAACAGAAAATGAGGCTGATAGGCCCACAGTCAGCACCTTGAAGGGAGTAAGATTGAACTTGGCAGCGCTCCCACGCGAAGCACTCCACTCTTTATAGGATCTAGTAATTGCAGAGCTAGGGGCTCGTGAGCACCGTTCCCTCCAAGTGATCAACGAGCAGAGAATAAAAAATGAGCAGATAGCCTTATAGAGGAATGCAACCATCATCGTTGAGGCTGAGGTGACCAGCCAGAGACAGAAGATCATACAGGTCATGGAGGAGGCCTGCAAAATGGTCTCGGAATTGGCCATTTTAGAGGAGGATCTAGTCAAGGTCCGCATCCGTAAATTGGCCATAGGGGTGCGTGAAACTCGGATGGAGATTGCGTAGGTTCAGCTGTTTTGAACTTGCAGATTATAGAGCTCCAGTTGAGGGCTCAACCTTCGACAACACCAAAGGTAAAGGAACAACGGGTGGCTACTGTCATAGAAGCAGTCGCGGTAGTGGAGAGTGCAGTAACAAACTGCACATAGTTGTTTGAGGTCTTGACCAGCTTGTAGGAGGACCCAAACATCCAGAGGCTCGAGATGGAAGTGTGAAAACTCCAACAATGCTATGAAGAAGTTAAGGGCATAGCGCGAACCGTCATGTTGACACAGAGGTTAGGCAAGCTGCAAGAAACCAAGCAACTAAAGGAATAGGTGGACGCACACTGCACAAGGAAGCAGTGCTGAAGGTGCGACTAAAGCCCTGGTTGGAGGAAGCTTATGCAGTGACAGGAAATATTGAAGGCAAGCTTGCGACTTTGCAAGCGACGCAAAACAACTTCATGATGACAATGTAGGGGTAGTTGTTGGGACTCACAATTGACCTATTTTTGACCTTATCTTTTGCCGTATTATTATCCTTTTGCAGTCATAAGTTGAAAGCTTTTATTTTATAATGACATAATGACCCCAAGGTACGAAGTAACCTCCCGCATATCTATGTTTAATTGTTTATTTCATATTCGTGAATATCTTTATACTTATCCTTGGAAACGCTGACTAAACTGTCAAGTAATTGCCTTAAGCTTGCAGGAATTATAATGTATAGTTGCTGTAACGCCAGAAATAGCAACTACGCAGTTGCTGTAACACCAGAAACAACAACTATGCAGTTGCTGCAACACCAGAAGCAGCAACTCCATAGTTGCTACAGTCAGCAACAGCAATCACCTAAAGCAAGCTATTTTGTAACAGCCGCGAATAACAGATGGCAACTATTTAAAGGACCCTGACGTGGCACAATCAAGCGGAGGACTAAAGCAAGAAGAACATAGTCATCATGGCCTAAATCAAGAACAGCATGGGGAAATGGCAAAGGAATATGAAGATCCCGAGAAGACGGTCGAAGTCAGTTACCCGCTGTGTAACAGCCAGAGCTCAAGAAAGAACGTATTATCATACTGTTGTAACAGCGTTCTGAATTGCTTATTTTTGATAAGATGGGTTAACTGAATGGGCTGTAATACTTTATTGTAATAGATGTCTCCTCTATAAAGAGGAGACATCTACATGAAAAAGGGGATTAGTCAGTGTCTATGGTCAGTCTGTAAGAAGAGATCTCGAGAACATCAGCAAGTCTGAACTTTATTGTATTCAAATCTTTTTGGCAGATGAATATAAAACTATTTTGAGCACTTAATCCAGTCTTCGTTTCCTGGGGAATCCTGTGAGAGGGACTGGTCCCACCTTCCTCACAAGATTCACCCATTTACTTTCTTGTCAAGTGTGTAAGTGTGCAATAGTTTCTTTCTGGTACTCTGCTTGGATTTGATAGCATTACCTCTGGTATTCTCTGTTTTGCTAGTACTCTGTTTCATTAATCACTTGAGTTTGTTTCTCACCGGTGAATGAGAGTGCAGTGTGCATTAGTAATCTGATTACAGAGGCAGGTGCTGAACGTCCCCACTTGGAGGATAGGGTCCTGATCCTCTGCCAACAGAGCGTCCATCATTTCGCTTTCCAGATTTGTAGTTTTAATTAATTGCTTTTATTTTAACAAGTACTGTAATGACATAGCGTAAGAATCACGTATACTACAGCTTTTCAATGCTTTTAGATTTTGAGTACATACAGTACGCAGTAGCCTTTGGAATAAAAAGGCTTTCCCTGGTTGACAATTAATGTGGTACTTGAATGTTTAAATCATAAACAATTCAACTAGCCAACATTTTGGCGCCGTTTCCGGGGAAGGCAACTAAAGAATTCTAAAAGCATTAATGGTTTCTTTGTGAAAATAACAGGTGTATGAGAGGACGCAAGAAACCTAATTTTACAGGCGGCAAAGGAGGAAGGAAGAATTACATCGACGAAATCATCTCTAAGGCCGAAGCATCACAGAGGATGAGTTCCCGGAGACCTCAGATCTAATACTCCTCACAAACAGACCAACAGACGAAGGAAGTAATAGGACCTGAAAGGAAGCTGGAAGCACCAGAGTACACTGAGGAACCGGTAGAAGAACCTGAAGAAACAGAAGACACAGAAGATAAAGCGAGTGATTCAGGGAAAAGACCAATGGAGGATAACAGAACAGAAGGGAGAGGGGAAAACTTGCTCTCTACCCTGGAATTCCCTATTGGGGAGCTCCCAAGAGGAACAACCCCCATGAAAAATATTCCACTCTCGGCATTACCCAATTTTCATGGGTTATCCTCCGAAGACCCGGACGAATTCCTCTTTGAATTCGACATACTGTGTAGAAGCTATGATTACATAAGTCCTAATCAGAAGTTGAAGTTGTTTCCAGCAACACTAAAAGGGAACGCATTGAGGTGGTTTATGTAGGAATTTTACAGGGTAAGTTCCTCAGAAAGAATACCAAAAGGACACCGCTCACAACCAGATCTCAAATCAATACACCAATATTTTTGATGTGGTTAAAACCCTCAAAGTGCAAGGAGGGAAACAGTCCACAGCCTATCCCAACGTGGGTACTACAGGCAATTTATTAATCAAAGAATGAAAATTTACATAAGCTTCTCTCATGCACGGATTACCCGAACAATGACCCTCCATGCGCTTTAAATAGAACTCATGGACCAATCAAGTGTCAAGCCATGGATCAAGTGTCGGTAATACCGAGGTGAGAGTGAACTGTCGGATCACTACATATCGTGACCGTCAGATTGTAAGTTACAAAATGTACAACGGTAAAGAAACACACTTTACCTAACTCTAACCTAACTCTATACTAGACCAAGTTGAACTTAACTATATCCTATGTGTCGGAATATCCTAACATCCCCCCTTAAGAACAACTTGGGATAGGATTGAAGGATTTACAAATATGACACAATAGGAGAAGGAAGGAGGCACTAGAGCCTATCCCCCCTTAGTGACAACTTCCTGAACTCCAAGCATATATCGAAGTTTAGTGAACTTCGCCTCTGTGAGAGCCTTTGTGAAGATGTCTGCAACCTGATCATCTGTTGGACAATATTGCACTTCAAGAACATGGTCATGAATGAGCTTTCTGATGAAGTGCATGTGTAGTTCAATGTGTTTGCTGCGCTGATGCTGGACTGGATCTTTGCATAGCTGAATGGCACTTTGATTATCACACCAAAGTGTGGTTGGATGCTGCTGCTCAAAGCCAAACTCTGATAGGATCTGACGAAGCCACAAGGCTTCCTTACTAGCTTCCACGGCACCACGATACTCTGCTTCTGCTGACGAAAGAGAAATGGCAGCCTGTTTCTTACAAGCCCATGTAATAGGTCCTGAACCAAGAGTGAAGACATAACCGGCAGTAGACTTCCGATCATCAGGGTCACCAGCCCAATCAGAATCAGTGAAACCAACTAACAGAGGAGCTGCTTTGGCACTGTAATGAATCCCAAACTGTACTGTACCTCGAACATAACGAAGTATTCTTTTAGCTGCTTTCCAATGACTTTCACGGGGTTTTTGCATAAAACGAGCAACAAGGCCAACAACAAAGGAAAGATCAGGACGAGTATGGGTTAAATACAAGAGTTTTCCGACAAGTTGACGGTATAAGGTAGCATCAACTTCAGGAGAAGTACAAGAGACTGAAAGTTTGACTCCAGACTGAAAGGGAGAAGGGGCTGGCTTACAGTCTTCCATGTGAAAATGACGAAGAATATCACAAGCATACTTGGACTGGGAAAGGAAAATACCCTCTTGGGATTGCAAGACTTGAAGACCGAGAAAATAGTGTAAGTGTCCTAAGTCTGTCATTTCAAATTTCTTTTTAAGGCTGGACTTCACATGGTTTATAAGGTTGGGATCACTACCAGTAAGAATAAGATCATCAACATAAAGAACAAGGATGATAAGAGAGTTGCCCACTTTCTTGGTGTAGACAGTATTGTCAGAATGACACCTAGAAAAGCCAGATTCTAAAAGAAAGCTATCCATTTTGGCATACCAAGCCCGAGGAGCTTGCTTGAGGCCATAAAGGGATTTCTTAAGTCGACAAACAAGGCTGGAGTCTGTTTGTATGAAGCCAATGGGTTGTTCCATATAGATTTCTTCCTGCAAGTCCCCATGCAAGAAGGCAGATTTAACATCCATCTGATGGACTTCCCATTTTAAAGAGGCAGCAAGGGAAAGAACAAGGCGGATAGAGTTCATTTTGGCAACAGGGGAGAAGGTTTCAGTGTAGTCAATGCCTTCAACCTGTGAAAAGCCCTTAGCAACGAGACGAGCTTTATGTTTATCAACTTTCCCATCTGGTCCATACTTGGTTCTGTAAACCCATTTACATCTAACAAGTTTGCGTCCCTTTGGTAGAGGAACAAGATCCCATGTATCATTTGTCATCAATGAATGATATTCTTCATTCATAGCTGCTTCCCAATGTGGATGGCCTGAAGCTTCTGCAAAAGTGTCAGGATCATGATTTACTGGAGCTTGAGCCAGTAAAGAAGAGGCTCTTTCAAACTGAGAACGTGTACGTCGCTGATCTGTAGGATCACCGGCAAGATCACCTGCTGCATCCCGAGTAGCACGGACCCATCTTGGAAGTTGAGGATCCTGAGAAGGTGGGGGAGGATTATCATCCTCGCTTTCATCATCTGAAGAAGAAATGTTTTCAAAAGTAGAAGAGATAGGAAGAGGTGGCACATCCGCCGGACTAGGCTCGCAGGCCGATTTATTTTCATCAAATTTTACATCTCTTCTAATGATAACATTTTTGGACTTAAATGGAATAAGTCTATAACCTTTTACATCTTCAGAATATCCAACAAAAGTACATTTCTCACTCTTAGGTTCTAAAGCTTTATGCTTTTCATCTGGAATATGGGCCCATGCTTCACTTCCAAACACACGAAAGTGACTTACATCTGGTTTAATGGAACTCCAAGCTTCTTCTGGAGTGATATTCTCTAGAACCTTAGTAGGAGTGCGATTGATTATATAATTTGCACAATTAATTGCTTCGGCCCAAAAACTAAGACTGAGTCCTTTAGATTGCAGCATACAATTAGCCATTTCCTTTAAGGTGCGATTTTTCCTTTCAGCTACACCATTTTGTTGTGGAGTGTATGGAACAGTATGTTGCATTTGAATTCCATTTTCGGTGCAAAAGTTGATGAATGTGTTTTTAACATATTCTCCACCATTATCAGTTCTTAGCTTAAGAATTTGATGTCCAGATTGTTTTTCAACAAAGGCTTTGAAGGCCAAAAAAGTGTTAAATACTTCGCTCTTGAGTTTTAAGAAGTATACCCAAGTGCGTCTGGAGAAATCATCAATGAAAGTTAAGAAGTACTTGCAGCCAGAGAATGAAGCAACAGGAAGAGGACCACATAAATCACTGTGCACAAGCTGTAAAGGGGCTGAGGCGTGCCAAGAGGCACGTTTGTCAAAACTGTCCCGATGATGTTTTCCGAGTACACATCCGGAACAAACACCATCTCTGCAAGATACCATAGGAAGACCTGTCACCATATTTTCTTTACATAGATGCTGAAGGGAGCGATAGTTTAAGTGACCAAATCGCTCATGCCAAAGTTTGCTCACTTCATCATTATGAGCAACAAATACTGAGGGAAGATTTGATGACCCAAAGTTGTGAAACTTATACAACCTTTTGGAATCATCAGCAAGACCAGTAGCTAGAATCTGTTTAGGATCTTTTAGATCCTTGATTACAACATCATGAGGTGAAAATTCAACAATTTTACCTTCACCTGAATGAGTTATCTGATAGACAGATAGAAGGTTGCAGGATAAGGTTGGAACACATAATACATCATTAAACTGACCATTGTCTAGATGAACAGTTCCAGTCCCTACAACATTAAGAGATCTATCATCACCAATATATATATTTTTGGTGTTACAATCATTTAAAGAAGAAAACATGGCTTGGTTTTTGGCCATGTGACAAGAGGCTCCAGAATCAATGAGCCACTCATGAGAATGAGAAGAAGAAGAAGATACATTTAATGCATAACCAGACTGAGATGATTGACAATGACATGCAGAAAGTGCCATTCCGGAAGTTGAAGTTGAAGTAGGCTCCACATGGATGTTATGTTTCTTCATTGCGGCTTCCAAGGCTTCCATCTTCTTAAAGCATTTAGATTCTAAGTGGCCATCTCGATTACAAAAGTTACAATGTCTATCAGTCTTCTTCCATTTGTTTTTATTGGTCTTATCATTTTGCTGAAATGATCTTTCATTTTGAGGCTGAGATGGTTTAGGACCATTCTTTTGAGGATATGACTTCTTAGGATTCTTTGAATTTGGTTGCTGCTGGGCGGCTAACGCTTTCGTGGAAGAGTTTCCAAGATTAAGAAGACCAAGGTGTAAGAGTTTTTCTTGTTCTCTTATTAAGGAATCACAAAAGGAGTCAAAGGAAGGGGCCTTGTAGTCTTGTCCTTGACAAATGAAAGCTTCCCTTGTAGAATGGAAAGTGGAAACAAATACAGAGTAGGCTGGTCCCAACTTAGTAAGGATGGAATAAATAAGGTTACCATCTTCTTTCTTAACTTTAACACCTTCCAAGAGATATCTAAGGGTCTTGAATTTGGACAAGAAATCTTCAATGCAAGAAAAATTATTAGGATCCAAAGTAAGCAGCTCATTTTCAAGTTGATGGGCTCTAATTTCATTTTTAATCCCAAAAACTTTAGCAAGTTTTTCTAATGCTTCATGAGGAGTCTCAAGTTCTGCAATGTGGAATCTAAGATCAGGAGAAATAGACATCCCTATCAAACCACGTGCTTGATCTTGTCTATTTTCCCATTTTGCCGCCTTGTCTTCATCTTTTGGTTTCTTCTCTTGGTCTGTGGCTATTCTGAAGAGACCTTTACTTCTAAGTAAATCTTCCATGTAGGCTACCCATTGGAAGTAGTTAGTGCTGTCAAGAATGACTTGGCATGGACTTTCCATTTTTTTTAAAAAAACTGAAGCTGAAGATGCTGAAAGTAAGTGTTCCAATGGATAGATCTCGAAAAAATAGGCGGTTTAAAAAAAAACGGCTCTGAAAAAGGCTTCCGGATGAAGAAGTTATGGCTTTTTGAAAAAAAAATTGTTGACGTTGCCGGCAAAGTGCGCGAATGTGCGGGAATGAAAAAAATCCGCCCCCACAAAATGGAGACTTGAACCCAAGACCTCTACTCTCTTAAAATAGTTTTGAACCAATTGATCTATACAAAAAATTTGAGAGAGAGAGAGAGAGAGAGAGAGGGGGGGGGGGGGGGGCTTGGTTTGCGTGCTTGCCTTGAGAAAGCTCTTTTTTCCTACAAAACACAAAACACAAAACCCAACACGAATATGCAAAGAAAAACGAACCTTGCGGCTCGAAGTTAGCTTTAGCCAAAAAACTAGAAATTTAAAAAAATCTCAAAGTTAGCTTTAGCCGAAAAACTAAATATTTTTCTCAATGTTTCTGATTTTCCGAGATCACACTAAGGTGCAGGGAAAAGAGCATACGCATGAGAAAAATCCTTCCTTTCTGTTTCTGATTTGCCCAGATCGCACAGAGTCGCAGGGCAAAGAGCATACGCAGAAATGAAAGGTATAGATCCGGTTAAAAAAAAAGGCTAAATAAACTGAGACCGAAATAAGCAGAGAGAAAATAACAGTAAACTGCAAAAAACACTGTATACCTCCCGATCTGAAAAATGACGCAGCTAGGGCTACCGGAAACCTTTTCGCGTGAAACGAAAGGGGTTCCTCACTGGAACAGATGCTCCGAACGCAACAGAGCAGTCCTCTCAGCCCGAAAGCAGTCAGAAACAGCAGATCTAGGAAACGACAGCCGCATGCAGTTCTACCGGCTTCAGATTTGGATCACCAACGGACGCGGCCCTCAAATAGCTTTGATACCATGTAGGAATTTACAGGGTAAGTTCCTCAGAAAGAATACCAAAAGGACACCGCTCACAACCAGATCTCAAATCAATACACCAGTATTTTTGACGTGGTTAAAACCCTCAAAGTGCAAGGAGGGAAACAGTCCACGACCTATCCCAACGTGGGTACTACAGGCAATTTATTAATCAAAGAATGAAAATTTACATAAGCTTCTCTCATGCACGGATTACCCGAACAATGACCCTCCATGCGCTTTAAATAGAACTCATGGACCAATCGGGTGTCAAGCCACGGATCAAGTGTCGGTAATACCGAGGTGAGAGTGAACCATCGGATCACTACATATCGTGACCGTCGGATTGTAAGTTACAAAATGTACAACGGTAAAGAAACACACTTTACCTAACTCTATAATAGACCAAGTTGAACTTAACTATATCCTATGTGTCGGAATATCCTAACAGTTTATGAGCTTAGGAGCTCAGGCAATCACCACCTGGGACCAGATGAAAGAGGGATTTCTGGCCAAGTATCAAGACTACTGCCGGACAAGAGAAAGAAAGGAAGAATTGTTTAAAATGGTCCAGAAAGAGGACGAGAATTTGGAAGACTTCGTGGAAAGATTACAGTATAATCTGCAGCGGTCTGATCATCCTAATATGAGTAAAGATATTTTGAAGACCATATTGCTGAAGGGGGTAAGAGATAATTTCCTGGACATGTTGAACATGCTTGGGAAAGGGGACATTTCCAAAGAACCCTTCGATGAAATTATTAAGCTCTGCATGCGGTGTTCAAGGGGAGCGGCAGGCAGATCAAAAAGAAGAGATAATGTGTATTCAAGGGTTCAGAATTCAGCCAGTGGAGGAGCAACAAGAGCTGAGATAGGTAACTTATTAGAAGAATTTAAAACTGAAATGCTAAGTTCTTTTGCTTCACAAATTGATGCTCCGCAGGTTAAGAAGAAACAGGCAGAAGCAGAAGCTGCTCTGGCAATTTTCTGTTCAAAATGCAGAGAAAAACATCCACTCAGAGAATGCCCACTGGATAGGATACCTATATGCACAATCTGCGAGAAGGATCATGAAACACAGCAATGCCCCTTTCTACCTGGAATCAAAGCAGCACTGCAGACAACTGAAGAAGAAGCTGAAGCACTGTACCTGATGACACAGAGGAGGCAATGGCCGCAAAGACAAGGTATGATCTCTAATACAACATTCAAACGTTGGAATAATAATTCTCCTTTTTACCCACCCATGAATCAAATGCAATACCCACCCTTCAATGCAATGAACTTTCCACTTATGCAACAACCAAATATTCCTTTTCCTGACCCTACTATATGGAATCCTTGCGCTCCCCAGCAACCATACTTTAATCAATGGAATCCAAACTGGGTAGCCCAACAGATACCTTTTCCTCAACAACAACAATCTCTTTCCTTACCATCTAATAATCCTCCGAATAATCAGGGAATGAGACCACAGCTGCCTGTACAACCTAACCCCAACCCAAATAATAATAAAGCCCTGCAAGTTATTGACATTCAAAATCAGCCTATCTCTCCCCTGCAATGTAATGATATTCACCTTCGCTCAGGGAGAATAGTTGAACCTATTATAGATGATATTACGGACTCTGACAAAGAAGAGGCTAGAAAAGAGAAACCAGCTAACCATAGTGCTGAAACAGCAGAATCAGCACCTAACAATAATGACCAAACAGTAGATCCGCCATTCCCTGAAAGGCTGACTCTCACTAAAACACCTGAACAACCTACCTTCAATCTTTTAGGAGAGCTACAGAACTTGTATGTCAAAATCCCATTATTGCAAGCACTAAGGGATGTTCCTATATATGCTAGAACTATTAGAGACATTTGTGTAAAAAAACCTGGAAGGAAGGCTAAAGACCCCCTCACAGTTCATGTGATGGGGGAATTAACTGCCTTAATGACTGAAAAAGATTATCCTATAAGTATGGTGACCCTGGTCACCCTACAGTAACAGTCCAGGTCGGAAAAACCTTTATCTCTAAAGTCTTAGTAGACTTAGGAGCTGCAATAAATATCATGACACTCGAAACAGCTCAATTGTTCCAGCTAAAAAACTTTATCAGGGAAACTCCAACTATCTTAGAATTAGCTGACCGTTCTACGATCAAACCTGAAGGGGTCATTGAAGACCTTATAATCTCCGTAGAATCCTAGAATTACCCGGTTGACTTTGTGGTATTACAAACTAAAAAAAAGTTGGGGGGTCATCCGTTTATTGTAGGGAGACCTTGGTTGGCTACAGCTGATGCTTTCATCAGCTGTAGATCTGGATCAATGACCATCTCCAATGGACAAGAAACTAAACAGTTGAACCTCTATCCTCATGCCACTCCCATTATTAATAGTGACAATTCTGTATGGGTAGACTATGAGGATGAGGAAACCCAACCGATATTAACTATTGGGCAAGCTTTGACTTTTAAAGACTCCACCGAAGATGAACTAATTAGCAGTTTTATTTCCGAACCCTCTTCGGTTAATCCAGAAACATTTAACCACTTCGTTGCAATCCTAGAACTTGAATCCCAGCAAAATATGAAAGATGAAAACTTATGCCAGACAGCATTAGGCAACTCTTCCAAGAGCACAACAGTTGAAATTGAACCTGGTAAAACGCTGAATATAAATCCCGATTTGACTGATGATGAAAAACAGAAATTAATAAAATTACTCCAAGCAAACAAAGAGGCATTTGCATGGGACTACACAGACATGAAAGGGATCTCCCCTGAATTATGTACTCACCGTATATACATTAAGGAGGGATCCTGGCCAGTCTGTCAACCCCAGCGAAGAATGAACCCTAACCTTAGAGAAATTGTGAAGGAGGAACTCCAAAAACTTTTAAATGCAGGATTCATATATCCAATATCTGACAGTGAGTGGGTTTCTCCACTCGTAATTATACCAAAGAAGAATGGGAAATGGCGAGTATGTGTAGACTATAGATCATTAAATAAAGCAACCCAGAAAGATCATTTCCCTTTACCTTTTATTGATCAAGTATTGGATAATTTAGCAGGTAAGAAATTCTTCTCATTCTTGGATGGGTTTAGTGGATACAACCAAATTAGGATTGCACCCCAGGATCAGGACAAAACCACATTTACCAGCCCATGGGGAACCTTTGCTTATAGAGTACTTCCATTTGGGTTGTGTAACGCTCCAGCGACATTTCAGAGAGCGGTGATAGGAATCTTTTCTGATATGTTAAACGATTCATTAGAAATATTCATGGACGACTTTACTCCTTATGGAGTGACCTTTGAAGATGCTCTGCAAAACCTTGAAAAAGTACTTAAGCGGTGCATAGAAGCACACCTTGCTTTAAGCACTGAAAAGTGCCATATGATGATGAATCAGGGCATTGTATTAGGTCATTTCATTTCATTTTTAGGAATTCAAGTCGACCCAGCTAAGATTCAGGTGATTCAGAACCTTCCTATCCCCAAAACACAAACTGAGGTGAGAAGTTTTTTAGGACATGCCGGATATTACAGAAGATTCATTAAGGATTTTTCTAAAATAGCTTCTCCTTTGTTTGTGTTATTAATGAAAAATGTTGAATTCAAGTGGACTGATGACTGTGAGAATGCATTCAATAAACTTAAGCATTAGTTGTCCGCAGCTCCTATTTTGAGAGGACCTGATTGGGCATTACCCTTTCATATTTCCTCTGATGCCTCAGATACGGCAATTGGAGCTGTCCTGGGTCAGGAAGAAAACAATCTCCCCTATGCTATCTATTTCATCAGCAAAAACATGACACCAGCTGAGCTAAACTATATAGTAACTGAGAAAGAATTTTTAGCAGTTATTTATGCTATTAATAAATTTCGGCATTATATTACTGGCTATACTACCTTTGTGCATACTGACCACTTGGCCATCAAGTATTTAATGAATAAATCAATTACAAATGCTCGAGTCACCAGGTGGTTATTACTATTACAGGAATTTGATATCACAATTGTAGATAGGCCATGAAAAGAAAATGTAGTTGCTGATTTTCTTTCTCGTTTAAAAACTGATGAAAATGTTCCAGTAGATGATTCTTTTCCTGATGAGTATCTATTTGCAGTATCTGCTCACTCACCTTGGTATGCAGACATTGCCAATTATCTAGTTGCAGGAAAATTACCATCACACCTATCACACAGGGAAAGAAGGAAGATCATCCAGCAAAGTGCTAGGTACAGCTGGATAAGCAGGTGTCTGTTCCACACAGGAATAGATCAAGAAATTAGGAGATGCGTAGGGGAAGATGAGATTTATGACATATTGAAAGCTTGTCACGATGGTCCTTGTGGAGGACATTTTGCTGATAAAAGAACAACTCACAAGGTACTTAGAATGGGTTATTACTGGCCATCACTTTTTAAAGATGCTAGAAAATATGTGAAGGCTTGTGACAGCTGTCAAAGAATGGGCCAGCCCAACCATAGGGACGAAATGCCACTCAATCCCCAGGTAACTCTCGAACCCTTTGCGAAATGGGCATTAGATTTCGTAGGTCCCATTAATCCTCCATCTAATCAAAGAGTTTATATTTTAGTATGCACAGATTACATGACTAAATGGGTAGATGCCAAAGCACTCATTAAAGCTAATGAAGAAGCAGTACTAACATTCTTATTTGAGGAAATCTTTGTTATATTTGGACTACCCAGAGAATTAGTCACTGATGGAGGACCTCCTTTCAATTCTCATGGTTTCAAAGATATACTCCAAAAATATCATATCAAGCATAAGATGACCACACCATACCACCCCAAGCAAATGGGCAGGTGGAAAGCACCAACAAGGTCATAGAAGCTATCTTAACAAAAACGATAAAGGAGAATAGAAGGGACTGGTTCCAACGCTTGCCCGAGGCTCTTTGGGCCTACAGAACCACTTGGAGAAACACAACAGGATTTTCACCCTATGAATTGGTTTTTGGAAAGAATGCTATTTTTCCTGTAGAGTTTGAGATTAAAACCTTAAGAACTGCCTTAGCTATTAACCTTGATTTAACTGATGCACAGACAACCAGGTTGCAGCAGTTGTAGGAATTGGATGAGAAAAGACTGGATGCCGTCCATCAAACAACTATGATACAGCAACAAAGGAGCAGATGGCATGACAGAACCATTAAGCAAAAGCGGTTCCAGAAAGGTAACTGGGCTCTACTTTATGATTCACGTTTCGAGAACTTTCAAGGGAAGCTGAGAACAAGATGGCTAGGGCCGTATGAAGTGGATTCTGTTTTCCCAAATGGAACGGTTAGACTGTTAACAATTGATGGAAGCAGAACACCACTGTTAGTGAATGGCTACCGACTTCGGTTATATCAGCGGCCGGTTTCCAAAGAGGACTTTAAAGCCACTTGCATGGCAATAAAACAGTATTCTTTTCCAAGGGAACTTGCTGTCCCTCAAAGCACTTGAATTTCTACTATTTATGTAATTTTAGGATTAGACATTCTTTTTTTTCTTAGAAACTAATAAATCCTGCCAAGGATTGCGATATTACATTTCAGTATTTTGCAGGTGTTAGCATGGGGAAATAGCTGAGAACAAAAGTCTCGAAAGGAATTACTGTGTGGACTCCGAATTCCTATTGTTGCAACACCACTTCCTATTGCTGCAACACCATTTCCCGTTGCTACAACACCATACCTGTTGCTGCAACACCATTTCCCGTTGCCGCAACACTATTTTTGTTGCTGCAACACCATTTCCCGTTGCTGCAACACCATTTCCCGTTGCTGCAACACCATTTCCCTGTTGCTGCAACACCATTTCCCGTTGCCACAACACCATCCCTGTTTGCTGCAACACTAGTTCCATTACTCCAGCACATTCCCCGTTTTCACAAACGTTTTCCCCCAATCCCTGTTGCCCCAACGGTAATTTTCTATTGCTGCAACACCAGTCTCGGTGCCACGATATTGCTTCCCGATCATGAAATATCTTTCCCAGCAAAATTCCCTCACGAACAAATCCTGATAAAATATACCACCCCTCGTGATGATTACAGCACCTTACTATCACTTCCCGTCATTATCATTACAAATCCCCCATATTCCCGTGCTTTCAGATCCGCGGTAATTATTATAATTTGACAGTAGACAAGAAAAGACCTTTTGACGCAACGATCAAAAAGGTAAAGTACAAAGGTACGCACGTTTATGAATGAGCATTAAATAATAGATAATGCGGAAAAAGGTTGATAGGTCCATCAAATGATTGCGTTCCCAATCATATCATTTACACGTAGGAAGGGGGGGGATTACCAAAGCAATTCTCATAATGACAAACCACGCCAACCACCGCCACCCTTAATTCTCCCGGTTGTATGTAAAAGCTATGGCATGTTACCATTTGCGATGTATACTCTGAGTTGAAATCGGTAGCTTGGCTCTGAATTCTGAAGATTTACCGAGACAACAGCCATGGGAGGAACCCTCATTACTCATGAACTAGCCATGACAGCAGTCCTGGAACTCTTTCCGGAAATTTACCAAATTTTCTTGCAAGTTGGATGGATAGAGTATTTCAGGAGACTTCCGGACTTTGACGAGCAGCAAGTCCTGTAATTCACATGCAATTTGACAGAAGGATTCTCTGTCGTCCAAGGAATTCAAGTTCCAGTCACGGAAGAAATCATAGCTGAAGTCACCAGACTCCCATCCACTGGCACACGGTGGTTCAGCAGAAAGCACCTGATTCTGAATGCACAGCAAGACTTTCTCCGACCAGGCGAGGAAGTAGAAACCAAGGGCAGAGGTGTAGCACTGCGGTCGTTACCTCAACCATGGCCAAAAGTCGCTGAATTCGTCAAGCAATATCTGATGTGCGAAGGTCGTTACCAGGTAATCTACCAGCACGACTTCGTCCTGTTAAATCACTTAAGAAATGGTCAATTATTGAACATGCCATATTATTTGCTGGGTTGTCTCAAAAATATGTCACGATATGCTATGAAAGCGAAGCATCCAGTTCTCTCCCTAAAACATCATCGCTTAGCCCAATTGCTAATTAACAGAGATCTCGCTCTAAACATCCCTCCACCCCCCATTAATCCCCATCCGGAGGAAGGAATTCCACAGCCTGAGCATGAAGATCCTCATCAAGAAGAGGAAACTCTTCGTCAAGCTGAGGACACACCTCAGCAAGACCAAGAGCTTCCTCAGCAAACGGACGACATGCCTGAACAAATCCCTTTGGAAAACCCTCAGCAAACAGAGCATATTCCTGAACAACCCCAGCAAACACCCCTGCATGTTACTGAGAATGAACAAGCAGCAGCGGAATTAACCACATCTCCCAAAAGAACCAATCCTTCCACTCCCATACTCAGTATTTCTACTGATGATTCCGACGATAATATCCCAATTACTCAGCTTAAACGAAAAATGCAGCAGGTAAAGAAAACCCCAGCAAAAAGAAGAAGAACTAGGGTTTCAACCAAAGCACCTACTACCCCGACTACTGTTCCGACCTTAAAGGCCAGCAGGAAGAGAAAAACACCTCAATTCCCTACTTCTCTACCAAAACGAAAATCGGTAGTAGTTGAATCCCCTAATTCCTCCAGTTCACCACCCATCGTTTTAAGAACCCGCACTCCAGCCACTCCTCGAAACTCCTCTCCCTCACCCACAGAGGCTGAGATGCAGAGTGTTCATAGCTTCGTGGCATCATATCTTAAGACAGCTGATACACAAGAACCAGCTGCCGACACCCAGAGTGATAGTGACCAAGTGGCTGCAACACAAGAAACAGCCACTACCCCAGGTAACACACAAGAACCACCTGTGGGGAATACTGATCAAATTGACGAAGCAGAACCTCTGCCTCCACTGGAATCTACTGTCCCACAGGATCAGCCTACTATACCCGCCCTGCAAGAAGAAATTGAGTTTCTGAAATCTCAGATTCATGACTATCAGGAAGAGATAATAAGGGCCAGGGAAGCATATCAGAAAGAATTCAGCCTGCATGTTTTAGCAAGAGTAGCATCTGCAGCAGAGAAAAGCAAAGATAACGAATATATGTGTACAAATTGTGGAGAAATATATACTCAGGCAGGATATAAGGTAGTACAAGAACCAATGAAGGAAGCCTCCGCTGCTGAAAATGAAACAAAGGAGTCTGCTGATGCAGAAGTAGAAATCCCACAATTCTCTGCTGAGATAGAAAGACCTGTTGCTACACAAGAACCAACAGGATCTTCAGAAGAAATGCAGGCAGAAAGACCTGTTGACACACAAGAACCAACAGGATCTTCAGAGGAAGTGCAGACAGAGAGACCTGTTGTTACACAAGAACCAACAGGATCTTCACAAGAAGTGCAGACAGACAGACCTGTTGTTACACAAGAACCAACAGGATCTTCAGAAAAAGTGCAGTCAGAAAGACCTGTTGACACACAAGAACCAACAGGATCTTCAGAGGAAGTGCAGACAGAGAGACCTGTTGCTACACAAGAACCAACAGGATCTTCAGAAGAAGTGCAGTCAGAGAGACCTGTTGCTACACAAGAACCAACAGGCCATCCAGAGAACATGCAGGACCAAGATCAAGGACTTACTGACACACAAGAACCAGTAAGTTCACCTGAAACTGCACAAGACCAGGAGCTTACTGACACACAAGAACCAGTAAGTTCTTCAGAGACTGCACAGGAACAAACAGAGGAGCTTGCTGACACTATGCAGGAAGAAAAGAAAGAGGAGAACAAGGATTCACCCCGGCCTACCCAATCTGCTATGCAAGAAGAAGCTACACAAGAACCAGGAAATGAAGAAAGAAACACTGAAAGTGTTATGGAACAAGAAGAAGACATAGAAGAAAATGAGGAAAAAGGTACAGACTCACCCCGGCATACCCAGAGTATTATGGAGGAAGAAGAAAAAGACACAGACTCATCACGGCCTACCCAGATTATTATGGAAGAAGAAATAATTTCAGGAGAAAATGAAGAAAAACTGGACTCACCTAGCCCTATTCAAGTTGCCAAGGAGCTAGAAGAAGAAGAAAAAGATACAGACTCATCACGGCCTACCCAGATTATTATGGAGGAAGAGAAAATAGTTTCAGAAGGGAATAAAGAAGAATTGAATTCGCCCAGCAAGAAGCAAGGAGAAGTCGAAGAAAAAGAGACAGATTCACCCCGGTCCACCAAAATCACTTTGGAGCAAAATGGATTAGTCCAACAGGAGGAAGAAACTCTGGTCAGAGATGAAGAGAGAGATGCTGGATCATCCCAGCCCACTTCAACAGAGCAGATGACCCTGATTGATGCCTGTATACAAACAGAGCTCCCCACTGTTAGTGATGCATGTATAGAAACAGAAAGTTTTTAGGAATTAAAAGGTAGGTGGTGGAGAGAATATCAACAGTCTCAAGGCAAAGCATTCGAACAACAAAAAGGGACCTGGTTTGATCATGGTTATAAGAACTGGGAAGCATTGGAACAGTGTAGGGCCCAGTATAAAGAAATCAAGGAACTGAAAGACAGAATTTCCCAGATGTTTGAGTTATGTCAAAGAATGCTTGCCACAAGGAAACCCTCTTTTAACTATGATACATTTTTGAGGGAAATACGTGCATTCATACAGCTGAAGGCTATCAAAGAGGGGAGGCCTCATCAAGTGGTCACAACAGAGCAGTTTATGCAGACCTTTGCAGAGGCACCCAAAAGCGATCAAAACCTCCTATGTGAACTATACCTCCATAATGAGGCCATGTCTGAAGAAAGGAACATGAACATGATACCTGTAGTCGGTGACATACAATTGAGAGCCTTCATCTCCTTTTTGGCTAATCAACTTACCTGGCAGAATGCCTATGTCTCAGCCCACCAGAACGAAAAGAATTGTCTTCTGTGGATTCGAGCTGAACCACAGAACGCTGCCACTTTCATTTCACAACACTTAAAAATGGTAAGCGATCCTGATATGAAGGATAATGTCATGAAACTGCAAACAGAGGTCCTAACAGACTGTCAGCATTATGTAAAGACCAAAGCATCCTTGGCTGTTAAAGCAAATAAACTGTTTTGGGATAACTGCCCCGCAGAAAGACAGGAATATCACCCGTATAACCCATCAAATCTGCAGGTAGCACTTTCAAGGGTACCTCAGTATGTTGAATGCATGCAGCGTTGTGCTGAAAATTGGATGGGTTATAAATTTAAATTCCCACTTTTATGGTTGTCTGGTGATCAGTATAAGGGCCAGTTTGGACTTTCTAACAGAGAAGAAGCAGTAGCATGGAAGCATATACAAACTGTTTGTGGTTTCAGAAACAAGTTTGATGTTACTCCCTACAGCTATTGTCTTAGTAATCTGCATTGTTCATCCCAGTTCTCTGACTCAGACTCAGAGTAGCCATTGCATGGGGACATGCAATCTCTTCAGTTGGGGGGGATGTTGGGACTCAAAATTGACCTATTTTTGACCTTATCTTTTGCCGTATTATTATCCTTTTGCAGTCATAAGTTGAAAGCTTTTATTTTATAATGACCCCAAGGTACGAAGTAACCTCCCGCATATCTATGTTTAATTGTTTATTTCATATTCATGAATATCTTTATACTTATCCTTGGAAACGCTGACTAAACTGTCAAGTAATTGCCTTAAGCTTGCAGGAATTATAATGTATAGTTGTTGTAACACCAGAAACAGCAACTACGCAGTTGCTGTAACACCAGAAACAGCAACTACGCAGTTGCTGCAACACCAGAAGCAGCAACTCCGTAGTTGCTACAGTCAGCAACAGCAATCACCTAAAGCAAGCTATTTTGTAACAGCCGCGAATAACAGATGGCAACTATTTAAAGGACCCTGACGTGGCACAATCAAGCGGAGGACTAAAGCAAGAAGAACACAGTCGGCATGGCCTAAATCAGGAACATCATGGGGAAATGGCAAAGGAATATGAAGATCCCGAGAAGACGGTCGAAGTCAGTTACCCGCTGTGTAACAGCCAGAGCTCAAGAAAGGACGTATTATCATACTGTTGTAACAGCGTTCTGAATTGCTTATTTTTGATAAGATGGGTTAACTGAATGGGCTGTAATACTTTATTGTAATAGATGTCTCCTCTATAAAGAGGAGACATCTAGATGAAAAAGGGGATTAGTCAGTGTCTATGGTCAGTCTGTAAGAAGAGATCTCGAGAACATCAGCAAGTCTGAACTTTATTGTATTCAAATCTTTTTGGCAGATGAATATAAAACTGTTTTGAGCACTTAATCCAGTCTTCGTTTCCTGGGGAATCTTGTGAGAGGGACTGGGCCCACCTTCCTCACAAGATTCACCCATTTAATTTCTTATCAAGTGTGTAAGTGTGCAATAGTTTCTTTCTGGTACTCTGCTTGGATTTGATAGCATTACCTCTGGTATTCTCTGTTTTTCTAATACTCTGTTTCATTAATCACTTGAGTTTGTTTCTCACCGGTGAATGAGAGTGCAGTGTGCATTAGTAATCTGATTACAGAGGCAGGTGTTGAACGTCCCCACTTGGAGGATAGGGTCTTGATCCTCTGCCAACAGAGCGCCCATCATTTCGCTTTCCAGATTTGTAGTTTTAATTAATTGCTTTTATTTTAACAAGTACTGTAATGACATAGCGTAAGAATCACGTATACTACAACTTTTCAATGCTTTTAGATTTTGAGTACATACAGTACGCAGTAGCCTTTGGAATAAAAAGACATTCCCTGGTTGACAACTAATGTGGTACTTGAATGTTTAAATCATAAACAATTCAACTAGCCAACAATAGTAATTGAGAAGACAGTCGAAGATGCAAAGTAGGTAGCAGCTCAGTGCATAGCCAAAGTTCTGGTCATTAGGGTTGAGCTGGACGGGCTTCACGCAAAGATCTCGACACCTACCGAGTGACTCGAGGGTGAGTCATGATGTTTGTGTTGGGGGCCTGTTGGGAGAAGGATCCCCCAAGGGCAGTTTTGGGGCTAAAAGCCCATGCTTTGGTAATATTATTGTAAAGACTCCACATTTTATGGTCGCAGAGTGCGAAGGTATTATATGTCACAAAGGGTAGTCCACCCTTAGTTTTGTAAAGTAATGTCGGTTGTAAGAGATCTACCCATGGTCCACGGACCATGGGATGGTATAAAAAGAGCTAAGTTCTAAGTAGTTAGGAGAATAACATGAGGAAGAGAGTCATAGCTTTAGAGCAAGAAGTCTAAGACTTGGGTTGTAGCATAGGTAGAGGCTCTGTAGCTGAATGTGCACAAGCCTAGGGTAGAAGTCCATAGTTGAGTTCATGGACCCCTACAGCTGTGTGCACAGGGTGAACAGAGTCTGTGATACTTGGAATATATTAATAAAAGGAGTTATTCTGCAATTTCTGTATATTTGTTCTGTTGATGGGTTTGGATATTTTGTGTATGAATTTCCTTTATTATGCTTACTTGATGCTCGAATGAATGAAATTAAATTGAATAATTGAACGCAATCACAAATATCTACTTACATAATGATAACTTTAAGTATTTGATTAGATAAGAAAATCACTTAGGATAATTGAGGAATCTTCACGACACGCTGCTATGGCAATGCGAAAGTACCTGAGCTATAGGTTAGAGTTGCGTAAAGGTTGATCGTGTACTTTTGCAAAGGTATTGAAAGCTGGAACAAAGGGTTTGTCTGACAATCCCTAGAGAGAGATCACCTGTGTGAAGGAAACGATAGAAGAGATCAAACGACATCACAACCATCTCAAGGGTGCAGAAACTTGGTTCCAACATCCCCCCATACTGCTTCGGGTGAGACTTCGGTCCGTGCTCCGTGGGTTGATTCTGAAAGGGCCAGTAGTGTAGGGATTTGTTTGGCTAAATAAGACTGAACCTAGGTTAGGCCCCCTCAAGCCAACAATGACGTTAACATGCTCAATACATTTCAACAAATTCTAGTGCATACTTTTCTAGAAATTGGCCTCCATCACCTACAACTGTTTTCATATTTCTTTAGATTTGTGCATCCTTTCACCAAGATGTTTTATGGGGAGATGAATAAGGATGATGATAACATGCTAAAAAAATTTCAAGTCTATCCAATCTACCATTTGAGAGATATGGGTTTAACAATGTTACTACAGGATTGGCACAAAGTGTTATAGGATTGACCAAAATTGCTATAGGATTGTGATTGACATAGAGAGAGGGGTAAGATATTATGTTTTCCTTGGGGGAATGAAAAAATAAGTCCACCACACCATCATCATCCATCCTCCACAACATTTAATCACTTCTCCATAAAAAAGTTCATCGATGTCCATAAAAAACCATATCTTTCACCCCTTCATCCACCTTTCATATCACCACAAAGCTCTCTGACATGCATCTTTAAAATTATTATAAATTATCAAAAAAGTTTGAAGTGATATTGGGAAATATTAGAGGTATTAGTATGGCTTGTTTGACTTCTACAGGAAGAAACATAGTCCTGTAGCAGTCTACACATCTCCCGCAAGACCATAGCTAAAGCACTAGATCTAAAAGTCAAATCACCATGGAGCATTGGAGGAATAAAAAGCATGGTTTTGAGCAGCTAAATGTCCCTTTGCAAGCTACTACAAAATCCTTTTTCACCCAATAAACAACAATATCCAATCCAAAGAAGAGCACCTGCATTCAAAAGTACTTGCATCATCAAGTTTCAATCAACAAAGAACATTTAAAAAATTGTATTTTCTCAAAGAAATTATAGGAAGCAATGAAGACAAAGAAATTACATGTCAAAAGACACCTAAAAGTAACCTCAACCATGTTTATAAATGCCATGAAACCATAAATTGATCAACACATTATAAATACCATCAGGTAAGCACATGTATGCAATATTCTTCACCTCTTCTCTTGACTGTATTATGGTTAGAAGTTTGTTGTTAATGCACAAGAGAGAAGGTTTTGTAGGATGAAGGTGGCTAGTAGTCTCACCCACCATCAAACAGTTAAGTGAACTAACTCCCTCACTCATTCAATGTGGAAAATGATAGAAAAGGAGGGTGATAATTACGAGGAGTGGGCGAACGAGTCTATAAGGGGAATACATAGGTGGTAGGTGGAGGCTAGCTCACCCAACACACTGAGCCCACTACCACAAGAGGAATAAAAGGATGAGCCTGAATCTCATTTGTACTAATAATTTCATTCCTAAAATAGGAAGAGAGGCCCACTAAGACATCCAGAGTCAAGCTAGTCCTGACTAGGGGTGCCCTATGCTGCTACATAGGAGCTACAAAGTCAAATAAGAAGTGCTATAGGATCAGAAACTGTTGCTACAAGATTGCAAATTGTTATTATAGGATTGCAGACTACTGATATAGGATTTCATATAACTGCTAAAAGATCAACCTAAGGGGTGAAAAGGGCTTGATTTGATGTGAATTTTCCTCCAAAACCAAAAAATCCATGAAGGAATCTCCAAGGGAGGGGTAATTCATGCATTTACCTCACCTTCCATGCAAGAAAATTGAAAAATTGGGTCAATTTCGGCATCCTATAGCAAACCCTTGAAATTGATTCAAACCTTATGTTTTTATGTGTGTAAAGCATGATAGCAGAAGAATGAATTTGTTTTAAGTGTGGCAAATAATTTTCATACATTTGGACAAAAGAAAAACACCATTCATCCCATCCTTATTTTGAAATCCTAAGCTGCCCAAAAATTTATTATAGAATTGAAATGCTTTTAAAGAAACTTAGAGGAGCCACAATAAAGAACATGGGAGGAGGCTTCAATGGAAGGGAAGCCTCATCCTCTTTCAACATTCCCAATCATGATTTAATAATATGTTAGTCATCGAGAAGAGAAGTCGAGATAAGGAGAAACTTGAAGAAGTCACCTCCCTCAAGTCCAAAGGAAAGAAACCTCAAACCTCCCAAAGAAGGCCAAACAATAGGGTAGCTAGGGCCAAGCAACTACAAGTAGAAAATTCCTAGCTACAGGATTAGAACAAACTGCTACAGGATTGAGACAATCTTCTACAGGATAAGACAATGTGCTATGGGAAAGTCCAGAAGGCTATAAAGGAGCTTGATTTTGAGCAATTCCATCCACCAAACCCTATATTAAAAGGGTCATATCCAAGAGAAGGGTAAGTACACAATTTTCTCTTCCATATGTGGATAAGAAACCTATGAAGCCTCTCCTTCATTCAGTAGTGCATCCTCTAACAAAATTTTGATAGTAGTTTGGGAATAAAAAATTTTGAATGTGTATGTTTCTTTTGAGTTAGGCATGATAAGAAGGGAAATGGGATTTTTTCGAGTTGAGTATGAAGTTTTCCTTCCCCTAGTCAGTGTAAATAAACTGCTCTTTTACCCCTATTATGCAACCTTAACTTCTCAAAAAATATCTAAAAATGGTATTACATAGGGAGTATTCCTTTGCCAAACTTTGGGAAAATCACAATGACAATCATGGGGGTGGTTTCAGTTGTAGAGAACCCATAGGCTCATAAAGAATGCTGTTTGTCATAGATGCTCTGGAGAGCATTCAAAAACATGTATCATGGGCAAACTTTGTGGACATAGACAAATAGACTTTTAAGACACAAGCACAAGCCCAATTGGAACTTGGAGAAAAGGATGAATCTACAGAAGAAGAAGCCAATGCAGAAGGAGTAGAGGATGGAGAAGAGGGAGATAAGCCAAAAGAAAAAAAGGTCAAGGAGGAAGAAGGAGAAGTAGAGGCACAAACTATTCCAAACACTAAAACAACAGGTCCTAAGAAAGACCTAATCAAACTTGTTGTACACAAAGAGAAGAATGGAGAACTACAGAGGTCATTGGGCAATCATATAGGCCACAAAAGAGAAGAAGAAGGAAACATAAAGGAAAGAATGCATTCAACATTGTTGGTTGTGTGGGGCTTGACCCAGGTTCAACATTTGTTAGCCAAACAAATCCATACACTATTGGCCCTTTCCTCATCAGCCCGCGAAGCGTGGACCAAAGTCTCACCTGAATCAATATGGGGGGATGATGGAACCAAGTTTCCACACCCTGAGATGGTCGCAATGTCAGTTTATACCCTCTATCCATACTTTCGCTCAGGTCACTAAGCTTTAGGGCTTTATCAGTCTAGCTTTTTATTCTGTCCTTCAGTACCTCCGCGAAGGAGTACGATTGACCTTCGCGCAGCCTTAACCCGTGATCCAGGTGCTTTCGCACTACTATGACGACAGGCTGTATAGGTTCCCAAGTTATCCCAAGTGTATTACTTATCTTACTAAACAATCCCAGTTAGCGCCGCGTAAAAAAATATTCTTACTTGTGTTCAATTAGCTAATACAGTCACATACATTCGCACATCACATGAACATAGTAAATTAAACCCAAAATGCAATATAACCATATGCATTAACAAGAAATAAATACACATAAATTGTGGAATAATTCTCTTTATTTATATCTTCAGATTATTATAGACTCTAACCGCCATGTGCACACAGCTGTAGGGGTCTGCACACTCAGTTGCGGACTTCTACCCTAGGCCTCTGTGCACTCAGTTGTAGAGCCTCTACCTACGCTAAGACCCGAAACACTTAGACTTTGCTATCAAGACTCTTCACTCCATTCTTCGCTAAAAGACTTCTAACTACTTAGATCTTACTTAGCTCCTTTTATGCAATCCCATGGTCCACGGACCATGGGTGGGTCTTTACAACCAAATTTATGCTTTAAAAAATAAGGTTGGGCAACTGTTTATGAATCATGACACCTTCACGCTCCGCGACCACAGAATGCGGAGACTTTACAAATTTATTACAAAATTTGACCTAAAACATGGGCTTTTAGCCCGAAAATTTTCCTTAGGGGATCCCGTTCCCAATAGGTCCCCAACACAAACATCGTGACTCACCCTCGAGTCACTCTGCAGATGTGTATATCTTAGCGTGAAGACCTCCCAACTCAACCTGTATGACCGCAACCTTGATAGTGCACTGTGTGGGTACCTGCTTCGCTTCTTCAACTATCTGCTCGGTCACTGCTCCTAAGGCCTGAAGCTTCTACTGAGTTTCTTGTAGATTAGCAAGCTTTCCTTCAATAGAGGTTGTGACTGCGTAAGCCTCATCCAACCAGGGCTTTAGTTGTGCCTTTAGCATTGCCTCCTTGTGCTGCGCTACATCTAACTGTTCTTTCAACTATTTGGCCTCCTACAACTTTGCCAGTCTTTGCATGAGCGCGACGGTTCATGCTATGCCTTTTATCTCATCATAGAATTTTTTACAGTTCTCACGCTTCTGTCTCTAGTCGCTGTACATTAGGGTCCTTTTGCAGGCTTGTCAAGACCTCGAATGACTGTTCAAAAATTTGTGTACAGTTTGCTACTGCACTATCGACCACCGCTATTACCTCTGTGACAGTGGTTGCACACTACTTCTTTACTTATGGCAGAGTTGAAGGCTGGGTCTTCAACTGTAATTCAATAATCTGTAGGTTCAACTCCAGCTGAACCCTAGCCATCTCTATGCCAACATCACACACCCCTATAGCAAGATTGCGGATATGCACCTCGACCGGTTCTTCCTCAGGAATGGCCAACTCCGGGACCATTTGGCATGCCTCCTCCATGACCTGAATTATACGCTTGTTTTGGTCGATTACCTCTGTCACAACGATGATGGAAGAGCCTTGCTTAGGGCTATCTACTCATTGTTAATCCTCTGCTCATTGATTACCTATAAAGCCCGGTGTTTGCGGGCCCTCAGCTCCGTGATCACTCCATCCTGTAATAGGTGGAGCGCCTCGCCAGGGAGCGTTGCCAAGTTCAGCCCTACTCCCTTGAGGGTGTTGACAGTGGGCCTGTCAGCTTCATTATCTGTGGTTAGTGCTCCATTGAGCAACACTATCACATTGGAGACCTTCACACACAGCATCTCGACAGCTTCTGAAGTGCCGATAGCGAGGCTGGTGGACACTGTGTTGGCCTTTGACCCGTGGGTCTGCAGCTCCTGCAGACCTGTTTGGATGGCCCCCAATATTAGTTGCTACTACTACTCAAACTGCTGTAGGGCCTCCATGGTGACATCTCGCATTGTGTCTCTAATGTCGTACAAATCACCCTCTATGAGGGTGATTGGGTCCAACGACGTCTTAGTGGCCTTGGATTTCTTCCTTGACCCTCCTTTCTCTTGTTCCCATGGATGCTTGATGCAAGTGAATGTCGCCTACGGGTCCATGCCATGCTGCTCTGTTTGCTCATTCGTCTCTTCCTCTGTCTCGGGAAAAGGTGACCTCATGCCTTTGTTAGAACCCTGCTCTGTTCCACTTGTTTGCTTTTTCGTCTGCTGAGCGGCATCACACTCCGCCTGGGCCTTGTCAGCAGCCTCCTTCTTCCTATTCTCAGCCAACTACACCATCTTGAGCTTGGCCTCCTCCTTCTTTCACTACACGATGGACTTGCTCACCCCCACCGCCAAGTCTAATGTAGTGCACCACTCTTCCGGTCAGCAATCAAGTACTGCATCAATGGCGTCATCCATTGCCAAGTAAGGCAAGTCATACCATGTCTGTGCAAGGTACTTCCGCACCCTGATTGACACATGGTGAAACCTACCTTAAACTATGTGTAGCCCTACGAGTTGGCAAAGATAGTAGGTGAAAACCGTGGTTTGTGATTGATGGCCATGTGGATTTTCATCTCCATCAAGATCCAGAAGATATTGCTATCCTTGATGTGTTGTGCATCCTTGGTCACCCACAGCGAAGCGAACTTCGCTTCTTCTAGTAGGTCCAGCACGATCAAGGGGAATTGATTGTCCTTTGGAAGCTCCCATGCTACCAGCACAATAGGAAACAAGAGCCATACATAGTGGAAAGTATTGTTGAGCTCTTGTGCCTCACGACAATTCGCAAGGAACTCACTGCAGAGATAGTGCACCCAATTGAACTGGACTCTTACGATGCATTGGGTTGCTAGCGAGAAAAAAGGTGTGGGGACCTCATCTACGTGACACTTTCTTATCACCTTTCTGGCCAAAATGTAGAAATTTTGAATAATATAACACTTATTCACAGAGATTATCCTGATTATACACTATTTGTAGAATGCAAGCATAATACATAACCTCCTCTACTATTGATCATCAATTTGCAGTATTCAGAAACAATCGCATGCGCACATTGAAGTATCAATCACACATATCAACACAGTATATCATGGGGAAAGCATACAACTGAAAACCCCCAACTATCTATATATTATATTGATTGAGAACATGTAACAATACATAGTACAAGACTCCTCGCAAGTACTCAGTACTATCTCCACCTGTTACACACAAACTAGCTCAGATCTGAATCAATCATAGGTTCAAATCTCTTCCGCTGCTTGCCTGCCTCTATTACGCAATCCTGCATGAGAATAGATGAGAATGGCTGATCCAAACTCATATTTCACTTGGATAAACCACGCAATCCTCATTGGCAATACTCAATCCATTGATTGTGCAAATCTTATGCACAACTATAGTCACAACTGATAGCCGTCTCACTCTTTCACCCACCTCTAACACTTGTCTCCATTGAACTGTCCATGCACTGAGTTAACTGATGTATTCTTTAGATGATTTATGAGTTAATAATTAGTGAATTAATTAATAATTAATTCACATCACTCATCACTAGTGTACTTGCAGTTATAATAAATACAACTAGTTCAACTAAGTCAAACTGAACACAACTTCATCAACTCCTCAATCAACTCCACCAAACTCAATCACTTGAGTTCTAACTGAAGTCCATCATGCAATAGCTCAACTGACCCATAAGAAAAGCATATTTCCTTCTGGCAGTTGCATGTTCCACATCCGTAGCTCAAACTGAAGTGCTCCAAGAGGATAAGATAATGTTTATAGTCCAAATATTATTAAGAGCTAATAATATTCGACTGTTCTATTTTTAGCTTGGAAGTTTAAAAATAGACTCCTCCCATATGTCTGAAAATAGAAGTCCATCTATTTTTACCAACATGACAAATCATCCACAAATAGCATCCTTCAACTCATAGAGCATGATCCATATGTCTAAAAATAGACATAGTCTAAAAATGGACTTTGCGCCAAAAATAGCCTGCGGGCCCACTTAGTGAAGGCGACTCCTTTCCACTAAGCTCCATCATCTTGTTTAATTTTCAACAATCCCTCTCAACAAGATATGGATTATCTGCAACCCCTATCTTGCCACTCTGGAATGTTCTGCATGCAACATATTTGCCCAGTCCACTTGCTCCAACAACACTTGGAACAAAAACACTCCCCATTGACCACTCTGTCAGGCTAGGAACATACTCTGATGCTGAAGCTCTACCTGCTACTGACAAGTGCTCTCTCTCTGACATCTGCGCTACTGCAACATCTCCATGCATCTCACACCATTGCACACTTCTATGTGCCACCTAGCACTGTGCAAAACACTTGTGCCTCTCGCATTGCTGCAGCCTGCTAGCTATGCGTTGTCCTGGGATTCCCTACACTGTCGCTCTCTCTGACGCTCCATTCGCATCTATCTCTACCCAATCAGTCAGTTCTTGCTACTCCACATCGGGGCTCCCATAGCAAGTTCTCATCCAAGAGGTTGGGTACCTCAAGGATCCTGCCCCTCCACCTTGGGACGATCAATCCACATCACCCCACCTCCTACCTGGAGGTATGGCTGCATGTGATCCCTCAGCCCACCTAGCTCGAAGTTTCCCCCTACTGGAGGTCTCTGCATGAGTAGATGTCTCTACTCGATCTCCTCTCATCTTCCCTTGTTGTGGCTACTCCACAACCTCCTGAAGCTGCTGCACCAATCGTGGCTCCTCCACAGTCGTCTGAGACTTCTTCTGGCTCTGCATGTTGAGAGGTAATATACGCTCCCTCTCAACCACCAAGTCTCCATCAGTTGCCTCGCTGCTCAAGGCTTTGCATGCATCTTGAACCTCAAGAGCATACAGGTTCTTGACCCGTGAACCAATCTGCTTCACCTGTTTAGTGATGATGTGTCTAAGGAAAACCTTTCCCTTACTGAAGACTACATCATAGCCTTTGTCTTCCAGCATCGCGATCGAAACCAACTTTCTCTTTAGTCCTAGTACATACTTGACATCGGTCAAGGTAAGGCGAGCTCCATGCTCCCTCTGAAAAACAACCGTGCCTACACCTGAGACACTATACTTCTCATCATT
Organism: Pinus tabuliformis; assembly: GCA_031772625.1. NCBI lineage: Eukaryota > Viridiplantae > Streptophyta > Pinopsida > Pinales > Pinaceae > Pinus > Pinus tabuliformis. The sequence goes on from CM062815.1 coordinate 1,032,533,087, forward strand.
ACCCATTTCTATGAATATCTTGAGATCTTTCTCCTCCAAAGAACTGAACGAACTCTTGTCACCGGTCATGTGGAAAGAAGCTCCACTGTCAAGAAACCAACCACTTCCCACCATGGATGAAACAATGCATGCGAAGAGTGTGAAATCCAACTCAAACTGTGAAGCAAGTGCCTCACCTTCAGATCCTTCCCCAGATCCCTTCTTGGATTTCCTTCGTGGACAATTTGCAGCATAATGGCCCACCTCATGACAACGAAAGCATCTCACTTTAAATTTGTCAACCTTCTTCCCATCATTGGAAGAACTGGATTCAGAAAGAGAAACCTTCTCCTTCCGCTTCTTTTCTTTGGCAGCCAAAGTGCAATTTTCTTCATCAGATGCCTTCGATGAAGATCCGTCCCTGGTATTCCGCCTGATCTCCTCTTGCACAAGATCCGACCAAAGTCTCTCCCATCCTGGAAATTTTTCCCGACCATTGATAGAGTCCTGATAGGAATGCCAACTCTTTGGAAGACCAAGGAGAGCCAATCTCACCAAGTCCTCATCATCGACAGTCACCCCCACACTTCCCAGCTCATCCCGGCATTGGGTGAACTTCGTGAGATACTTGGGCATACTGTCTCCTGTTGGGACTCAGAATTGACCTATTTTTGACCTTATCTTTTGCCGTATTATTATCCTTTTGCACTCATAAGTTGAAAGCTTTTATTTTATAATGACATAATGACCCCAAGGTATGAAGTAACCTCCCGCATATCTATGTTTAATTGTTTATTTCATATTCGTGAATATCTTTATACTTATCCTTGGAAACGCTGACTAAACTGCCAAGTAATTGCCTTAAGCTTGCAGGAATTATAATGTATAGTTGCTGTAACACCAGAAACAGCAACTACGCAGTTGCTGTAACACCAGAAACAACAACTACGCAGTTGCTGCAACACCAGAAGCAGTAACTCCGTTGTTGCTACAGTTAGCAACAACAATCACCTAAAGCAAGCTATTTTGTAACAGCCACGAATAACAGATGGCAACTATTTAAAGAACCCTGACGTGGCATAATCAAGCAGAGGTCTAAAGCAAGAAGAACACAATCAGCATGGCCTAAATCAGGAACAACATGGGGAAATGGAAAAGGAATATGAAGATCCCGAGAAGACAGTCGAAGTCAGTTACCCGCTGTGTAACAGCCAGAGCTCAAGAAAGAACGTATTATCATACTGTTGTAACAGCGTTCTGAATTGATTATTTTTGATAAGATGGGTTAACTGAATGGGCTGTAATACTTTATTGTAATAGATGTCTCCTCTATAAAGAGGAGACATCTGCATGAAAAAGGGAGTAGTCAGTGTCTATGGTCAGTCTGTAAGAAGAGATCTTGAGAACATCAGCAAGTCTGAACTCTATTGTATTTAAATCTTTTTGGCAGATGAATATAAAACTGTTTTGAGCACTTAATCCAGTCTTCGTTTTCCTGGGGAATCTTGTGAGAGGGACTGGGCCCACCTTCCTCACAAGATTCACCCATTTACTTTCTTGTCAAGTGTGTAAGTGTGCAATAGTTTCTTTCTGGTACTCTGCTTGGATTTGATAGCATTACCTCTGGTATTCTCTGTTTCGCTAGTACTCTGTTTTATTAATCACTTGAGTTTGTTTCTCACCGGTGAATGAGAGTGCAGTGTGCATTAGTAATCTGATTACAGAGGCAGGTGCTGAACGTCCCCACTTGAAGGATAGGGTCCTGATCCTCTGCCAACAAAGCGTCCATCATTTCGCTTTCCAGATTTGTAGTTTTAATCAATTGCTTTTATTTTAACAAGTACTGTAATGACATAGCGTAAGAATCACGTATACTACAGCTTTTCAATGCTTTTATATTTTGAGTACATACAGTACGTAGTAGCCTTTGGAATAAAAAGGCTTTCCTTGGTTGACAATTAATGTGGTACTTGAATGTTTAATTCATAAACAATTCAACTAGCCAACATTTTGGCGCCGTTGCCGGGGAAGGCAACTAAAGAATTCTAAAAGCATTAATGGTTTCTTTGTGAAAATAACAGGTGTATGAGAGGACGCAAGAAACCTAATTTTACAGGCGGCAAAGGAGGAAGGAAGACTTACATCGACGAAATCATCTCTAAGGCCTAAGCATCACAGAGGACGGGTTCCCGGAGACCTCAGATCCAATACTCCTCACAAACAGACCAACATACGGAGGAAGTAATAGGACCTAAAAGGAAGCTGGAAGCACCAGAGTACACTGAGGAACCGGTTGAGGAACCTGAAGAAACAGAAGACACAGAAGATAAAGCAAGTGATTCAGGGAAAAGACCAATGGAGGATAACAGAACAGAAGGGAGAGGGGAAAACTCGCTCTCTACCCTGGAATTCCCTATTGGGGAGCTCCCGAGAGGAACAACCCCCATGAAAAATATTCCACTCTCGGCATTACCAAAATTTCATGGGTTATCCTCCGAAGACCCGGACGAATTCCTCTTTGAATTCGACATACTGTGTAGAAGCTATGATTACATAAGTCCTAATCAGAAGCTGAAATTGTTTCCAGCAACACTAAAAGGGAACACATTGAGGTGGTTTATGAGCTTAGGAGCTCAGGCAATCACCACCTGGGACCAGATGAAAGAGGGATTTCTGGCCAAGTATCAAGACTACTGCCGGACAAGAGAAAGAAAGGAAGAATTGTTTAAAATGGTCCAGAAAGAGGACGAGAATTTGGAAGATTTCGTGGAAAGATTACAATATAATCTGCAGCGGTCTGATCATCCTAATATGAGTAAAGACATTTTGAAGACCATACTGCTGAAAGGGGTAAGAGATGATTGCCTGGACATGATGAACATGCTTGAGAAAGGGGACATTTCCAAAGAACCCTTTGATGAAATTATTAAGCTCTGCATGAGGTGTTCAAGGGGAGCGGCAGGCAGATCAAAAAGCAGAGATAATGTGTATTCAAGGGTTCAGAAGTCAGCCAGTGGAGGAGCAACAAGAGCTGAGATAGGTAACTTATTAGAAGAATTTAAAACTGAAATTCTAAGTTCTTTTGCTTCACAAATTGATGCTCTGCAGGTCAAGAAGAAACAGGCAGAAGCAGAAGCTGCTCTGGTAATTTTCTGTTCAAAATGCAGAGAAAAACATCCACTCAGAGAATGCCCACTGGATATGATACCTATATGCACAATCTGCGAGAAGGATCATGTAACACAGCAATGCCCCTCTCTGCCTGGAATCAAAGCAGCACTGCAGACAACTGAAGAAGAAGCTGAAGCAGTGTACCTAATGACACAGAGGAAGCAATGGCCGCAAAGACAAGGTACGAGCTCTAATACAACATTCAATCATTGGAATAATAATTCTCCTTTTTACCCACCCATGAATCAAATGCAATACCCACCCTTCAACACAATGAACTTTCCACTTATGCAGCAACCAAATATTCCTTTTCCTGACCCTACTATGTGGAATCCTTGGGCTCCCCAGCAACCATACTTTAATCAATGGAACCCAAACTGGGCAGCCCAACAGATACCTTTTCCTCAACAACAACAATCTCTTTCCTTACCATCTAATAATCCTCCGAATAATCAGGCAATGAGACCACATCTGCCTGTACAACCTAACCCCAATCCAAATAATAATAAAGCGCTGCAAGTTATTAACATTCAAAATCAGCCTATCTGTCCCCTGCAATGTAATGATATTCACCTTCGCTCAGGGAGAATAGTCGAACCTATTATAGATGATATTACGGACTCTAACAAAGAAGAGGTTAGAAAAGAGAAACCAACTAACCATAGTGCTGAAACAGCAGAATCAACACCTAACAATAATGACCAAACAATAGATCCACCATTCCCAGAAAGGCTGACTCTCACTAAAACACCTGAACAACCTACCTTCAATATTTTAGGAGAGCTACAGAACTTGTATGTCAAAATCCCATTATTGCAGGCACTAAGGGATGTTCCTATATATGCTAGAACTATTAGAGACATTTGTGTGAAAAAACCTGGAAGGAAGGCTAAAGACCCCCTCACAGTTCATGTGATGGGGGAATTAACTACCTTAATGACTGAAAAAGATTATCCTGTGAAGTATGGTGACCCTGGTCACCCTACAGTAACAGTCCAGGTCGGAAAAACCTTTATCTCTAAAGTCTTAGTAGACTTAGGAGCTGCAATAAATATCATGACACTCGAAACAGCTCAATTGCTCCAGCTAAAAAACTTTATCAGGGAAACTCCAACTATCTTAGAATTAGCTAGCTGTTCTACGATCAAACCTGAAGGGGTCATTGAAGACCTTATAATCTCTGTAGAATCCTGGAATTACCCGGTCGACTTTGTGTTATTACAAACTAAAACAAAGTTGGGGGGTCATCCGTTGATTCTAGGGAGACCTTGGTTGGCTACAGCTGATGCTTTCATCAGCTGTAGATCTGGATCAATGACCATCTCCAATGGACAAGAAACTAAACAGCTGACCCTCTATCCTCATGCCACTCCCATGATTAACAGTGACAATTCCATATGGGTAGACTATGAGGATGAGGAAACCCAACCGATATTAACTATTGGGCAAGCTTTGACTTTTAAAGACTCCACCGAAGATGAACTAATTAGCAGTTTTATTTCTGAACCCTCTTCGGTTAATCCAGAAACATTTAACCACTTCGCTGCAATCCTAGAACCTGAATCCCAACAAAATATGAAAGATGAAAACTTATGCCAGTCAACATTAGGCAACCCTTCCAAGAGCACAACAATTGAAATTGAACCTGGTAAAACGCTGAATATAAATCCTGATTTGACTGATGATGAAAAAAAGAAATTAATAAAGTTACTCCAAGCAAACAAAGAGGCATTTGTATGGGACTACACATACATGAAAGGGATCTCCCCTGAATTATGTACTCACCGTATATATATTAAGGAGGGATCCCGGCCAGTCTGTCAACCCCAGCGAAGAATGAACCCTAACCTTAGAGAAATTGTGAAGGAGGAACTCCAAAAAATTTTAAATGCAGGATTCATATATCCAATATCTGACAGTGAGTGGGTTTCTCTACTCGTAATTGTACCAAAGAAGAATGGGAAATGGCGAGTATGTGTAGACTATAGATCATTAAATAAAGCAACCCAGAAAGATCATTTCCCTTTACCTTTTATTGATCAAGTATTGGATAATTTAGCATGTAAGAAATTCTTCTCATTCTTGGATGGGTTTAGTGGATACAACCAAATTAGGATTGCACCCCAGGATCAGGACAAAACCACATTTACCAGCCCATGGGGAACTTTTTCTTATAGAGTACTTCCATTTGGGTTGTGTAACGCTCCAGCGACATTTCAAAGAGCGGTGATAGGAATCTTTTCTGATATGTTAAATGATTCATTAGAAATATTCATGGACGACTTTACTCCTTATGGAGTGACCTTCGAAGATGCTCTGCAAAACCTGGAAAAAGTACTTAAGCGGTGCATAGAAGCACACCTTGCTTCAAGCACTGAAAAGTGCCACATGATGATGAATCATGGTATTGTACTAGGTCATTTCATTTCATTTTTAGGAATTCAAGTTGACCCAGCTAAGATTCAGGTGATTCAGAACCTTCCTATCCCCAACACACAAACTGAGGTGAGAGGTTTTTTAGGACATGCCGGATATTACAGAAGATTCATTAAGGATTTTTCTAAAATAGCTTCTCCTTTGTTTGTGTTATTAATGAAAAATGCTGAATTCAAGTGGACTGATGACTGTGAGAATGCATTCAATAAACTTAAGCATCAGTTGTCCGCAGCTCCTATTTTGAGAGGACTTGATTGGGAATTACCCTTTCATATTTCCTCTAATGCCTCAGATACGACAATTGGAGTTGTCCTGGGTCAGGAAGAAAACAATCTCCCCTATGCTATCTATTTCATCAGCAAAAACATGACACCAGCTGAGCTAAATTATACAGTAACTGAGAAAGAATTTTTAGCAGTTATTTATGCTATTAATAAATTTCGGCATTATATTATTGGCTATACTACCTTTGTGCATACTGACCACTCGGCCATCAAGTATTTAATGAATAAATCAATTACAAATGCTCGAGTCACCAGGTGGTTATTACTATTACAGGAATTTGATATCACAATTGTAGATAGGCCAGGAAAAGAAAATGTAGTTGCTGATTTTCTTTCTCGTTTAAAAACTGATGAACATGTTCCAGTAGATGATTCTTTTCCTGATGAGTATCTATTTGCAGTATCTGCTCACTCACCTTGGTATGCAGACATTGCCAATTATCTAGTTGCAGGAAAATTACCATCACACCTATCACACAGGGAAAGAAGGAAGATCATCTAGCAAAGTTCTAGGTACATCTGGATAAGCGGGTGTCTGTTCCACACAGGAATAGATCAAGAAATCAGGAGATGCGTTGGGGAAGACGAGATTTATGACATATTGAAAGCTTGTCACGATGGTCCTTGTGGAGGACATTTTGCAGATAAAAGAACAGCTCACAAGGTACTTAGAATGGGTTATTACTGGCCATCACTTTTTAAAGATGCTAGAAAATATGTGAAGGCTTGTGACAGCTGTCAAAGAATGGGCCAACCCAACCATAGGGATGAAATGCCACTCAACCCCCAGGTAACTCTCGAACCCTTTGAGAAATGGGCATTAGATTTCGTAGGTCCCATTAATCCTCCATCTAATCAAAGAGTTTATATTTTAGTATGCACAGATTACATGACTAAATGGGTAGAGACCAAAGCACTCATTAAAGCTAATGAAGAAGCAGTACTAACATTCTTATTTGAGGAAATCTTTGTTAGATTTGGACTACCCAGAGAATTAGTCACTGATGGAGGACCTCTTTTCAATTCTCATGGTTTCAAAGATACGCTCCAAAAATATCATATCAAGCATAAGATGACCACACCTTACCACCCCCAAGCAAATGGGCAGGTGGAAAGCACCAACAAGGTCATAGAAGCTATCTTAACAAAAGCAATAAAGGAGAATAGAAGGGACTGGTTCCAACGCTTGCCCGAGGCTCTTTGGGCCTACAGAACCACTTGGAGAAACACAACAGGATTTTCACCCTATGAATTGGTTTTTGGCAAGAATTCTATTTTTCCTGTAGAGTTCGAGATTAAAACCTTAAAAACTGCCTTAGCTGTTAACCTTGATTTAACTGATGCACAGACAGCTAGGTTGCAGCAGTTGCAGGAATTGGATGAGAAAAGACTGGATGCCGTCCATCAAACAACTATGATACAGCAACAAAGGAGCAGATGGCATGACAGAACCATCAAGCAAAAGCAGTTCCAGAAAGGTAACTGGGCTCTACTTTATGATTCACGTTTCGAGAACTTTCAAGGGAAGCTGAGAACAAGATGGCTAGGGCCGTATGAAGTGGACACTTTTTTCCCAAATGGAACGGTTAGACTGTTAACAATTGATGGAAGCAGAACACCACTGTTAGTGAATGGCTACCGACTTCGGTTATATCAGCGGCCGGTTTCCAAAGAGGACTTTAAAGCCACTTGCATGGCAATAAAATAGTATTCTTTTCCAGGGGAACTTGCTGTCCCTCAAAGCACTTGAATTTCTATTATTTATGTAATTTTTAGGATTAGACATTCTTTTTTTAGAAACTAATAAATCCTGCCAAGGATTGCGATATTACATTTCAGTATTTTGCAGGTGTTAGCATTGGGAAATAGCTGAAACAAAAGTCTCGAAAGGAATTACTGTGTGGACTCTGAAATTCCTGTTGCTGCAACACCACTTCCCGTTGCTGCAACACCACTTCCCGTTGCTGCAACACCATTTCCCGTTGCTGCAACACCATCCCTGTTGCTGCAACACCACTTCCCATTGCTGCAACACCATTTCCCGTTGCTACAACACTATCCTTGTTGCTGCAACACCATTTCCCGTTGCCGCAACACTATCCTTGTTGCTGCAACACCATCCCTGTTGCTGCAACACTAGTTCCATTACTCCAGCACATTCCCCGTTTTCACAAACGTTTTCCCCTAATCCCTGTTGCCCCAACGGTAATTTTCTGTTGCTGCAACACCAGTCCCGGTGCCACGATATTGCTTCCCGATCACGAAATGTCCTTCCCAGCAAAATTCCCTCACGAACAAATCCTGATAAAATATACCACCTCTCGTGATGATTACAGCACCTTACTATCACTTCCCGTCATTATCATTACAAATCACCCATATTCCCGTGCTTTCAGATCCGCGGTAATTATTATAATTTGACAGCAGACAAGAAAAGACTTTTTGACGCAGCGATCAAAAAGGTAAAGTACGAAGGTACGCACGTTTATGAATGAGCATTAAATAATAGATAAGCGGAAAAAGGTTGATAGGTCCATCAAATGATTGCATTCCCAATCATATCATTTACACGTAGGAAGGGGGGGATTACCAAAGCAATTCTCATAATGACAAACCACGCCAACCACCGCCACCCTTAATTCTCCCGGTTGTATGTAAAAGCTATGACATGTTACCATTTGCGATGTATACTCTGAGTTGAAATCGGTAGCTCGGCTCTGAATTCTGAAGATTTACCGAGACAACAGCCATGGGAGGAACCCTCATTACTCATGAACCAGCCACGACAGCAGTCTTGGAACTCTTTCCGGAAATTTACCAAATTTTCTTGCAAGCTGGATGGATAGAATATTTCAGGAGATTTCCGGACTTTGACGAGCAGCAAGTCCTGGAATTCACATGCAATTTGATAGAAGGATTCTCTGTCGTCCAAGGAATTCAAGTTCCAGTCACGGAAGAAATCATAGCTGAAGTCACCGGACTACCAGCCACTGGCACACGGTGGTTCAGCAAAAAGTACCTGATTCTGAATGCACAGCAAGACTTTCTCCAACCAGGCGAGGAAGTAGAAACCAAGGGCAGAGGTGTAGCACTGCGGTCGTTACCTCAACCATGGCCAAAAGTCGCTGAATTCGTCAAGCAATATCTGACGTGCGAAGGTCGATACCAGGTAATCTACCAGCACGACTTCGTCCTGTTAAATCACTTAAGAAATGGTCAATTATTGAACATGCCATATTATTTGCTGGGTTGTCTCAAAAATATGGCACGATATGCTATGAAAGCGAAGCATCCAGTTCTCTCCCTAAAACACCATCGCTGAATCCAATTGCTGATTAACAGATCTCTCGCTCTAAACATCCCTCCACCCCCCATTAATCCCCATCTGGAGGAAGGAATTCCACAGCCTGAGCATGAAGGTCCTCATCAAGAAGAGGAAACTTTTCGTCAAGCTGAGGACACACCTCAGCAAGACCAAGAGCCTCCTCAACAAATGGACGACATGCCTGAACAAATCCCTTTGGAAAACCCTCAGCAAATAGAGCATATTCCCGAACAACCCCAGCAAACACCCCTGCATGTTACGAAGAATGAACAAGCAGCAGCGGAATTAACCACATCTCCCAAAAGAACCAATCCTTCTGCTCCCATACTCAGTATTTTTAGTGATGATTCCGATGATAATATCCCAATTACTCGGCTTAAACGAAAAATGCAGCAGGTAAAGAAAACCCGAGCAAAAAGAATAAGAACTAGGGTTTCAACCAAAGCACCTACTACCCCGACTACTGTTCCGACCTTAAAGGCCAGCAGGAAGAGAAAAACACCTCAATTCCCTGCTTCTCTACCAAAACGAAAATCGGTAGTAGTTGAATCCCCTAATTCCTCCAGTTCACCACCCATTGCGTTAAGAACCCGCACTCCAGCCACTCCTCGAAACTCCTCTCCCTCACCCACAGAGGCTGAGATGCAGAGCGTTCATAGCTTCGTGGCATCATATCTTAAGACAGCTGATACACAAGAACCAGCTGCCGACACCCAGAGTGATAGTGACCAAGTGGCTGCAACACAAGAAACAGCCACTACCCCAGGTGACACACAAGAACCACCTGTGGGGAATACTGATCAAATTGACGAAGCAGAACCTCTGCCTCCACTGGAATCTACTGTCCCACAGGATCAGCCTACTATACCCGCCCTGCAAGAAGAAATTGAGTTTCTGAAATCTCAGATTCAGGACTATCAGGAAGAGATAATAAGGGTCAGGGAAGCATATCAGAAAGAATTCAGCCTGCATGTTTTAGCAAGAGTAGCGTCTGCAGCAGAGAAAAGTAAAGATAACGAATATATGTGTACAAATTGTGGTGAAATATATACTCAGGCAGGATATAAGGTAGTACAAGAACCAATGAAGGAAGCCTCCGCTGCTGAAAATGAAACAAAGGAGTCCACTGATGTAGAAATAGAAATCCCACAATTCTCTACTGAGATAGAAAGACCTGTTGCTACACAAGAACCAACAGGATCTTCAGAAAAAGTGCAGTCAGAAAGACCTGTTGACACACAAGAACCAACAGGATCTTCAGAAGAAGTGCAGTCAGAGAGACCTGTTGCTACACAAGAACCAACAGGCCATCCAGAGAACATGCAGGACCAAGATCAAGAACTTACTGACACACAAGAACCAGTAAGTTCACCTGAAACTGCACAAGATCAAGGACTTACTGACACACAAGAACCAGTAAGTTCACCTGAAACTGCACAAGACCAGGAGCTTACTGACACACAAGAACCAGTAAGTTCTTCAGAGACTGCACAGGAACAAACAGAGGAGCTTGCTGACACTATGCAGGAAGAAAAGAAGGAGGAGAACAAGGATTCACCCCGGCCTACCCAATCTGCTATGCAAGAAGAAGCTACACAAGAACCAGGAAATGAAGAAAGAAACACTGAAAGTGTTATGGAGCAAGAAGAAGATATAGAAGAAAATGAGGAAAAAGGTACAGACTCACCCCGACATACCCAGAGCATTATGGAGGAGGAAGAAAAAGACACAGACTCATCATGGCCTACCCAGATTTCTATGGAAGAAGAAATAATTTCAGGAGAAAATGAAGAAAAACTGGACTCACCTAGCCCTATTCAAGTTGCCAAGGAGCTAGAAGAAGAAGAAAAAGATACAGACTCATCACGGCCTACCCAGATTATTATGGAGGAAGAGCAAATAGTTTCAGAAGGGAATAAAGAAGAATTGAATTCACCCAGCAAGAAGCAAGGAGAAGTCGAAGAAAAAGAGACAGATTCACCCCGGTCCACCAAAATTACTTCGGAGCAAAATGAATTAGTCCAACAGGAGGAAGAAACTCTGGTCAGAAATGGAGAGAGAGATGCTGGATCATCCCAGCCCACTTCAACAGAGCAGATGACTCTGATTGATGCCTGTATGCAAACAAAGCTTCCCACTGTTAGTGATGCATGTATAGAAACAGAAAGTTTTCAGGAATTAAAAGGTAGATGGTGGAGAGAATATCAGCAGTCTCAAGGCAAAGCATTCGAACAGCAAAAGGGGACCTGGTTTGATCATGCTTATAAGAACTGGGAAGCACTGGAACAGTGTAGGGCCCAGTATAAAGAAATCAAGGAACTGAAAGATAGAATGTCCCAGATGTTTGAGTTATGTCAAAGAATGCTTGCCACAAGGAAACCCTCTTTTAACTATGTTACATTTTTTAGGGAAAGACTTGCATTCATTCAGCTAAAGGCTATCAAAGAGGGGAGGCCTCATCAAGTGGTCACAGCAGAGCAGTTTATGCAGACCTTTGCAGAGGCACCCAAAAGCGATCAAAACCTGCTATGTGAACTATACCTCCATAATGAGGCCGTGTATGAAGAAACGAACATGAACATGATACCTGTAGTTGGTGACATACAATTGAGAGCCTTCATCTCCTTTTTGGTTAATCAACTTACCTGGCAGAATGCCTATGTCTCAGGCCACCAAAACGAACAGAATTGTCTTCTGTGGATTCGAGCTGAACCACAGAACGCTTCCACTTTCATTTCACAACACTTAAAAATGGTAAGCGATCCTGATATGAAGGATCATGTCATGAGACTGCAAACAGAGGTCCTAACAGACTGTCAGCAGTATGTAAAGACCAAAGCATCCTTGGCTGTTAAAGCAAATAAACTGTTTTGGGATAACTGCCCCGCAGAAAGGCAGGAATATCACCCGTATAACCCATCAAATCTGCAAGTAGCACTTTCAAGGGTACCTCAGTATGTTGAATGCATGCAGCGTTGTGCTGAAAATTGGATGGGTTATAAATTTAAATTCCCACTTTTATGGTTGTCTGGTGATCAGTATAAGGGCCAGTTTGGACTTTCTAACAGAGAAGAAGCAGCAGCATGGAAGCATATACAAACTGTTTGTGGTTTCAGAAACAAGTTTGATGTTACTCCCTACAGCTATTGTCTTAGTAATCTGCATTGTTCGTCCCAGTTCTCCGACTCAGACTCAGAGTAGCCATTGCATGGGGACATGCAATCTCTTCAGTTGGGGGGGATGTTGGGACTCAGAATTGACCTATTTTTGACCTTATCTTTTGCCGTATTATTATCCTTTTGCAGTCATAAGTTGAAAGATTTTATTTTATAATGACATAATGACCCCAAGGTATGAAGTAACCTCCCGCATATCTATGTTTAATTGTTTATTTCATATTCGTGAATATCTTTATACTTATCCTTGGAAACGCTGACTAAACTGCCAAGTAATTGCCTTAAGCTTGCAAGAATTATAATGTATAGTTGTTGTAACACCATAAATAGCAACTACGCAGTTTCTGTAACACCAGAAACAACAACTACGTAGTTGCTGCAACACCAGAAGCAGCAACTCCGTAGTTGCTACAGTCAGCAACAACAATCACCTAAAGCAAGCTATTTTGTAACAGCCGCGAATAACAGATGGCAACTATTTAAAGAACCCTGACGTGGCATAATCAAGTGGAGGTCTAAAGCAAGAAGAACACAGTCAGCATGGCTTAAATCAGGAACAACATGGGAAAATGGCAAAGGAATATGAAGATCCTGAGAAGACGGTCGAAGTCAGTTACCCGCTGTGTAACAGCCAGAGCTCAAGAAAGAACGTATTATCATACTATTGTAACAGTGTTCTGAATTGCTTATTTTTGATAAGATGGGTTAACTGAATGGGTTGTAATACTTTATTGTAATAGATGTCTCCTCTATAAAGAGGAGACATCTGCATGAAAAAGGGAGTAGTCAGTGTCTATGGTCAGTCTGTAAGAAGAGATCTTGAGAACATCAGCAAGTCTAAACTCTATTGTATTTAAATCTTTTTGGCAGATGAATATAAAATTGTTTTGAGCACTTAATCCAGTCTTCGTTTTCCTGGGGAATCTTGTGAGAGGGACTGGGCCCACCTTCCTCACAAGATTCACCCATTTACTTTCTTGTCAAGTGTGTAAGTGTGCAATAGTTTCTTTCTGGTACTCTGCTTGGATTTGATAGCATTACCTCTGGTATTCTCTGTTTCGCTAGTACTCTGTTTTATTAATCACTTGAGTTTGTTTCTCACCGGTGAATGAGAGTGCAGTGTGCATTAGTAATCTGATTACAGAGGCAGGTGCTCAACGTCCCCACTTGGAGGATAGGGTCCTCATCCTCTGCCAACAGAGTGTCCATCATTTCGCTTTCCAGATTTGTAGTTTTAATCAATTGCTTTTATTTTAACAAGTACTGTAATGACATAGCGTAAGAATCACGTATACTATAGCTTTTCAATGCTTTTAGATTTTGAGTACATACAGTACGCAGTAGCCTTTGGAATAAAAAGACTTTCCCTGGTTGACAATTAATGTGGTACTTGAATGTTTAATTCATAAACAATTCAACTAGCCAACATCTCCATTCTCACACTTAATGTTTCTGAGTTTAGCCTTGAGCACCAACTTCCTCTGGTCGCTCTTTCTTTGGAATAAATATGTCAACGCTTTCCACATCAAGTATGGAGAAGCCTTTCCATACAGGCTGGATACAATGTGATCCTTCACGCCCTCCAATAGAATCCTTCGACACTTTGCTGTCTTCTTTTTCCAAACCTCAACGTGAGCAACATTAGTAGGCTTTGGGACCTCAGCCTCTATGAAATCCTTCAACTACATCCTATCTTTCCATGCAATATAATTCGAGCTACCTTCAAGGGCATACTCCAATCGCAATCTGTTGAAAGACATTTCAACTTTGACACCAAGAAAACACTGCTGCAAATTCAAATTACACCAGCTCAAAAGTCAACCGCTTCTGATCTAAAATTCATGAGAACAAAGTATTTCTCATACAGAGATTCACTGTATGGGATTTTACCGGATATCTCACCTTCCAAAACAAGGATGAATCCAGAGGCTACCTGGCCCAATTACAGACTCTGCCTGAAGAAACAAAATGTAATCACTTTCTGAATAATAAATCTGATGATCAACTCTGCTCCGATACCATGTAGAAATTTTGAATAATATAACACTTATTCACAGAGATTATCCTGATTATACACTATTTGTGGAATGCATGCATAATACATAACCTCCTCTACTATTGATCATCAATTTGCAGTATTCAGAAACAATTGCATGCGCACATTGAAGTATCAATCACACATATCAACACAGTATATCACGGGGAAAGCATACAGCTGAAAACCCCCAACTATCTGTATATTATATTGATTGAGAACATGTAACAATACATAGTACAATACTCCTAGCAAGTACTCAGTACTATCTCCACCTATTACACACAAACTAGCTCAGATCTGAATCAATCATAGGTTCAAATCTCCTCCGCTGCTTGCCTGCCTCTACTGCGCAATCCTGCATGAGAATAGATGAGAATGGCTGATCCAGACTCATATTTCACTTGGATAAACCATTCAATCCTCATTGGCAATACTTAATCCATTGATTGTGCAAATCTCATGCACAACTATAGTCACAATTGATAGCAGTCTCACTCTTTCACCCACCTCTAACACTTGTCTCCACTGAACTGTCCATGCACTAAGTTAACTGATGTATTATTTAGTTGATTTATGAGTTAATAATTAGTGAATTAATTAATAATTAATTCACATCACTCATCACTAGTGTATTTGCAGTTAGACTAAATACAACTAGTTCAACTAAGTCAAATTGAACACAACTCCATCAACTCCTCAATCAACTCCACCAAACTCAATCACTTGAGTTCTAACTGATGTACATCATGAAATAGGTCAAATGACCCATAAGAAAAGTGTATTTCCTTCTGGCAGTTGCATGTACCACATCCGTAGATTGAAATGAAGTGCTCCAAGAGGATAAGATAATGTTTATAGCCCAAATATTATTAAGAGCTAATAATATTCGACTGTTCTATTTTTAGCCTAGCAGTCTAAAAATAGACTCCGCCCATATGTCTAAAAATAGAAGTCCATCTATTTTTACCAACATGACCAATCATCCACAAATAGCATCCTGCAACTCATAGAGCATGATCCATATGTCTAAAAATAGACATAGTCTAAAAATAGACTTTGCACCAAAAATGTCCTACGAGCCCACTTAGTGAAGGCGACTCCTTTCCACTAAGCTCCATCATCTTGTTGCATTTTCAACACAAAATCTATGTGGCCACCTTGACTGTAGGGTCACTGATACTTGAGATGGCATAGCTCCGTGGCTTATTCACAAGCTTAAATTTTTCCTTCATGGCCTCTGCGAGGGCCTGCTCGCCACCTTTTCTGCGAAACATCATGGCCGGATTTTCTTTTGTGTAGGGTAGCCACGTGATCCTATGGATCAATATGTTGGTGATGGGTATTGGCTCCTCCAGCCACAGAAACCCATCGTGCACCAAGCATAGCAGCTGCTTGATGACCAATACTGTAATCAGGGTGCGGTTGTAGTGCGACACCCATAGCAGGTTGAGAAAACCTACATTGTCTACTCCCCTAAGCCACTTCTATAGTTCCAATGCGGTCATCCCAATGGTTGTGTCAATAATGCAATGCATTAGCTGCTCGGTCACTAAGCGTGAGAACTTCTCATGGTCAGCTAAGTCCCAATCTTTGAGCTTTAACAGAGGAACCCACCCCAAGCGCGGTCCTTCAAAGACAATCTCATCTAGTAGCAAAGGGGTTTGTAAGGGGACCTTGCTCTCATCTATGTCTTTTGGCACCTTAGTCTTGCCCTTGCACGGAGGGACGTACTCAGGCAACTAGGTGATAGGGTCAGCACCCTGGACTTCAACTTCCTCCACATCTATCCCCAAGTCCTCATCATCCATCGGGATGTCTTTGATTTCTTCCTCCTCTAGCTCCAGATTGATGGCTTTACCCTTTTCCTGTGTGGTGGGCTTGTCCTTTGGTGGGTTTCTTCTCGGTGATGCACACACCGGTATTGCAGGCTGCTTGCCCTTTTTATCCTTTGTACTCTCCTTGGTTGGGGTTGGCTTCGGTCTAGGTTTCTGTGGTGATTTGGGAACTTCCGCTAATACTTCTGCAACCTTCGGGGCAACTTTTTCTACCTCCCTAACAACCTCCAGCACAACCTCCTCGGCTGTCATTTCTTCGGTGTCCATAGCTTCTGCGGGTGTCGACATGATGCTATTTAATAGTTCTCGTGTCACCTTTGGTAATTTCTCAAATGCCGAACTCGCTATTAGAGCTTCGAAGAATTCTCGGTTCATGTGCACCTGAGAGCTCAACACCTCAATTCTCAAAATGCCAAGTGTTTTTTCGCTGGGCAACCACCCATAATTTATAGGGAATTTTGAATTCAAATCCAACTGTTCCCCCCACATTCGGTTCATTAAGGATGGATTGGTGACATATTTTCAAGGATTTGACCCATAAATTTTGTCTTAAATGCCGGCCGCCCGCTCCCTTTGGCCATGTTGAGGCAATTTAATTACCTATCATTTAATTGTCAACCTAGGGGTTTCATAAAACTTGCGAAGTGTGCATGCACTTTATATGCTAGAAATTAACTTTCAATTTAGATCAATCTAACTACAAAGCCAAATAATGACAAACCAAATTCACCTATTCTAATTCAACAATCAACTCAAAAGAAATTATAGTACAATTATAGTACAACGTGCGGAATTAAAATCTTAACCTTTCAATCTTACAGGAACTAAAAAGCACACCACTCTTTCAGAAATGAAAGAAAAAACAATCATTATTAACCTCTCACACAGGAAAAGATATGAAAGAAAATAAAAAAAAATGCTCTTAAATTCTAGGTAGAAAGAAAATAGAAACAATCACTCTTAACCTCTCACACAGGAAAAGATATGAAAGAAAATAAAAACAATTGATCTTAACTTCTACGTAGAAGGTAAATAGAAAAAATCACTCTTAACCTCTCACACAGGAAAATATATGAAAGAAATAAATCTTAAACTTTGAAAGCAATAAATTTAAATCTATGAAAAACAATAAATCTCACACATTGTTGGTGGCCAATACAAAAGCATGAGATATGGCAAGTTGAGAGGCTCCAAATGAAAGCATAACCAAATCAAGGTGAACATCACTCATGAGCATGGCGCCAAATCCAAATTCTATATTCAAAACATGAGCATTTCCCCAACTTTACACATGCCTTTCAAAGGAGAAGGCTCTCCTATTTATACAAAAACATAAGAAGCTACCTCATTAATGGAGGTCCATTATTCTCTCCCTAGATCCCTAGAAAATCTCATCGAGTTACAACTCAAATAGGTAATGATGAGACACATATCCTCTTTGACCTTTATCTAAATATTCTTCCTTATCTTGAAGATAATTCGAATTTGAGCATTGGAGGCCACATAAGGGTGCCTTGGAAGCTTCCAAATGACCTACACACGTTATGAAACTCAAGCCACTTTTAAGTATTGGCAAGTATATGTCATTTTGCTAAGTTTTAACCATTTAATTCACTTATAATACTAGGAATCATTAACTTTTGGAAAACACAAAGATAACCCATATAATTATGAAAATGGAGGCTAATGAAAGGTTATATGGTCATGGAGTTGTGACATGTGAGTGAAATGGTGGTGATAAAGGTGAAAGTGGATGATATTTTGAATACATTTTGTAGACTCTACAGGCCGCATTTATACCATCAAATCATGAATATTGAATTTAATGGTCACTTTCCAGCTGACCTACGCGATTTCTCCCTAGGTAACGCATCTCCCTTCGCGCTACCACGAACCTTGTGACACTTCCTTGCTATGCACGATCCTCCAATCACACAGCTCCCCAACCTGAACAGTATAGTTTATAGTCCTGCACCTCCTTTCAGATGTCTAGAGTGCTAAGACTATGCTACCCTTATATAGTCACATAGCTGGACCATTGGTGTATAGCTTCAATCGGCTGCCATTCACCTTTCCTGGGAAGGGATCTCTATTCAATTTAACCAACTGAATTGTTCCACCATCGATAATCTCCTTAATGAAATAGGGCCCTAACTAGTGCATTCTAAAATTCCCTAGAAATTTATCAAATTTACTGTCATATAATGAAACTAGGTCATTTACCTTAAAGGTGCGCAACTTAATGTGTCGATCATGCCATGATTTTTCGCACTGCTTTTGGACCTATTGGTGGAATCCAACTAGAAATCTATCCTCCTGAAGCTCAACCAGCTATGCGAGCCTCTCTTCCAGGGCTATGCGATTCGTCATACTCGTTAGTGCCGCTATGCACAGACTAGGCACAACGTATTCCATGGGCATCATTGCTTCAACACCATAGACAAGCCTAAAGGGTGTCTATCCAGTCAAATTCTTACATGTCGTTGTTATAGACATATTTGGGCACTGCAACCCCAAACTCATATGTCCATAAAATAAGGGCTCTTTAGTCCCTAAAGTGTTGTTTCATACCCTAAAGGATCATGGTCAACTGATTACATCATTTCCCAGAAGTTCCACCTGAAAAACTACTCAGAACTGGCCAAAACTGGACCATACTGACTGCTCCATGGTCAAAGTGTGATGCACAATGGCTACCACACGAGCCAGGTGCAATGCATACTAAAATGGTCTTCTGTGGGGTGCGATGAGTGAGAATAGACAAATGGCAAAGACAGTTTGCTAAGTGGATGATCATGGAATCTACCAAAAACTTCTCCTAGACACTTGCCTCTCTGAATTCACCCAGGGATTAGTAAGAGATCAATGAAATCTCCAAGTGGAACCAAGAACTATCAGTGGAATGACACTAATAAAAAACCCAGAGCTGACTCACACCCTTGCAAGACATCTATAAATGGATCCATCATTTGAGAGATCTGAAGGCTGGAATTTTGTATTTTGTAAGGAAGTGCTGTTGGTTTATCTATGAGAAGAGACATTGCAATGTTGGGTGAATTTTCTTATTCATGAGGTGAATAGGGCTTCTACACTAGGAGGGTGATGTTGGATCAGACAGCTGGGTTGTAATCCTCTCTTTCACTATTAATAAAGTTCTTTGAGTTTTCCTCCATATAATCATGTGTTTATGAATCTTATTGTTTATGAATGCAATTGTATGGTCAATGTGTTTCTGATTTCGCATTGTTTATGATGTTTTAGATGGAGATTCTTTGATGGTTTTCTATTACTTTGAATCTACAGGTACTCTTTGAAGCGGGACAAGTAGGAGAGGAGTGGCAAATTCTATCAAGGGAGAGAGAAATCAAGCAAGGATCCAAGCGAGAGATCCAGGTTGATCCTCTTTTCTTCCCTATAATCTATCACACTTAAAGGAACTCTCAAAAGGCTTTGATTGTTTGTTTCTAAGATAGCTACCCATCTTAGTGGGACTAGTAGTTCGAATCGACACTAGTTTTCCCTGAAAAAAATGGCGACTCCGCTGGGGATCGAATAGTTTGTTTTGTTTGTTTATTGTTTTCTTTATAAACTACAGATGGAGCCTGAAGTTAGCCAACTAGCCTTCGAAATGCCTTTGCTATTCAATTGCAAAGTAGATGAAGGCTACTTCAGTCAATCTCCAGGTTGGTTTATGAACTGAACATTTGACTTATAAGCATTCTAAGTGCCCTTGTGGTAGTTCATAACCTCATAAGATCTTACCCCTATACTTTGTTTTTACTGTCCATCATAACTCAACCTAAATCATTGAACTTAGCTACAAATTTTGAGCAAAAACCAAGCTTAGTTTTGCTTCCTGATCCATCGCACTATCTGTAACTGTGCAACCTGTATGCATCACACCTCCTGTGTGTTGCAGGTGAGATGCATCCCTGTTTCCCTGTGTTGCAGGTGCGATGATTGAGTGGTACTATTTTTCTCTCCGAAAGTTGGTTTGTTCTCCTTGTTTTCAGATCTATTAAGTAGTTTTGCTGTTCATGATCAGTATCTTCTTGTTGAAACCTTCTTCCTTCACATATTTCAGCCTCCATTAGTTGGGAATTGTAAATGTTTTTGTGTATTTGTGAATCATTGAAAGTCTTCCTTTGTTGAAAGTAGCTTAATCGAACTGTCGTTTTTGGTGCAAGTGTCGTAATTGTCATTTTGAATCAAAAGAAGAGTGTCGTAAAGTCTTCCTCTTCTAGATAGTTGATTGTAATTTTTTCATTATGCTTGGTTTGAGTTATTAGTATTTGAAGTGTCGAAAACAATTTTCAATTCCAAATCGAAAAGTGTCATCTTAATCTTCCTTTCGTTTTGAAAAGAAATTGTTAGAAATGTCACTTTAAAAGAAAATAGTTCAGATCTGTAATTAGCTTTCCTTTTTTGGCATTCACACATTAAGGAAGCGGAAAACAAATACATGCATGTACATTTGCATTTTGACTGCATGGGAAATTTGATTTAGGAAAGTGCATTTAGTGTGTGCTCTATGCTCTCTGCTGAAAGAAAAAATCATAATATTCTTTCCTTTGTAGCCAGGATTTTCGTTGCTAAAATAAAATAAACAACTATTTATCATTTTATATTGCATATTTAGGAATTTTACATCTACATCATGTGGTGAACCTTGAAAGACAAACTTCTAAGCAAGATCAACTCTAAAATAAATCTCAATGAACATAAAAACGCTTTGGAACCTAACACAACACATCTAGAAGTCTAGGCTAGAGACATGTTCCGGCGTCACAAAACCTGGTAACTATCATTTTCATTGAAAGTTGGGTGATTCCTCCTCTTTGATACGACAAGTTCTAGTACGGACTTGTGCTCCCTGTACCATCGAGTATATATTGGGAGACCACAATAGGCTAATATCCTTTATCCTTAGGAAGCTGTGTTTGCCACCCCATCGATCGCAATGCACTGAACACAACATTCGGGAAGATTGACTGCCATACATAAGTCCTTGGTAATTTCTCTATCATTTATCACCAAGGTGTATTTTGCAGTTTTGCGATTGGTGTAATCCCTCTGTCTAGATTTCTAGAGTAATCACTTTCGTTCCTTTTTGACTCCTTAAAAGAAAAGGTCCATCTGAGCACTTGTCACTTCAGGCTCATTAAAAATCAAAGGCGACTAGAGTCATCTTTAGCTTCTTCTCGGCTCTTAAAAATTGAAAAATCAAGTTGCGTCAAAGTGTCTTAAAATTTATTTAAATCGGAATACCTTTTTCCACTTTAATTTTGAGTTGATAAAGTAATCCACAATCGTGGAAGAAATTCAATCAAAGCCCCATCGTTCGTGGAGACTAGCAAGTCAATCGTCTTTCACCTTGGAGAAAAAACCATCCCAGGCAAAATGGTCTCGTTTAACTAAGTCCAATTCACCTGATTTATTTGAAACTTGTGTTTCAACATCGTCAGAGGCCACAGTTACTCCAGTCATTTCTGGGACATCTGCCTTTACAGAAGAAGCTCCACAGTTACAAGAGGACATTAGAACTGATCCTAGTGTAACGTTAGGCACTTTTATACCTGAGACAACTCCATCTAGAGTTGAACCAGAGACTAAAGTTCACTTACCTCAACATCTGGAAGTTGAATCCCAGAATTTAGAAGGTGCCACTCCTCTAGTATCTATTACTATAGAAGCTATACCTTCTTCGGCTCTAGAAATATTTTACGGACTTGACAGTCTACCTCTTCCACCTGGAATGATTGCCATAGAAGAGATAGTAGAGGATCTTCCATCCAGTACTCCATTGCATTTTGGAACTGGGATCCACTTATATTTTTCTGCTACAAAAGTTAGTTCTTTTAATCATCCTTCACCGCAAGTTCCTGTCGAATCGCTAGGAAATCTTTCGGATAGACTAAATATGTCTGAGCAACCATCCACATCTAGGACTGTGTCAACTGACACAACTATGGTGGAGCTTCCTGTTTCCGTTCCTACAATGTTTGCTAGTATACAATCTGTCCCGATTAGTTATCAACAACAAGCAGGAGTCCACTCAAGGACTGTTTCGACGACATGGTTTGTTCCTATTTCTTCATCTGGAATCTCATCTGGTATTTCTTATGTTTAAACTCAACAAGTTGATCCAATATGTCTTCAAAGGCCGATCTACCCTTTAAGCACTGGATTGCACCATATGAGGGTAAGTATGCCTTTTCATTGTTCCCTCATAGAGAACAACCATATGGGAGTTTACAACAAAATTCAGGTCAAACTAGAATTACATCCAGCAGTTGGGTACCAATACTGCCTCAACAACCAAGGGTTGTATATTCAATGCAACCAGTCCAACCTGTGTCGAATATTCCCACTACACCTGCTATTGTGACTGTATCGCAAGTACAAGCGCTACCTGTTGTATGTCAACCTCAAGTCTCTCAGGTTGCAATACAACAGCCTCTTGTCTCCGCGATTCAATCACAACCTCAGGTTAGTGCCTCCTTACCTGGAATGACTCAGGCTCAAACAGGTACTATCACTCTGCATCTTGGTCAATCATCCAGTATTGGACAATAGCAAATGGTCCAACAACCATGGCTGGTGCAATATCAACAACTGCGATTGAGCAACAAGGCTTTGTAAGTAATAGACAACCACATTTCCAAAACGGTTATCAACAACCATACTATAATGGTTATTCCCATCAACCTTATCAAAGTTACCAGCATCAGATACATTATGCTGGTATGCAAAGACCTACTACTCAGGCGATTCCATCTTATCCTGGGTATGCTTCACCTAACCTGAATCAACAGTTGCCCTTTGTAGCAACTCTAGAATTACTAGATCTTAAACAGCTGACGAATGATCCAATTGCTTACTCCCCTTGGTGGCCAGCGATTCCTCATAAAATTCCCTATGATATTCCTAAATTCAATGGAAATCCAGGTGAAGATCCATCTAATCATGTAATGACATTCCATTTGTGTTGCTCATCCAACACCTTGAATGATGATTCGATTAGGCTTCGCCTTTTTCAAGGAATGCTAACTGGCCTGATAGAAAAATGGTATATTGAACTGCCTAAAGTTTCGTTTGATAACTTCAACACCCTTGCCACTACCTTTTAAACCCATTTTCAGTTACCCATAAGGTACAAAACAAGGACAAAATTCCTTAACAACTTTAAACAGACGACAACCACTCACATATCTGGTCATATTCATGAGTGGTGGCGTCGTTGAAGAATGGTAAAGGCATATGTTCCTGATCAGCTTTTAGCTGAATGGTTTATAAAGTAATTATTACCCTCTATTATAGAGGATGTGGCTAAGGGAGGAGTTGTCACTGAAGAGCAAGTCATTGCTCGTGCACAATATTTATACTTGATCTATACTCAGTCTAGCATGCTCTACGACAAAATTCCTAATGCTCCTAGACCAGAATTTTTCGTTCCTCCCCCTCCTAAATCAAATAAGGACTCTCATGCCGGCGATGGTGTGATTGGTACAACAAGCACGAAAACCGAAAAGGCTACATCTAAAAAAGCCCGTCCAGTTTCTAGTAAAAAAGCAGAAGAAGAACCTATTGCCTTGGAGATTAATGTCATTTCAACCGATAAAGGAAAAAATCATAAGCAACCAGGGGGAAGAAGAAAGGGACAAACAAAAAGAAGAAACAGGAAGATTCGACTCCTGAGAAATCTTCTGCAAACCCTACTAGTAAGAAGAAACCTAGTCAGCCATGCTTCATATGTGATGAGGACCATTACAGAAAGATTGTCCACATCGAGCTGAGGTCACGAAAATTTTCAAAAAGACTTCAAATACCTCGGCATTATTGACTGATCCGTTTCCAAACCCAGAAACTAATATGGTTGCTAGTGATCATGCTTCCCCATCCCAAGTGCTTATGTTATCCATCTCAAAACAGCAAAATGATGCTTTGATATCAACAAGGAATAAAGATTATGGAAATCCACAGTCATCGAACAACAAGGCTACAGATCAACCCAGTAGTTCGACAACAACTTCGCCAGAAGTTGTTCCACCAATCATTCCTAAATTAACAATAAAACCGCCTAAGGGAGTAGTACATAAATCAAAGTTTAATCCTCATTCTCGAGCAACACAGAATTATAATATAGTGGAAGATTTGGCCCAATCGCCATTTGCTATGTCAACACTTGAAGTACTGCAGAATTGCCCCTCCCAAAAGCAGGCTTTGTTATCAGCAATAGGTGGGATTGATCTAGCAGATTCCAATCTAGTGGCCTTTAATCATAAAGGATATGAACCTCAGTTACTAGCACAACTCGCTTTCCTCATACAGGTAAAAGCCCTCAACAAAACTGTTCATCGAACAATCATTGATGAGGGAGCATCTACCTGTATTATGTCAATGAGTTGATAGAAAACTTTAGGCTCTACACCCTTGTCACGATCATCAACAACATTAAAAGCCTTTGGTGGAAGAACATACATTCCATATGGGATATTAAGCAACTTGCAAATCAAACTGGGGGGCAAGATAGTAGAAATTGAAGTCGAGGTCATTAATGGAAACCTTGACTACAATATCCTACTGGGAAGGCCCTAGATTTATGCTATCGCTGTTGTTGTGTCAACATATTTTAGAAATATTACATTCCCCTTTCAAGGTGGAATTACAATCATTGACCAACTAACCTTCCTCCCCAACAGTTCCCAAGTTACTGGAAGCATTCCATTGATCCATGGAAGCTCTCAATTGCTTAAAAATATCGGAGTAGGTCTCCTAAAAGACCCTTATTTAATAGGCACTTTTGCCCTTCTGCCTCCGAGTAATCTGGCGAAACTGGCCATAGTGGAAACCTGTCACATGATATCTTCTACATTGTCAAAGATTAAGAAGAATTCCTAACATTTTGTTAGCATGGATCATCGCCAAGTGTTGTCCCCAAGCCCTATAGAATTGGTGTAGCAATCAATATTTTGGGCATGGGCGAAAAACCCAAATCAATGCTCAGCAAGCATTTGGATAGATAGGTCTCTAGAGTATGGCACCTCTTCTGATCCTTGGTCTCATGTACATCCTACAGATGAAGGAATCATTCAGTCAATGATGATAGGAGAGGCACCATGGGAAGATCACCACCATCGTTCCTAGCTTCAAGATAACAATGAAGATTATTCTAATGACCTTAATCATCCATCAATTTTTGATTCTCTATCAAATACTGTAAATATAGGTGGATTCTGAGCGAAATCTGTCCAATATTGAAGAAACTATTTCCATTAATATCTCGACCAAACCGAATGTTGTAGAGAATATACATGTTGACAAATCTTGTTCTCCTTCAAAACTAGAAATATATTGCGCTCTCTTTCCCAAATTCAGAGATGTCTTTGCTTGGTCATATGAATAAATTCCAGGCATTGATTTGAGCATCGTTGAACATGAAATCAATATATATCCAGACGTCAAACCAATACGACAACGGCTTCGACCGCTTCACCCAAAGAAAGCTGTTGCCATTAAGGCAGAAATTGAAAAATGTTTACGTGCTGGTTTCATTTACCCTATTCCTCTCACTGATTGGGTATCGAATATTGTTCTTGTGATGAAAAAGCAAGGAACAATTAGAGTGTGCGTCAATTACAGGGATGTAAATCAAGCTTGTCCAAAGGACAACTACCCTGCACCCTTCATCGACCAAATAATTGATGAATTTACCGGATGCGAAGTCTTTTCATTTATGGATGGATTTTCTGGATACAATCAAATCAATATCCACCCACAGGACTAGTCGAAGACTACATTTATATGTCTATGGGGCACATTCACGTACCGCAAACTACCTTTCGGTTTGAAGAACGCAGGGCAACATTTCAGAGGTAAATGAACTACGCCTTCCATGACATCAAACACATCGTTCAACCATATCTCGACAATTTACCAGCTCATTCACAAAAAGGACTGATCATCCGTAGCATTTGAGAGTTATATTCCTACATTGCTGAAACTACAAGATACAACTCAATCCACACAAGTGCATGTTTTGTGTTGGTTCTGGTTGGTTACTTGGTTTTGTAGTTTCTAAGGACAGAATTCAACTCGACCCATGTAAGGTTCAGGTAATCATCGGCATGCCTCCACCTTCAAATTTGCTACAGATTCAGAAAATCCAAGGGAAAGCAAACTTTCTAAGGAGTTACTTTGTGGAGTTACTTTGTGACCTCCCATCGTCGTCCAATGATTTAACATCTAAATCATCAATCGTGGATGAAACTGTGTTTCTGATATCATCAAGCGACCCGTGGTACGGATATATACTAATCTATCTCCAAACCCAAACCTTTAGGCCTAAGATCTCTCGCTCAGAACAACGACGTACTCGATACCAAGCAAAAGACTACATGATCGTCGGTGATACACTTTACCGTTGTGGTGTCGATATAGTTCTGCGAAGGTGCCTCATGCATGAGGAGGCCGAAAAAGTCCTGAATGACTGTCATTTAGGAAAATGTGGAGGGCATCTATCTGGTTACGCTACTGGACATAAAATCTTACGAGCTGGTTACTTCTGGCCTACTATCTTCAAAGGTTGCATAATAGCAGTTAGAAGTTGCCATGCTTGTCAAATTTTTGATCGCAAAACCAGATTACCACCTACACCACTGCATCCAGTAGTTTCTGTTGGGCCATTCGCCAAATGGGGCATATATTTCATGACATGTAACCCCACCTCAGCCGAGGGGCATGGGTATATCATAGTCGTTGTTGACTATTTTACAAAATGGGTCGAGGCGATGCCTACATTAAACAACAGTGGTGAAACAACTGCTCTTTTCTTTTTCAATCATGTAGTCTCTAGGTTTGGTGTTCCACAGGCTATAGTCACAGATCTTGGATTGCATTTTCGCAATCACATGATGGTTGAATTGACTACCAAAGTAGGACTGTCCCACGATAGTTCTACTCCATATTATCCGCAGGCTAACGGATAGGTTGAAGTGATCAACAAAGTCCTTAAGTGCATGCTGCAGAGAATGATTGGAGTCCACAAACGAGATTGGCATTTAATCCTGTACTCAGCTCTGTGGGCATATAGGACCTCGGTGAGAAATGCAACTAGATTTATGCCTTTTCAGTTGGTGTATGGCTTGGAAGCTGTCTTACCGATTCAGTGTGAAATTTCATCTCTCAAGCTCGCAATCGATCTACTTCCCGAAACTTCAGGGGAAGAGGCTCGTTTCTTGGAACTAATATGATGGATGAAACCTGTCATGATGCAGTGCTGGCTAGTGAAGCACATAAGAAACGTGTCAAAGCACAAGTTGACAAAAATGTCAAGCCTCGTGTCTTCTTAGAAGGTGACTTGGTCTTACTCTACGATCAGGACTCTGATAAATTGGGAGCAAGGTAAGTTCCAATCATTATGGATGGGTCCCTACATTGTTAAGCGGGTATTAGAAAAAGGAGCCTACGAGCTGGTAGATTAAGATGGAATTCCACTGTCGCAACCCCAAAATGGGTTGTATCTTAAGTGGTACTATGCTTGATCAAGTGTAGTAATCTCTTTATAGATATACTTTTGTTTCATTTTTGTTTTCGTCAAGAGTTGTCATTTTGGTTAGGTAATCCACTTTGCATTTGTTGCAGATGTCAGAATTTTTTGAAACATTAGTTGGGTACGTCTATGGAGCTAGTCGTAGAACGTGGAACCTATCTTCTGTAGCTTGGGCCATCTTTGCTCGAAGCGGAGAGTTAGTGAGTTTTAGAGGGATATGCATTGGTCAATCAATGAACAACATCACTGAGTACAACGAGTTGATGGAGCTTCTCTCTGACACCATTTCACATGGCATACACCAACTTGTTGTCAGGCTAGATTCGCA
Organism: Pinus tabuliformis; assembly: GCA_031772625.1. NCBI lineage: Eukaryota > Viridiplantae > Streptophyta > Pinopsida > Pinales > Pinaceae > Pinus > Pinus tabuliformis. The sequence goes on from CM062815.1 coordinate 1,032,561,210, forward strand.
ACTCATTATTCTACAACTTACTAGCATCTATTATGTTCAGAACGTAGTTATCTATCGTATGTTCCTAAGGGTCAAGATTTTGGAAAGGAAATTTGACTTCATTCAATATCAACACATTTCCAGAAACTTAAACACATTAACTGATTCATTAGTGAATTATGTGTTAGATAGACATTTGTAGCATTTGTAAAGAAAAGCATTTCATATCAACACTTGCAACTGGATCACATAACTTAACCAAAATAAACTTCGAAAACAAAAATATAACTATTTATAGTTTCAAATAATGTTTTGTGTACAAGGCAAAATCGATCATGCGACCAAGAAAATCAAAAGTAAATTCAGAAAAACATCCTATACTAATGATGCTGGTGATAACATGTCACCGCCTGTGTGAGCATATGCAAGAGCCTAGTCCATCGACTCGGCACACCAGTAGTATGGCGCTCTAGCCTCAGAGATAACTCGTCGGTCCTCACATCTTGAATACCAAAGGTAAGACCCTCGATATGAACCTGCAATACTGCCAGGGTCTCTGCTATGTCCAGATCACGAAGGATAGCCCTCCCTATAGCCTCTCCTGCTGGAACATCAGCTGCCGCCCTTGGGCGTGCCACTGGTCGCACTGGCCCAACATCTGTACAAGTACATGGGTTCAATTAGTCTTGATAAATCACAAAAACATTATAAAACTGATAAATAAAGATATGGTCAAATCATCTTTACCTATCACACCCCATTGCTCGCCAGCTGATAACGCCCAATCTGGGTCGCTTTGGAAATCCATCCCAACATATGGATACTCTGAGAAGACCATCTCTTAACGGTTGAACCACTCAAAAAAGGCATCAGAGAAATAAATTTGTGGCTGAGCATCATGTCTGGCCATGAGATCAACCCATCTCTGCACTTGGGTTCCCTCGATGCTGGCAATCCTAGTGAAATATGCTGAGGTTCCATCAGTGGGAACCTCTCCAAGGAAAAAGCAGTCAAAATGGAACCATAACCAAAATTCTTGGATCTTCCATTATTTACCTTAGAGAGTTGTTCTTTTATCACCGGAAGTACCGCCTCACACCAGTTGAATACCTTTGGTTCCAGGCATTCCAAAGCATACTGCACATAAGATTTGTTTGCCAAATGAAGAGCCATGCTACCAGCCAATCTAGAAAAGGTGAATAAAATGGTCCTCAGAGACCGATCAATGACGTCTTGAATATTGATCTTTCCATCTTTGCTAGGCTGAGATCCATCTCTACAATGTTGATGGATATAATCTCTCACCGATTCACCCCCACGGGCGGATCCTAACAGTGAAAGAGGGGCACCACGCCTCGATAACCCCATCAAAAAGTAGATATCCTTGACTATTAGTGGAATATATTTACCTCTTATCTGGAATACCTGGTTGGTCGGATCCCAAGCATTGAGAAAATACTGCAACAAACTGATTTGTTGCCTCATGCTAGATATACGAAAGAATTTGAGCAAACCACAGTTTCGCAATGCAGTAACAATACCCTAATCATGTAAGGCAATCATGTATTCTTCTTCATGCTCGCATTCACGCCACGTAACAACCATCTTGATCCAATAAATATCTGAGTCATGGACAAAAGATGAATTAAGATCCAAATTTGAGCAAAAACAAGCAAAAATTCCATGAAAAATCACTGTGTAAAGTTTCCTTTCTATGCCCATCGCACCCTGCCAGTTAGCAAGGTGAGATGCATACTGACTGGCTAGTGTCTAGCTCAGTATGCATCACACCTTTCGATACAGGCTAGGTGTGATGGACAGAGAACGAGTTCTTCAAACCCTAGGGCACAGAACTAAGGAAAAACTTGTTCAAAATCAGAAAAAGATGGAATGAAAATGAATAGCTCAGGGTTAGATCCTACCTGGTTCTGACGACATGGAGAATAGTCCACGTGATCTCCTTGATGAAGTTTGAGGGGGAAAACCACTCCATAGCTCCAAAATCCCAAATTTGAAATGAAATGGTAAAAATGAGAGGTAAAATTACTTTTATGTTACTACTCACGTACTCCAAGTAAAATGTTAGTTTTAATTCATTTTTTAGGCATGGATATGTGTATTTCTAATCAATTTGATGGAGCAATTGAGCAGGTTGAACGACCGAGGAGAGAATCTAACATGTTAAATGGTAAACTAAATATCATTGACCAATATCAAGAGCAATGTTCCCATAAGGTTCAAGCTCGTTAAAAAATAAACCTGCCACTGAGCATAGCTTCTCTTGGTTCAAGCTCATTAAAAAGTGAAACCACCTTTGGTAAATAACCTTTGTGATCACCTTGCTATCAGCCCTTTTGAACCTTGGTTGTGTTCCTACTGTCACCTCCATTCATTTGGCCGACCATATGGTTCCACTTGATTGTTTACCCTTTTGAGGAACAGCTGCAACGAGTGATTCTGATTGCCACCCTCTTCACACTACCATGTTTTGAGAAGTTCCAAACTTACCTGGAATCGGTTGCTATCCAAAGATATCACTCGTTCCTAAAAAATGAGTCCCTTTTAAACTCTTTTTAGACTCGTTAAATATAAAAAGATTGTCGAGCCATTGGTCTTTCCAGTTCGTTAAAGTAAAGGGAACGCCATCCCTCCCATATATTTTAATATTTTTGGACTTGAGGGATTATCAAACAAAAAGATCAAGTGCTTTTATTTTTCAGCTCGTTAAAAAAATAGAAAAGTCATCCCTTTCGTATTATTTTATAATTTTTAGGACTTAAGGGATTATGCCACGAAAAAGGACTGTTGGATTTTACTTTTCATCCCTTTTCAAACTCTCTAAACAAGAAAAGGACTGAGATATCATTGTCGTTAAACTCATTAAAACAATAGCAACAAACTTGTCCACCTAGAGAAGAACGAGTCTCACTGATGCTAGGCTCGCTAAAAAAAGAGTGACAGGTTTGCCCGAAGGGAAAATTATAGACCAAGCATATGTTATCCTCCTCAAGCTTGACAAAAATAAAGAGGTACTGGTCAACAATGACTGGGGAAAGAGGGAAGAAAACTTGAAGAATTTTATTGGTAGTAGGTCACTCTTGAACATGACACTTTCACTCCATCACCATGATTAAGTTGGGTTGGGTTTTTCCGTTCACTATCACCATTGGTCCTCCTCACCATCCATGGGGTTAATGCCACCAGTCCATATCAGTGTCCCTGACATGTTCAAGAGAAGTCATTCAGATAATTCACCATCCAGCAAATGCCTCATCCACTGCAATACCTCCACCCTTAATTTTTCATGATCGCCATTCCTCGACCTTATATCATTAGATCGTTTTCACCTCCACAAAAATCATTTGCTTCGTTTTGCATCGTAGATGTGGGATACATCAAGGCCCTCCTATGACAGGTCACTTCTTGTCAACATCAGCTCATTATCCAAGAAGTTGACGTAGAAACAACACTTTTAGTACTTTGAAGCTTGCATGCCTCAATGGCAAGTTTCTCACTTCCGACGATGGGTTTACATCAATGACCTTCGATCGAAAGAGTTTGCGTGGTGTTCGACATCAGCTCATATATTCAAACCACGTGAATTATACTGTAGTACCTTGAGGGTCATCATCATTATTGGTGACTCCTCTCACGTCTGTTAACAGCTTACATTATTGGCTGGTAATCAGGCAATGTCTTTCCATGTTCGACTTCAGAACATCTTTTCACATGGATCAACTTATACATCGGGCAAAGATTGAACAAGTTTTCAAGACCCCATATCTAGTTTCATCCATCTGGGTTGCAATATATTCAAGAACATAAAGACATAAAATGTGCACATAATCCACACAGATAGTCATCTAAGCAAACGAAGATGACTCTTCATACGAAGAATCACCAGTCTGCAAAAACAGACGATTGTCTGTCCTATGTACATGAAAATGAATTTATAAATCTGAGCATGGGAATGCCCACCTTAGCTAGATCGTGAAAATAATATGATGATGATGTATTGTATTGTATCTTATATAGGTCACCTTCCAGTTAGAATACTTCGTATCCTCATGATAAAGCATTTCACCCAACATCAGAAGATTTACAACCTCATGCTTTAGGGGGCAGCTGTTATAGACATATTTGGGAACTGCAACCCCAAACTCATATGTCCATGAACTAAGGGCTCTTTAGTCCCTAAAAGTGTTGTTTCATACCCTAAAGGATCATGGTCAACTGATTACATCATTTCCCAGAAGTTCCACCTGAAAAACTACTCAGAACTGGCCAAAACTAGACCATACTGACTGCTCCATGGTCGAGGTGTGATGCATATTGGCTACCACACTAGCCAGGTGGAATGCATATTGAAATGGCCATCTGTGGGGTGCGATGAGTGAGAATAGACAAATGGAAGAGACAGTTTGCTAAGTGGATGATCATGGAATATTCTAGAAACTTGTCCTGTGACACTTGCCTCTCTGAATTTGCCCAGGGATGAGTAAGAGATCAATTAAATCTCCAAGTGGAACCAAGAACTATCAGTGGAATGAAACTAATAAAAAACCTAGAGCTGACTCACACCCTTGGAAGACATCTATAAATGGATCCCTCATCTGAGATATCTGAAGGCTGGAATTTTGTATTTTGTAAGGAAGTGTTATTGGTTTATCTGTGAGAAGAGACATTGCATTGCTGGGTGATTTTTCTTATTCACGAGGTGAATAGGGCTTCTACACTGGGAGGGTGATGCTGGATTAGACAGTTGGGTTGTAATCCTCTCTTTCACTATTAATAAAGTTCTTTGAGTTTTCCTCCATATAATCGTGTGTTTATGAATCTTATTGTTTATGAATGCAATTGTATGGTCAATGTGTTTCTGATTCCACATTGTTTATGAATGCAATTGTATGGTCAATGTGTTTCTGATTCCACATTGTTTATGATGTTTTATATGGATATGCTTTGATGGTTTTATGTTACTTTGACTCTACAAGTACTCTTTGAAGTGGCACAAGTAGGATAGGAGTGGCAAATTCTATCAAGGGAGAGAGAAATCAAGCAAGGATCCAAGCGAGAGATCCAGGTTGGTCCTCTTTTCTTCCCTCTAATCTATCACACTTAAAGGAACTCTTGAAAGGCTTTGATTGTTTGTTTCTAAGATAGCTACCCATATTAGTGGGACTAGTAGTTTGAATCGACACTAGTTTTCCCTGAAATAGTCATTCGATAGGCCCATAATACTGTGGGTATGCGTAGGCCCCAATCACTTCGATGAGCTTTGCAAATCTTGGTCAATGCGTTCTCCAACACTTTATTGAATGCTTCCATCGTCCCATTAGCCTGTGGGTGATAAGGCGTGCTTCTATGGTGATATACCTGAAATTCCTCTGTCATCACGTCGATCGTCTCATTTAGAAAGTGCATACCGCGATCACTCATCAAAATATTTGGACAACCAAATCACGTTAGTACATACTCAAAGAGGAACTTCACAGAAATCACACCTATGTAATCCTTCACAGGCTATGCCTCTACCCATCGAGTCAAATACTTTGTCGCGGTGATAATGTACCATGCTCCCGTCTTCCTACCTTAGGGCTGAATGGGTCCCACAAAATATATCGCCCATTTCTCGAAGGGTTGTAACATCATCTATGGATTTAGAGGCAGCTCATCGCTCTCCGATGGCCTGCTTGTCCCATCACATGCCTTTCAATAAGATTTTGAATCCTGATGGAGGGTTGGCCACCACAACCCTGCGTGTAGAATCTTCTGCATGGTCACTCTCCTTGCATAATGACCCCCTGCGACGCCCCCATGAGCATCCATGAGGATACTGCTCCTTTGAAACTCCGGTACATATCGTTGCAATATTTCATCATACACCATTTTGTACAGATGCCAAACAATGACAAAAAAGTCTGCCACACGCACCACTAACTCCTTCTTCTACTGGATGGTGTAACGTTCCCGAGCAATTCCTGTCATTAGGAAGTGTGTGATGTCTTCAAAATGACCATCTGCGACACGCATTGCAAATAGTTGTGCGTTAAGAAATCCCTCCAAATTAGTGGGCTCTTCCCCTATTTCGATGCGTGACAGATGGTCTGGTCCTATGTTCAGTCATCCAAGCTTCACAATAACCTCAAAATCAAACTCTTGGAACAATAACAACCATCTAAAAATTCTCCCCCCCAACACAGGCTTATTCACTAGGTATTTCAACGCAGAATGATCCGTATACATCTTAAAATGGCCTCCCAACAAATAGTGTCTAAACTTCTAGAGCACGTATACCATGGCTAACCCTTCGCGCTCGATGGTGGAATAGTTCTTCTCAAACTTGGATACCCTTCTACTTGTGAACACTATAGGATGGTCCAATTATCCTCTGCCATCCTGTGTTAGTACTGCTCCCAGCGCTACACATGATGTGTCGACATGTACATGAAACTCCTTCTTCCAATTCGAGAAGACTAAAATTGGCGCGGTGACCATAGTTTCTTTCAATACATCCAAGCTTTTCTTACAGTCCCTGTTATAGCAGAATGTGACATCCTTTTTCAACAACTTCTCCATAGGCATGGTGATCTGGGCATAGCCCTTGATAAACTTTCTGTAATACCCAATATGTCCTAAGGTTATGCGCAACTATTTCACACTCCCCGATGCTTCCAAGTTAAGTATTATCACGATCTTCGCGGGATCTACCATTAGTCCTGTGAAGCACTTGAAAGGTATGTTTTTGACAAACAATTTAGTGGCTTTTCAGTAACATTTGTAACCTTTTCTGCATCATGAACTCAAAGAAATAAAGAATTCTAATAAAACGAGTGAGAACTAATATGGAAAGCTTAATCGCTGATAATTGTCATTTTTCTATGCAGGGAAAGGTGGAAACGAAGAGCTTTCGTTCAAAAGGGAAAGACAAAGGAGGAATAACTGCTGTCCCCCTAGAAGGGAACCAGATGCAAACGAGATCGAGCAGATCGAAGCAAAACGACCCAGGAAAGGAAGAAGGGATACCAATTCGGCGGAAAAGGGAAAGAAAAGTAAAGGATTAACAGCTTGGAGAATCCCTCAGGATCTTTGATCCTGAGGGATCGCTGTTTTACATATTTTGTTACCTAGATATCTCCGCCGTTACTTTTATAAAAAGGAACAACATCGTTAAGCAAAGGGACTTTTATGTAACTTTCAATTTCATACTAAACTTTGATCATCGAGTTTCACTGAGACCTGGTTTACTGTACGTTTGTTGATGCGTTAATATAAAAGACTTGGTGTTTATTTCATCTTTGCATCTGGAGTAATCTAAGGCGGTGTGCCATTGGAAGCTAAGGGCCCGGCTCCGAAGGACACTTGATTTTGTATCATTATAACTTGATTGCTGCGTGGTTTTCTTATCTTTATTGCTCGGTAATCTGATACGCTTTTCATGTGCTGTTCCATGCTCTGCTACGATAATTCATTAATGGTTCTTTCAGGAAATCCATGTAGTGACTCTGGATTGCATGATTGAATCTTTTCAGAGTTGATTGCATGTTATTAGTCTAAACCAGCTATTTCTGTTACAGAGCGTTTGTACTGAATATTACTGTTATTGGATTCATTTGAAATCCCGATTATTGGAATCCGAAAGTAATGTTATTCTATTTGGAAACATAGTCGTATTCTCCTTAATCGTCAGATTACTATATTAGCGTGTTGCGTGTATATATGATTGATTCCTGCTGTTCCATAATTCATCAATGAGTGTTGTTCCATAAAGTACATCCCATCCAATTTTCCTTAAGAGAAAAGATTGTTATTTTATTGTAGAGTGTGAGTTTGGTTCAATAGAGCAAGTTTGGTTCTGACTCGCGAGACTTAGTTCATTTGATTGCTGTTCCATTTACTACTGTTCCATTTTAGACTTGTTGTTCCATTTCCTATTTGTTGTTCCATTTTACTTTCTGCCGTTCCATTTACTTGCATTTGCTGCTTTGGTGTGAGAGAAGGTCTAAGGTTGTAGTGAGCCTCAGCAGTCGCTGCCTAGCTCCCAGGCCTATGGTCCATGCTCTAATTTCCTTTACATCAGTTTCTAGAGGGATGGGTTATCGTTTCTGCACCCTTGACTGATAAGCTGTCTTGTGTGATTTTATCCTTTTGAAGTAATTTAGTCATAGTTTAACATCCGTTTACTCTTGTATTTTCTGAACGCTGTACTACTAAGCATTACTCTAACGAATAGCCTCGGATTGAGATACTCTTTGCAATAACAAAACATTCCCGGATTGACTTGTTAATGTGGGATAATTAGAGGTGAAAGAGACCCTTGTTACAGCTCCACATTTTGGCGCCGTTGCCGGGGAAAGAGTATAGCCATTTGTCTTTTACAGAGTAGTGTACGAATCTGCTAGGGGAGAGTTGGATTTTAAAAACGAAAGGTAAGAACCTACGTACGGAGCATGTAAAAGCCCTGCTCCACCGTCCGCTTTCCTAGCAGAATTGTTGGTTGAATAGGATTTAGTAGTTTATTAGAGTGCATGACTAAGCAGAAAAAGCCAGAAAAGAATATCAAACCTCCATTCAAACCCGAAAAAGCTAAAGGGTCGGTGACCCTTGGCCGAACAACCTTCATAGATGAAATCTATAAGAAAACTGAATCTCAGCCATCAGTAGGCCCCAGGAAAATCAATTCTAAACAGCCTACTAGCTCCCTTCAGGCCACAGGATCACCATCTGTAGCCTTCGCTGAAGTGCATAGTCAAACTGAGGAGCAGGACTTTCAAGAAATTGAAAATTCTACTCCCGAGCTATTGCAGGAAGGGAATTCCAGTAACCTTTGTGAAGGAGAAGGAGAAACAGGGGAAACTAGGGAACGCAAATCTCCTATTGAAGCAGACCAGCCATTAAATAGCCCAGATAAAGGGAGCACTGCAAAAATCATTATTGGGGGAATTCAATCTCCTCAAACAACAGGGACTTTCATTATTCCAGACAAAGGAAGTGTTATTAAAACAATCCTTGTCAAGGCCGTTCCTTCTCAGCCTAGGAATACCCTCCTAGAAATCCCGGAAGGTTATTGGCATATATTCGATCCCATGGTGCAGAATCAGCCAAATACTCAAACTTCTACACTGCAATATCCTATAGTGGAGTCCGCAGCAAATGCGCCCATGAAAGCTATCCCTCTCCAACATATCCCCACATTTCACGGTCTCACATCAGAAGATCCGGATGCATTTTTATTCGAATTCGATGTGTTATGCAGTGGGTATGATTACACCACCGATCCCCAGAAATTGAAATTGTTCCCCTCTACCTTAAAGGGGGCTTCTTTAAGATGGTTTATGGGCCTAGGCGGAGGGGTCATTAATAATTGGGATCAAATGAAAGAGTCCTTCTTAAAAAAATATCAGGATTATTGTAGGTCTAGAGAATTAAAAGATGAAATATTCCAAATGACAACTAGACCAAATGAAACATTAGAGGAGTACGTAGAACATTTTCAGTATAATTTACAAAGATCTCCCTATGCATCACTACCTTTGCCTGATAATGTGTTAAAAACTACATTGATCAGAGGCATGAAGGAACAGTGGATTGAAACATTAAATATCATGGGAAAAGGGGATATTTATCAAGAGAATTTTGCTGACATCATTGATTTATGTATCAGGAGTTCAAGAGGCAGCACAAGGATAAAACCAGCAGAATATGATCGGTTTATCAGAGATAACAAAATATCAACAGAAGGAGTAACATGTGTAGAACTTGGAAATTTATTAGAAAATTTTAAAACTGATATTCTGGGGACATTAACTACACAACTTGATATTGTGCAGGCTAAACAGAAGCAGATGGAGGCGGAACAAAATTTGGCGATCTTCTGCCCCCGATGTAGAAGAAAACATAGCCACAAGGAATGTCCACTGGATGCAGTTCAAACATGTGCTATCTGTACAAAAGATCACCTTACTGAGAGCTGCCCCTCACTTCCTGGATTGAAGGCAGTATATAAGGAAGCGGAAGAAGAGCCAGAATCAGCATACTTCATTAACCAGCATCGCCAATGGAAACCAAGGTAATCTGGTATGTTTACAGACCCAACTTCTTCTTTCCAGCCTCCGCAGTATAATGCTCAGCAATATAGTATGTGGCAAAACCAATCTCAACCCCCATTTTCAAACTGGTCACCACAGTCGTTTCCTTCTCCAAATCCGTGGATGAATCAGACAAGCCAATTTGGTTGGCCGAATTTTCCTTACGCCCCACCATATTGGCAAAATAACCCATATCCTCCACAATGGACTCCCCCTACTTCACAAGGTTCACCCTGGCCGACAAACTGGCCAAAATCGACATATCAGCCAGCAGGAACTATTCCGCTCCCTCAATCGACTCTGCCAGCTTTACAACAAAACCCCCAGTCTAATCTGAGACCGCAACTCCCAGCCCAACCCAATCCCAATCCAAATAATAGACCGGTCCAATCCCTCCAAATCATGGAATCATCAGAAATCGGACTTGACCTGAGGGAGTGCAATGATCTTCAGTTAAGATCTGGACGTATAATAGAAACGGAGGGAGATAAAACAGTTCACATTGAAGATCAGTTACCAATAGAACAACTGTTACAACAAGAGGGTGTAAATAAGGAGCAGACCCATCATCAAGCAAGTACATCCTCTCCTCCCTTCCCAGAACGATTAGTCATACCACGACCTATACAATATCTAGACTTTGACATTCTGGGAGAGTTACAAAATCTGTACATAAGAATTCCATTCCTCCAAGCCATTCAAGACATTCCTATATACGCAAAAACTATAAAAGAATTGTGCATAAAAAAATCAAGGAGGAATGCAACCACTAACCCAAGAGTCCAAGTAGTCGGTACTTTATCTGACCTGTTATCAGGAAAAGAGACACCCATTAAATATGAACATCCAGGAAATCCAATCGTAACTGTTCAAATCTATGGTCAGACCCTGACTAATGCTTTAGTTGATCTAGGAGCTGCAATTAATATTTTGACAACCTCTACTTGCCAAAAGCTCGGCATTACATCGGTAGAACCCACTTCTACTTTGTTAGAATTGGCCGACCGATCTGTAGTTCAACCAGAAGGTACTCTATATGATGTCATGGTCTCTATAGATTCCTGGGAATACCCAACCGATTTCCTAATAATTAATCCAAAAACCCAACTAGATGGACACCCACTAATTTTAAATAGACCTTGGCTTGCTACCGCCGATGCTTACATTGGTTGCCGGCAGGGAAATATGACTATAACTAGAGGACCAGATATTAAAAATCTAGTTCTATACCCTCCAGCACAGCCAAGTCTTACAATGATAAAAACTAACCAGCGCCCTGTGTCATACCTTACTGACAATATCAGATCCCCATTGACTGTACAGAAGGCTCTAGACTTTAAAGACCAAACAGAAGACGATGCCATCAATAATTTCATTAGTCAAACTAAATCTAGATCTCACACACAGTGTTTCATGATAGAAGCAGCATTCGATAGTGAACTAGAAGAAGATCCTTTGAAATATGTGCATGACCAAACAATACCTGTGACTTCTGTTGCCAACAGTAAAGTAGTGGAAATTGAACCGGGAAAGACTCTAAATATCAATGCCAACCTTACACCGGACCAAGAAATAAAGCTCATCCATCTGTTACGAAAGTATCAAGAAGCATTTGCGTGGGATTACCCTGATATGAAAGGGATTGATCCCCAATTGTGCACCCACCATATTTATATAGAAAAATATGCAAGACCCATTCGTCAACCGCAAAGAAGACTCAACCCTCATCTAAAAGATGTTGTAAAAGCTGAACTTCAAAAACTTTTAGATGTTAATTTTATCTATCCTATTTCTGATAGTAAATGGGTCTCTTCGCTTGTGGTGGTACCCAAGAAGCATGGGAAATGGAGGATTTGTGTGGATTACAGGGAGTTAAACAAAGCCACACAAAAATATCACTTCCCTCTCCCATTCATAGACCAAGTATTGGACACTTTAGCAGGAAAGAAATTCTTTTCTTTCTTGGATGGCTTCAGTGGATACAATCAGATTCAGATTGCCCCTGAAGACCAGGATAAAACTACTTTTACTTGTCCTTGGGGAACGTTTGCCTATCGAGTTCTACCCTTTGGCCTATGTAATGCTCCTACCACATTCCAAAGGGTTGTCCTTAGCATCTTTGCAGATTTAATAAATGATGGACTTGAAGTGTACATGGATGAATTTACACCATATGGAGATGATTTTGATCCAGCTTTAGACACCCTAGAAAAAGTCCTACAACGTTGCATTGCTACCAGGCTTTGCTTAAGCCACAAAAAGTGTTATATGATGATGACTAAAGGGCTCATTCTAGGACACTATGTTTTAGCAGCTGGCATTCAGGTAGAATCGGCCAAAATTCAAATACTTTTGCTTAGCCCCACCCCCACTACTCAAACAGAGGTACGCAGCTTTCTTGGATTTTCTAGGTATTATAGACGATTTATAGAACATTATTCACACACTGCCGCACCTCATATGCACTAACTGGTAATGTTGATTTCTTGTGGACAGAAAAATGCGACCGTGCTTTCAAGGAATTAAAGAAACTTGTATCAACAGCTCCAGTCCTTCGAGGACCAAACTGGAATTTACCATTCCAAATCTCATCTGATGCCTCAGATACAGCAATCGGTGCAGTCCTTGGGCAGGAAGAGGATAAAAAACCATATGCTATCTATTATATCAACAAAAATTTATCCCCTTCTGAATTAAATTACATTGTCACTGAAAAAGAATTCCTGGCTGTAATACATGCTGTCAATAAGTTTAGACATTATATAACAGGCTATCCCGTTATTTTATATACAGATCATTCTGCTATCAAATATTTTGCAAATAAGCCTGTCACAAATGCTAGAATAACTAGATGGTTGATTTTATTGCAGGAGTTCGATATCACAATCAAGGATCGACCTGGCAAGAAAAACCCTGTAGCTGATTTTCTCTCACGAATACCAAAATCAATTGAAGCAACAACAGTGGAAGATCAATTTCCTGATGAGCACCTGTTTGCTGTTGCTGTTCAAACACCCTGGTATGCTGATGTTGCCAATTACCTTACAGTAAGTAAGCTACCAAAACACTTAACCTCTAATGAACGTAAGCAGATTGTTCAGAAGAGTACTCGATTTTCGTGGATTGGGGGCTATTTGTTCCACACAGGGGCAGACATGCAAATTAGGAGATGTATTCGAGAAGATGAAATTTTCGACATCTTAAAAGCCTGTCATGACGGACCATGTGGGGGACACTTTGCTGAACGAAGAACAACACATAAAGTATTGCAAACAGGATACTACTGGCCTACAATTTTCAAAGATGCGAAGAAATTTGTCCAAGCCTATGACAGCTGCCAGCGAGCAGGACGACCTGGTCAAGCTGACGAAATGCCTCTGATTCCACAATTAGTCATTGAACCATTTGAACGATGGGCTCTTGATTTCATTGGACCCATTAACCCATCATCAAATCAGAGAACATATATCTTGGTGGCGACAGAATATGTCACCAAATGGGTTGAGGTCAAAGCGTTGCCTAGAGCTACAGAAGATTCTGTAATACAGTTCCTGTTCCATTTGTTTGTACGTTATGGCCTTCCGAGAGAAATAATTACAGATGGAGGACCACAATTTTCCGGAAACAAATTAGCTGCAACACTTAACAATTATCACGTCCAGCATAAAATTACTACTCCATATCACCCGTAGGCGAATGGGCAAGTAGAAAGTAGCAATAAGGTAATAGAATCAATTTTAACAAAAACCATTGCGTCACATAGGCATGATTGGGACGCCCGATTACCCGAAGCACTGTGGGCTTATAGAACCACATGGAGAAGTACCACCGGTTATTCACCCTGTCAATTAGTGTTTGGAAAACAACCTATTTTCCCCATAGAATTCGAAATCCAAACGTTACGAACTGCACAGGAAGTTGGCCTAGATCTAAGTGAGGCACAAATTAATCGATTACAACAGATTAATGAATTGGACGAAATCAGGCTCTTTGCATTACAGAATACAGCACTTATTCAACAGCAGCGATCTAAATGGCATGATGCACTCATCAAGAACAAAGTCTTTCACGAAGGAGACTGGGCTCTGTTATATGACTCTCGATTTCAAGACTTCTTGGGGAAACTTCAGACTCGTTGGTTGGGACCATACGAAATCCAGAAAGTACATGATAATGGGACCCTCACTCTGATCACAATCGACGGTTCTGGATATGCATTCAAGGTAAATGGCCACCGAGTTCGTCTCTATCGCAAGCCACTCACTCGGGAATCCTTCTGTCAGCAGCTACGTCGAGACACTGATATGGAAATTTTAGGAGAGGAAGCAAAATCTTCCTCACCTATAATTCAGTAAGGAATTCATTTTTTTCTATAACTTGTACATAAGTTTTTTTTATATATACGTTTTCTTAACATTTTCATTGATCTTTCTCTTTTTTTTCAAAATTTTGATTTTTGCATTCTGCGTGTCTTTGCTGTTCCTTTTCCAAAAGGAACAACATTTGCGTGTTTCTGCTGTTCCTTTTCAAAAGGAACAACATTGTTGTGTTTCTGCTGTTCCTTTTCAAAAGGAACAACATTTGTGATTTTCTGCTGTTCCTTTTCAAAAGGAACAGCATTTGTGATTTTCTGCACATTTGTGATTTTCTGCTGTTCCTTTTCAAAAGGAACAACATTTGTGATTTTCTGCTGTTCCTTTTCAAAAGGAACAACATTTGTGATTTTCTGTTGTTCCTTTTCAAAAGGAACAACATTCATGATTTTCTGCTGTTCCTTTTCAAAAGGAACAACATTCGTGATTTTCTGCTGTTCCTTTTCAAAAGGAACAACATTCGTGATTTTCTATTGTTCCCTTTCAAAAGGAACAACATTTTTGCTCTTCTACTGTTCCTTTTCCAAAGGAACAACATTCTTTTTGTTGATTATTTTTGCTGTTCCTTTTAAAGAAACGGCATCTCAAGTATTTGTTTGCATGGATTCTTCTCTGCTGTTCCTTTTTCAAAAGGAACACCATCGGCATGTTTTTCCTCTCTTTGATGATTTATATTGAGGATACTTTTCTCCCATGTTCTCTCCAGTCTTTAAGATACAGCTATGCACTTATGCAATGAACATAAATCATGACATACCGGAGTCAGCGGATCATAGATCGCTATCTTTATAAGGCCTAGTATTGATAAGAGGACAAGAGGAGGGACACACTTACTTCTCATCTTCGTTGTCATTGTCTTATTACCATTGCTCTGGTTGGTTATCTTTATCATGACGATTTCCCTAAAAAAATTTCTTTGATTATTACTTAGGGATAAGAGCAGAGGATTTATATCTTCCTGTTGGGATGATAAGACTTCTTCCACCATTCCCTCTCTTAAGGAGTGCTGAACCACCCTTATGTGTAAATAAATAAGAAAAAGTGCTTTGCAAAAAGAAAAAAAGAAGTAAATATGGATTATCAATTGTCAAATGCAGGATAGGGGGTCTCATCAAGAGCCAACCTACCATGATCATAAGGATGGAAGCGAAGTGGAATTCCCATTATGGCCACCACACCAGGGATATGGTCCAAAAGGTACACTAAATAAACAGACCTTGGAACAGGGGGTCTCATCACGAGTCGGTCTGCCCACGTTTCGCACCTTCCTTGTGAATGGCATTATGGCTACCTGGTTACCAAGCCAGCATAATGGCCTACATTTTGACAAAATACTCTTCAAAATACACACAAAGGATCATGGTTCCGGGGGTGAAATAAACAACTCTGCCAAGGTTATGAACACCTGTCGGCAGCAGAGCTCTGTTAATGGTATCGAAGTCGTAATGGTTACACCAATAGGTATGATATCAACACTTCTTTGTCTCTTATATCCTATGAATAAATCATATTTTATGTCCCGATGTATACATCGCATGAACACTCATTACCACCAATCATGGCAAAGGAACTGACAATGACATCTGAAGATTTCGTACGATTGACAGACTTCCCATCCCCCGGCCTCTCATCATATCACGCAGGCTCTTATGTAAAACGCGATCCACCTTTTTGCCTCGATTTTGGTATTTCGTTGTCCATCTAAAACATGGCATAATTTCATATGCTGTTCCTCTATGACTTGGTTACAGAATGATTGCTGCTCCTCTATTTGACGGCTGGGACAACCTATCATATTGCAGGGGGGAAGGTAACCTCATTACTCCACGAATTACGTGTCAGCACACCATTCGGGGAAGATAGTGTACGAAGGTATGGCATGGTTTAACGGTATGATAATTCTATTTTTACGAAAGTTGCCATCCACAATCCATTTTTGTTGCATACTCTGTGTTTTTTTCCAAAACCTTGCGATGATCACCCTCTCTGCATCTCAAACAGCACAGGCAGTTGCTGTTCCATTGGGAATTCTTAGTGGAACCATGGGGGGAAAGGCAATCCGAAGCGAACCTCAGGAGTTGAAAGTCTTCGCTGCTGCCCGGGAGATCCTGGAAAAGGCAGGGTGGCTGAATTATTTCAGTCGCCTACAAGAATCGAATGAAACAGTGGCGTTGGAGTTTCTGCAAAACCTGCAGGAGAACTACTCCATAGTAAGAGGGAGGCGGATAGCGGTCACTGATGATATAATTGCAGAAGTCTCGGGACTACCAGCCGCCGGACCTGTATGGACGCTGAAGAAAGAAAGATTACAAAAGATTATGGAGATTTTCCAGGATGAAGGCCAAAGCTTGACAGTTAAGGGGAAGGGAGTTTTGCCAGCAACGTTAGGAGAACCCTGGACCGAATTAGCAAAGATAGTGCAGAGCTACATCACTTGCAAAGGAAGGAAAGACATGGTAAGACCACGTCATCTTAAACTCTTAGCTGTTTTGAAAGAAAAATGTTCTGTAAATCTGCCTGCACTTTTAAATTCATTATTGCATGATGCGACCCAAAGCCTGAAAAAGGCACAATACGTAGAAACAGTTGTTAGCCACCATGGATTGATTCGATTGATAGTGAGCCATAGTCTCACTCAACAGCAGAGCAGCTGGGAGGAGCTCATTGCAATGATCGAGGGGGGATTGGCAGCACCATCCCCAAAACCTAAACATTCCTCTAGCACACCAGAACGACTAGAAAAACGCAGAGAATTGGCAGCAGAAAAACATGTTGCTCCAAAACGTAAACATTCTTCAAGTACACCGGAACGACCAGAAAAACACAGAGAATTGGTAGCAGAAAAACATGTTGCTAGTACACCCGAACAACCTGAGAGACCAAGGAAATCAGCCTGGCTAGCCCAGATATGAGGGAGGCTGGAAAAGATCCAGGAGAGCACCAGCCAACCAATCGAGATTACGGATGAACCTCCAGAACCAGAAGGAGGACCTTCCGAAGAAAATGCTGAACAATCTGGTGGCGAGGTTGAGCAGCCCGGAGAAGAAGTCGAGGAGGGAGATGAGCACTCCGAAACAGAAACAGAAGCTGAACACTCCAAGGCAGTCACTGAGCAGTCCAATCAAGAGGAGGAAGTAGTACAGCCGGAGGGCAGCCCGCCGCGGGACCCTGTGGGTGAAGACGAATTGGCCGCAATCCTGGCCAATATGGGGGAGTATGGCCAACCCTCCAGCCCAGCAGGCCTCCCTAACGGACCTCCAGAGGAAGACACACCTGAGAAATCACATGCAGAAAAGGCAGGAGAAGAAAACCTACCCGTTCATGATGAGGAAATAAGAGACACCAATCGGGAACAATCTGTTCCCAAGACACCAGAAGAAATTCTAGATGGAGTAGGAGCAGATTTAAGGGCCAGTCATGAGCCCTCTGCTGAGGCAATAGAAATCAAGAAATTAAGGAGGAAATAGCAGAGGTTGCTAAACACTATATCCCAGCTCCGACAGCAAATTCGGATTCTGAAAGCCAACCTGAGGATACGAAGTACCACAAGGAAAAGAAAAAGGGCCACTGAAGCAAAATCGCGTAGGACAAGAAGACAAAGGACTTATAGCCGCCCTGTTGGTCAAAACCCCACTGGAAGACCTACTGCCGTTCCAAATGACATTGAAGAACAGACTGCTGTTCCAAATGACATTGAAGAATAGACTGCTGTTCCAAATGACGTTGAAGAACAGACTGCTGTTCCAAATGACACTGAAGAACGGACTGTCGTTCCAATTGAGGCAGAGGAACAGGATGATGTTCCATTAACAGGGGGACCACAGCAACCTTTCATTCGTGTTAAGAAAGAAAAAGAGAGTAAGGAGATCCAAACAGAGGCACCACCCTCAGGGGCAATTCGGGTTTTGAACTCCAAACATTATAACAAAAAGGTTCAGGTAAAACTCCCAGCCTCTACGGATCTATGGAAAAAGGATCCGAAAACAAGAACCTTGCACAAGATGATGAAGCAAGCTCAGCAAGAAGCTGAACAGCTGAGAGAACAAATAGTCCCCCGGGAGAAATATGAAGAGTTACAACAGCAACTTCGGGATATTAGTCAGTCCGAGAGCCAGGCCTTTGAAGGATGGCAAAAGGAGCAAGAAAAGGTTGCCAAGGTAACTCGTCGATTAGATATTGTTATTAGGCAGATGGACACTGTGTGTTCTTTGTATAATGACGTTCTGACTTGTAGGGCCCCTGCTAAAAACTATGCTTTATTTTTTCTTGAACGATATTTACGATTAAAGATAAAAGCTGTTAGGGCGGGTGCCCCTATACAAATCAATACTGTTAATGATTTCATAGATTGTTGCAAGCATTATGGAGTTAAGGTTCAAAGATTATTGTGTGAATTTTACTTGCACAACCTCGTGCTAGACCAGGAAACTGACTTAAATCCTGGCCCTTTTGTTGGGGACATACAATTGCAAGCCTTCGTTTCATTCAGGGTTAATCAGCTGAAATGGCTCAGAGCTTATAACACTTTTCAGAGACAGGAAAATAGCCTAGACTTGTGGGTGAGAGCCGAGCCTAGAGACCTAGTGCTGTTATGGAGAGCACATAGGAACCTTATGAGAACCCCGGGTGTCATGGAGACATTAGGACCCATGCACGAGGACCTAATCCGACACAGTCTGGAATATTTTCTGACTATTAAAGACCTCGCCATCAATGCTGCAAAATTTCGATACCAGATTTCTAACCCAAACATCCAGCTCAGGGAACCATTCAAATACGAAAATTTTGAGCTGGCTGCCAGCCGATTGAACCTTTATGGCGAGCGTATTTTGCAAGCAGGGCCATCCTGGTTAGGGTATCGATTTCGTAGTACAATCATTTGGCACCCTGCACCCAGATATC
Organism: Pinus tabuliformis; assembly: GCA_031772625.1. Taxonomy (NCBI): domain Eukaryota; kingdom Viridiplantae; phylum Streptophyta; class Pinopsida; order Pinales; family Pinaceae; genus Pinus; species Pinus tabuliformis. The sequence goes on from CM062815.1 coordinate 1,032,580,552, forward strand.
AGGCCTTGTATGAAATTCCTGAAGGTCAAACAAATCAGTTCTTTGATGATCTAGTTGCTCATCACGGTTCTAGGCCTCCGCACGAGGTTCCCTCTCTGGCCTATTCTCTTACCGCCTTGCATGTCAACTATAATGTTTTCATGAGGGCATGAAACAGGGTAAGCGGGGGGGTGTGTGGAGCACTTGAAAGGTATGTTTTTGACAAACAATTTAGTGGCTTTTCAGTAACATTTGTAACCTTTTCTGCATCATGAAATCAAAGAAATAAAGAATTCTAATAAAATGAGTGAGAACTAATACGGAAAGCTTAATAGCTGATAATTGTCATTTTTCTATGCAGGGAAAGGTGGAAACGAAGAGCTGCCGTTCAAAAGGGAAAGACAAAGGAGGAATAACTGTTGTCCCTCTAGAAGGGAACCAGATGCAAACGAGATCGAGTAGATCGAAGCAGAACGACCCAGGAAAGGAAGAAGGGATACCAATTCGGCGGAAAAGGGAAAGAAAAGTAAAGGATTAACAGCTTGGCGAATCCCTCAGGATCTTTGATCCTGAGGGATCGCTGTTTTACTTATTTTGTTACCTAGATATCTCTGCCGTTACTTTTATAAAAAGGAACAACATCGTTAAGCAAAGGGACTTTTATGTAACTTTCAGTTTCAAACTAAACTTTGATCATCGAGTCTCACTGAGACCTGGTTTACTGTATGTTTGTTGATGCGTTAATATAAAAGACTTGGTGTTTATTTCATCTTTGCGTCTGGAGTAATCTAAGGCGGTGTGCCATTGGAAGCTAAGGGCCCAGCTCCGAAGGACGCTTGCTTTTGTATCATTATAACTTTATTTCTGCCTTGTTTGCTTATCTTTATTGCTCGGTAATTTGATACGCTTTTCATGTGCTGTTCCATGCTCTGCTACGATTAATTCATTAATGGTTCTTTCAGGAAATCCATGTAGTGACTCTGCATTGCATGATTGAATCATTTTAGAGTTGATTGCATGTTATTAGTCTAAACCAACTATTTCTGTTACAGAGCATTTGTACTGAATATTACTGTTATTGGATTCATTTGAAATCCCGATTATTGGAATCCGAAAGTAATGTTATTCTATTTGGAAACATAGTCGTATTCTCCTTAATCGTCAGATTACTATATTAGCGTGTTGCGTGTGTTATCACTGAAAATTCCAATGCCAAAATTTAACAAATCGCTCACATTAGTTTGATGTGCATAAAGCCTTTTTAGCAGTTTCGCAGCGCTACCTGTTTAGGTGGTTTCGTAGCGTGCTACGAAATTGGGGATTTGTTCGAGTTTTCAGTGGAGGTCAAAATCCTAGCATGCCTATTGAACAGAGTTCTGCTTCCCTCCAGAAATGCAGATGAGCAGCTACTGATCTATATACCATTTACTCAAGTTATCAAATTACATTCTTTGGTAATTAAAGGTCTTACCGAGGAAGTCCAAAGACAGTGAAACTATTTGCAAATAAAGAGCACCTGAGCAACTGAAAATTTACACATTGATTTGTGAGTCAAACTTGAAGCCATTTTATTTAGTGGCACTGTTGCAGCTTTTGAAAGGGGAGCAGACCATTGTTTTCACATCTTCTGTTGTTTCTACCCATAGGTTATGTACCTTATTGAACTGTTTCGAAGGGCTGGTCTTAAGGATAATTGAGTATTCAAGCCTACAACATCAATATTCACGAAGTAAAGCGTTGGATGCATTTAGAGCAGGAGATGTTGAAGTGCTAGTTGCTTCTGATGCAATGACCCGTGGGATGGATGTGGAAGGTGTGATGAACGTATGTCTTTGCATATGAAGGCATGTCATACTTGACTCACTGACAAAATTCTCAATGAAAAAAAGTAAGAGATCAAAAATCTTCATCAAGTTCAAGCGAGGAAAATCCTAAATTAAGCAAGGAATTTAGCCCTAGGGCTAAGGAAACATCATCACAACTGCATAAAGATTATAGAACAGTTTCGCAGCGCGCTGCGAAACCCCTGTAGCAGCCTGTTTCAGCATAAAAAAACTTTGCTTTCTGTGTTTACTAGTCAACTTCCAGGAGGTCTCTAAAGCAACTAAAAGCCTATTTTGGGAAATGGAAAGCGGTTTTTATTCCTAACAGACTGAACTAGAAAAACCTCCTTCAGTTTCCTCAAATCCATTACGAGCTAAGAGAAATTAATGACCAAAGTTGCGCTACGAAACTGCTGTAGGTGCAGTTTTTAATTTCCTGTTTTACACATCTTTTTCAAGGATTGATTCTGGGCAGCTGGAGTAGTTTTTCAAAAAACCAAAGGAGGTTTTTGTTCAGCATGGATTTTTTCACAAAAGCCTCCTTCAGTTTTTCCAAATACGTTTTCTGCGAGAAGTTATAAGCTCTGTCCCAAGACCTATTTTTCAGCCAGAACAGAAGCTTATATTTCATGTCATCTTCACTTACCATTATATCAGCAATGCAAGAAAAAGAAGGTGAGATACATCAGAATGGTTAACAGGCAACTGAGAGCTGGGATTAGAAGCAAGAAGAAACAAATTGAAAGCTTAAAGATACAGCTAAGTCAAATAGCTGCTAATTGATGTTGTTGTTCACTGAAAGGTGTTGTTCTAAGTTTTGTTAAATTTTGGCTTAGTTTCATTATTTTGAGGACATATAGGTCTCTGCCACATGTAAAGGGGGTTAAAAGAATCAAAGGTCCAAGCGGAAAATTCCTCAAGGTAAATATACACTGTTTTGGCAAAAACAGTAGTTTCGTAGCGCGCTACGAAACTGCTGTAGGTGTTGTTTTTGAATGAAGACAAATAGTTTGATGGGAGAATCAAGAATTTGCCAAAGGAAACACCTAAGGAACATTAAGGAGACCACATGAAGCTAACATAATCCATTCAAATGATGACAGGTGTGCCTCTTTTGTAAAGTGAAGTGTTTTTGTCTCGAGTTAAAGTTTTCATCATAACGGCACTTTATTTTCAGTTATTAGGGTTTGGAAGGAGCTGCATACGAGAAGTTTTGGTTGGCACACCTGTCCATCAAAGAAGCTTCCAGCATATCAGAAACATGGTGATGCCCTTTATTCTTGGGCTATTAAAGACTTAAAGTTCATGCTGCTGCATATTCGAAATGATGGGGGACCAGAACCGAAAATTTAGGGATGTTCTCAGCCAACACGGAACAGATCAAAGCCTTCAGTATCCAAAGCCAACATGGGACATTAATTGCTCATCTCAGTCATCTCGGTCAAGCTAAAAGGAAACCATGTGTCAAAGCTGCAAGGAGGAATCTTCTACGAGGAGGAAAGAATTAGAGTTATAGTTAAATTAGGACTCTTTAGAACTTTAGTCTAGCACTTATTGTATTTAATGAGTCAGTTCAATAGCAGATAGGGGTCATTAGTGACAGTCATCGAGCTCCCCTCATGCTGGAGGAGGAAGCTCTAAGTAGTTAGAAGGATGTGTCTATATATAGCTGAATGATCTATGTAATTGGGGTTGGATGTTTTGGAGAAACAGAGTTTATTTTGGCTTATGTAAGAACTTGTTTTCAGTAATACAAATGACTGCTTCTTCTTCTCAGGATTCATACATTGTTTCAGATGCTCAAGATATATGTGTTTTGTTTTATCCTTTATGTTTTACAGCTTTATAGATACACAATCACTCAAAATTCACTCTGCTACTCTGATTTCCTGTGTGTATTTGTAAGTTGAGGTTTATTTGAGAGGTGTCTTGAATATTTAAACATTACATGCCCTGACTTCCATGAATGAGTGGTTTTATAGTTTGCTGAAATAATGATTAACTCCATGAGCCCAATGGAAATCTTTGTAAGGTCTGTCCAACCAATTCATATGTTAAATTTACTTTGTAAGAGTTAGCCATCTCATCAATATTTAAAATCAGTAACCCCTTTGAGAGAGCCCTCTCAGGCTAAGGAGGCTAAGCCTTAGTCAAAAGTCTGGTTTGAAATAGTTACACAGAGTCTTGCTGATTAGCAGCCTTCAGTGCTTGATTTTGTGATAACATTTTGGTGCGTCTGCCGGGAGTCTGAAGATTACTCATTCCCAAAATTATGAAGCTGAACTTCTGAAGGTAGCAGGAGCTCAGACATCTTTTTGAGGCTGCAAAACTACCTTGGCGACTCCACACATCAAATAACAAATTGGAAGGTGACTCCACTGCTAGAAGATCAGTAGCTTGATGAAGTTTCAAGATGAATTCCACTGCAAGAATGAATGCCAAGTATGCTCCTATGAATCAGTCTCATATCCCTGGTTTTCCAAATCCTATGCCAAAGGTTGATTGGTTAGAGGATCTTCCGATATTCAAAGATGAAAAGAAAGACAATGCTGCTCTTCATTTGGTTAGGTTTCATATGCATGTACGCAGTCTTAAGGTTCACTTTCCTGAGGATTGTCTCATGAAGATGTTTATGACCACTTTAGAAGGAAAAGCATGGTCTTGGTATAAAAGTTTGGAAAATGGTTCATTATATTCGCTTGCTAGTTTTCATGATGAATTCTGTGAAATGTATAAAGAAGGTTATCCTTCCTTATTACTGCTTAAAGATTGCTGTAGGCATTCTTTAAATCTCATTTAGTACTTGGAGGATTGTTATGATGATAATGAATTTATGGATGAAGAAATTTTAGAAGCTCTTCATAACAATGCATTTCAGCACCAAGAAGAAAGTATAACATCCTGTGAAGAGCAGCATGAAGATCAGCAGGGGTTTATTTGTGAAAACCATGTTCAATCCCTTGATATGAATGAGAAGATGCAGCAAACTTGCCAGTCTTTTGGTCATAATGAAGATGAAATTGATTGCAAACAACAAGAAGAAGTACTGGAAGATAGCTTTTACGAACCTCAGGCAGAGGAAAAGGTTGGTTTTTTATGTCAAACTTCTCAGCAGCTTACAGCAATAAATGATTATAAGAAAGAAGAAAATTATATTGTTTATGATAATCATTCAGAAAAGCAGTTGGATAGCATATCAAAAGAACCTTGTGTGGTTGAGAATCAGTTGTCTAAAGATGTGGAATATTATGATGATCATCAACATAACCATGTATTCTTTGACCCTATAAGTGAATATATGGACAAGCTTTGCACTCCGGTCTTTCATTTTCATTTGCATGATGAAGATCAAGTATATTATGAGTTGATTTGGTCATCCCACTACCATGGTTATGTTGAGGTTGAATGCAGTCAAGAGCCTCCCATATCAGAAAAGACAATTGATTGGATTTATTGGAAATATCATGTTGCTTGAGCTACAAGTGAAGCTTGCAGCTGATAGGGTAGGTAGGTAAGATAAATGCAAATAAGCTCAAGGTTGACTGAGCAATTTTTTTTTTTAGTAGTGGTAGATATAGACTTCTATCTCCTGCAGTGATCATCAGGTTTAAGCCCGAGGTGAAGGCCCAAGAAGCTTGAAGAAGATGTTTGTCAAATAATTTTTGTTCATCAAAGGAGGATAAGGCACTGGAACTGCAGGTTCTTAGTGTACCACAAGGGCACACTATCCCAAGTGGAGCCATTGTTATCACTGAAAATTCCAATGCCAAAATTTAACAAACCGCTCACATTAGTTTGATGCGCATAAAGCCTTTTTAGCAGTTTCGCAGCGCTAACTGTTTAGGTGGTTTCGTAGCGTGCTACGAAATTGGGGATTTGTTCGAGTTTCCAGTGGAGGTCAAAATCCTAGCATGCCTATTGAACAGAGTTCTGCTTCCCTCCAGAAATGTAGATGAGCAACTACTGATCTATATACCATTTACTCAAGTTATCAAATTACATTCTTTGGTAATTAAAGGTCTTACCGAGGAAGTCCAAAGACAGTGAAACTATTTGCAAATAAAGAGCACCTGAGCAACTGAAAATTTACACATTGATTTGTGAGTCAAACTTGAAGCCATTGTATTTAGTGGCACTGTTGCAGCTTTTGAAAGGGGAGCAGACCATTGTTTTCACATCTTCTGTTGTTTCTACCCATAGGTTATGTACCTTATTGAACTGTTTCGAAGGGCTGGTCTTAAGGATAATTGAGTATTCAAGCCTACAACATCAATATTCACGAAGTAAAGCGTTGGATGCATTTAGAGCAGGAGATGTTGAAGTGCTAGTTGCTTCTGATGCAATGACCCGTGGGATGGATGTGGAAGGTGTGATGAACGTATGTCTTTGCATATGAAGGCATGTCATAGTTGACTCACTGACAAAATTCTCAATGAAAAAAAGTAAGAGATCAAAAATCTTCATCAAGTTCAAGCGAGGCAACTCCTAAATTAAGCAAGGAATTTAGCCCTAGGGCTAAGGAAACATCATCACAGCTGCATAAAGATGATAGAACAGTTTCGCAGCGCGCTGCGAAACCCCTGTAGCAGCCTGTTTCAGCATAAAAAAACTTTGCTTTCTGTGTTTACTAGTCAACTTCTAGGAGGTCTCTAAAGCAACTGAAAGCCTATTTTGGGAAATGGAAAGAGGTTTTTATTCCTAACAGACTGAACTAGAAAAACCTCCTTCAGTTTCCTCAAATCCATTACGAGCTAAGAGAAATTAATGACCAAAGTTGCGCTACGAAACTGCTGTAGGTGCAGTTTTTAATTTCCTGTTTTACACATCTTTTTCAAGGATTGATTCTGGGCAGCTGGAGTAGTTTTTCAAAAAACTAAAGGAGGTTTTTGTTCAGCATGGATTTTTTCACAAAAGCCTCCTTCAGTTTTTCCAAATACGTTTTCTGCGAGAAGTTATAAGCTCTGTCCCAAGACCTATTTTTCAGCCAGAACAGAAGCTTATATTTCATGTCATCTTCACTTACCATTATATCAGCAATGCAAGAAAAAGAAGGTGAGATACATCAGAATGGTTAACAGGAAACTGAGAGCTGGGATTAGAAGCAAGAAGAAACAAATTGAAAGCTTAAAGATACAGCTAAGTCAAATAGCTGCTAATTGATGTTGTTGTTCACTGAAAGGTGATGTTCTAAGTTTTGTTAAATTTTGGCTTAGTTTCATTATTTTGAGGACATATAGGTCTCTGCCACATGTAAAGGGGGTTAAAAGAATCAAAGGTCCAAGCGGAAAATTCCTCAAGGTAAATATACATTGTTTTGGCAAAAACAGCAGTTTCGTAGCGCGCTACGAAACTGCTGTAGGTGTTGTTTTTGAATGAAGACAAACAGTTTGATGGGAGAATCAAGAATTTGCCAAAGGAAACACCTAAGGAACATTAAGGAGACCACATGAAGCTAACATAATCCATTCAAATGATGACAGGTGTGCCTCTTTTGTAAAGTGAAGTGTTTTTGTCTCGAGTTAAAGTTTTCATCATAAAGGCACTTTATTTTCAGTTATTAGGGTTTGGAAGGAGCTGCATACGAGAAGTTTTGGTTGGCACACCTGTCCATCAAAGAAGCTTCCAGCATTTCAGAAACATGGTGATGCCATTTATTCTTGGGCTATTAAAGACTTAAAGTTCATGCTGCTGCATATTCGAAATGATGGGGGACCAGAACCGAAAATTTAGGGATGTTCTCAGCCAACACGGAACAGATCAAAGCCTTCAGTATCCAAAGCCAACATGGGACATTAATTGCTCATCTCAGTCATCTCGGTCAAGCTAAAAGGAAACCATGTGTCAAATCTGCAAGGAGGAATCTTCTACGAGGAGGAAAGAATTAGAGTTATAGTTAAATTAGGACTCTTTAGAACTTTAGTCTAGCACTTATTGTATTTAATGAGTCAGTTCAATAGCAGATAGGGGTCATTAGTGACAGTCATCGAGCTCCCCTCATGCTGGAGGAGGAAGCTCTAAGTAGCTAGAAGGATGTGTCTATATATAGCTGAATGATCTATGTAATTGGGGTTGGATGTTTTGGAGAAACAGAGTTTATTTTGGCTTATGTAAGAACTTGTTTTCAGTAATACAAATGACTGCTTCTTCTTCTTAGGATTCATACATTGTTTCAGATGCTCAAGATATATGTGTTTTGTTTTATCCTTTATGTTTTACAGCTTTATAGATACACAATCACTCAGAATTCACTCTGCTGCTCTGATTTCCTGTGTGTATTTGTAAGTTGAGGTTTATTTGAGAGGTGTCTTGAATATTTAAACATTACATGCCCTGACTTCCATGAATGAGTGGTTTTATAGTTTGCTGAAATAATGATTAACTCCATGAGCCCAATGGAAATCTTTGTAAGGTCTGTCCAGCCAATTCATATGTTAAATTTACTTTGTAAGAGTTAGCCATCTCATCAATATTTAAAATCAGTAACCCCTTTGAGATAGCCCTCTCAGGCTAAGGAGGCTAAGCCTTAGTCAAAAGTCTGGTTTGAAATAGTTACACAGAGTCTTGCTGATTAGCAGCCTTCAGTGCTTGATTTTGTGATAACAGCGTGTATATATGATTGATTCCTGCTGTTCCATAATTCATCAGTGAGTGCTGTTCCATAAAGTACATCCCATCCAATTTGCCTTAAGAGAAAAGATTGTTATTTTATCGTAGAGTGTGAGTTTGGTTCAATAGAGCAAGTTTGGTTCTGACTCGCGAGACTTAGTTCATTTGATTGCTGTTCCATTTTAGACTTGCTGTTCCATTTCCTATTTGCTGTTCACTTTTACTTTCTTCCGTTCCATTTACTTGAATTTGCTGCTTTGGTGTGAGAGAAGGTCTAAGGCTGTAGTGAGCCTCAGCAGTCGCTGCCTAGCTCCCAGACCTATGGTCCATGCTCTAATTTCCTTTCCATTAGTTTCTAGAGGGATGGGTTATCGTTTCCGCACCCTTGACTGATAAGCTGTCTTGTGTGATTTTATCATTTTGAAGTAATTTAGTCATTGTTTAGCATCCATTTACTCTTGTATTTTCTGAACGTTGTACTACTAAGCATTACTCTAACGAATAGCCTCGGATTGAGATACTCTTTGCAATAACAAAACGCTCCCGGATTGACTTGTTAATGTGGGATAATTAGAGGTGAAAGAGACCCTTGTTACAGCTCCACAAGTCCCTGTCTACAAACCACATGACCCAACAGAGTCCCGAAAGGAACAAAAAATAGGCACTTCTTTAAATTGAGCACGATCTGGTTCCTTTGACAGGTATCTAACATCAGGCGCGAACTTGCCACATGGCATTTCACTAGCCAAAACATAGTCCAGTCATTAAAGTACACTTCCAGGAACTTATGAATAAATTCCTTGAACGCAACAATGACTACACACGAAAAAATCGTAGGCGCATTCTTCAATCCGAAAGGCATTACAGTGTATTGAAAACATCCCCAATCAGTTGTGAAGGTCATCTTGCTTCTATCCTCCAACACGATTTTGATTTGATGGCACCCAGGGAACCCATCAGTGAAGGAATACGCTTCCTGGCCACCAAAATTATCTAATACCTCATCAGTGAACGGAGTCAGGGAAAGATCATGTACGCAAGCGTCATTCAACTTCCTGAGATCTACGCATATCCTTATTTCATCCTTCTGCTTCTTTTCTTGTACCACCATTGGGATTACCCAATCAGATTCTTCTACGAGCTCAATGATGCCTACTGCAAGCATCTTGTCTAGCTCTAAGCGGACCTTCTCCTTATACTTTGGATTGAGACGGTAAGGTCTTTGCTTAACCAGCTCCGCATTGGTTTTAACGTGATCTTCATAACACCTAGGTCTCCTTTTATCCCTTTTAGCTTCGTAAACTTGGTAGGGAACAAATCGTGGTATTCACGGAGTAATTCAGTGACCTTATCTATCATCACATCATCCCAGTAGTCTCCAATCTTTGCAAATTTGGGCTTTGTCTCTGTACCAATATTTACCTATTTCGTTTTCAGTGGTGCGGTTATATCAGGATTCTCAATCTGCGGTCCCTCAACCTCGCGGTGTCCCTCTGTTTCAGGGATGTTAATATTTCATGGATCCTCATATTCTTCTTCAACAATCACGTTATAGCATTCTAGCGCATGGCTCAGCTGAGTAGTCCAATCGGGTTGAATCAGATCCAAAGGATCCTGCGGTATCCTAAAGATTGTTGCTTTCACTTCTTGTAGCACTTCGTCAATACAGTCAAACTTGTCTTCAAAGCTGAATGTCATTATGAATCCTTCATGCAGAATATCCCATTCACCTGTACCATGGCGCTTTGTTTCCAAGTACCAGTTCATTGGGATGACATCCAAGGTATGACAAAACAAATGCACCCATTCCGGTTGGGGCTTCGCTCCATAAGCCTGAGCCCATTTGGCCAAGTGTGTGCACGGATCATCCTTCCTATCATATTTTTCTATCATTTGTACCTTTGGCTTCCCAAAGCATGTGCACATCATCCTCCTACACTCATGCCAATAATCAAAGCTACCCTTGTGCATACCCCACCATCTTGCGGGCGTAGCGCACAATGCCCAGTACAAAGCATAGAAGCACTGCTTCTATGGTACTTCCCTCTCAAATGCATCCAGAAATACATCTACATCATTCAAGCCATCATAAGTGGGCAGATATCTTACCTCTGACGACACAAAACACAATAACTAGGTCATCATGTTACAGCTTAGTGTGGTTAGTTCATGTAGCTGATTCTGCTAGCGCTCTAATTATTCATCAGAGTTTGAGTGTAGGAACTCTCACGATCCCATGTAATTCATCCATCCGCTGTTGGATTCACCCAATCTTGGTCTCGTGCTGTTATCTTGTATATGCAGTCTAGATCATCATCACTCTCATAATCACAGACTAGTTTAGTATAACATGATCCTTCAGCAGGATCTAGGGGTACTATTACGTAAAGAGATTTCTTTTCAAATATCATCTTCCGCTTCTTTAGGTTGATTACCCTGTTCATGTTAGTAGCCGAATCAATGCCAAGGAGCGCAGGGTAGGGGTTTTTATCATCCACAATTTCTATTACTTGAAATTCAGCCAATGTGCTCACACTTTCAATATCTACAGTCACTCCTTGCAACCATCCCATGGGGATGATCTTCTGTTTATTTTCCATCCTTAGCTGAATCAAAGACCACTATAGCACGAGTCTTCCCATCCGCTCCTAAGTATGCTTTGGTAGGACGTCCGTGTCTGACTCGAGATCCAAAATAACATAATACATTTCATTATATTCTCCTATCTGCGCAGTTAGTCTCATCTCTCATCCTATCCTTTCTTTATGCTTACCAATATTTTTTACCACACGCGATTCACCCAGAGTATTTTCGGCCCATCTATTTATAATCTCCTGTAATCCCTTCACAACCTTGATATCATGCAACAACTTCATGCAGGTTTCTAGAAAGGTTTTAAGCATAGAAGGGTCTATCTCCTGATCAGGCTTATCCTTGCTTCTTGAGGTAGAGGACTCAGCAAAGCTCTTCTTTTATTCCATGAACATTTCACGAGCATGTTGCACATCAAATTCAGCCTCCTTCACTAGAGCTTTACGAACCCATGCACTGTCTTCGGGTTGTTTCCCCTTATCATCACCCGTTTCAATTCCACTTCGGAGTATTATATTCAAATTCAGATCCTCTTCACGAGGACTAGACCTCATCATCTGCAGGTTCTGAGTGGGATGCGGTGGTAGAGCCCCTTTGTCACGTATCCTCGCTATTAGCATAGGACAATCCTCCATTTCATGATCAAATTGAGTACAATATTTGCACGACGATCACGTAGGGTTAGTGTATTAGCGGGAATAGTGTCCTGGTCCTCTGCAATTATAGCAGATTAGTTGTCCCCGACCTTTGCCAGGTCCTCCTTCGCCTCGACCTCGTCCGCATCCCTGAAAGTCTATTCACGCCATCCCCGCACTCCGTTTAGGGGGCCGCATTTCTACCTGAACCCTATAGGTGGGAGTTTTGTCCGTCATCAATTCATAACTTTTGCAGTTGCACTCATCATGCCCTACCGACCTGTAAAAGTTTCAGAATAGTTGTTGTAGTGTTTGTACAAACTTCTGCAGCAAATGAAAGTTATCCATCGTATGTTTTCATGCTACCTGACATATGCACACCACAACACAGGACCCGTGCTTGGTCCTACTTGAGATTCCTTCCTCAAAGGCATTGGTTCTCCTCCTTCAATATAGTTCACAAAGACTGGGCAATGGTCTTTGTCATGCCCCTGGGCTTTACATTTCAGGCCCCATACCTCTTCGCGCACCTCTGGTCGAACTGTTCTGTCCTGCTTCAAACTTTGCATTTTAAGGAAAATATTTTGCAACTGCACATGGATTTGTTGAACCCCCAGATTTGGATATTACATTGGTGTTTCATGCAGTCTCATTGCAATCTCCAAGGTCTCTACCTGAGTCGCAATCTTCTATTATCACAGCGCAACCCTTAGGTGTTGCAGGAGCAAAGCCACAAACAATTTGCGGTGCTTTCCATTTGTTAAGTTCATATTGGCTTCACAGATTTTACACTTCAACCTCTGATCCAATTCCTAAGGTGTCTCACCTGGTTTCATCGCGATTTCCTTGAACCCCACAATTGATTGTGCCTCGGATTTAGGCCTACTGAACTCTTTATTCAACGCGGTCTGGATGTCTGCCACTCTAGCGTTTGGGTTATCATTAGAGTACTTGATGTACTAGGTTAGCACACGATCTTGCAAAGCACTAACCAATGTTTCCTTCTTCATGTGATCATCTATAATACCCTTATCTTCCCATACAACTTTCAAAACGAACCAAAATTGGTCCGAGTCCTTATTTCCCAAGCCTTTAAACAAAGGCAACTTCATTGAATTTTCCATGCTGTACTGCAGTGGAGGTGGTGGTGGTATGGGTGAAGTCGCAGGTGATGGTGGTGAATTTTGAGGTGGTGTGGGTGGAGGTGGCAGTCGCGGGAATCCCTATCTTATCAACTAAATTTCACTTCGTGGAGAAGCATGTGCTTCTCCCTCTTCGTCACTCGATGGAGGTGAAATAATTGGGCTATAGTCATGATCCTTTCTTCCCTCATTTATGTAAGTCTTTCCACTTCGCATAGCTCCTAACATCAAGGTAGTTTCATAACCTGTTTTTCACACAATAACATCTTAATCCAGGTATTCAAAGACTTCAAGTACTTACCTCGCAGACCTTTGAAAAAACGCCGCTCTACCTCACCTTAACTAACTGAGGTATTGACTGCGAATTTAGTCATAAATCCTCCTATGATGAAATCGAGCCAATGATCGATAACATGGGTGATCTTATCCTCAGAGGCTTCCAGTCTCTATCCTAACACCATGGTCCAGACAATAGGACCATCAAGTCTGCACCTTCCTTGGATATCTGCTAACTTCACGATCCACTCGTATAACTCAATTGGAAAGGAAGAAAAAAAGATCTTGTGGATTTCTGTATATAGGTACTTGTCCAGCCACGGTTCCTTTTTTAGTCGTGGATTTCTGTTCTCCTGCGCTACGAATTTGTGGATCTTCCTGTCCAACTAATATTCAACCTCTTTCTTAGCTGGATTCCAATGATATGACATCACACATCTCTTATGCAGATTCCGGTCCCAACAGCTGAACCATTTGTTGGCTGTGTGGGGCATGATCCAGGTTCAACATTAGTTAGCCATACAAATCCCTACACTTCTGGCCCTTTTGGCATCAACCCGTGGACTGTGGACCGAAGTCTCACTCGAAGCAGTATGGGGGGATGCGGGAACCAAGTTTCTGCACCCTAAGATGGTTGTGATGTCGGTTTATGCCCTCTGCCCCTACTTTTGTGTAGGTCACTAAGCTTTAGGGATATGTCAATCTAGCCTTTTATTCTGTCCTTCAGTACCTCCATGAAGGAGTACGATTGACCTTCGCGCAACCTTAACTCGCGATCCAGGTGCTTTCGTGCTACTATGAAGACAAGCTATATAGGTTCCCAAGTTATCCCAAGTGTATTACTTATCTTAATAAACAATCACAGTTAGCACCGCATAAACAAATATTCTTACTTGTGTTTGATTAGCTAATACAGTCACATACATTTCCGCATCACATGAACATAGTAAATGAAACCCAAAATGTAATATAACCAGATGCATTAACAAGAAATAAATACACAGAAATTGTAGAATACTTCTCTTTATTGATATCTTCAGGTTATTACAGACTCTAATTTCCCTGGGCACACAGCTGCAGGGGTCCGCGCACTCAGTTGTGGACTTCTACCCTAGGCCTCTGTGCACTCAGCTACAGAGCCTCTATCTACGCTAAGCCCCAAAACACTTAGACTTTTCTATCAAGACTCTTCACTCCATTCTTCGCTAAAAGACTTATAACTACTTAGAGCTTACTTACTGAGCTCCTTTTATCCAATCCCATGGTCTGTGGACCATGGGTGGGTCTTTATAGCCGACTTTACACTTTAGAAAATAAGGGTGGACAACCCTTTATGACTCATGACACCTTCACGCTCCGCGACCAAAAAATGTGGAGACTTTACAACTTTAGTACAAAATTTGACCCAAAACATGGGCTTTTAGCCCCAAAACTATCCTTGGGGGATCCCATTCCCAAAAACCATCAAAATAGAACTCAAACCCCAATGATGAAAGGAAAATTTCCAAGAGGTCTCTGATCTCTTCTACCTTGTTTCTTCAGGTCTAGTAAAGGATGCTCCATATTACTACAGGATTGCATCCGAGGGAATTTTGAGGGTTCCATAGGTGTCCAAATGGTGGAAAAAGGTAGTAGGAGGTTAGGAAAGGATGTGGGAGACCTTCCCAAGCCTAGAACCCTTCAAGAGCCCATCTTGCACAAGGGGTAAAGGAAAGACTAATGGTCCAAAGAAAAATGATGATTTTTCTGTTCATATACAGTTTGAAAATATGAGTGCAAATTAAATGAGGGTGTTAGGGGAGAGGGTGTGAATGCAATTGAGATGCTGCCATATTTATCTACAAGCCAACAAAGTTCACTTGCAAAGAGAAAACTTATATTTTTGTGATTGAAAGACTGCTAAAAAAATGCATGAAAAGAAGAAATATGTTTTTGTTAAAAAATTGCATGAAAAGGAGAAATATATTTTTGTGCTTGACCTTGCAAAACCTACAACCAAGCTTCTTAAGAGAAAGGACTAAGAAATGCCCAAGATAGAGGCTAACATGGCTAGGAATGAGATACATTTAGGTGACTAAGTTGCTCAAGTGATGAGCAACACTTTCAGTAGGCGTGTATGATGGGCCTCCAAATTAGACACAAACTAAGGCCCATATGACCATACTTTAGAAAATTTAACCTCTCTTTTTGCATTTGATGACATATTTTTGAGCTATAATGTGTTCATTAGGAAGGTTTAGAGACAATTGGATATTTGTGCCTAATATTATTTATTTTTGTAGAATATTGAGAGAATATTAGGCAAATTATGAAGATTTGGAGGATGAGATAATTTATGGAAATTCTCCTTCACTTGTGAAGAAAAAAATTATAATTTTTGTGGTTGAAAGACTACTAAAAAAATGCATGAAAATAAGAAATATGTTTTTGCTAAAAAATTGCATCAAAAGAAGAAATATATTTTTGTGCTTGACCTTGAAAAACCTACAACCAAGCTTCTTAAGAGAAAGCAATAAGAAATAGCCAAGATAGAGGCTAACATGGCTAGGAATTAGATACATTTAGGTGACTAAGTTGCTCAAAGGATGAGCAACACTTTCAGTAGGCGGGTATGACGGGCCTACAAATTAGACACAAACTAAGACCCATATGACCATACTTTAGCAAATCTAACATCTCTTTTTGCATTTGATGACATATTTTTGAGCTATAATTTGTTCATTAGGAAGGTTTAGAGGTAAATGGATATTTGTGCCTAATATTATTTATTTTTGTAGAATATTGAGAGAATATTGGGCAGATTATGAAGATTTGGAGGATGAGATAATTTATGGACTTCCTCCTTACTATAAGACGGAATAATATTTAATAGTAAATGAAAAAGTACTATGGAATTATTGAACAAATTCTAGAGGTCCAATGATTGAGAAAATCTAGAAATGTGCTCCCTGTCATTTAATGTAATTTCCTAGTGTTGGGAACTAGATCCACTTTCTTAGTGATTTTGGAGGCGAAAGCTAGCTCATTTCAAGGAGAATGCTTCCTCATAAATTTGTATAAGTACCATTTCAAATTTTCCTCTAGGGGAATGTTTTCTTAGTCTTCTTGTGGAGACAACTTGTTATTTAACAACTCTACTTTCATTTTCTAGCAAGGATGTACTTGGATTGATTCAAATAATGGACTTTGGTGCCATTTTTAGCTTCTAAAGATTGGTTTCCTTCATAAGACTTTGAGTTTCCTTGGGATTTGCCATCCCAGGAGCCTCAAAGCCCTGCTATACAATTTATTCATCTTCTTTGAATGTTTCCACTTGCATCTTTTATTCTTGTTTTTCCTCTGCATGTAGTATTCATGTTTCATTTGCTATAGGTTATATTGCTTAAATGATTGAAGTGAGTTGTTTTACAGGATAATTATGAAATAAAAAGCATGATGCATCATCATAAGAATCTTTCAAAGTAATATTCACCATTTAGCTACTAGGATTGGTTTACTAGTTTACAATTTTGGAATTTTTGGGAGTATCATGTGGCAAAATAGTAGTAACTTTATGCTAATTTTTAGCACATGTTAATGAGCTTCTTTTGAGTTGATTCCACTTGGATTGAAGCTTGAAGGATTCTAGTTGTCATAGATGCTCTGGAGAGTGTTCAAAAACATGTATCATGGGAAAAAATTGTGGACATAGACAAAGAGACTTTTTTTAAGACACAAGCACAAGCCCAATTGGAACTTGGAGAAAATGAAGGATCTATAGAAGAAGAAGCTAATGAATAAGGAGTTGAGGATGGAGAAGAGGGAGATAAGCCAAAAGAAAAAAAAGTCAAGGAGGAAGAAGGAGAAGCAGAGGCACAAAGTGTTCTAAACACCAAAACAATGGGGCCTAAGAAAGACCTAATCAAACTTTTTGTACACAAATAGCAGGATGGAGAATTCCAGAGGCCATTGGGCAATAATATAGGCCTCAAAAGAGAATAATAAGGCAAAAAAAAGGAAAGAATTAATTCACCATCAAAATAGAACTCAAACCGCAACGATGAAAGGTTACTTGCCAAGAGGTCTCTGATCTCTTCTACCTTATGTCCAAGGCCTAGAAGATGTTATAGAAAGGTAAGAGGAAAAAATTAGGCATGAGGTGAAATTATGGTCAAGATATGATAGATTTTGTGATGTGCTACATGATGCTACACGTCTATAAAAGGATGCTCTATATTGTTATAGGATTTCATCCAAGGGCATTTTGAGGGTTCCATAGGTGTCCAAATGGTGGAAAAAGGTAGTAGGAGGTTGGGAAAGGATGTGGAAGACATTCCCAAGCCTAGAACCCTTCAAGAGCCCATTTTGCACATGGGGTAAAACGAAGACTAATGGTCTCAAGAAAAACTATGTTTTTTTTGTTCATAAACATTTTGGAACTATGAGTGAAAATTAAATGAGGGTGTCAGGGGAGACGGTGTGAATGCAATGGAGTTGCTTCCACATTTACCTACAAGCCAACAAAGTTCACTTGCAAAGAGAACAATTATATTTTTGCTAAAAAAATGCATGAAAAGAAGAAATATATTTTTGTGCTTGACCTTGGAAAACCTACAACCAAGCTTCTTAAGAGAAAGGACTAAGAAATGCACAAGATATAGGCTGACATGGCTAGGAATGAGATTCATTTAGGTGACTAAGTTGCTCAAAGGATGAGCAACACTTTCAGTAGGCGAGTATGATGGGCCTCCAAATTAGACACAAATTAAGGCCCATATGACCATCCTTTAGCAAATTTAACCTCTCTTTTTTCATTTGATGAAATATTTTTGAGCTATAATTTGTTCATTAGGAAGGTTTAGAGACAATTGGATATTTGTGCCTAATATTATTTATTTTTGTAGAATATTGAGAGAATATTGGGCAGATTATGAAGATTTGGTGGATGAGACAATTTATGGATTTTTCCCCTACAATAGGATGGAATAATATTGAATAATAAATGAACAAGACACTATTAAAAAAATTTTAGAGGTCAAATGATTGAGAAAATCTAGGAATGTGCTCCCTGTCATTTAATGCAAATTCCTAGTGTTGGGAACTAGATCCACTTTCTTAGCAATTTTGGAGGCGAAAGCTACCTCATTTCAAGGAGAATGCTTCCTCATCACTTTCTATAAGTACCATTCCGAAGTTTCCTCTAAGGGAATGTTTTTCTTAGTCTTCTTGTGGAAAAAACTTGTTATTTAACAACTCTACTTTCATTTCTAGGAGGGATGTACTTGGATTGATTCAAATAATGGAATTTGGTGCCATTTTCAACTTCTAAATCTTGGTTTCCTTCATAGGAATCTATGTGTCCTTGGGATTGTCCATCCTAGGAGCCTAAGATCCCTGCTCTATAATTTATTTATCTCCTTTGAATGTTTTCACTTGCATCTTTTGTTCTTGTTTTTCCTATTTCTGCATGTAGTATTCATATTTCATTTGTAGCTTATATTGGTTAAATGATTGAAGTGAGTTTTTTTACAGGATAATTATGAAATCAAAAGCATGATGCATCTTTATAATAATGTTTCGAAGTAATATTCACCATTGAGCTACTAGGATTGGTTTACTAGTTTACAATTTTGGAATTTTTGGGAGTATCATGTAGCAAAATAGTAGTAATTTTTTGCTAATTTTTAGCACATGTTAATGAGTTTTTTTGGAGCTGATTCCACTTGGATTTAAGCTTGAAGGATGTTAGTTTTCATAGATGCTCTGGAGAGTGTTCAAAAACATGTATCATGGGAAAAATTTGTGTACATAGACAAAGAGAATTTTTTTATGACACAAGCACAAGCCCAATTGAAACTTGGAGAAAAGAAAGAATCTACAGAAGAAGAAGGTAATTAAGGAGTGGAGCATGGAGAAGAGGGAGATCAACCAAAAAAAAAAAGGTCAAGGAGGAAGAAGGAGAGGCAAAGGCACAAACTATTCTAAACACCAAAACAATGGGGCCTAAGAAATACCTAATCAAATTTTTTGTACACAAATAGAAGAATGGAGAACTTCAGAGGCCATTGGGAAATCATATAGGCCATAAAGGAGAAGAAGAAGGCAACAAAAAGGAAATAATGCATTCACCTCAAAATAAAACTCAAACATCAATGATTAAAGGAGACTTTTCAAGAGGTCTTTTCTCTTCTACCTTGTTGCCAAGGCCTAGAAGGTGTGATGGAAAGGTAAGAGGAAAAAAATAGGCATGAGGTGAAATTATGGTAAAGACATGATAGATTTTGTTATGTGCTACATGATGCTACAGGTCTGTTAAAGGACGCTCTATATTTCTACAGGATTTCAACCAAGGGAATTTTGAGGGTTTCATAGGTGTCCAAATGGTGGGAAAAGGTAGTAGGAGGTCGAGAAAGGATGTGGGATACCTTCCCAAGCCTAGAACCCTTCAAGAACCCATATTGCATAGGAGGTAAAAGGAACACTAATGGTCTCAAGAAAAATTGTGATTTTTCTGTTCATAGACAATTTGGAAGTAAGAGTGAAAATTAAATGAGGGTGTTAGAGGAGAGAGTGTGAATGCAATGGAGATGCTGCCAAATTTACCTACAAGCCAACAAAGTTCACTTGCAAAGAGAAAACTTATATTTTTTTGGTTGAAATACTGCTAAAAAAATGCATGAAAATAAGAAAAATATTTTTGCTAAAAAATTGCATGAAAAAATAAATATATTTTTGTGCTTGACCTTGCAAAACCTACAACCAAGATTCTTAAGAGAAAGGACTGAGAAATGCACAAGATAGAGGATGACATGGCTAGGAATGAGATACATTTAGGTGACTAAGTTGCTCAAAGGATGAGCAACACTTTCAGTTGGTGGGTATGATGTGCCTCCAAATTAGACACAAATTAAGGCCCATATGACCATGATTTATCAAATTTAACCTCTATTTTTACATTTGATGACATATTTTTGAGCTATAATGTGTTCGTTATGAAGATTTAGAGGCAATTAGATATTCGTGCCTAATATTATTTATTTTTGTAGAATACTAAGAGAATATTGGGCATATTATGAAGATTTGGAGGATGAGATAATTTATGGACCTTCTCCCTACTATAGGATGGACTAATATTGGATAATAAATGAACAAGACACTATGGAATTATTGAACAAATTCTAGAGGTCCAATGATTGAGAAAATCTAAGAATGTGCTCCCTCTCATTTAATGCAATTTCCTAGTGTTGGGAACTAGATCCACTTTCTTAGCGATTTTGGAGGCGAAAGCTACCTCATTTCAAGGAGAATACTTTCTCATAAATTTGTATAAGTACTATTTCGAATTTTCCTATAGGGGCATGTTTTTCTTAGTCTTCTTGTGGAGAAAACTTGTTATTTAATAACTCTACTTTCATTTCTAGTAGGGATGTACTTAGATTGATTCAAATAATGGAATTTGGTGCCATATTTAGCTTCTAAAGCTTGGTTTCCTTCATAGGACTTTGAGTTTCCTTGGGAGTGGCCATCCTAGGAGCCTCATAGCCTTGTTGTACAATTTATTTATCTTCTTTGAATGTTTTCACTCGCATCTTTTATTCTTGTTTTTCCTATTTCTGCATGTAGTAATCATGTTGCATTTGTTGTAGGTTATATTTGTTAAATGATTGAAGTGAGTTGTTTTATAGGATAATTATGAAATCAAAATAATGATGCATGTTTGTAACAATATTTCAAAGTAATATTCACGATTGAGTTACTAGGATTGGTTTACTAGTTTATTATTTATTTTTGTAGAATACTAAGAGAATATTGGGCAGATTATGAAGATTTGGAGGATGAGATAATTTATGGACCTTCTCCCTACTATAGGATGGACTAATATTGGATAATAAATGAACAAGACACTATGGAATTATTGAGCGAATTCTAAAGGTCCAATGATTAAGAAAATCTAAGAATGTGCTCCCTGTCATTTGATGCAATTTCCTAGTGTTGGGAACTAGATCCACTTTCTTAGCGATTTTGCAGGCGAAAGCTACCTCATTTCAAGGAGAATGCTTCCTCATAAATTTGTATAAGTACCATTTCGAATGTTTTTCTTAGTCTTCTTGTGGAGAAAACTTGTTATTTAACAACTCTACTTTCATTTCTAGGAAGGATGTACTTGGATTGATTCAAATAATGGAATTTGGTGCCATTTTCAACTTCTAAATCTCGGTTTCCTTCATAGGAATCTAAGTGTCCTTGGGATTCACCATCCTAGAAGCCTAAGAGCCCTACTCTATAATTTATTTATCTCCTTTGAATGTTTTCACTTGCATCTTTTATTCTTGTTTTTCCTATTTCTTCATGTAGTATTCATATTTCATTTGTTGTAGCTTATATTGGTTAAATGATTGAAGTGAGTTTTTTTACAGGATAATTATGGAATCAAAAGCATGATGCATCTTTATAATAATATTTCAAAGTAATATTCACCATTGAGCTACTAGGATTGGTTTACTAGTTTACAATTTTGGAATTTTTGGGAGTATCATGTAGCAAAATAGTAGTAATTTTTTGCTAATTTTTAGCACGTGTTAATGAGCTTTTTTGGAGCTGATTCCACTTGGATTTAAGCTTGAAGGATATTAGTTTTCATAGATGCTCTGGAGAGTGTTCAAAAACATGTATCATGGGAAAAATTTGTGTACATAGACAAAGATAATTTTTTTATGACACAAGCACAAGCCCAATTGGAACTTGGAGAAAAGAAAGAATCTACAGAAGAAGAAGGTAATTAAGGAGTGGAGCATGGAGAAGAGGGAGATCAACCAAAACAAAAAAGGGTCAAGGAGGAAGAAGGAGAGGCAAAGGCACAAACTATTCTAAACACCAAAACAATGGGGCCTAACAAATACCTAATCAATTTTTTTGTACACAAATAGAAGAATGGAGAACTCCAGAGGCCATTGGGAAATCATATAGGCCACAAAGGAGAAGAATAAGGCAACAAAAAGGAAATAATGCATTCACCTCAAAATAAAACTCAAACATCAATGATTAAAGGAGGCTTTTCAAGAGGTCTTTGATCTCTTCTACCTTGTTGCCAAGGCCTAGAAGGTGTGATGGAAAGGTAAGAGGAAAAAAATAGGCATGAGGTGAAATTATGGTAAAGACATGATAGATTTTTTTATGTGCTACATGATGCTACAAGTCTGCTAAAGGATGCTCTATATTTCTACAGGATTTCAACCAAGGGAATTTTGAGGGTTTCATAGGTGTCCAAATGGTGGGAAAAGGTAGTAGGAGGTCGAGAAAGGATGTGGGATACTTTCCCAAGCCTAGAACCCTTCAAGAGCCCATATTGCATAGGAGGTAAAAGGAACACTAATGGTCTCAAGAAAAATTGTGATTTTTCTGTTCATAGACAATTTGGAAGTAAGAGTGAAAATTAAATGAGGGTGTTAGGGGAGAGAGTGTGAATGCAATGGAGATGCTGCCAAATTTACCTACAAGCCAACAAAGTTCACTTGCAAAGAGAAAAATTATATTTTTTTGGTTGAAATATTGCTAAAAAAATGCATGAAAATAAGAAATATATTTTTGCTAAAACATTGCATGAAAAAATAAATATATTTTTGTGCTTGACCTTGCAAAACCTACAACCAAGATTCTTAAGAGAAAGGACTGAGAAATGCATAAGATAGAGGATGACATGGCTAGGAATGAGATACATTTAGGTGACTAAGTTGCTCAAAGGATGAGCAACACTTTCAGTAGGCGGGTATGATGTGCCTCCAAATTAGACACAAATTAAGGCCCATATGACCATCATTTATCAAATTTAACCTCTATTTTTACATTTGATGACATATTTTTGAGCTATAATGTGTTTATTAGGAAGCTTTAGAGACAATTGGATATTCGTGCCTAATATTATTTATTTTTGTAGAATACTAAGAGAATATTGGGAAGATTATGAACATTTGGAGGATGAGATAATTTATGGACCTTCTTCCTACTATAGGATGGACTAATATTGGATAATAAATGAACAAGACACTATGGAATTATTGAACAAATTCTAGAGGTCCAATGATTGAGAAAATCTAAGAATGTGATCCTTGTCGTTTAATGCAATTTCCTAGTGTTGGGAACTAGATCCACTTTCTTAGCGATTTTGCAGGCGAAAGCTACCTCATTTCAAGGAGAATGCTTCCGCATAAATTTGTATAAGTACCATTTCAAATTTTCCTATAGGGGCATGTTTTTCTTAGTCTTCTTGTGGAGAAAACTTGTTATTTAATAACTCTAATTTCATTTCTAGTAGGGATGTACTTGGATTGATTCAAATAATGGAATTTGGTGCCATATTTAGCTTCTAAAGCTTGGTTTCCTTCATAGGACTTTGAGTTTCCTTGGGAGTGGACATCCTAGGAGCCTCATAGCCTTGTTGTACAATTTATTTATCTTCTTTGAATATTTTCACTTGCATCTTTTATTCTTGTTTTTCCTATTTCTGCATGTAGTAATCATGTTGCATTTGCTGTAGGTTATATTGGTTAAATGATTGAAGTGAGTTGTTTTATAGGATAATTATGAAATCAAAATAATGATGCATATTTGTAACAATATTTCAAAGTAATATTCACGATTGAGTTACTAGGATTGGTTTACTAGTTTACAATTTTGGAATTTTTGGGAGTATCATGTAGCAAAATAGTAGTAATTTTTTGCTAATTTTTAGCACATTTTAATGAGCTTCTTTCGAGTTGATTCCACTTGGATTGAAACTTTAAAACATCCAAATTAATATAAAAAATTACCCCACAACATTTTCACTTTATTTGCTTATGCATTTGGGTACTGTTGTGGTAAAAACACAACCCCCCCATTTTTGACTTGTTTACTTCAAATAATGGGGACCCTTTCTATAAAATTTTTGGCTAAACATCTTTTTAATTTTTATTTAGTTGATTACCCTATGCTTTTGTTAATTTTTTATTTTCTTTGGATTCTTGTTTTGATTGCTTTGTTAGAATCGATTTTTTATAAGTTTCCCATTGACACTTGTTTTGCCTCATTTGGTCAACTGGTTTGAAAATGGTACTCCTTTGAAGTCACGTCATTTATCTGGCCTGGGTTAAAAATGCATAAAATGTACAACACTACGTTTTGTAAATAAATTAGTTCAATAATGCATTTATTGTAAATATTAACCTCTAGTTAGTTTTTACTAACATTTTTCATTTTTTTACTTATACAGCCAAATCATGAATTATCGGGATTTTATTAATTTACTCCAATTTCTCAAATTGATTACTAATCTCGAAAACCCAAAATTTCAAAGTGACTGTAGTTTATTTTTATTCTTTTTATTTATTCTTCAAGTGGCTGTAGTTTCGATAATTTCACAACTTAATTAAATTTCATTAAAATAAAACCAAAATAAAAAATAATATTAAATCTTAATTTAATTAAATCAAATTAATATATAATTAATTTAATTAAATTAAAATTTAATATATAAAATATAATATAAAAAAATAATTTTCATCGCATTGGGGAGTCGGGTTGGAAATTTTTATTGGACATATTTTAAATAACGCCGACACCCTGATATCTCCGATGCCGATGACCGATATCCTCATGTCCCTGATGCCGATCCCCGACACCTCCATACCCCTATCCCCAATAAGCATAACTCAAAAGGCATTTATTAAAGTTTCACAATCCATTCGTTTGGCTTTTAAAACTCACTCATACGTGAGTGGAGCAAATGAAGTAAAGTAGGTTAGTTTTTTTATTAATTTAAAATAGTTTACATATTTAATAATAAGTTTTAAATTAATTAGAATTAATTATTATATAGAATTTAATTAATTTAATTACAATCTAAATATTATTTAGATTAATATTAATTAGTTTTTTTAATTAGATTAAATTTGTTTATAAATAACTAATTGAGAGATCCCACTTTCTTAATGTCTTTGTGGAGAATGGCTATAGTAGGTGCCTAGGTCAGAAGGCCTTCCTTAAAGCCTCTAGAAATGCGTTAATTAAAAAGGAACTAAAGGAACGCCGGCTGGGTGTCCATCTTCCCTATGTCGAAGGAACCACAGACAAGATTGCTCAGATCCTTAAAAGGTAGGATATTCCCTCGACCTTTAGGCCCCTCAACACCATTCGTAATTCCCTTCGATCGGTGAAAGATCCTGTTGACCCGAAGGACATGAAGGGTGTCTACTTGATCCCTTATTCTTGTGGGACCCGATATATCGGAGAAACAGGGCGCTCCATCCATCAGAGGATTAGCGAGCATGCAACTGACCTAAGACATGGAAGAACCAAGTCTTCAGCATTAGCAGAGCACGTGGAAAAGACCAAACACCAGGTTTGCATAGAGGAGGCCAAGGTTGTTGCCAAGGTTGCTCAATTCGATCATCGTAAATTCAGGGAAGCTATTGAGATTGAAAGAAGACCTAACAATCTCAATAGAGATGACGGCTGGAAGATCAGTAGCTGTTGGATCCCTGCCCTTTCATCCTAGTCTTTCTTTTCCTCCCCCTTCCCTTTTATCCTTTTCAAGCTTTCCTTATTCCCCCTGGAGCCTTTCTTCCTCCTAGGGCTTATCCTTCCTGCTCTGAGTTTTTTAATGGTCTTTATTCTGGTCCTTCTTTTATTTATTTATTTTTTAATTTATTTATTTATTTTATCATTTATTATTTATTTATTTAATTTAATTTAATTTATTATTATTATTATTATTTTAAAATAATAATAATAATAAGAATAATAGTTTATTTATTTATTTATTTTTATTTATATTTTAGTTTATTTTATATTTTTTATAAATTTTATTTTTATTTATTTGTTTTATTTTTATTTTTATTATTTATTTTATTTTTATTTCATTTAATTTAATTGATTTTATTTTTATTTTATTACTTATTTATTTATTTTTATTTTATTTTATTATTATTATTATTATTATTTTATTTATTTATTTTTAACTAACTTTAACCTTCTCCAGCTACGTTCTTTATTAAATTTATTTATTTATTTAATTAATTAATTATTTTTATTTAACTTATTACTAATCTCTCGTTCTAATATTTACCTTAGTGAGGTCTTCCATATAACTAAATCCCATTTAAATTAGAATAACTTTTAATTTTTAATTATCAAAAGATTCTTTTTCAATTATTAATACCATATATATATATATATATATATATATATATATATATATATATATAAGGTATGGTCACCTAATATAACTAATTTCCTTAAATTATCAAATTGACTTTTTGACCCTGGTCCCTAAGTCAAAAATTAGCCGTTGGTCAAGGATAGCCATTGGAAGCTCTGCTCAGACTATATAACATGCAATTGCTGGATCTATTTCTTCAACTTGTCCTGACGATGAGCCACACTGGTTGGTTCGAAACACGTCGACAAAGGTCTTTCTATATGTGATTTACGCCGAAGCTCTTCTTATAACTATGATGGATCACAGAAGCCTCAATTCAACAATTAGATATCAGTTAATTAGATTAATTAATAGTTATTAATAATTAGTTTAGTTTATAATTAACAATTAATTAGAATTTTAATTTAGGATTTAATTTTTAATGAGAATTTTGATTTTTTACCCTAGCAACAGAATTTCCAGATTCATGCTAGATTTGATCCATCAACTTTGGAGGCTCATAGATTGAGTTATACTTCGCCAAATGAGGCCCAGGATGGCTCATTGGAAAGAGAAAATCAAGGAGAACATTTTTTAGGAGGTTTCACTAATAGATTTAATCATTTATTGGGTCAAAAATCAGGCAGAAGATCAAGCTCCGGATTTTAAAAACAAAATCAATTTTCTGAGTTATTTTCTTCATTTTCATTTGTCCAAAGCCTCTTCTAGTTGCAGATCCATTGGTTAATAATATATTTGGCCAATTAAACCACCCCAAACATCAATAGAGAGCTTATATTTTATTTTCAATTATTTATTTAAATAGAATCTGATTGGATTTGATTTAATTGCCAGAAATGATATTTTGATTGTATTTTAATTTATTTTGATTTCTTTTTTGCAGGAAAACAGGGAAGAAATATGGAGAAAAGGATCTCAATCAATGAGAATTCTCCATCAATTGAAGATCAGGATTTTTGAGCAAATAAAATTGGATTTGACAAATTTCTCTTCAACAAACTTTCCTCTCAAGAATTCCTTCACAAATATTATAAATAACAGATTGCAGAATGTAATTAGGAGCTGCTCTCCTCTGCAAATTTTAGACTTCTGAAAATACTTCTGTAATAGGGATTTAGAGTTGTAGGAGAGAGGAGAGAAAATCTCATATCTAGGGATTATTGAGGATTTTTCCTTCGTATCTTGAATTATGCATGATGGGCAAAGTTTGCACTATTGTGGCTTTAGCTTTGAAAGTAGAAGTTCAAGCAATGTAAAGAGTTGTTGGAGACCAGGGACAAAGATATGGATGCAATAAATTGGTATTTCTAATACTACTGTTTCAAATATCAGTTTTATTTTTATGGTAACATGAATGTGTCATTTTATTCATGTTTGTGCACTATTGTCAATATGGGTAATTTGTCTCAATCTTGTTATTATGTATCTCTGTTTTTATGGATTAATTTCTCATTTTTGAGTAACTACTTACTCAGAAATATGTCTTATAAAACTGATTTATTGAATGGTAATGTGTTGTGAACTATTTCCACATATCATTATTCAATTATTGGATTTACTGATTCGATAATTAATACCATTTTACGACTAACTCTCATGAGAAATTAGTCAGTTACGACTAACTCTCATGGAAATGGTTATACGTGAATGACTTACTTAACGCAGTTGAATCCCAAAAATGATATATAATATAATGCACTGCGTAAACCCCCATGTTGGATACCTATACCAATAGGTTTCATATTTCATGATTGGCTATGGAAGGTCTAAATATGCTCTGCTTTGATGACTCAAACATCACATATTTCCTACAAAGTTTGATTTGTGACAATAACTTGGTAAGGCCTCAAAGTTTTGATGGATGGTCCAAAAGTCTAATCTGGATCATGCCATGTTTAAATTTTCTGTTGTAGAATAGAGAAAGGAGTCTGTCCAAACTGTTCAATCTTGGCAGACAAGTAGTTCAGGTAGAGAAGAGAAGGTTCCCAACAGCTCAATCTGGGACCTTGGAAGAAATAAGGGTAGAAGTAGATAGAAAAGAATAAAGAAAAAGCCAAAGAAAAGAAAAGGCAAGTAAGGGTTTGCAAGTCCAAGTGCACCCTCCAAGGAGAAACAAAAAATGCTAGGAAAATAGCTGGGTAAGCAGTTGTGGTTGCAGAAAGGGTATTTTCACCATTGCACATATGTCAAAAGGTGTTTTGCCAAGGCAAAATCTATCAATGGACAAAGTGGTTAATTCCATCAAAGCAAAAGATACAGCATGAAGCATGACTAATTTCCATCATTCCCCTCCAATTTCATTTCTAACATTCCCCCATCAGCTTAGATTCATGAAAATGACTAAGTTTTCATGGTGGTTCTTAATCTTTAAAAGCCACATTTCTTGTCTAAAAATCTTTTCATTTTGATCTACTCTCAAAACCAAGTTTGTTTCACATAAACTTAAATGGTTTCCCCCTCCACTCACCCTCTCATCCATATTAACTCTAATTCTACTATGTAAATCCCCTATATTACCTTTTCCCCTACTAGTATTAAACACCATGGTGTATAAATCCCAGCATTATCTACATATTCTCCTTTTGGCATTATAGCCAAGTAAATGGTCTAAGGGGACTTCAGTCCACCTGGGACTGTGGTCAACCTTGTCTTGGATGTGCTCTGACCTCTGGTTATGAGCAGAAATCCTCTCCCTCAACCCTCACCGTCTCTCTGCTGAAAACACACATAAAAACCCCTTTCACCCCTAAACCCTCTTTGCAAAAATTACCAAGGTCCAAAACCCCCTTGGCGTTTATTCCAAGCATCAGCGCGCGGGTTCAATTTAATTGAAATACATTGAAAAACCTTACAAAAACCCATAATCTGAAGTTTTCCGCCCGCGCATATAACCCGAGCACTTTGTTGCTCCGCCCACCGTCGGATCAGATCCTAAGGATCCGACGATCCACAGTGATATCGGAGCAGCCCCCGCAGCGGACCTTTAGCGCCCGAGAACGTGACGTTGCATCACGTCAGGGCCAGTCCACGCGTCGCACGATGAAGGCTCTCGGAGCAAGGCCTGACACTTCCGGGACCGTACCCAAACCGCCCCGAGAGACCGTAGCGGCTAGCCTTAACCGTAACCGCTACGGTCCTAACCGCCAACCGTTGTCCAACAGCATATCGCCGCGTCACGTCCGCTTGTCCTTATCTCCGTCATTTGTCCACCTCGCCGTTGACATGGCTGCCACCGCACCATCCTCCATGGACCAACAGCATACCGCCACGTCACCCGATGACGTCAGCTGACGTCACTTGACCTCGACCCACCAATGACGTCATGCTGACGTCATCACTAAAAAAGCTCCAAAATCGTAAAAAGCCCATATTAAGCCAAAAAAAATGCCTTTTTTTTCATTTTTTATGCATTTCTCTACTGTTTCCTCTGCATGACCGTTTACGTCCTGAAATCCGCCAACCTGCTCAGTTGACCAAGGCGACCTCCACAGCACCAACCTTGCACGCGTGCACGACCTCTGCTCGTGAATTACCAGGTATTTTTTCGCTTTCTATCCTCCATACGCCTGCAGTTGAAAATAAAATTGCTCAGAGGGCTAAAGAGACGATAAAACTCATAATTTCACCGGCCATTTCCCTCTGCATATACCCCATTTGTAATTATGATGTCCAAAAACGCCAGTTGAGCCTTGTTGCCTGTATTTTCACTAAAAAAAGGGTATTCTCTGCGCATTCCCGAAAGACTTTTGTTTACTAAATTCACCTGCTGAAGAGGACATAGTGAGACCACACAGTAGCCCTGTTCCTGATATAAACAGTATTTCAATTGCTGTTGTATAATTTCCTCCTCTGGTACCTGAAACTCAAACTGTTTTTACAAAAAATCACTTCTGTTCTGTGCTGATCCTTTTAAGCCGTTCACTTACAGTTGTTAAGCTTAAAGAAAACCATGGACACTCCTATTGCTCTGAATATCAAGCCCCTCAACGCTCCTCACCAGGAATTAGAATGGAAAGCCCTGGGAGATATGGATTATCAAATGCTGGACTGGTTTCTTATGGGCTCCAAATATAATATTCAGATGCTGAATGAGTTGAAAGCCCAGCACCTGAGTGGAGCAGACATCTTGGGGATTTGGGACTCAAACTTGCCCATCTACAACCTCCCCCAGGTAAATCCTATGCCAGAGTTGGTCTACAGCTGCCAGGAATGCTATGACCCAAGCCAAAGAGCTGTCATCAGCCCCACAGGCTCAGTCCTGTTCCATATCACCCCAGAGAGTATAAATGAGATGCTGCACTTCCATACTGCCAAGCAATTGACCCCCCTCCATATTCAGAATTTGATAAAGAAAGGGAACAAGCTGTCAAGTGACCAACTCATTAAAATCAATCAACTGTTTGTAAAACCAGGCTCTGAATCCGTCAGAACTCCTCCTATTGGATATCAGTACTTGAATGAATTGGGCAGGATGTTAGTGGATTTGATCAGCTATGCCCTAGGATTCAGGGGAATGGAGGATGTGGATGAAAGCATAATGGCAATGCTGTCTCTATTCTCTCCTGGTAAGCCCCCAGCTGTACATTATGATTATGCTACATACATTGCAGATAAAATCCATGACCAGTTTATGAACTTGAAGAGGGAAAGACTATTCAGGTATACCTCATACATATACCACCTATTCTTGTTTTATCAGCCAGCCACCTTCTCTTTTCCTGTGAAGCAACTCAATGCCCAGGGAAATCCAAGGTCAGTGGTGTTCTGGACCTCTGTTTTTCATCATACCTCTGTATCACCTTACACATATTCTGAGTTCATTGACTTATTCATTTATCCAGCCATGACAGTATTGCATGGTATTCCTCCTCCAAGACTAACTGATGACATGAGGAGAATTCTCCATTTGAATAAATCCTACAGCATTGGTAATTGGTACCTCTACCAAAACCACACAGTCATCAGAATATATGGCTGTGAGTTGAACCCTTTTAGGTTGCCAAGGTATGTCCCCATGAGGCTTTTTGCCTTGGAATATTTCAGACAGTTTGGGAACTCAGACTACCTCCATTTTCAGAGCAAGAACAAGAAATCACAGTTAAAAGTAAGGAGCCAGCTGGGTCCTTTCCTATACAACAGAAAAGAGGAGGGGTGGAAGGAGGCAAACAATATCCTAGAGGGCCTCAGACTGCAAACTAGCTTTGAATGGATACCCTATGACCCCAATCATTTTGTCTCCCTCAGGAGGATAAAATACAAATTGGGTAGCTATGCACACAAGAGACAACCTGAGATTGAACAGTATGCCAATGCATTAAGTTGGGAAGAAGGTACCCTAGAAGAGGAAATTACTGATGAAGAGCTACTAGAGAGAGAGGCTAGAAATATTCAAAAGGAAGCTGACTTAGAAACTTGTGGACAGGTTCCCCTCTCATACAAAAAGCAGCTTGGAGCAGCTGCTACATCATCAACAACACAGCAGCAAACTGCCGGGAAAGCACCGCAGACAGCCAGCAAAGATAAAGGGAAGCAGGTGGAGCAGCCACCTCCATTGACAGAAGAGCAAGTGGAGACATTGCTACAGCAGCAGGAAGAGATGGAGCAGCAGGGAGAAGGGCAGCAGCAAGAAGAGGTACAATATAATAAACAGCAGCCCTTGCAGCAAGAAAGAGTGATTGATGCCCCAAATTCCACTGAGCAACAGGCTCAGAAAATAGTGCCTCCTAGGGCAGAAACTACTTTTGATACCTCGGTCCTCCAAACCCCACAAAAGGAGGACTTAACCAGGAAAAGAGATAGAGAGACTCCCCTGACTTCATCCATCAATCAGGGAGAGAAAAGACAAAGATTAAATGACTTTCCAGAGGATGACATAGCAATAAGACAAGCAATGGGCATGGGCCCACCCAGCGGAGAAGTTTCAGCCAGTTCATTCCAGCATGAACATGATAGAGCTATAGGAGGAGAGGTCAGCTCCTCCAGCCAGCACAAAGAAGGACAGGTAAGCATCAAACAACAATTTATCGACATTAAAAGGAGGAGTGATCCTATTAAAATACAACTGTACAATCATTTGCTGAACCTGGCTCCCACCAATCAGCAAAGACTCATGTCTGCCTTTGATGTAAGTGAAGGCAAAATGATCATGAGTCACTTCATGCCCACAACTCTGCATCCCCAATCTGCCTCGGATTACCTGAGGACCAACATGGAGGTTCTGGCCAAAGACATACACCCTATGGATAAAATCGAACTGCATAAACAAACTGGTGAAATGGTGTATGCCTCCTTGGCAGATGAAACATTGGAAAATTACAAATTGAAAAGCAGCCTTGATAATACAGCCTCTCAGCTGGAATTGGAGAGAGCATCATCACAAGCCAAGGACAACAGAATCAGGTCCTTGGAAGATGTAATCATAGAAATGGGACATGATCCTAAAGATGTTAAAGGTATCCAAGAACTGTTGAAGCTAAGGGATGCAGACATGGCGGCCTTAAGAAAGAAAATCAAGCTCCCAGCTACCATCCATCCGCAAACAGATGAGGTTGCCCAGCAAAGGCTGGAAAAGGATGCCACAGATCTAATGATATCTCTGTACAAGGAGCTGGTTTAGACTCAAGACAAACTAGGAGAATCAGAAGCTGCGAAGGCAGCACTACAGACAACATTAAAGCAAAAAGAAGAGGGCCAAACCTCCCAGCCTCCTCCTGAAATAATCAATCTTGAGGAAGCCCCTCCAACAACTACTCATCCTCCTCAACAGACAGGGCCTACAACACCAACTACAACAACAGCTACACCAACAACAGAGCAGACTCCTAGTCTGGATATGCAGAAGCTGCAAGCCGAAATCCAAGTTCTTGAGGCTCAAATGAAAGAGCTTGATGAAGTCAAAAAATCTTTGACTAAAGTAAATGAAAGACTTGATAAGAGCAAGCAGAGTGAGGCTGCAAAGGAACGAGAAGTAAAAGCTCTAAAGAAGAGGATAACTGAACTTGAAAAGGAGCTCTCACTAGAAAAGGTAACAGCAGAGTTAAAAGCAGTCCTCTGGGGTAACATTGGTCGGTCCATCACCAATCAGTGGCAGTATATTGAGACTATGGATGAGCAAATAGTACTCATTACAAAGGCAAACAGGGAAATACACAGAGCTAGAGCAAGCCTTGGCCACATGCCAGATGCTGCCAGCAGAATGATCAATATTTTAAATAACAAAACTAGCTCTCAACTAGCTACCATGGGAATTGCTAACAGGACTGAGACAATCTCAGTAGTTAAAAGAGTCCTGACACTACGAAGCCTAGTTGGGACGCTGGAGAGGAGAACACAGGATATGCAGACCGAAATCAACAAATTCCTGGACAGATTCCTGGCATTACAGAACAGAGGCCTCCCCAGCATATTAAGCAGTGTAGGAAGACTGCTTACCCTGGAAAACTACATCAAAAGGGTTGATGCCCATGCTGCAGCACAAATTGCAAAACAACCCAGTACCTCAGCAGAAACAGGGCCAGCATCAGGGCAGAATTTGTATGATAGGGTGGACAACCTGTTTTTTATTATGAATGAAATTGATCACCTGTTTGATGCACCACCAAATTTCTTTAAGTATACAGAAGCAGATGAAACTATGGAGGCAATCATGAAGCACCAATTGCCCACACAGGAAGTCTGGAGGAATTTGACACAGATAATCTTATCAAGCCAGAACCTGTAGCGTTAATTTTCTCCAGTTTATGAGCAGTCATGCACAGGCAGAATTTTGGTGGATAAATCTACAAGGAAAAGACAGATGCTGAGCCAACTCAGCAGGGCTATTTAGTCACCACAGCAGCAATCACAATCATAGGTGGCAGACCCAAAAATACAGCGCACGAGCTATAAAGTCGAGTTCTCCAGCATTTGATCAAAATATCCCAACCGACTCAGCAGCTCCCAAAGGCCAAAATATCTTCTGACAGAACATCAAGACGCCTTTATTTTGTATTCAATGCTGTAATAAATTTCTGATAATAATATCTCAAAAGTTGGTGAGAATATTAAGTCTGAGATAACTTAGAACTCAGATATTTTTGTAAAAATCGTAAGTATATATTCGCCCCGCACATAAGCTTAAGGGGTTGTTGTTATTTTCATTTTGGGGATCTCACTTGCTGTAAAATTCTCAGAGAAATAATACAAAGGGTGAATGGAATTTCCGAAGCTTGGCGTACCTTGATGCAATGTGATGAATGGTGAATGTTGCAGGATTCCAGAGTGTTTCATAAAACAATAAGTCTTTCTTAAATCTCTGTATTACATGTTTTTCGAGTCTTTTTTTCTCTTTTATCGTTTAAATGTTTTACACTTAATAGCAAAGTAGAAGAATAGTTCCAGGATTTAATCAGTGACTACCCTGAACTCAATCTAAGCTATTATCCATGTTTTCTTCAGATACAGTGAATGAAGTGTAATTCTTAATTGCTGCACTTTAAAACTATATCTTTTGCAGTGATAGACATTCCCAGGGATTCAAGTTTGCTCCTGAGACATCTATCCGTTTCTCATACCTAGTTTGGTGGAAATACTTAAGTACTTTAGTGAAAATTCTTAAATGCTTTCACTGGTTTTTTCACCTGTTCATGTTATAAATCAAAAATTTTGTTGTATGAAGTATCCAAATGGCCCTGTAAGTTTCACCAATTCACCTCAAGGTTTCTAGACACCTGCAGCCATAGACTCCATTGCCCAATGATATTTGACTCTTTGAACACTACATCACAAGACCTGAAAGAAACTCTTCAACCAAAACATAAACAAAACCTGTGCATAATACCTAGCCTAAAACACTATCATAACAGATACAAATCATAAAGAGAGAGCCCTCTCTGATCACAGTTTGGCTAGAAACAGTGATCCAAAGATTGGTTAGTGGTTACCCCGGCCGTATTCCCTTGGGAGTCATAGGGAACAACCTGGGTGTTAACACCCCATACTTAAATTCAAAAAGAGTCAAGGGATCTCTACTTGAATGGTTCATGAGGCACAATACTTGCTAAGGTTTTGCAAATGGGGTAGCAAGCTAAGTGGGCTTGATTGTGGAGAAAACTCCACAGTTAAGCGCGCTTGAGCCAGAGGAGATCTGGGATGGGTGACCTCCTGGGAAGTCCTGGTTACCGGGTGCAAGCCCCGGAAGTGATGATTGGCTATGTGATTCATTTCACTAGTTTCAATCCCACTTCTTCACCCCTGTGAGCATCACTCGATGCAATGAGTGCTAAGTGAACTATTCAAAAATCATGAGAAATTAGTCAGTTACGACTAACTCTCATGGAAATGGTCATACGTGAATGACTTACTTAACGCAGTTGAATCCCAAAAATGATATGTAATATAATGCACTGCGTAAACCCCCATACTTACTTCTTGAATGTTGTCGGTTTATTATTTCAGTTAAGAGATCTCAATAGGATGTGTTTTGGTAACCATAATATCAGTTAATTGAAATACTTCATTAACTTGATATTCATTATAAACAAGACATATTTAAATCCCAATACTTTAATTATCTTGCTCTTAGTTGGGTTAGATCTATATCTACCTAATTAAGATAGGATTTAGATTAGTTTCCTTTACTTTCATCATAGAATAAGCTTGCATTTAGAGTAAATTCTACATTCTTTTAAGTCCTCTTCTCAAAGAGGCAACATTTTAGTTGTGGCTTGGCTGAACCCAAATCAGCTTAAGGGTCATTCTCTTCCCTGATCAACAAGAAGAAGTGATCTGATATCCCTGTCTATTGGTAGTTAAAGAAACATCATAAACCAATAACGATAGGGAGAAGGTAACCCTAGTTAAACCAGTCGGAGCCACCACACCAAACAGAAAATGAGCTGCTTTAAGGTCCGGACCGGGTGGTTATCCCCCATTGTTGTTGCAACGATTTTCAAGGCATCAACAGGTACTTAGATCAATTCACTAGTTCATTGCTCTAAAATTTCTTGTTTCTAGTAGTGATTTTATGTTATTATTTAACACATATTAATAAAGCTCTTTTGAGTTCATTCCACTTGGATTGAGGCCTAAGAAAATTCTACTTAACAACACAATTTTCCCCATAGAATTTTCACTTGATTAGGTTAGGCATTTAATAGGTTAACTAGCTCACTAATTCTTGAATTTTCGTTTTTTAGAGTAGTAATTTTCTGCTATTTTTTAGCACATGTTAACAGGGGCATTTTTGAGTGATTCCAATTGGATTAGAGTCACAGGGAATCCTACTTAATATTTTTTTTTCCCATCCCATTTGCATTTGATTTTCTTGGGAATTCGACAAGTTAACTTGAGAAATACCAATCCTATAGCAATTTGTTTTTGAGATCTTCCTTGCTCAAATTCACTCCAAATTCATGGTAGAAGGAGATTTATAGCATATGAATGCTTTAATACCACTTTGGTTGAGATGAGGCTTGGTTAGGTATCTATTTATCTCTTACATTGCTTACTTCTTGAATGTTGATTTCTGCAATTAGTCTAGACTTCCTTTCCGCAATTTACTTTAAACAAAGTGCGCTTTCCTTCTTGAAAAAATAATCTAGGACTTTTATTTCTTGCAATATAGAATAGATTTCCTTTAATTCCATTTATTTTCCAGCAAGATGATTATATTTTCTTGATTTTCTTCATACTTTACATATTTTCAAATAGGATAGATTTCCTTTCTGTCATTTACTTTCCAACAAAAGTGGAATTTGTTTTCTTATTGTTATTTACCTTTTGTAACTTAGGATTGGCAGCTTACCTAGATCTTTCCTCATTTGAAGTTGTTTCATTGCCTTCTTTCATTTGCATCAAAGGGAGTCAATATAGGAAGAGGAAGGTGTCTCTTTCACATACAATTCCGACCCCCGAGTTTGTACAAACCCCAGGTTGATAATTTAAGTCAATAGCCTTAGGAGTTGCAAAATTCTTGTTGCAATAATGAGGCCCATTAGTAACCCAAAAAAAATCCCAAATATGTTGTCAGCTCAAGTTTTTTCCTTGAATCATTGGAGACATGGCAGTGAATAGAGGATCCAAAAATTCTGAAGTGAGGCACATCCGAATTTCTCCCCAAGAAAGCCTCCTCGAATATCATCATACTAAGAATCCGATGAGGGCTTTGGTTCTGCAAGTACACTGTTGTGTTACATGCATCTGCCCACAAATGCAGTGGTAGGCCTTGATCATGTAGCATAGATCTTGCAACTCCAACAATGCTCCAATTATTTCTCTCAGCTACCCCATTCTGCTGTGGGTTGTGGGGTGTTGTCAACTCTATTCAAATGCCTTATTTCACACAAAACTCCTTGAATTCATTTGAAAAATACTCACCTCCATTGTCGCTCCTAAGAGTCTTCACCTTCTTACTGGTCTCTTTCTCAACTAGTGCCTTGTGTTAGAAAATTATATATCACAGATCAATGGAACACAGAATATTGCATAAATATAAACATAGAAAATGCATAAAACCATAGAGACATAGATATACGTGGTTCACCCAGTTTGGGTTACGTCCACCCTGAACAGCTAGTCCTTCCTTTTTTATTATCCAGCAAAATGAAGAGACACAACCTACAACAGATCCACTGTAGTATCCTCTATTTTCTCTGACAGTCTCGCCTCTCTGTTTCTTGCTCAGAGAATACACATCTATTACATAGCCTCAATACAATGCCCTCATACAAAGAGAGGGGTTACCTTCTAGGGCAAAAAACCCTAAACTAAACATAAGTTCTACCATTAGATCATCCGCCTAATGAACGACCCAGATTTACTAGAAATTACTATACTTTTACAAGGCAATTTTACATTTGTTTTTAGCTTTGGGGGCGCTGCCCCCGAAACCCCTGCCGGGGGACCGTTGGCCCCCAGACCCCCCAGCCGGGGAGAATGGACCCCCCTAAACCCTTGCATGGAGGGGTGTACAAACTTCCTGGGGTATACATCCGGCTGAAACAAAGACCTCTAAATAATCATGCTCCACACCCAACACCTTGAATTCTACAAACTTTGAGAATGTCTCATCTTTCTTCCACATGAAGAAGATCCAACACTTCCTCTAGAAATCATCAATAAAAAATTCCCCCCCGCACCCCCCGCATGGAGGGGTGTACAAACTTCCTGGGGTATACATCCGGCTGAAACAAAGACCTCTAAATAATCATGCTCCACACCCAACACCTTGAATTCTACAAACTTTGAGAATGTCTCATCTTTCTTCCACATGAAGAAGATCCAACACTTCCTCTAAAAATCATCAATAAAAAATAACAAAATATTTATGCCTAGAAGTGGAGGCTCTCAAGGAAGGTCCACAAACATCATAATGGAGATTGTATGTGCTTTGCTGTCTTGATCATGAAATATGGATTTTACATACTTCCCTAAGGTACAAACCTTATAGACATCTTGCTACTCAAGTCCTCCTTTAGGGAGGCTAGTGGTTATTTGCTACATAATATTCAAAGTGCCATGATGCAAATGGCCCAATATCTTATGCCAAAGTTCACCAACATCATGACTTTTCACTTTCTCTGCCTTACTTCTTAATGCAAAACAATGTTCCACATCATTTTTAGACAGGTTCTTCACACGAACCTCAATCCGCTTCACCTGTCCAGTGGCTATGTGCCTTAGAAAGGCTTTAACTTTATTGAAGATCACATCTATAATGCTCTCCTCCCACATTTACCCAAGCTCACTAGTCCACTGGGGTAATCTTGTGATGAGAGGCTACTATTATTTGATTCAACTCCCCATGAACAGTTAAGGAAGTGGAGCTGACAAAATGAAACCATTATGACCTTCCACACATACTACAGAACTTTTAGGAGCAAACTAACCCTTCAGGGTGACTAACCCATGATACAACTTGACATTTGGCTAATATGGACCCACTTATGCTCCCATGAAAATCCATGCATATGACTGAGGCCTTTTAGTCACTCCACAACAAGGCATGCTAGCAATTGTGGACATTTTCAGACAGTTCTGTGCCACCTACCCTGAATTCTGAGCCACTTTTCAAGGCTAAGTCTCAGGCCACTGCCCAAAAATTCATGAAAATTTCATAAATCATATATAACAATGGAATACGTATACTAATATAATCACTAGTACAAGTACTTGATATGACCCCTACTAGCCATGAAATGCATTTTGTCAAACATGCCACAATTATGTAATTTATAGGTCATAACAATAGATCTGAGGATAGGGGTCTCATACTTATCTGAGATTCATAAATAATCATTAGTGCCTTATCACAATAGCCACATTAACATCTATTAGGTCATATATTCATTGTACATTCATTTTCTAATCCAAACATGATGAGATCCATACATCAAGTTTGTCATAAAACATACTCATAACTAACACATAACCAATAGAAATAACAAGGATACAACATCCATAAAATATCTCATGTGAATCGGTACTTTTATACATAAAATACCAAGGAGAAATACCTCTTATTAATGAATGCATAAGCTAACCAGGTCTAGGACTTCCATGAACCACATGACCATAGAGTAGCCTGAACCAAATCTTTCTTTTAGCCAATCACCCCTGTGCCATATTCGAAGCATGAATATGGGACTCACAACAAAACCAATCCAGGTTTCCTTAGGCTTTACCGCAATCCACACCAGATCACTAGGCCTTAAAAAAGCATGGATGCCTCTAGATCTCTCCACCTACACCATGAGGAATTTTCCCGTCTCCTAGTCTCTAGGCATTACCGTATATCCCGCCATTCACCGGTCGAGGATTCCTAGGCCTAATTGAGACTCCACCCTCCAGTATTTACTATATATCCTGCCATTCATTGGTCGAGGATTCCTAAGCCTAATTAAGGGCACACGCCTCTAGGATTTACCTTATATCCCACCATTCATCGGTTGAGGCCCACCAAGGTACACAAAACCCACCTTTACTGTAATCCCACCTTCTTTGGTCCAGGGATTCCTAGGTCTTGTGTTCTTCTTAAGAGACCACCTCATTTAGTTTCAAAACCATATAAAAATACAACTTAACCAAATAAAAGAGAACCCACCATGGCTATCCGGAAATGGCAAGACAAATCTGAAAATCATTATCACACTTTACGAAACCCATGCCAATGACAACAAGAGAAGTAAATACACACATGCATGTACCATGTATGCCAAATCTAGCAAGTAAATCATACATGAAAATCGATACCTGCAAGTAATCCTATTGTAGTCACTTGATCCCGCTCTTCCTTTCTTTATCTTTGCTTCATTTTTCCTTCTTTGTCCTTCCTTTTCTTTCCTTGATCCAATGCTAGAGTGTTCTAAGTGTCCAAGAGTGAGAGAGAGAGAGAATAGAGAGAGAGAGCTCTAAAATTAAACTGAGAAAAAGGTACCCATTGATCCTCAAAAGCCCTTTTATTAATGAGGCCTCTATTTCCTTCAATTTTTTATTATCTTCCTTCATTTTTCTCCTCACATGAAACTTGTGACCTTTCACCTCCCTTTTCCACTAATTTCCATTATTTGCATAAAAAAAATGCCAACTAATGCCTCATGCCTTTGCAAAGCCTTTTCCTTTTTCCTTAGCCATAATAAAACAAACGAACACTGGCACTAGGATGTTTTACCCAACATTCAACTTGGAATATGTGTCCCATGACCTTGGTTATTATTTTTCCTTTATTAACTTTATCATATGGAATTTTTTGACCAGGGCTGTTACAGAACCCTCCCCCTTGGGGGAACACTGTACTCAGTGTTCAATGACACTTACAACCAACAAGACTATTGAAAGAAAAACATACTAAACATGGAGCTTTATAACTTAGTTTGATGCAATATTTACAATGATCAACTCACTGAGAAGCAAACCAGCATGACACATAACAACATGACAACCATAATGACATGACACCCATACCACATATTGGAAATTTATAACACAAATCACGGTAGTATTTACATCCATATACATATGTACATATACCAAAACATCACACCAAAACATATACCCAAAAACATTTTCTCACCCACCGAATAGAGAAGGATACATAGCCCGCATCTGATCCACCATTTCCCATGTAGTTTTGTCTAGCCCAAAGTGCTTCCACTACACTTTAATCTGATCAATTGCTCGGTTCTGGAGCATGAACATGTTTTTCTACAATACACTGAGGTTCCGACTGAAATTCTCCATTTGTCTCCACCTACAATACAGATCAATCAATCACATGATCAACATCTTTAACATACTTCTTAAGCAATGACTCATGGAAAATATCACGTACTTTCATTGTTAGAGGTAGTGCAAGTCGATAGCCTACTGGTCCCATCCTTTCAAGAATATTGAAAGATCCATAAAATCAAGGTGCCAACTTGGAACATGATCCAATCCTCAAGGAGCTCTTCTTGGGTCCAGTGCGCAAATACACCTATTCACCAACCTAAAACTCCTTAAACAACTTGTTTTGATCTGCATAACTTTTCGACCTGTCCTATGTTGCCTTTAGATTCTTCTTGATTAGCTACATTTCATGTTCCATCTCTTCCAACATGTCTAGTCCTATTCATACCCTATTCACTGGATCACTCCAACTAATGAGAGTATTACAACTCCGCCCATATAGTGCCTCAAACATAATCTTCCTCAGTGACTCCTAATACCCATTGTTATAAGAAAAATAAACTAACGAAAGGTACTCCTGCTACTGATACATCACATACATCTTCAACATGTCCTCCACTATCCTATTGACCCTCTCTGTATGTCCATATGTTTGCAGATGATAAGTTATGCTGAAGGCCAACTTTATCCCCAAACCCATAAACAACTCCTTCCAAAACTTGGAAGTGAATTTAACATCCCTGTTTGGCACAATATTCCATAGAACACCATGAAACCTTACTACATATCTGATGAAGGCCTGTGCTATATCATTAGTTGAATAAGTAGACTTCACTGGAATGAAGTGTTCTAACTTTGTTAACCTGTCCACCACAACCATGATGGAATCATGCTGTCTATATGTCCTTGGAAAACCTGTGATGAATTCCATGGAAATGATCTCCCACCTCCACTTTGGAATTAGAATTGGCTGTGGCAACCCACCTAGATGATTACACTAGATTTCACCTGCTGACAGTCTAAGCATCTAACCACAAAATCTACCACTTCCTTCTTTATATTCAACCAATGATAAAAATTCTTCACAACTTTCAATGTCTTCTAGTATCTTAGGTGACCTAAATATGGTTTAGCATGAAATTCTTGCAAGATAGTCTTCTTGAGCTCACCGTCATTTGGAACATAGATCCTATCCCTACATATGACCAAACCATTTGCTGTAAGACGATAGTCCACATCCTGATCACCTGTATCCTGCTATAACTTGTGCATAAGCTCCATGTACTTGTCATCCTATTGCACTGCATGCAATATTTGATCATGTAAGTATGTACCGTAAGAACTCATAACTTCTATGTGATTCACATGTACCCTCCTACTAAGAGCATCTGCAACCTTGTTCTCCTTACCCTTGATGTATGTAATCTGAACGTCAAACTCACTAATCATGGCCACATCTAGCTTGTCTAGAATTCAGATTCAGTTGGTCAAATAGATACCTCAATCCACTATGATCACTCATCAATACAAAACTCCTTCCAAGAAGATAGTGCCTCCACATCTTCAATGCATGCATGATCGCTGCTAACTCAAGATCATGTGTCAGATAATTCTACTCATGCTCATTCAGTTTTCGTGACTCATAGCACAATACCTGTCCTTCTTGCATTAAAAATCCACTAATTCCTCTCTTGCAGGCATCTGT
This sequence comes from Pinus tabuliformis, assembly GCA_031772625.1. Classification (NCBI taxonomy): domain Eukaryota; kingdom Viridiplantae; phylum Streptophyta; class Pinopsida; order Pinales; family Pinaceae; genus Pinus; species Pinus tabuliformis. The sequence goes on from CM062815.1 coordinate 1,032,623,628, forward strand.
ACACACCACAAACTCCTTGTCTAGATTTGTAATCTTTAAAATTGAAGCATTTGTTAGCAACTGCTTTGATTGCTCAAAACTGGCTGCACATTCCTCACTCCATTCAAATTTCTTGATGAACTTCCTATAATAAACTACTAGCCCCATAAATGATCTTACCTCATCCACATTTATAAGAGCGACCCACTCCATGATAGCCCTTATCTTCATTGGATCTATTGCTATGCCTTCCTTGGAAACAACATGTCCCAAGCAATGTACATCTGTCTAAAAGAAACTACATTTTCTAAGATTGGCATACAACTAATGCTCTCGCAGTAATATCAACACCATTGCTAAGTGCTTGACATGCTATTCCTCATTTTTAGAATATATCAGGATGTCATTAATGAATCATAACAAACTTGTCCAGGTGTTGAAGCCCCTAAAATCGGGTCGACAACAAGGGGGATACCCACCCGGTTCGGACCTTGGTTGGTAGCTCCTTATCCGTTTGGTATAGCGGGTCTGACTGGGGATAATGGGACTAGTTTCCCAATCTAAGGGGTGTGTGTGTGTGTAGAGTTGGATGATGTTGATCTAGGAGTGTTTTAATCTAATTTAATTCAAACTTCTAAACTAACTCTATGTTATTGTAATCTAATGAGAAACAACACATCTAATCTACGCTAACCCGGGGTGTATTTCTTCTATTATGCGATCTAAAGAGATTTCGAACAATAACTGGTAATAAATATCATTCAACTATCATAAGAATAGAAATCAATTAAGATAAACCATTCTGCATAAGAAGTTAAGAAAAACAGTTGTGAACAACATATCGCATAATAAGTTATTCATATATCAAACACAAATAAATGACTCCACCGTACAGAAGTGCCAAATGGTAACCCACACATTCATGCATTAACATATAAACAACTGAAAACTGCATATCACTTTAAGAATATAAACAGAAACTGGTCAAGAGATAAAAGTACCATTTATGACTAGTTCCACTCATAAGCTTCAAGCAATAATGATTTATCTCTACTTGTTCTAACATCTACTAAGAGTAAAAAAGTGCATCAACAGTAGCAGACATTAAATGCAAACATTAATAAATATTTATCCATCCATTCATCAAAACCTCCACTGAGGGTACAGAAATGCATGTTCTGAGGACAAATTTTTGACAAATTTCTGGACCCTTCTCTAAATGCATGAGAAGGGTTAAAATACTACTTCCTAATTCTAATAATAGTATTATTACAAAATTTAGGATGCGGTTTTCAAATGACCGTCCTTTTTCTAATCTAGTTAAAAGAAAAAACAACATTCTAAGTAAGGCTACTTTTGAACTTGGTCCTTAAAGTTACAAGTGTCTAGCATGGGCTTAAGGAGAGTCGGCTCACTGATTTCGGCGCTGAGCTGGGCTGCGAAAACAACATCTACGAGAGCTGGCGCTATTTTTTCGGCCGCGTTTGTGATGCATTTCACCGTCATCCATTGGCTGTGCGGCTTGACTAAGTACACCCAGTAACATTCCCAATTCAACCTGGCTAATGCTTGGATTGCTTTCTCCTTTGCCTGCGCTTTCTGCTTCTATTCTGCTTCCAGTTGTAACTTCTTTGGTAAATACCCCGGGGTGGTCTCTGCGATTAAATTGGCCCTGTGTAAATTCTCATTTACACAGTCGATGAGAATGCTTGCCTGTGTAGCTGCTGTCTCCGCTGCTTCCTCCGCCTGCCTGATTTGATCGTCCCATTTATTAAATTGCAGTTCTTTATGGTTTTCGTTTATCCTGGGTGCACCTGCTCTTCTTCCTTCATCATAATCTTGCCAAGTTAAATATTCCGTCACCCTTCTGTCACTCTGATCATAGTCACTCTGCAAATCTACCACCTGATTGGTGATTTTATCGCTCAGCTCGCAATAGTGACTCCACTGTGATATTTTACGTCCCAACTCTTCCTGTTGCTGTAGTAGTTGCTCATTTAAGCCAATAGTTTCTGAAATAAATTCTGCCAGCTTAGGCTCATCTTTATGCATTTCTTGTAAAGTCTGCAATTGTTTTCCTTTCTCATCAAGACTTCTTTGATAGCCTATCTGTATCTGTTGAAAGTCTTCCTGCAGTTTCTCGAGCTGTTTGGAAGCTTCAATGTTAGCATTGGCTTGTTGCAACTGTTGTTGTAGCAGCTGTATCTGGTCTTCTTGTTCTTTCAATAGTTGGTGAACTTCCGATGCCTTATCAATAGTCGCAGAAGAATATGCTCCTGCGATCTGAGACATCTTAGTGAGGTTTTCAGTCGGGTTATTATTGGGGTCTTTCCATAAGACATCCAAATGTTCGGCATCTTGTGACAGTGTATTTTCTAGTTTTCTTTTCTTCCTCTGCCTCCTTACAACTGCTTTGTGTTGGGGACTATAGAATACATCCAGTGGGGGAATTTCTTCTACATTAAGTAGAAGCTCAGAAGGTGGAGCGATAGGAATGTGCTCCGTTTCTGTGACACTGCTGACTATGGTCGGAACCACTTCTTGCACTACCTGTGTATTGTTCACAGGTGTTTTCGGGGCTTGCCCTTCAAGATTGATCAATTCATTGAAGGTTTCCCATTCTTTGTCCAGTTCTGTTGTGACGAGTGGTGCTTCGATGACAGGAGGGGGGACATCTCTTGGCGGGGAGGCGATAACTTGCTGTTGAGACATTGCACTTGACTGAGCTGTATCTTTAGTTGTTTCTTCGTTTTTTCCTTGGTCGTATCCAGACTCTTTAGGATGCTCAGGCACTTCTTGCGCAGTGTTGGATTTAGATCTGGAAGTGCTAGAGTTTTCGCTGAGGCTAATGCTTGGAGTTGGTTCTCTAGCAGGCAGTCGCAACTTCTCTAGAGGAATACTGGCCAGCCTTCTTTCCCTATATAACATGAATCTTTGGAGGTCTTCTGGAGACAACCTCGACCGAGCTTCCCGCAAAATATCTTGGAGTGAACTTCTATTCTGAAACAGATCATCAAACAAATCGTTCTTTCCAGAGAACACTCTTATTTTGACGTTCGTTGTGAACTCTTGGGCAACATCATTTGGGTCAAATGGCCTTGCTGGGAATTTAAATAATTGAAGACACGTCACATTCTCCACTTCGCCGAAAGCGTGTCCTACATCGAACAATGAGAAGGCCCCACAAGCTACAGGAAATTGAGGCCATATGGCCTTCTTCTTTTCTTTTAGGTCTTTGGTCAGGCTGCCTTCTGAACAGGTTTGATAAGCAATTTACCGAGCCAAAAGTTTATCAGGGATATATAGAGGTAGGACATGTGGAGGTACAGTGCTTCCAAAAACTCTAATATAAGTAAACCATTCTTCGCCGAACCATCTCGCGATGGGGATAGTGTCGATTTGTGCCTCGGGAGAGCACCTCGGGGGGTCTTTATCATACATTATTCTATACAAGGGCAAAATAAGCCCATGGCAAATCTGGTAGAAGTGAGGGGCAAACTGAGAATCCCATAACACCTTATGATAAACATGGATAGGCAATGGGTCTTGGGTAGTCCATTTCCAACCCATAATAGGGAATTTAGACACAAGACAAACATAATCCATAACATATGCAGACAGATAAAAAGGAGGATAGACCCTTTGAGACAAGGATCTTTTAGACTGGTAATTGATAACAGTCGTGTATAGATTATCAGAAGGGACTTTGGCCCAATCTATAATATCGGCGTTTGTGGCAGCATCAATTAATGGTAGCCACTCAGACGAAAACTTGTTGATATTCGACATCCAAAATAACCTACAGAGCATGGCCGCAACAAAACAATATGGAGAGGTGAGGGAACCAGTGCTGTACATATCGTTTTTGTCCTTTTTGAGCGGCTCCTCTTTTCTAGACCAATCTTTGGTGGTGTCTGATAGGTCTGGGTTCTCCGCCGCGAACTTCTTAACGGATTGTGCGTTATAGGTCTCTTGCGGTTCAGGAAGATGATACATAAGCTTCAAATCTTGTGCAACAAACGATCCGATGAGCCCGTGTCCTTGAACTTTGAATTGTCCGTTGTTCATGTCTGCATCATCCAGTATCCACTTGATCATATCCGTATATGGTAGAATTTTTGGTCTTGCCGCTATTCTGTGAAGAAATGAACATGCTAGGTCCTCTAAGGACGCCTCAGAAGAGCGGTGTGAGCCCGCGGCAGCAGCAACCTTCATTATTCTAGGATTTTCCTCTTCTAGCAGCCTGTACATGCTTTCCCATGTTGATATTCCCGCGTCTCTGTTACACGCTGTGTCTGTAGACAAAGGCGCCATCTTCTTCGTCTTTTCCTTTGCTTCGGAGCTTTGGGCTTTATTTTTCTTTCCCATTTCTTCCTGCATTTGTGTTTGAATCATCTTAGCTCTTCGTTCCTATAGATTACGAGTGAAATAGAAATGACTGATCTAGAAAGGTGATGGGAGAGTTTTAAATGCAACAAATGTAGCGAATATGCCACCTTACGTGAAGTAAATCTCTACAAAGGCACGCATCTTTAATTCACTTAATAACTGACAACTAATTCATTTACTATCATTAAAAGCGCATGATTTCGAGTCATATTATGGTAAGTGGCTTTTCTTTCAATGGCGTGCCCGAAGGATTCGTAATGAAGTGATTTATGATTTTCTTACGTAACCTCGCATATCGCGCTATCGCAAATTGCACCATCGCAAACCACACTATCGCAAATCGCAAGGGTGGAATATCACAGTGATCGCAACATCGCAGATCGCAGAAGTTTGATGTTTGCCAAATCTTACCGGCTCATTTCTGCGATATGCGATCTTGCGATCGGTGTTATCGCAGATCGGTGCATCTTTAAGTTTTTCTTTATGAGTATTACTTTGTTGCGACGCGATGTTATTCTTAACACGAGGATCTTGCACATATCAATATTTAAAGAGAAATGGAGGTATTTCCTATCTTTTTGCAACGCAACTTTAAAGATTTTCTCCTTATCATAGACTTAGGTTTAAAATATTCAAAAGACTTAACCTAAGCCCATGATGGTAACCTTATTTTGAGGAAAGGAAACTCTTGTTTTTTCTAAAAATTAACTAAGGGTGCCCATTCATTTAGTATTTTAGTTAACACTTAAATGAACTAAGGGGGGGTGTTGCTGGCCACAACAATTGGCGATTCACTTGGGAGAACCAGTTATCTCTGATCTTCTATTGACGCTTTCAAACTCCTGAAAAAAAAAAAAAAATTCTCAGAGAACTTAAACTTTATTATAAAAAGATAAAGCATATCATACTTCAAACTGTCAATGATGTTTTGTTTCAACCTCTTTCTATTTTAATTACTTGCATCCTCAGCTTGTCCTTGCATTTACATCAGCCATTACTTGGTCTTGTAAAACATAAAATAAAGTTTCCCCTGTGTAGCAGCCTTTTTTTTTAAATATGCTCCTTTGTCGTAGGTAGAGCCTCTGCTGCCAGCAGGCGTCCATAGCCTCGACAGGGTTACCTATTACCCAGTAATGATCCTTTATCCTGCTTAAGGTTATTTACAACTTTTTCAGAGAAAAACCCATTTTGACACTTTTTCCTTTTTATTCTCTAAAGAACAATGTCTTGGTTTGGTAGCCAAATTATGACACAGTCATTCACTTGATTTACACTTTTGCTAAACAAGTTGGCTCGTGATGAGACCCCTTGTCTTTTGATTGCAACAATCTTGAGTCGTTGCCCTGTTTTGGTGGACAATATCGGCAAAGTCAGCAAGTTGTAATATCTGTGATCATGATAAGCTGGCTCGTGATGAGACCTCTTATTCTTTGAGATATAGTGTTTCTTTTCGGATTGTTCCTCTGAATGCTGCGATCTCCTTTAGCAGGGAGGAAGTCAAATTTTCTTTCCTTAAGAAAGTTCTGGACGACAATGATAGAATTGTTTAGAAATGGTTGTTTCTACAGAGAATCTTTATTTCATTATTGATACCTTTCATTGTACTGACACAAAATAATTCCTTCACCAAGGTAGCTTTCTTCAAATTTCTTGGAGTTGAAACTAGCATCATATCTGGGTTAAAGTTCTATTGATAATAAAGATTAAGTTTTCAAAAGATTTGTTGTTCATAGAAGCAGAAGTTCAAAATCTTTGACAGAGAAAAGGTGTCTTTAGTAAATGTCAAATGCCGTTAACCATAGCAAATCTTATTATGGAGAAAAATATTTAACTATTATGAGAGGTAGACATTTTCTAGGGTTATGTACAGAATAGGGATAATCCCTTCTCTTATTTTGCCTATCAATTATCAAAAGCAAACCTAACAACCTAGCTAAATTACTCCTACTCCTATTCTAGCTATATACAGAAAATTAGCTAGGTGAAATGATATTTCCAATGGAACCATCTCTTCATTTTTATTCCTAGCCGTTTGTAACTTCCAAACATCAGTATTAAGAACCAAATTTTCCTTGGACTGTTAATGTTGGATGTGGAATAAGAATGCGTGACTTCAGTTGGAATTTTGTCTGATATTTCTTTCTCATGAAAACTTCTTTCCAACTGGATACCTATTGGATCATAAAAATTAGGATGAACTTCTGTTATGGATTGATGACCTCGTAATAGGAAGGATGATAAGCCAGGTTGTGAATATGATTTTTTAATTTCAATGGCTTGTAACATATTGTTCGTTAAAGCTGAGCTTTTAGCGATTTCGTTTAAAAGGAAAGTTTCCATATATAAATCACTAAATAGTTCGATGCAAAATAGATGGAAATTCTCGGAAAGATCTTTATCAATTGGCGCAAATGGCCAATAAGTTTCGAAAGGTACATTCCTTGGTTGATGGTGTTCTGGATGCCAAAGAAGTTTCTTAAGAAAGTCTGACATTGATTGATCTTGAAATTGAGAAAGTTCTACACTTCCTTGACATAACTTAGCTTTCCAAAATGGTGGCACGTCTTTCGAATGTTCTTTGATAAGATGATCAACATGCCACAATAATCTATCAAAAGTCTGAAAATTTAAAACAAAATCCGATTTTGTACAAAAAGAGTGCAAGTGAGAAAGAAAGGAATGATTATCTGTACAAATAGTGTTACAGCACAACTGGGATTTACTTGTAATATCTTGCTTCTCACAAGGACTGGCCAGAATTATGGGATCCGAGCAACTTCGAATTCCGTCTTGTGAGTCAGAAGATAAGTTATGATTGTGAACAGGCATGGAGGTTTCCTCATGATATTAATTATAGATCGGGGCATTGTCTTGGATAGTAAAATCATGCAAATGATCTTTTACTTTGAAATGAGGGTTGACTGATATGATTTCTGAATTAGGATATCTCTCATTATCTGAGCTTAGTTGAGTTACTTGGGATAACTCAACAACATCATCGTTATCAAAGTAGCTATCATAAATGATTTTACAGGTTTCCCTAGATTTCTCTTTTTCATCATATATTTTCAGATAAGGAAGGTGAAGTGGTTCTTGTTTGAAAATGGCCGAAGGATGTTCTATAGCTGTCTCTTTATCCTGAAAACCTAATGATGGCTTGTTTGAATAATCCTCTGTGTTTTTTGGGATATCTTTAATATTGAGAGGGGAGAAATTATCATCACTAAAAACATCAGGATAAAGAGAAAAATGCGATTCTGGAACAATGCATTTGAAAACATCATGGAAAAATCTTTGTTCATCAGATTCATCATAGACATCGGGCTTTAGATCATACCTTTGTGTACTGATACTTTTTGAAAGAGAAATAGTTTGTTGTTCTAACCTTGGCACCTGCATTTGTTGATTTGCAATGATATTATCTGACCTTGTATCAAAGTCATCTCCTGGTTCCAAGGTAGGCTTTCCTCCAGCATTCTCGCTTTTGTCTTCTTGCATTAGAGCATGCATGACTCCCAGGCTCTGGGGACTTTCTTCATGATGGCTGATTTGTATATTCAACTTGGAATCCTCATTCATGTTAGAAGAAAACGAGATAAAGGTTGAAATAATTTCTGCTTGATCAGTCACAGGAGGTAGGGAATACTCAGCATAATTTGAAGATTCTTCATCCGTGAGTTCACTTTCAAGATCATACTTTAGACAATTAAGATGAAATTGCATATTAAAATCCCTAACAGATTCATCTTGTTTCCGTAGATAATAAATTTCATCATATACCTGGTCATAGTCATAACAATCAAATTCAAAAATGAAAGCCTTGACAAATTGGTCCCAGCTGTGAATTGATGCAACTGGGAGGTTTCTGCACCATTTTCTAGCTTCCGCCGTGAATGTAAGAGTGAAAATTCTGCATAAAAAGCCTTCATCAATTCTCTAAATATCAGAACTTGAAACTTTTTGAATAAATTGAAGAGCATGATTAAAAGCAGAAGAATTATTCTTACCATTGAATTTTACCTGAGACAAGAGTCTTACCACTTCTGGTGGAGTGTTGGAAGAGGTAGGAACACGGATGCAACTCCAAATAGAAATTTTACAAGCATCCATCCTGATTCAAATCTTATAATTGAAAATCATTCCAACAGACATTATGTTCAGGCCCTCCTTCTAGCGCCAAATATGTTGAAGCCCCGAAAATCGAGTCGACAACAAGGGGGATACCCACCCGGTCCGGACCTTGGTTGGCAGCTCCTTATTCGTTTGGTATAGCGGGTTCGACTGGGGATAATGGGACCAGTTTCCCAATCTAAGGGGTGTTTGTGTGCGTAGAGTTGGATGATGTTGATCTAGGAGTGTTTTAATCTAATTTAATTCAAACTTCTAAACTAACTCTATGCTATTGTAATCTAATGAGAAACAACACATCTAATCTACGCTAACCCGGGGTGTATTTCTTCTATTATGCGATCTAAAGAGATTTCGAACAATAACTGGTAATAAAGATCATTCAACTATCATAAGAATAGAAATCAATTAAGATAAACCATTCTGCATAAGAAGTTAAGAAAAACAGTTGTGAACAACATATCGCATAATAAGTTATTCATATATCAAACACAAATAAATGACTCCACCGTACATAAGTGCCAAATGGTAACCCACACATTCATGCATTAACATATAAACAACTGAAAACTGCATATCACTTTAAGAATATAAATAGAAACTGGTCAAGAGATAAAAGTACCATTTATGACTGGTTCCACTCATAACCTTCAAGCAATAATGATTTATCTCTACTTGTTCTAACATCTACTAAGAGTACAAAAGTGCAACATCAGTAGCAGACATTAAATGCAAACATTAATAAATCTTGATCCATCCATTCATCAAAACCTCCTCTGAGGGTGCAGAAGTGCATGTTCCGAGGACAAATTTTTGACAAATTTCTGGACCCTTCTCTAAATGCATGAGAAGGGTTAAAATACTACTTCCTAATTCTAATAATAGTATTATTACAAAATTTAGGATGCGGTTTTCAAATGACCGTCCTTTTTCTAATCTAGTTAAAAGAAAAAACAACATTCTAAGTAAGGTTACTTCTGAACTTGGTCCTTAAAGTTGCAAGTGTCCAGCATGGGCTTAAGGAGAGTCGGCTGACTGATTTCGGTGCTGAGCTGGGCTGCGAAAACATCATCTACGAGAGCTGGCGCTATTTTTCCGGCCGTGTTTGTGATGCATTTCACCGTCATCCATTGGCTGTGCGGCTTGACTAAGTACGTCCAGTAACATTCCCAATTCAACCTAGCTAATGCTTGGATTGTTTTCTCCTTTGCCTGCGCTTTCTGCTTCCATTCTGCTTCCAGTTGTAACCTCTTTGGTAGATACCCCGGGGTGGTCTCTGCGATTAAATTGGCCCTGTGTAAATTCTCATTTACACAGTCGATGAGAATGCTTGCCTGTGTAGCCGCTGTCTCCGCTGCTTGCTCCGCCTGCCTGATTTGATCGTCCCATTTATTAAAGAGCAGTTCTTTATGGTTTTCGTTTATCCTGGGTGCACCTGCTCTTCTTCCTTCGTCATCATCTTGCCAAGTTAAATATTCCGTCACCCTTCTGTCACTTTGATCATAGTCACTCCGCAAATCTACCACCTGATTGGTGATTTTATCGCTCAGCTCGCAATAGTGACTCCACTGTGATATTTTACATCCCAACTCTTCCTGTTGCTACAGTAGTTGCTCATTTAAGCCAATAGTTTCTGAAATAAATTCTGCCAGCGTAGGCTCATCTTTATGCATTTCTTGTAAAGTCTGCAATTTTTTCCTTTCTCGTCGAGACTTCTTTGATAGCGTATCTGTATCTGTTGAAAGTCTTCCTGCAGTTTCTCGAGTTGTTTGGAAGCTTCAATGTTAGCATTGGCTTGTTGCAACTATTGTTGTAGCAGCTGTATCTGGTCTTCTTGTTCTTTCAATAGTTGGTGAACTTCCGATGCCTTATCAATAGTCGCAGAAGCATATGCTCCTGCGATCTGAGACAGCTTAGTGAGGTTTTCAGTTGGGTTATTATTGGGGTCTTTCCATAAGACATCCAAATGTTCGACATCTTGTGACAGTGTATTTTCTAGTTTTCTTTTCTTCCTCTGCCTCCTTCCAACTGCTTTGTGTTGGGGACTATAGAATACATCCAGTGGGGGAATTTCTTCTACATTAAGTAGAAGCTCAGAAGGTGGAGCGATAGGAATGTGCTCCGTTTCTGTGACACTGCTGACTATGGTCGGAACCACTTCTTGCACTACCTGTGTATTGTTCACAGGTATTTTCAGGGTTTGTCCTTCAATATTGATCAATTCATTGAAGGTTTCCCATTCTTTGTGCAGTTCTGTTGTGACGAGTGGTGCTTCGATAACAGGAGGGGGGACATCTCTTGGCGGGGAGGTGATAACTTGTTGTTGAGACATTGCACTTGACTGAGCTGTATCTTTAGTTGTTTCTTCGTTTTTTCCTTGGTCGTATCCAGACTCTTTAGGATGCTCAGGCACTTCTTGCGCAGTGTTGGATTTAGATCTGGAAGTGCTAGAGTTTTCGCTGAGGCTAATTCTTGGAGTTGGTTCTCTAGCAGGCAGTCGTAACTTCTCTAGAGGAATACTGGCCAGCCTTCTTTCCCTGTATAACATGAATCTTTGTAGGTCATCTGGAGACAACCTCGACCGAGCTTCCCACAAAATCTCTTGGAGCGAACTTCTATTCTGAAACAGATCATCAAACAAATCTTTCTTTCTAGAGAACACTCTTATTTTGACGTTCGTTGTGAACTCTTGGGCAACATCATTTGGGTCAAATGGCCTTGCTGGGAATTTAAATAATTGAAGACACGTCACATTCTCCACTTCGCCGAAAGCGTGTCCTACATCGAACAATGAGAAGGCCCCACAAGCTACAGGAAATTGAGGCCATATGGCCTTCTTCTTGTCTTTTAGGTCTTTGGTCAGGCCGCCTTCTGAACAGGTTTGATAAGCAATTTCCCGAGCCAAAAGTTTATCAGGGATATATAGAGGTAGGACATGTGGAGGTACAGTGCTTCCAAAAACTCTAATATAAGTAAACCATTCTTCCCCGAACCATCTCGCGATGGGGATGATGTCGATTTGTGCCTCGGGAGAGCACCTCGGGGGGTCTTTATCATACATTATTCTATACAAGGGCAAAATAAGCCCGTGGCAAATCTGGTAGAAGTGAGGGGCAAACTGAGAATCCCATAACACCTTATGATAAACATGGATAGGCAATGGGTCTTAGGTAGTCCATTTCCAACCCATAATAGGGAATTTAGACACAAGACAAACAGAATCCATAACATATGCAGACAGATAAAAATGAGGATAGACCCTTTGAGACAAGGATCTTTTAGACCGGTAATTGATAACAGCCGTGTATAGATTATCAAAAAGGATTTTGGCCCAATCTATAATATCGGTGTTTGTGGCAGCATCAATTAATGGTAGCCACTCAGACGAAAACTTGTTGATATCTGACATCCCAAATAACCTACAGAGCATGGCCGCAGCAAAACAATATGGAGAGGTGAGGGAACCAGTGCTGTACATACCGTTTTTGTCATTTTTGAGCGGCTCCTCTTTTCTAGACCAATCTTTGGTGGTTTCTGATAGGTCTGGGTTCTCTGCCGCGAACTTCTTAACGAATTGTGCGTTATAGGTCGCTTGCGGTTCAGGAAGATGATACATAAGCTTCAAATCTTGCGCAGCAAACGATCCGATGAGCCCGTGTCCTTGAACTTTGAATTGTCCGTTGTTCATGTCTGCATCATCCAGTATCCACTTGATCATATCCATATATGGTAGAATTTTGGGTCTTGCTACTATTCTGTGAAGAAATGAACATGCTAGGTCCTCTAAGGACGCCTGAGAAGAGCGGTGTGAGCCCGCGATAGCAACAACCTTCATTATTCTAGGATTTTCCTCTTCTAGCAGCCTGTACATGCTTTCCCATGTTGATATTCCCGTGTCTCTGTTACAGGCTGTGTCTGTATACAAAGGCACCATCTCCTTCGTCTTTTCCTTTGCTTCGGAGCTTTGAGCTTTATTTTTCTTTTCCATTTCTTCCTGCGTTTGTGTTTGAATCATCTTAGCTCTTCGTTCCTGCAGATTACGAGTGAAATGGAAATGACTGATCCAGAAAGGTGATGGGAGAGTTTTAAATGCAATAGATGTATCGAATATGCCACCTTACGTGAAGTAAATCTCTACAAAGGCACGCGCCTTTAATTCACTTAATAACTGACAACTAATTCCTTTACTATCATTAAAAGCGCATGATTTCAAGTCAAATTATGGTAAGTGGCTTTTCTTTGAATGGCGTGCCCGAAGGATTCATAATGAAGTGATTTATGATTTGCTTACATAACCTCGCATATCGTGCGATCGCAAATCACACCATCGCAAACCACACTATCGCAAATCGCAAGGGAGCAATATCGCAGCGATCGCAACATCGCAGATCGCAGAAGTTTGATGTTTGCCAAATCTTACCGGCTCATTTCTGCGATATGCGATCTTGCGATCGGTGTTATCGCAGATCGGTGCATCTTTAAGTTTTTCTTTATGAGTATTACTTTGTTGCGACACGATGTTATTCTTAACACGAGGATCTTGCGCATATCGATATTTAAAGAGAAATGGAGGTATTTCCTATCTTTTTGCAACGCGACTTTAAAGATTTTCTCCTTATCATAGACTTAGGTTTAAAATATTCAAAAGACTTAACCTAAGCCCATGATGGTAACCTTATTTTGAGGAAAGGAAACTCTTGTTTTTTCTAAAAATTAACTAAGGGTCCCCATTCATTTAGTATTTTGGTCAACACTTAAATGAACTAAGGGGGGGTGTTGCTGGCCACAACACCAGGTAAGGATGAAATACACTATTCATTAAGCACATAAAAGTAGCTAGAGCATTAGTCAAACCAAATGGAACTACAACACTCTCACAATGCCGATACATGGTCTTAAAAGCTGTCTTGTAAATTTCCTCTTCCTTGATTCGTACTTGATGATATCCGTATCTCAGATAGATCTTTGAGAACAATGCTGCTCCCTACAACTGATCAAACATGTCATCAATTCTCAACAACATATACTTTTTCTTGATGGTTACCTTGTCCAACTGCTTGTAATCAATACATAACCTGAGAGTACCATCCTTCTTCTTCATAAACAACACCAGTGCACCCCAAGGTGATACACTTGGCATAATGTATCCTTTTTCAAGAATTTCCTTCAATTGCAACTTCAACTCTACTAACTCTAGAATTCTCAACCTGTATGGTGCCTTTGATGGTGTTGCTACCCCATGGTGCCAACTCAATGGAAATGTCCACTTCTATCTGAGGTGGAAACTCTGAAATCTCAACTGGAAACACATCCTAAAACTGCTTTAAGATTGGGTACCTACTTAATACCTCCACATCCTCAACATCCTTCCCTTTATCACTGGAAATATGTATTGCAAATAACACACACCCTTTTCTATGACTGTGATTTTCTTGCATAGATATCACCATTCTAACTGATGCCGCCTTCTTCTTACCCTACAATATCCTCTATTCTCCACTATCATCTAAACACTCGATAGCTTTGTCATAACAGTCCACCTTAGTCCTATGAAGATACAACTAGTCCATACCCAAAGGCATACTATATAATCCCAATGGTAATATAAATTCAAATGTGTCGATGTAGGCATACTATTCAACTCAAAGGCACAAGCTCTTACCCACTGATGAACTCTTTTCTTTGTACCTATAACTAACTGCACTAACTAGGATTCTACGTGTAGTTCTTTATTCAAACCACAGTTATTCACCAGGTTAGGACTAACATAGATATAATTAGATCCAGGGTCAATCAAAATAGAAACAACTTAATCACAAAGTGTACTGTCCATCTCGATAATAGATGCCTGGTGATCTACCTGCGTGTTATCCATCATTACATAGATACGAGGAATTCTCTGCCCAACATTCCCAACTATCTACACCTCCTGTGCACTATAGATATGAGGCTTACCAGCCTAATTCTTCGGATAATCCCTCTTAAGATTCTCCTTACCACATGTCCAACACTGCAATCTTCCTATAACATTACCTTTATTCTGTTGCCCTCCATGTTGTGACCCATTAAACTTCTTGTAAGGTGTAACATTTTCTTTCTCTCCTGCATATCGAGGCCTTGTTATTTTCGGCTACCATTTACCTTTGGCCTTGTCTTTCCCTTTCCAACCTTGCTGAGATTCTGTCTTGCACTTTGATTGCTCATAATAATGCTTCAATTTCCCAATGACTTCTTCAAGTGGTTGAGGCTCACCATACTCAATCCAATCTCTAAATGCTAATGTCAATCCATTGACAAATCTCTAAACTTTGGCCTTCTCATCCTTAAGATACTATACATACCTGAATAAATCTAGGAACTCAGTCATGTACTCTTCATCTGTCATTGATCCCATATTTAGATCATAAAACACCTTGGATTTGTTGTCGTAGTACCTCTCTCACAAGTACTTATTCATGAAAAGTCTCTTGAATTCATGCCAACTCAAGTATTTTGTCCTGATGTCTTCGACCCATTTCAGATCTTCCCACTAGATGCCTAATTTCCCTTTGAGCTTGAAGATAGCTATTCTAGCCTTCATATTCTCTGCATATTCATGCAACTCAAAGAATTTCTTCATCCCAAGTAACCTTGCCTCTGCATCCTCTAGCTTCTTCAAATATCCTGGAAAGGTAGGTGGCTTGGATTTCTTGAACTCACATGGAAAATATCCCTTGTCACTTCTCCTACATAGATGGTAATGATGATGATCACAGTGCTTGTCAGAACTAGAACTAGAATAGAACATGTATCCATCACCTCTCCTACACAGAGTATCCAAGAGCCTTCCATCTCAGACCATGTCATCCCTATCTGACCTGTTCCCTTGATGAGATATACTTCCATATGCCCGATTAGTCCTATCCTCCTTCACATGGATGATCCAAAGCGGTCCCTATCTCTGCAATTCTCACAAACTCTGAAGGATTACTGCATTGAATTTTGCTATTTTCTCCCGTTCCTGAATGATTTTGTCATTATCTACTTTGCAACTTCTTATTTCTGCATTCAAGATTCTCAATGTGTTTGTTAAGTCAGAAGAGTTCCCAACACCACACTGCTCATCTGATCCATAGGGAGAGTCTTGTGAACTGTAGTCTACCATCTTGCCAGTCATCTTTGATATTCTTCCTACAAGTATACCATATCATATTAAACCAAAACACAACATAATCAACGTACCTCAATATAGTTCAGGGGAGGATATCTCATCTACAATATCAACCAGATTAGCACAATACATGTATAAACCTAATCATATCAGTACATAAAGATCATTTCAATCATCAACCAATTACCATGCATGACCATACTAGCCACATATCATGATCTCATGCACGAAAACTATAACCATGTCAATGTATGCATAACAACATATAAATATTGACATGCATAACCAATGCATAACTGACATACACTCACGACAAACACATCCAACAACAACCATCAACTTTCACATGGTGACATGACTGTAACCATGACCAACACTGTGCATACACTACAAGAACCTATACCACAAGTATAAAGAAAACATATGCGACCGACATGTATGCATGACCAACACACCATCCATCCAGTCCAAGGGGTGAACCATACTCTGATACCACTCTGTAATGCATTCCTCCCACTTTTACTCCAAGATAACCAGTCCACTGGGGTAAATATGTGACAAGAGGCTACTATGATGTGATTTAACTACCCATGTATATCTAAGTAAGTGGATCTGACAAAAAAAAACCATTATGACCTTCCACACATACTACAAAACCTTTAGGAGCCAACCAACCCTTCCAGGTAACCAACCCTTGAGAAAACTTGACATTTTACTATTCTAGACCCTTAGTTGCTCCCATAACAAGACATGCATGTGACTGAGGCCTTCCAGTCCCTCCCGCAACAAGGCATGTCAGTGACTATGGGATTTTTCAAACAGTTGTGTGCCAGTGACCTTGGATTCTGAGCCACATTTTCAGGGCTAGGTCTCAGGCCACTGCCCAAAAATTCATGAAACTTTTAGAAATGATAAATAACAATGGAATAAGGCTGCTAATACAATCATTGGTACAAGTACTTGATTTGACCCCTACTAGTCATGACATGCATTTTTTCAAACATGTCACAATTATGTAAGCTATAGAGCATAACAACATATCTGAGCATAAGGGTCTCATACTTATATGAGATTCGTAAAGAAGCATTGTTTCCTTATCAAAATAGATGCATTATCATCTATTAGGTCATATATTAATTGTACATTCATTTTCTAATCCAAACATGATGAGACCCATATATCAAGTTTGTCATAAAGCATACTCATAACCAACATAAATAACAAGGATACAAGAACCGTAAAATATCTCATATGAGCCAATACATTTATACATGAAATACTAAGGAGAAGGAGATTTTATTAATGAATGCATAAGCCAACCAGGTCTAGGACTTCCACAAACCACCCGACCATAGATTGGGCTAAACCAAATATTTCTTTCAGCCAATCACCCCCATGCCATATTCCAAGCATGAATGTGGGACTCACAACAAAACCAATCCAGGTTTCCTCAGGCTTTACTGCAATCCCCACCAGATCACTAGGCCCTAAATAATCATGGATGCCTCTGGATCTCTCCACCTACACCGTGATGATTTTTTCTGTCTCCTAGTCTCTAGGCTTTACCGTATATCTTGCCATTCATCGGTCAAGGATTCCTAGGCCTAATAGAGACTCCACCCTCTAGGATTTACCATATATCCCACGATTCACTAGTCGAGGATTCCTAGGCCCGATCGAGGGCACACACGTCTAGGCTTTACCACATATTTCTTTTTTCACCGGTCGAGGATTCCTAGGCCCACTAAAGTACACAAAATCTGACTTTACCGTAATTCCACCTGTTATGTTCCTATACCAATAGGTGTCATATATCATGATTGACTTGGTTTAGCTCTGAAATATGTACATACCTTTGCTTGCTGCAAATGTTTTCCATATTTGTAAAAAATCAAAAAATTAAAAAATGTAAAGAGGGTATGCCCTAAAAGAAAAATCAAAGGGCAAAAAGAATGAAAAGGTCAGAAAAAATAAAAAAATGAACCCCAAGAAAAATAAAAAGACCATGAAAGTGTGCAAGTCAAAATGCCACTACTATTTCATTTTTTGTACAATAATGATTGTGTGAAACTTGTTACTTATGCCAAAATCCATGGTAACCAAATAGTTTAATCTTGGTTATTCCATGTTTTGAATTTCATGCTTAGAGATAAAGAATAAAAGCTGACCAAACTGTTTAATCTTGGCAGACAAGTAGATATGGTAGAGTAAATAAAAGGAGCTCAATAGTTTAATCTAAGCCCCTGGATGTAATAAGGTTAGACTCAGTTAGAATACCATTGTAAAAGAAAAGAAAAGGTTTTGATAAGGGTTTTCCAATTTAAGTGCACCATAATAAAAGAAGAAAAAATGGTAGGATAAGTAGGTAGGGTAAGTAGATGATTGGTTGCAGAATTATGCATGATGAATGATTATCTAGATATCAAGTAATATACTTTCATCATCAAAAGAACTTAAAGACATGGATGACAATGAAGACATTTACATCAGAGACAAAAGTCAAACTAATTAACCTCCTCACTCATTTTCCCCTAAATTTTACTAATTTCCCATAAATACTAAAAGCACCAACAACCTGAAAGTTAAAGGGGCTCAGAGCATTTCTCTGACTTCTGGAGGGACTGGACCCTTGGCCCAATAACTTGTAAGGCCTAAGTGCTAAAACCCTTTCATAATTCATTCATCTCCTTCAAATGCTTTTCCTAAGTAAAATCACTATTTTACTTAGGAAAAATAAAGGTTCCTTATAAAAAACCCCCAAACACATTTTAGCCTAAGTTACAATGTTGGATGATGAAATGTATTTTCGGAAACATTTACTTAGCACTTTTTCCTTTCCATATTCATATTAATTTTTAATTTTTATTATTATTTAACTCCCAAAAACAATAACCCTTTCCCATATTAATTAATAAAAATCCCAAAATAAGTAAATATCCCCTCCCGATGGTTTGAAAAATAAACCATAATAACGTTAACTCAGTTGGATTAATTAATCAAATCATGATTAATTAAGAGCCAGACCCCCTACGCATTAAAGAGGGATTAATTAATCACCTGGATTAATTAATAACCTCTCTGCCAATCATATCACCCCTGATGTAATTAAAGTCATTCTAATTATCATCCGGCCCCTCCATTAAATCCCTGCCACTTCCCGTTGTCAACTACCGTCTGATCAACCTCCCCACATCTAGTGGCTCTCGCCCATATCACATAAACCTTTGGGCCGAACGTTAACTGCGCGATACGAGCAGTTTTGACTTTTTGCCGATGCTACGTGTCACTCGATCTATGGCATCACGCGACCCTCCACCAAAACCACCAACCTCCCAAAGATAGTGTGATAAAAACCATTACTGCTCCCATTTACTACCTCCACAAACGAAAAAGTGTCCCATCAATCAGTTGCCGCCAACTGTCATTTTCATTCACCCACCAAAAATCATTGACTTTGTGCATAAAAACAAAAAAATGTTCATTGTTTTCCATTTTTTCCCGAGAAAGCAACTTCTGCCTTCCATGCACGCATAGAGTACGTCCAGTCCAACAACTAACTTCCAACTGTCAACCGCCACCAGTTACTGAAGTCCAGACCAATGCGGACTACTGTGCGCACCTTGAAAAGTCTTAACTGTAGCCATTTGTCCAGACAATCGACCAAAAACAGGTATTTACTGCATTTCCCTCTCAGAAACCCTGTATTGTATTGAATTTCCACTAAATTGATTTAAACCGAAATTATTCAGTACAATTAAGCTATTTTTTTAGTCCCCATCTTCCCCAAGCACATGTTTTTCTTAAAATTCCTTGAAAACCCCCAACTTCCTTCCTTGAAAGCACAAGAACCAAGGATGGAAGCTCATGTTGCCCTAAACATTGCTCCAATCACCAGTCCCCATAGGTATTTGGACTACCTCCCCTTGGTCGATAAAGATTTTCAAATCAAAGACCTTACTTTTCATGATAGCCCCTTCAAATTCTACTGCAGGTACTGAGACAATCACCTAAACCACTCTAATAACATAGGTCTTTGGGAATCAAATCTACCAAAGTACCAATTCCCTTCCATTCATATTTTTCCAAATATTGTCCACCAATGCCATGCAAATTACAACCCCAATCTAAGAGCTATCATGTCCCCAGACGAAAGAATCCTTTTCACCATTACAGCCGAATCTATTAATGAGATGTTGCAATTACAGCCTGACCAAAACCTCACTCCCATTTCCATTGCAGAATTACTTGAGAAATCTACCAAGATGTCTAGTTCTAAAATCAACACAGTTTGTCAAACTTTGATTGATAAGAAGCACATGCCAAAAGACCCCGCTCCTTACATGTCATGTTTTTTCACTGATTTTGGCAAAGATATTGTTACCATGATTGCTTGCATTATGGGTTTCACCACCAGTGCATATGTAGATGAATTGACCTTAGCCTTCATGACTATTTTTACCCCTGGTCAACCTCCTGCAACCAAATTTGACTATGCCACATTCATTGTAGACAAGATACATGAACAATTCATGAGATTAGAGAATAAGAGTCTTTAAATATTCCTCAGTCTTGTATCGTCTTTTTCTTTACTACCAGTCTAATAAATTCCCTTTCTGTTATAGCTCCAAATCTCACTCTTGATGTTTGTGATGCTGCACTCATGGCCTAGGGCAACCCCTCCTTCCAGACCTGGTCCAAATATTCAAAAAATAGTGTTTTACTCCTTATACGCAACATTTCCCTGAGCTAAACGTGTGTGTATGCGGGTCTGTGTATACCCAACCCATGTATATGTCTTAAAACACTTTAAAAAAATTAAAACTCTTTAATTTCAGGTGGAGATCGTGGGTTTTACCTGCTGATTACCTATTAGTGCCCGTGGCCCAACTGTTCCCAACGAATTTCCAACTAAAAAAATACTTTTGGAGAAGTATAAAAGGCTTCATTGGGAAAGCCTAAGGGAGGAGAGAAGAGAAAGAAAGATCACTTTGCTAAGATTATCCCTGACCAGGTTTAAAGATCCTTGTGCTTCCAACACTTCCCCCATTTACAGGAAACCCTTGTTTCCTTGTGTTATCTTTCTAATACTTGAGATATCATAGAGTAAGTCATGGAAGGAGTTTGTTGAAGGCTTGAGACTGGATGAATCTGGAGGATGGTTCCACTTGGAGCCTGTGAAAGGATGACTCAGGTGAAATCATTCCTTTCTATACTTTAGTTATCTATAATAAAAGAAACACTTGTCTTGTTCCTGATATAAATCTTCTTCATGTTTATGATATCAATGTTGTGATTCACATATGAATGGTTGTTTTTAATTGTATAACTAACTACATTTCAGTATGCTATGAAGATGATTTCTTTATGATGCTTGGTCAATATACTGCTGGAATTTCTGGAATTTTTTGTTTTGCAGGTTTAAGGACTAAAAGGAACTCCAAGAGGGTTTGGACCCTAACTGGATCTTCTCAAACGAAGGACCCCCAGGTGCACCCCTCTTCATGTAGTTTGTTTATATTAGCATCATGGCTGTGTAGAATGTGTGTTTCTCTTTGTAGATAACCTCTGATTTTCTAGGGTATCAACCCAAGACCCTAGGGGAATTTATCCCTTTAATAGAATTGGCGACTCCGCTGGGGACAACAGTATTGTTGTTCCTAGTTTGGGTTTATTCAAGCCAATCAGGGCTCAACTGTCTATTTTCTTGCTGTTACTGTGTAGTCTGTTCCTGTAGGAACTTGAATTGTAAGTTTGATCAGTTTCTTCAGACTGTTTTTTTATTTTTCTTGTAATCTTTTATATACGTTGTTTTTCCAGTTTATAGAAGCGTATATACGCATGTTTCCTTAAGTAAACCTGCGTATACGCATGTTTCCTTAGGCTAAATTGCGTATACACGCAGCTGTGCACTAAGGCAGTTGCATATACCATAAAATTTTCAAGATTTTTCAAATATTTTTGTTTCTGAAGATTTGTCTGCTGGTCTAAATTAGTCCTTAACAGTTACTTTTTTGTGTCAGTCTTTATTTCTACAACAAGTTCGTGATTTCAAACTCTCTCCGGTTGTGGAAAGTGTTGGTCTTGTTTTGTTTTGTTGCAAGCGTCATCTTTTTTGTTTAAGCACACAAGGTTTCTTGCTGGGAATCTTGGCTGCTCTGGTCTTCCAGGGCAGAAAGATTGATCTCAATCTTTGTGTTAAATCTTGTTTTGGTGACTTTTTGTTTGCATGTCAAAACTACACTTTTATGACCATCTGCTTTTCTTACTTTCCGAAAGTTGTGGATTCACACTTTCTTGAAGGTTGTCTTTTAAACCTTTTGGTCTTTATTGCCAAGCTTTTGTTGCTGCTTTTTGATTGTTAAGAGCATCTTGAAACACATTTTTATTGAGTTTTCACCCGCTTTGTGTTGTCAACTTTCAAAGTGTTTTGTTGCCTATTCTTTGATCATAAAGTTTCAGTCTTGTTTAGAGCACTTTTGAAAAGTCATTTTTGTTTTGCTTTTGAAGAAAACTTCTTGAAAACTTGGTTTTTCTTTCTTGAACTTTGTTTTGATTTAGTTTCTTTTTGTGAATGAAAGTGCATTTTTTTTTTTCTTGAAACTTGCTTTTAGTGTAGAGACGAAAATGAGCATTAGCAACTCATATTCCATTTAAACATTTTAAGTGGCAAATTAGTTGATAAACAAGTTACTTTCATTTCTTGATTTAGAGTAGTCTTAAGTTTTGCATCAGCATGTACTCATTGCATTAGGATAAATTTGTCCATCTTTTAGGGCATCCATGGTTTTGTTAATTTTGTGAATGTGAAGCTTGAGTAGAAGAAAAGAAAAGAAAAATTTGTTGCTTTCTTTGAAGTTCCTCTGAACCTAGTATAAATTTATTTCATTGAAGTGCATTTGCATATAGTTTGGTTTTTATTAATTTCTTTTGTGTCAAAACACCACAAGTTTCATTTCCACTTATCCCTTGACTTAAGAACAACCCATTTAAAAACAAGCGCTAATTAAAATATATTAGAACTTTTCATAATTGTCAAGTTATACACACCAACAAGTTTTAGGATATTTTAGGGCCTTGGATTAGGCGATTGGAGAGAAAACTCTCCAAGGCCGTTTAGACTGTCAAACATAGGAGTCTGAATAGTGAGTGAAAATCCAATAGCATTAAGGAGACCAGGAAAGCTGCGGATCTGGGAGTTAAGCACGAGGGTTTTTGAAGATAAGGAAGAGAGATACCCCCTCTCCTACTTGTCAGATCTTACCTCAAGACTGTTTCACCTGACTTCTGACACGAGTTGGTAACCTTAGTTGCTACTCCTACGGATCTACATAGGTGGCTACAGAGGGGAATCCCATGGCACCTGAGGTCGACGTTGTATCACTCTCAATGGTGATACTAGAGGGCACCCTTGCGAAGCTTGGGGGCTTGCACCGACGCAGGCTATTGTTAGGAGGTCAGCGTAACTTCCTCTATTACCTTCGTTGGTAGGACTGGGCCGTCATTATCCCAGACTATCTTGGAAGGCCCCTTACTTCACTTTCTTGTATTTTGGTGTTCGGTCCTCATCACCCGGAGCAGAAATACTCGAAAGTTGTTTGATTGGCTGATATCTCTTAGGGACTTTTTAGTGTGTGCTTTGTGCTCTTAGTTGGCCTAGCTTTCATTTTTTTCTTGAGTCTTTAATTAGATCTTAATAAAAAATTCAAAGTGGCTGACCGATCACCTAGACAGTCTTGAAGACTTCGTGGCCTTTCACCACCAAGTTTAGAGCCTTTTCCTAGAAGGCGCAGAGGTAATACTGCCGGTGGGTTTCATCCCGTGGTAGTTGACACATCAGGGATTGATCCTCCTCTCGGGGGCACTAGTGTTCACCATAGGCTTGGTACTTCCGCAGAATTAGAGAGGAACACTCCAGTTCATTCTTGAGTTCTCTTTTAATCAGAAGATAACATTGAGGTACAAGAATTATCAGAGTCGTTAGTGGCTTCGAATTCTCCACTACCATCTAGCTATCCAGAAGTATTACAATACGTTGGGACTCTGATGCATAGACCGTCAAGTCCAGGTCATATTACGCACTTACCATCGATGACCACTACTGGAAGCATGGCTTCTACTACAAGTGCTACAACTATGCAGACTCCAACATTAGTACAAGGGGGAGGAACCATTTCCATCCCCTCTGCATCTTTATTCGGGTCTTTTGCTAGCACATCCTTAGTTGGGTCTACCTCCATTCCTTCTACGAGTGGAAATTCCCAAACCAATGCTTTTAGTTCTAGATTCTTCCCGTTTGGCACCCATTCACAGGGTATTCCGTCAGTTCCATTTAGTGCCTCCACATCCATGATGGGTGGATTGACTTCATTTCAGGGTTTTCCTTTTGGAAGTGGTCATATACCACATTCCAACCCAACAATAGGATCTATGCCTTTTTCTTCAATAGGACAAAGCAGCAATATTTTTCAAGGTTGGACTAACCCTGTGGTTAGTGGCATGGGAACTGGGAATCCATTTTTCAGCCAACAAGGGAATAGGCCGTACTCCACAGTTAGTTCGTTTCGAAGTATTCCTCCCTTAGCTTCTGCTTGGAATCCTTATCAAGGGTTATCGACTCCTTATAATCCTTTAGGAGTGTTGTGGGGAAAAGTATCCGACTCGGAATGACCCTATCCCTACTCTAAGGGTGATAGTTCCTTAGCAACAACTGAAAGTAAAGCTTTGATATTTTCCTTTATGAAAGTACAGAGAAGGAAGAAAAGATTGACCAACCGATGTCTTTCGCTTTTGTCGATCCTGTCTTCTCTCTTTGCCTCTTGTTCCCAGCTCCTTGCTCCCTTTGCCGGCCCAGCTACACAAAGATCCTGCAAAAACAAGAGAGGGAAACTACAAGAAACATGTACTCATAACTGATGCATGGATTAGAATGAATCAAATATACAGATAAAAACAATACATCATTGCAATACAAGTATATAGGAGAACATCAAAGCTTTATTGATAGAAGAAAAAGGTTCTGAGAAGGTTACAACCATAAATGGCTCCAATCCAGCAGCACCTCCCCAGCAGCAAGAAATCTCCTCTTCCCCTCTATAAAAGCAATCACCCAATAGCTCTAACTGTAAACCAACAACACTTCCTTGCTTCACACAAAATTCCAGCCTCCTGAGCTCATAGGAGAGAGCTCAATATATAGATGAATTGAGAAAGGATGAGTCAGCTTGCAACTGATGTGTAGCTGCCTTGTGTCCTCTCTCTCTTCAGTTAATCTTTAGTTGATCTTCAGTTCTTGAGTCCACTTGGTGAACCTTGCTTCCACTTGGAGAAACAAAGCCTCTGACTCATCACAAGGCGAAATACCTGATCCAAGTGTCATTTTTGGAAGATTCCAAAGCAATGACTCACTGTGCCACTTGTCCTTTCTCGCTCAGCGCAGGTGGCCTTCATTGGTTTTGACTTTCAGCGCAGGTACAAGGAGGAGCAGTTGACATTCAACGCAGATGCTCAGTGGAGCAGCTGACATGATCCAAAAATAGCCTGTTTTTGAGTGTTTTCAGGTGGAGAACTGATAGGAAGTGCTGTGGTTT
This sequence comes from Pinus tabuliformis, assembly GCA_031772625.1. Classification (NCBI taxonomy): domain Eukaryota; kingdom Viridiplantae; phylum Streptophyta; class Pinopsida; order Pinales; family Pinaceae; genus Pinus; species Pinus tabuliformis. The sequence continues at coordinate 1,032,648,861 of CM062815.1, forward strand.
GCTGACCTTGTTCCTCTAGGGGTAAGAACAACATGTTTAGGGACTTTGGATCCCTGTAATTATCGACATTTCATGCTTCATGCTGCGAGGCACAAAAATGTCTATAACAGTTGCCCCCTAAAGTATGAGGCCGTTTATCGGGTGAAATGCTTTATCTAGAGGGTCCGAAGTTCATTCAAGTGCTGAGAGGTGCCCTGTAATACAATACAATACAATACATTATTTTTCATTCTGTTTTCATGATCTAGCTGAGGCGGGCATTCCCATGCTCAGCTTTATAAATACATTTTGGTACATAGAACAGACGATCGTCTGATGGTAGACTGATAATTCTCTGCTGAAATTATCATCCTTTGAGTAGGATGATCATCTGCTGCAATGATGTACATGACAAATGCTTTTATATTTCCTGAATATGTATCGCAGCCCGGATGGATGAAACTAGATCCGGGGTCTTCAAACTCGTTCGATCTTCACTCTAAGTACAAGTCGATCCATGTGAGAATTTCGCTGAAGTCGAACATGGAAAGACATCGCTTGATTACCGGTCAATGATGAAAACCGTTAACAAGCGCGAGAGGAATCACCGATAATGATAATGACCCTCAAGGTACTACAGTACAATTCACGTGGCGTGAATAAAGGACTTGGCATCGAACGCCACGCAAAATCTTCTGGTCGAAGGTCATTGATGTATACCTGTCGCCGGAAGTGAGAAACTTGCCATTGAGGCATGCAAGCTTCAAAGTACTGATGGGGTTGTTCCTAGATCAACTTCTTGGATAATGAGCTGAAGTCGACAAGAAGCGATCCGTCAAAGGAGGGCCTTAATGAATCCCACATCAATGACACGGAACGGAGCTAATGATTTTAGTGGAGGTGAAAATAAACTGTGACATATGATTCAGGGTGGCGATCATGAATGGATGAAGGATAATGTATGGCAGTGGATGGGACACGGTTGACACTTTCAGAATGACCTCTCTTGAACATATAACGACACTGATGCGATGGATCGGTAGCATTACCCCAAAATGTGGATGGTTTGGCGAAGACCATGGTGATGAGACCGGTGAATGAAACAACCCAACCCGATGTGGTACGGAAGAAAAGTGTCATGTTCAAGAGCGACTTGCTACCATTAAGATTTGATGTTCTCCCAATTTTTCCCCAGTCATTTCTAACCAGTACCTCTTTATTTTTGTCAAGCTTGAGGAGGATAACATATGCTTGTTCTATAACCTGCCCTTCGGGCAAGCCCATCGCTATGATTTAACGAGCTTAGCGATAGGGAAACTTGTTCTCGTCTAAAGACAAGTTTGTCGCTATTTAATCATTTTAACGAGTCTAACGACAAGGAAAACTCGGTCCTTTTCATTTTTAGAGAGTCTGAAAAGGTATAGAAAGTTAACTCCATAATTCCTTTTTCGTCATCTAATCCCTTAAGTCCGAAAAAGTATAAAACAATACAGAAGGGATGAGTGTTCGGTACTTTTAACGCGCTGAACAAAACAAGCGCTCGATCTTTTTGTGTAATAATCCCTCAGGTCCAAAAAGATTAAAGTCTAAATGAGGGATAGCTCTTCCGGTCCCTTTAACGAGCTGGAAGGCCAAAACTCGGCAAACTTTTCATATTTTACGAGTCAGAAAAGAGCTCAAAGATGACTCGTCTCTTGAGGAACGAGTGATAAACAGGGATAGCAACTGATTCCAGGTACAAGTTGGAATTTTCCAATCACGGCAGTGTCACAAGGATGGCTAGGTGAAATCACTCTTCGCAGCTGTTCCTCAAAATGGGTAAACACACAAATGGAAGTGAATGATCGGCCAAATGAAAAGTGGAGGTGACGGTGCACAAACACGACCAAGGCTTTTATGGCTGATGAATTTACGATCTCAAAAGGTTATTTACCGGGATAGGTTCTTTTTTTTTTTTTTAGTTAAAAATGAGCTTAAACTCTGGAGGGAACATTGCTCACTGCTTTTATTTATTTTTTAACGAGCATGAAGACCGCGTTAAAACTGCTCGGATCTTGCGTTTATTTTTTAACGAGCATGAACTATGTGCTAAAACTGCTCGATGATAAGTTTGCATGTCCCCAGCATAATAATGCAAATCGAGGTGCATGCCCCCCAAGCTTCATTGCATCCAACTCGGTGGTTGGAATGAAGGTTTACCTTTGAGAAAGGGGAATTGTTTCATTTTTTAATGAGGTTGACACAAGATAAGAACCGTCCTCGGAGCCCACTATATTTATAGTATTTCCATTAGGGCGATGATCCATGCTGACAAAATGTTTAGGAATCTTCTGAATCCATTAGACATAGAAGATCTCATATTGTAGGTTTCCACTGTGGCCACTTCCGCCAGATTACTTGCAGGCGGTAGGGCAAAAGTACCCATTAAAGCAGGGTCTTTCAGGAGACCTACTCCAATATTTTGAAGCGAATGATCGCTTCCATGGATCATTGGAATGCTTCCCGTAACTTGTGAACTGTCGGGGAGGAAAGTTTGTTGATCGACGACTGTAATCCCTCCTTGAAAGGGAAATGCAATCTTCCTGAAGTAGGTCGACACGACTGCGGCCATGGCATATATCCAGGGCCTTCCTAATAGGATGTTGTAATCGAGGTTTCCATCAATTACTTCAACATCGACTTCTACTGTTTTGCCCCCCAGTTCAACTTGCAAGTTACTTATAACCCCGTAGGGAGTGTATGATCGTCCATCAAATGCTTTTAAGGTCGTTGACGATTTCGACAAGGGTGGTGAGCCTAAATTTTTCCAGCAACTCATCGACATAAGACATGTAGATGCCCCCTCATCAGTAATTGTTCGATGAACAGTTTTGTTGAGGGCTTTCGCTTGAATAAGGAAAGCTTGTTGAGCTGGTAACTTAGGGTCATATCCTTTATGATCAAAGGCCACAAGATTGGAATCCATTGGGCCAATCCCACCTATTGCTGATAATAAAGTTTGCTCTTGGGAGGGGCAATTTTGCGGTACCTCAAGTGTCGACATAGCGGACGGCGATTGGGCCAGGTCCTCTATTATATTATAATTCTGTGCTATTTTGGCACGAGGATTAAATGTCGATTTGTGTACTACTCCCTTTGGCAACTTTATCATTGGTTCAGGAATGATGGGTGGCACAACTTTGGTCAAAGCTGTTGTCGAACTACTAGGTTGTTCATTAGCCTTGTTATTCGACAGCCATGGATTCCCGTAATCTTTATTCCTTGTCAAAGCATTATTCTGCTGCTTTGAGGTAGACAACATAAGCACTTGGGATCGGGAAGCATTTTGATTAGCAACCAGATTTTGACCAGGATTAGGAAACGGATCAGTCAACACAGCTGAGGTTTTCGGACTCTTAAAGAATCTTTTAAGCTCAGCTTTGCATGGACAATCTGCTGTCCAATGATCCTCATCGCATATATGACACCCCGAAGGGGGTTTCCCTTTTCTCCCTTTCTTTTTCTTCTTGTCTCCTGGTTGCTTCAGTTGTTTGCCCTTGTCGTCCGACACGACACTTACTTCCGAGGCAAGAAGTTCTTCATTTGCATTTTGATTCAAAGTCTTACGGGCTTTCTTAGACGAATCCCGTGTTGACTTTGCGTTTGCAGTGCCAATCACACCATCGCCAGCATGAGAGTCACTATTTGACCCAGGGGGGGGAGGAATTGAAAATTCCGGTCTAGGGGCGTCAGGTATCTTGTCATAGAGTGTGCCAGACTGAGTATATACTAAGTCTAAATACTGGGCACGAGCAATAACCTGCTCCTCTGTTACGACTCCCCCCTTGGCCACATCTTCTGTTATAGCAGGAAGAAGCGACTTTATAAACCACTCAGCTAATAGCTGATCTGGAACATAGGTCTTCACCATTCTGCGACGACGACGCCACTCATGTATATGATCTGATATATGTGTGTCCGTTGTCTGCTTGAAATTGGTTAAGATCTCGGTTCCAGTTTCGTACCTTATAGGTAACTGAAAGTGTGTTAAGAAAGTCGTGGCTAGGGAACTAAAATTGTCGAAAGAGGCTCTAGGTAATTCAATATACCATTTAGCCGCCGGACCAGTCAATGTCCTCTGGAAAAGGCGAAGCCTAATCGAATCATCATTCAAGGTATTCGACGAACACCACAGATGGAAAGTCATCACATGATTCGATGGGTCTTCGCCAGGATTTCCATTGAATTTAGGAATGTCCGAAGGAAGTTTGTGAGGAATCGCTGGCCACCAATGGGCATAGGCGATTGGATCGTTCGTCAATCGATGTAAATCTGGTAATTCTAGAGTTGCCATGAATGGCAACTGCTGATTCAGGTTTGGCGAGGCGTACCCAGGATACGATGGAATCGCCTGAGCAGTAGGCCTTTGCATACCAGCATAATGCAACTGATGTTGATATGACTGATATGGTTGGTGGGCTTGGCCACTGTAAAGCGGTTGATTTAACCCGTTCTGAATATAGAGTTGCCCACTATTCGCAAAGATCTGTTGTTCAGATCCCTGGTACACCTGTTGAAATTGAGGTTGTTGGTATTGCACCATCCATGGTTGCGAAGCCATGTTTTGCTGTGCGATACTAACCGACGGACCAAGATGCGGGGTTATGGTTCCCGTTTGTGTCTGTGTCGTCCCGGCAGTTGGCGATTGTGGTTGTGTTGCAGGTTCAATGGGCTGTTGCATTACAACTTGGGGTTGACATACAACAGGCATCGATTGAACTTGCGACACGGTTACAATTGCTGGCGTCGTCGGGATACTAGACATAGGTACACACTGTTGCATGGAATATACAACTCTTGGTTGTTGGGGTAACATAGGTACCCAACCACTCGTCGTTACTTCAGTCAAACCTGAATGTTGTTGAAAACTGCCGTATGGGTATCCCCCCGGAAGGGGAAGTGAAAGGGCATATTGCCCCCCATATGGTAACAATCCGGAACTCAAGGGTATAGATTGCCTTTGAGGACTGGATGGCCCAAACTGATTTCCAAAGGGATCAATTTGTCTAGTTTCAACATAAGAATTACCGGGTATTATACCGGAAGAACAAACTGGAACAGACCAAGTTGTCGTAATAGTCCCTGGGTGGACTCCTTCTAGCTGATGAGAGCTAGTCGGGACAGCTGGTATGCCGGCAAACATCGTTGGAGTGACAGCAGGAGTTTCTGCTGTCGCTGTGTCATTTGGCACAGTCCTAGATGTCGACGGTTGCTCAGACATTTTAAGTCTATCCAATAAACTGCCTAACGATTCTACAGGAACTTCCAGTGGCGATGGACAAACTTCTGATGCAGAAGGAAAAAGAGTGGCGCCTACTCCAAAATGAGTTAGAGTATTTGCTTGCTGGTCCTCTACGATTTCCTCTATTGCAATCAGACCAGGAGGAAGAGGAAGACCGTCAGGTCCGTAAAAGATTTCTGGTGCCGAAGAAGGGGTTGCTTCGACAGCGACAGTTGTTTGAGCAATAAGACTCTGTGGACCGGTTTCAGATGGAACTGGTTCAGTTATGCAAGTACTTGTCCTCAGACTAGGATCAATACAACTGTCCCTCTATTGCTGTTGAACTTCTTCAATAGAGGCAGGGATTCCAGAAATATTAGGAGTGACCAGAATCTCAGATGTTGTCAGAACTGTTGTTCTAACTTTAATGGGAGATTTTGACCCGGTCAAGCGAGTTCGCTTCGTCCGTACTACTCTCGATTCCGGAGACAAAGACGGTTGACTCGCGAGTCTCCTCGAATGACGGAGTTTTAATTGACTTTCCTCCACGGTTGCGGATTACTCGATCAACTAAAATACAAAAAGGGGAATTAGGTTTCCGTATTGAATGAATTTTATTAGACGCTTTTAGACACAACTTGCTTTTTCATGTTTTAAGAGTCGAGAAAAAGCTAAAGATGACTCTAGTCGCCTTCGATGTATTAACGAGCCCGAAGTGACAAATGCTCGGTTGGACTTTTTCAGTTATAGAGTTTGAAAGAGGCCAAAAGAAACTGCTCTGGAGATCTAGGCAGAGGGTGTGCCAAACCTTTCGCGAAACCACAGAATACGTTTTACGGTACGGGTGGTCGATCTTCGTGAATGCTGTGTTCACTAAATCGCGATCAATAGAGCGGCCGACACGGCTTCCTAAGGATAAAGGATAAATGCCTATAGGGGTCTCCCAATATACGCGACAGTACGCGGGAGCACAAGTCTGTATTAGTGCTATCGTCCCTCAGGAGGAATCACCCACCTTCGTAGAGATCGACAGTCACTACGTTTAACGACGCCGGAACACGTCTCTACCTAGACCTCTACTGTGAGCGTTATGTTACAAAGTGTTTTTAGATTCATTCAATATATTTTAAGTTGATCTTGTTTAGCAGTTTGTCTTTCAGGATCACCACGAGATGTATTGGTACAAATTCCTAAATGCAGCTAAAATGATAAGCAAGCTTTACAATCTTTTTAGCTTTGAAAATCCTAACTACTGAGGGGAGAGAAAAACATTATCTTTCCACACAGAGCACAAAGCACAAACTAATGCACTTTCCCCTAGATCAATCACGCAAACTTATCAAAAAATGCAAATGCAAGATGCATGTATTTCTTTTCTTTATCCTTAATGTTGATGTAAGACAAAAAGGAAACTGTTGTATAACTTTGAATCTAATTTCAAGCGAAAGTAAACAAGCTTGTCCAAAATCAAAAGACACCTTAAGATCGACTTGTTTAGACACTGGAAATGTATAGATTCAAACCACAAAATGAAAAACAAACAAACTCAAACAGCCATGAACAGTAATAAAACTAGCTCTTAAGATCACAAAGACACTTTTACAGTTCAGGATCTAAGAGGCCACAGCTATACTGGTTTGCTTTTCACAATGGGAAACTGTAACTGAAACAAGAAATACTGAAAGAACAATCACAGTTTCATCACACAACTGAGGCGGAATAATGTCAAGGAAATTTGGTTTACAGCAAGTACAAATGACAAGCAATCAACAGCAAAATAACAATGAAAACAGGGCCAAGACTCAGTAGGAAACCTCAGGAAGACATAGCCTAACTGGTTCAGCGCAGGCTCTGGTCTGTCAAACTGACTCTCAGCGCAGTTCCCAAAGGGAGTACCTGCGCTGAAATGCAGACTGCCTTTGGGCAGCCTGCACTGAGACACGAGAGTTGCGTTTACAAGGGTTTCTGGGTCATAAAAACCTCAAAAATTCACTGTTTTTGCTGAAATAAAAAGCTATAGGTCAAGCACAAGCTAAGGGATGATCAAGAGGATGAAAAGCTATCACAAAGAGCACAAGAGTCCTTGTGGATCAGCTCTTCAAATCATAAACTTGCTCAGAAACTGAGCCAGAGCAGCTGCCCTCTACTTTGCAATTGAAGGGCTCAATTGCAGTTCGATTTGGTGCTCTCCTTGTTTATGAGATGAATAGCAAGAAACACAATAAACCAACAAGATACTAGTTTCCCCAGCAAAGTCGCCAGTTTGTTGTGGGGAAAAGTATCCGACTCGGAATGACCCTATCCCTACTCTAAGGGTGATAGTTCCTTAGCAACAACTGAAAGTAAAGCTTTGATATTTTCCTTTATGAAAGTACAGAGAAGGAAGAAAAGATTGACCAACCGATGTCTTTCGCTTTTGTCGATCCTGTCTTCTCTCTTTGCCTCTTGTTCCCAGCTCCTTGCTCCCTTTGCCGGCCCAGCTACACAAAGATCCTGCAAAAACAAGAGAGGGAAACTACAAGAAACATGTACTCATAACTGATGCATGGATTAGAATGAATCAAATATACAGATAAAAACAATACATCATTGCAATACAAGTATATAGGAGAACATCAAAGCTTTATTGATAGAAGAAAAAGGTTCTGAGAAGGTTACAACCATAAATGGCTCCAATCCAGCAGCACCTCCCCAGCAGCAAGAAATCTCCTCTTCCCCTCTATAAAAGCAATCACCCAATAGCTCTAACTGTAAACCAACAGCACTTCCTTGCTTCACACAAAATTCCAGCCTCCTGAGCTCATAGGAGAGAGCTCAATATATAGATGAATTGAGAAAGGATGAGTCAGCTTGCAACTGATGTGTAGCTGCCTTGTGTCCTCTCTCTCTTCAGTTAATCTTTAGTTGATCTTCAGTTCTTGAGTCCACTTGGTGAACCTTGCTTCCACTTGGAGAAACAAAGCCTCTGACTCATCACAGGGCGAAATACCTGATCCAAGTGTCATTTTTGGAAGATTCCAAAGCAATGACTCACTGTGCCACTTGTCCTTTCTCGCTCAGCGCAGGTGGCCTTCATTGGTTTTGACTTTCAGCGCAGGTACAAGGAGGAGCAGTTGACATTCAGCGCAGATGCTCAGTGGAGCAGCTGACATGATCCAAAAATAGCCTGTTTTTGAGTGTTTTCAGGTGGAGAACTGATAGGAAGTGCTGTGGTTTGCTGACCTTGTTCCTCTAGGGGTAAGAACAACATGTTTAGGGACTTTGGATCCCTGTAATTATCGACATTTCATGCTTCATGATGCGAGGCACAAAAATGTCTATAACAAGGAGGGAGCTTCGCTGGTTATGGAGGTTTTTCGATTGGATTTGGTCAAACTCCGAGTTTTGCTGGACCACAAGGTTCGCCTTTTGGATCAGCTAGTTCGGCTGGTTACCTCGGGCAGCCTGGTGCCTTCCAAAATTCAGGCCAGTCTTTTCAGAACTTTGGGAGCTCCGCCCAATCTGGGTGGAATCCCCAAGGTCCCCCTAGGCTTCCCTTTCTGGAAACATTGAACTTGCTAGATCTCACGAAATTGACAAACGATACAATCAAATACAATCTGGCCTGGCCTCCGGTCCCAACCAAACTCCCTTTGGACATTCCAAAATTCGAGGGGAAGGGCGGTGAAGACCCGGGAGACCATGTAACCACATTCCATTTGTGGTGCTCATCAAACTCCCTCATTGATGATTCGATTAGGTTGAGACTTTTTCAACGCACCTTGACTGGTAATGCGGCCAAGTGGTATATAGAGTTGCTAGGGGGCAACTTTACATCTTTCGCCGACTTAGCTAATATTTTCTTAAATCATTGCCAGTTGCCAATTCGTTACGATGGTGGAACTGAACTTCTGACCAATTTCCATTAGGATACGACAACTCACATTTCTGACCACATTCAGGAATGGAGACATGGAAAGAGGCTTATTAAAGATGAAATTCCTCCGGAATACCGTCTTGCATGGTTTTTGAAATCTTTACAACCTAAAATCTCTAAGGATGTCTCCCTGTCTCGATTCTATTATGAGGAGCAAGCGATTTTTAGGGCCCAACAATTAGAGTTAATCTATTCTCAGTCTGGGATTCTACAAAAAATATTGCCTGATTCTCTCGGAACTAAGGTTGATACAACCAAGTCGAAGCCAGGTCCCCATGCAGATGGTATCGTTGGATCGGTAGACACAAATGCAGTGAACCTGTTGAGCCAATTGTAGCAGTTGTCTTTGCAAATTGCTCCTAACAACCAGGTCATATCATCTAACCCTTCATCTTCCCAACCCTCTTCGGTTAATGCCGTTCAATCAGACAACCCCAAGGGAAATCAAAATTTTAATGGGAAAAAGAAAGGACGAGGTAAGAAAAAGAGTCAAGATGGGAAGGCTGACACAAATAAATCTGGAAATAATGCTGGTGGTGGTAGAAATGCGTCTAGAAAGAAAGTCAAGTTTCCATGCAAGTTATGCAGTGGAGACCATTTAACTCATCTATACCTAAAGATTCAAGGCACTCAGTGCTTGTTAGGGCAGCAAGGGACTTCTAGCCTCAAGCTGTGTTAACCAACCCTTTTCCCAAGGGCAACAAATGCTTGCTAGCTAGAGTTCAAATCCTGGTACCTCCACAGGGGGCAACCAAGAAGGGGAGAAATCATCAAATGTTTTCATGATGGGTTCTAATGTCCATGTGGCCACTCGGTCACATGATTATGGTGAATCTGAAACTTCCAATGACAAAACTACTCCCGGAAATACCGACCTTCATATTGAGTGACCCCCTGTTGAGACTATACTACAGCTACCGAAAGGTTCCGCTAAACGTGCGACTATTAATCCTAATGCTAGGGCTGCCCAAAATTACTCCATTGTTGAGGATCTGGCTCAGAGTCCATGCACCATGTCCGCTTTAGAGGTTCTCCAGTTGTGTCCAGCTCAACGAAGTGCTTTACTTTCGCCGATTGGGGTAGTTGATCCAACTAACTCTTTAGTGCTCACTTTCGACATGTTAAATGTTAAAAAGCACTCCCTCATCATATGGCTTTTCAAATAAAGTCTACATACCGGAAAGTTAACATTTTTCGTACCGTTATTGATGAAGGATCTTCCACGTGCATCATGTCGATGTCATGTTGAAAGGCCATTGGATCGCCTTTGGCTGTTCCTTCACCTACCCTCCTGACTGCATTTGGTGGGCATTCTCATATGCCACATGGGATTATCCTAGCCTTTCCCATATGTGTTGGGGGGAAGGTCGTCAATATTGAAGTAGAAGTCATTGATGCTAACCTAGACTACAATCTCCTCTTAGGAAGGAACTGGGTATACGAAATGGACGCCATTGTTTTGACTTTGTTTCGTGTCATTTGCTTTCCTCATGAAGGGAAAATCGTTAAGGTTGATCAATTGGATTATTGTCCAGTCGATCCTCAAGCAACTTTTGACTCTATTGTTCCTTTAGTGGATAACCCTCATCTGCCTACTGAGAATCTAGGAGTTGGGATGTATTATTCATTGATGGGTACCTTTGATTTTCCCTCTCCTATCACTAGAATCAATGTTGTTTCATCAACCAAGGAATCTTCACAAGAAGGGTTCTTTCAAACTCATTATTTTTCAGATCCTTGGACCTTGCCTTCACCTACGACCACATTAGTTGAAGGACAAGTCAGTGGAATGGCATTCCCTATGTCTGTAGCAGAGCTTAGATATCAGTCTATTGTCAACTCTGTAGACAACCACTCTACTCCTTTCTCTGAAGAGGAGCTAGATGGTGATGTGGCCTCGGCCTGGACCCTTGATTCTACCTCCACCATGGACTGCTTAGATACAGTTTTACCTTCTAAAGAATCAATCCTAGAAGTAATGATGGGTGTAGATCGACCTTGGGAAGACTTACACCATCATTCATATTTTCTTCCTCCGTTACAGGAAGTAGAATCTAGTTTCTCCGAGCTCTTTACTAGTGATGTTTGTACGATATCAAACCCTTTGGCTCCAGCACACTTTCGTGCCAAAGGTAACATGTCGATGATTTCAAAAATGATATCTATAAACATCTCTAGGAACCCTAGTGTGATCGGGAATCTCTTCATTGGAGCTGAGTGTTCCCCTGAGGAAATTCAAATTTACACCAACCAATTTAAGGAATTTCAAGATGTATTCGCTTGGTCTTATAAAGAAATGCCTGGCATTGATCCATCCATAGTTCAACATGAGATCAAGATGTATGAAAATGCCAAATTAGTTCGTCAAAGGCTTCGAGCACTTAATCCTAGGAAAGCAGTAGCCATTAAAGCTGAAGTAGAAAAGCTGCTCAAGACGGGTTTTATATACCTTGTTCCTCTTATCGATTGGGTTTCTAATCCAGTCCCTGTGGATAAAAAGCAAGGAACAATCTGAGTATGCATTGACTTTAGAGACCTAAACAAGGCTTGTCCCAAAGATAATTACCCCATGCCATTTATTGATCAGATTATTGATGAGTGTGTGGGTAATGAGATTTTCTCCTTCATGGATGGTTTTTCTGGTTATAATCAGATCTCTATCTGTCCTGAAGATCAGCATAAGACAACTTTTATATGTCCCTGGGGTACCTTTTCATACAGAAAGATGCCTTTTGGTCTTAAAAATGTTGGAGCTACTTTCCAGCGGGCCATGTCATATGCTTTCCACGACATTAAACATATCATTGAAGCATAATTGGACGATCTAGCTGCTTGTTCTCGAAAGTGAATTGATCATCCTAGTCATCTTTGATTGGCTTTTTAGCGATGTCGTTTTTACAAGATCTAGTTGAATCCCAATAAGTGCATTTTTGCAGTTACATCTAGTCGGTTATTAGGGTTCATCATGTCAAATGAAGGGATTTAGGTTGATCCCTTCAAGGTAGAGGCAATAATTCAGTTGCCTCCCCCATCCTCAATTCGGCAACTTCAAAGTCTTCAAGGGAAGGCTAATTTCTTAAGACGGTTCATAGTGAATTATGCCGAGATCACTAAAGGGTTCATGTGTTTGCTATGGAAAGGAGTTCCATTTGTATGGGATGACTTTGCACAACGGTCGTTCGATGCCTTGAAAAAGGCATTAGTCTCTACCCCGCTTTTGAGTCCACCGGATTATGGTAGGGACTTCCTTTTATACCTCGTTGTAGTAGAATCAACAATAGGTATGGTTCTCGTTCAGGGAGATGATGCTGTCACAAAGCATGTGATTTATTATTTGAATTGAGGCTTGATGGGTCCTGAACTTCGCTATTCTCCGGTTGAGAAGTTGGCCTTCGTAGCTGTCCATGCTATCTAGCGGCTCCGCCATTATATATTGCTACACAAAACTTTTGTCTTAGCAACGGTCAACCCATTTCAATTTGTCCTCAGTAGGCGAGTGATTGGGGGCAAATATAATCGATGGATAGTCATTTTACAAGAATTTGATCTCAAGTTCTTGTCCGCCAAGTCTAAGAAATCTATGGTTTTTGCTGAGATAATTTCCAAGCTGCCTTGTGGAGAGGATACTATTTATGAGGAAAGTCTTCTTGACGAACATTTATTCCTCATCTCTTCACTCGACCCTTAGTATGGGATATCATTGTCTATCTCTAGACTTCGAAGTTTCCCTCTACTTTCTCTAAGGATGAACGCCGAAAATTATGTCACCTGGCTAAAAATTATGTTATCATTGGTGATACATTATATCATCAAGGGATTGATTCAATTCTTTGGCGCTATTTAACCCTAGAGGAAGCAGAGTCAGTGCTCAATGACTGCCACAATGGATCTTGTGGTGGTCATCTTTTAGGGCTTGCTACAACTTAGTGTATCTTGTGTGCCAGCTATTTTTGGCCTTCGCTCTTCCAAGATTGTGTTGAAGTGGTCAAATGTTGTCACCCCTATCAAATCTATACTTGGAAGATGCGTGCACATCCATCTCCTCTTTTTCCCATTGTCACTGTCAGTCCTTTTACTAAGTGGGGTATTGATTTTACAACTTGTAATCCGCCTTCAGCAGCGAATCACAAGTATATTATCGTGGCCATAGACTACTTCACCAAGTGGGCTGAGGCCATGCCCACTTATAAAAACGATAGTGAAATAAAGGCATTGTTCCTTTTTAATCAGATTATATCAAGGTTTGGTATCTTAAGAGAGATTGTCACTAACCATGGCAGTCATTTCCAGAATCAAATAATGTCTGAATTGGCTCTCAAATTGGGTTTCTGGAAGGAACATTCGTCTCCTTATTATCCTCAGGCCAATGGACAGGTCAAGGCAGTGAAAAAAACCCTTAAGACGATCCTACAAAGGAAAATTGACAAAAATCGGTCCAATTGGCATCTTATGTTGTATCCAGCTCTTTGGGCATACCGAACCTCCATAAAGATTGCTACAGGTTTTACACATTTTTAGTTAGTTTATGGGATGGAATCTATCTTTCCTATTGAATGTGAAATTCCATCTCTTAAGTTAGCTGTTGAGCTCCTTCCAGAGACTTCTAGTCTCGAAGAGCGCCTCCTTCATTTGGAACATCTCGATGAGCAGCGTCGAGATGCCGCCACAATCAATGAGGCTCATAAGAAAAGGGTTAAAACTCAGTACGATAAAGCTGTCCGTCCTCAAGTCTTTTCTAAAGGCGACCTTGTCTTGGTCTATGACCAAGATAAGGATGCCTTGGGGGCAGGCAAGTTCAAGCCTATGTGGTATGGTCCCTTCATAATTAAACGAGTTTTAGAAAAAGGGTCGTATGAGTTAATCGATTTTGAAGGAAACAAGTTGGCGGAGCCCCAAAACGGGCTCTACCTCAAGAAGTACTTTGCTTAAGTAGCAGCTAGGAAATGGCTTCTTTGTACATTTTGTATATTTGTACATATCTCATCGAGAATTTTTTGATATCAACACTTTTTGGTCTGTTGTGGTAGGTGTTGATGGATGACTTGGTCTATTTTGGATTCGCCGATGGTGCTAGTCGGCACACTCGGAACCTCGCTTCCGCAGCTTGGGTACTCTACTATCCAACTGGTCAGTTGATGGTGTCAAGGGGAGTATGCATTGGTCCCACTTCAAATAATATGGTTGAGTATACTTCCGTCATTAATTTACTATCTGAAGCAATTTCTCATGAAATCGATTCGTTGGTAGTTTATCTTGATTCACAATTGATAGTGTCACAATTGAATAACATTTATTGGGTAAGGGATCCATGTTTATATCTCTAATATTTAAGGGTGAGGTTGTTGAAAAGATCATTTACTTACATTAATTATTTACACATTCCAAGATCTCATAATTGGTTAGCTGATTCTATTGCTAATCAAGCATTAGACTGGCACATCAATCATTCATCACAATAAAAGTAAACATCAAAAAGTCAAACTGTATATATATATATATATATATATATATATATATATATATATATATATATATATATATATATATATATATATATATATATATATATATATATATATATATATCTATATCTATATCTATATCTATATCTATATCTATATATATAGATATATATCATAAAACATCTCGAGTGTACATAAGTCTGTCCAAAATAATATACAAAAATTGGGACTTAAATTTCCATAATCATTTCCAGTACATCTAATGCCCCGGTTTAGGATGAGTGGCTAAGTAGGTAACTATTGCATTGGCCACACGCTTAAGGGTGCTAACCCAGTCTCATGGCATGCCAACCACATGACGTTGCATATCTACAAGGAGATCCTCTATGGTCGCCATCGGTAGTCGGTGAGTTAGTCTCACCAAGTGCCGCTGAACTGTGTGTAGAAGTTGCTCTGTATATGCAGCCGCCTGTTCAGCCCCTCGGCTGCGACGTCCATGCCGTGGGAACCCATATGGTCATACCGGCCCAATATCTGGAACATGATCATCATATTAATCATTTCAATCCTATCAAAATATTTCTTTTCAAAATTCATTATTATATTTGAAAAATCACAAAAAAAATAAAAAATCAAAAAATCAAAAAAAAAACTTACGTATGTCGCCCCATGCTGCGGTCGGTGGTAATAGTAGATCGGGATCTCCTCGGAAGTCCATCCCAGCATAAGGGTAGTCATCTATGGCAATGATCTGCTGCTCCCACCAGGAGAAGAAGTCATCATCAAATGCAGTCCGTGGGATGTCCCCACCTCCTAGACGTTTCATCAAGTCAGCCCACCTACCCATTCGTGGATCTCGTGGGGTGCTGATCAAAATCAGTACTCTAGGATGAAGTGTTGGGACCCTCTCAAAGAAGAAGGAGCACAAGGTAGTTCCATATCTGAATTTTTTGGTCTGTCCCTTCTTAATAGAAGTAAGCTAGCTCTTCAGGTTGGTAAGAAGAGGAGTACACCAATCGAATACGGTGGTGAGACAGTCAACTACCAAGCTCATGGCTAGCCATGATGCCTGATGCAAAGAAGCTGATCTGTTCACTCTAGCTATGGTGAACAAGATTATTCTCAACGATAGACTCTCCACATGTTTGATTGGAATTTGACTTCCAACCTTTTCAGGATGACCCAGGCAATAGATATGTATGTAGTCCTCGATCGAGAGACTGCCTCGAGACCTGCCCGTGGAATGTACCACCTCTCCCCTCTGAGAAAGGCCAGTGATGAAATAAATATCTTCAACTTCTATTCTGAGTGGCATCTGGTCAATCATAAACGAATCATCCTCGATGCTCCAGTAGTGAATGAGAATTTCGAGCAGGTGAGTGTTTTCTTTCATATTCGGCATTTTAAAGAACTTTAGCAAATGACATCCCCGTAATGCATCCAAAGCATTAGGATCTTTCATAATCTCATCATCCACTGAGGTATGCTCTCTTTCTCGCCAAGTGACTGGCATCCTGAAGAAAAAATGAATTTAGACCATTATTTTTTTTGTTTGAAATGTTCATGGCATATACGCGGGTCCATTTCACACACAGTCGCATGTAGGGCCTGTGTATAGGCAAGTTTCATATATCCAACCCATGTATACGCCGAAACGAATTTTTTGGCAAGAATTCAACGGTAAAGCTTAAATTAAAAATTCTAAAACTAGTCACAATTGAATGCAAGAAGGGTTTAAGGGTTACCTGGTGATTTTGAAAGGATCTGAACAATTGAATTTGGCATATGGAAAATTTTTCTCCTTTTGCTCCACTCCTTTGCTCTCAAAACCAAATAGTGAAAATGATGAGTCCAAAAACTATTTTATAGGCTTTGAAAATGCAAAATTGTTTCAAAACTTGATTATGTTTGGTCTCATGTAACTTTTAACTTGGGAGCATGCAATGTCAAGAATGGTTTGATTTTTAGGACATTTTGGACGTTTTTTCGACAGTTTCGAGACGGTTCCATGATTGTTGACCCATCATGGTATGTATCGTTTTCTCACTGGAAAATAGGTTACGGAAGCTGTTATGACACCAGCTCAAGAAAAGATAGAAAAGAAAGATCAACGCCTTAGAATTCAGCCTCTTCGAGGGGGCAACCTCCTTTACATTACATAAATGAACAATTCTTGGATGATACAAATGACAAAAACTCCTTTCTATATATAGGAGTCTAAGGAGTCACAATATAATCCAGCCGACCTAACAATAATAATATAAAGCCACAAAAATAACAATAGAGGGATTCTATGGGGCACAGAAATAACAATATGGGGGTAATAGGGGCACAACAATATAAATAAGGGGTATAACTACAATAGTAATGGGGTAATCACTAGTATTATAGGGACCCAACATGCCCCTCTCCTTCAAAAAAGTGTTGTCCTCAACGCTTGAGTAGTTCTGGATACTTCTGCATAAAATTCTCATCCTCCCATGTGGAATCTTCAGCGGATAAGTTCTTCCACTTGATAAGATACTCTGAAATTGATCGATTTCGTAGCTGTCGAGTTCTTGTTTCTGTGACTGCTTCCGGTTCCAATATAATTTTTCCTTCCTCGTCAAGTTCTGGCAATATTGTTTGAACTGGGAGCTTGTCGCCTATAACCTTCTTTAAACATGGAAAACTGGGTGCAATCGAGAAGCTGCAGGAAGCTCCAATTTGTATGCCATAGTACCAATCTTTTGCAACACCTTGTACGGACCATAATACTTTGGTGATAATTTATTATCCTTCTTAGCTTGCTTTAGGGACATTTGCTTATATGGTTGTAGCCGTAGGAATACCCAATCACCTACATCAAAACTTCTTTCACTGCGATGTTGATCTGCCTGTTGTTTCATTCTATTTTGTGCCAACACGAGGTTATCCTTTAAGAGTTGGAGGACTTGTTGTTGATGTTCGATGTGATGTTCCACTGCCTGAACCTTAGAATTTTCTCTTAAATATGATGTGATGGATGGTGGTTGATACCCATAAAGTGCCATAAATGGGGTCATTTTTGTTGCTGTATGGAAGGAAGTGTTATACCACCATTCAGCCAGAGGCAACCATTTGACCCATTGTGTCTGTTTATCAGATACAAAGCAACGAAGATATCCTTCCAAACATTTGTTTACTATCTCAGTTTGCCCATCAGATTGAGGATGATAAGATGAGCTATGAGCTAACTGAGTACCAAGACAAGAAAATAATTCTGTCCAAAAATTTCCAGTGAAAATGGGATCTCTGTCACTTACAATAATCTTTGGGTTTCCATGTAGCTTTTGAACTGTTTCCATAAATGCAGTAGAAACTGTACTGGCTTTAAATGGATGTGATAATGCACAAAAGTGTGCATACTTGGTAAGTCTGTCAACTACCACCATGATGACACTCTTTCCCTCAGACTTGGGTAAACCTGTGATAAAATCCATTGAAACCTCCTCCCAACGTTGGCTTGGAATGGATAAAGGTTGTAATAGACCCGGTGTCTTAATTGTTTCAACTTTATTTTGTTGGCAAACCAAACATTCCGCCACAAACTTTTGAATATCTGATTTAAGGCCATCCCAAAAAAATTCCTTCTTAACCCTGTGGTAAGTTTTTAAAAATCCTGAGTGCCCTCCTAAGGGAGAAGTGTGCAATTCCATAAGAATCTTTTGTTTTAGCTGGGAATTCTTACAGAGGTATAAGCGATCTTTGTACCATAACGAATCATTTTTCCAGCTAAATGTATCAGAAGTACTGGAATCTTGTTGTAGCTTTCGAATAAGTGCCCACACTTCTTCGTCATTCTTCCATTCCTCCCTTGCTTCGTTTATCCAATCTGGTTGGATAATAGAAATGGCACACAACAATGCTTCCACATCCTCATCCTTTCTTGAGAGTGCATCTGCCACCACATTTTGCTTCCCTTTTTTGTAGATGATTTCAAAGTCATAACCCAACATCTTTGTGACCCACTTTTGTTGCTCTTCAGAGGATAATCTTTGTTCTAAAAAGTATTTAAGGCTATCATGATCCGTTTTTACCTTGAAGTGTCTTCCCATTAGGTAGGGTCGCCATTTCTTAAGTGCATGGAGTATTGCCAACATTTCCTTCTCATAAATAGCTTTGCTTAAAAACTTTCCCTTGATTGGACGACTTTCAAAAGCAATGGGTCTTTCATCTTGCATTAGAACAGCACCAATTCCATTTCCTGAAGCATCACATTCCACAATAAAGGTTTTTGTGAAGTCCGGTGTAGCTAAGACCGGTGCTTGGCACATTGCCTCTTTAAGATGTTCAAAGGCCTTTGTTGCTTCCGGAGTCCATGAAAATGAATCTTTCTTCAATAATGTTGTTAGAGGTGCTGCTATTCTCCCATAATTCTTAACAAACTTGCGATAATACCCTGTCAACCCAAGAAATCCTCGCAGATGCTTTATGGATGTGGGGATTTTCCATTCCTTAATGGCTTTAATTTTGCTAGGGTCTACCTTAACTCCTTCATGAGATACAATATGACCCAAATATTCCACCTCCTGGACTCCAAAGAAACATTTGGATCTTTTTGCATATAATTGTTTCTCCTCCAATAGTTGTAGCACCCTGTCAACATGTTCAACATGATCCTTCCAAGACTTGCTGTAGATTAGTATATCATCAAAAAATACTAACACAAATTTTCTAAGGAATGGTTTGAAAATTGAATTCATCAAACCTTGAAATGTTGAAGGTGCATTGGTAAGGCCAAAAGGCATGACCAAAAATTCATAATGACCCTCATGAGTTCTAAATGCCGTTTTCGGAATGTCTTCAATCTTCATTCTGATTTGATGATATCCCGAACGAAGATCCAACTTGGTGAAGTAAATTGATCCATGCAATTCATCCAGTAATTCATCAATGACAGGAATGGGGAACTTATCTTTAATAGTGAGCTTGTTGAGCTCCCTATAATCTGGACACATGCGCCATGATCCATCCTTCTTGTGCACCAATACTACTGGAGCTGAGAAAGAACTTTGACTCGGTTGAATTATACCAGCCTCTAGCATTTCTGCAACCATACGTTCAATTTCACTTTTTTGGACATAGGGATATCTGTACGGCCTGATGTTTGGAGGAACACTTCCTGGAATCAGATGAATAGCATGATCATGATCACGCATAGGTGGGAGACCTTTGGGAGTCTCAAATACCTTGGAATGATTGTCCAGGACTTTTTGGAGATCTGGAGAAATAGATGATTCCAATGTGGAAACATCTAGCGAACATAATTGTGCAATTACACCTCTTTGCTCCTTTTTTAGAAGCTTTGTCATGCCATTAGAGCTGATTATCTTTCCTGGTTTCCCTGCAATACCCCTTAATTCAACTTCCTTTCCTTCCATAGAAAATTTCATGAAAAGTTCTTGAAAATTAAAAGCTATTGTACCCAAGGATTGTAGCCATTGGACTCCTAGTACAACATCAGCACCTCCCATTGGAATGGAAAGCATTGGGCTAGTCAATACATATTCTCCCATGGATAGCTTGATATTATGGCACTTTCCAGAACAATTTATTGTTCCTCCATTTGCAATCATCACTTGACACTCTGGTGCTGGATATAGGAAGCAATTCAATTCTTTTGCTACCCTACAATGAATAAAATTGTGGGTGCTTCCTGAATCAATCAACACTATTACCTTTTTCTTCTTGATTTGTCCTTCTATCTTGATGGTTTGAGGAGTGGTAATTCCCGCCAATGCATTACAAGATATGGTCGGATTTATTTGTTCTTCATCTAGGCTTTGTTCCTGGAATATATCCTCTTCTTTTGACCTTTCTTGCTCCTTTTCTTCTTCCTCTTCACAATCTATGTAGAATAATTTCTTCTCAGCACACTTATGACCTTTTGTGTATTTGCTATCACAATTGTAACAAAGCCCTTTTGCTCTTTTTTCTTCCAATTGTTGTGGTGTCAACCTTGTAGGTTGTGGAAGACTATGGGCAACAACACTTCCGTCTTTATAGTTGTGAATGGTATGCTTCCTAGTTGCCATAATTTTGCTTTCCATTTTTCTTGCTAACCTGAATGCCTTCTCTAATGAATCAGGTTCCCAAAGGCGCACATCATGTTGGATATTATCCTTTAAAGACCCTATGAACACATCAATCCTATGCTCCTCTGGAATATCTTTTACCCTTATGTTCAATTTTTGGAACTCCTCAATGTGCTCCATTATTGAACCCTTTTGTTTGAGACTTATCAATTGGCTAAAAAAAGTGTTGCTTTTTGTATCCTCATAATGTGCTATCAATTCTTCCGTAAAAATTGCCCAAGTGATAAATTGTTTACGAGAACAAAGCCATTGATACCATACAAACTGATTTGGTTCCAAATATAAAGTTGCCATACGTACCTTTTGTGTGTTTTGCACATTATTGAGATCGAAGAATTGCTCCATCTGTAATATCCATGTGGCGGGATCCTTGCCATCAAACTTCCTCATATCGATTTTTGGAACATGGTGAGTCTTCGATCCAACATTAGAGTCTATGGAATCATGATTAACATTTCTTTTGTTCTCATCATGAGTTTCCTTTACTACTCTTTCACCCTTAGTGACTATTTCTTGTAGCAACTTATCCATCTTATCATCCATGCCATCAATTTTAGCGTCCATGCCATTCACCTTAGCTTCCATGCCATCCATCTTAGCTTCTACACCTTTCTTTAAACCGTCCATCTTAGCTTCTACATCTTTCCTTAAACCATCCATTTTAGATTCTGTTGCTTTTTGTGCAAGTGACATTTGTTGCACTTGTTCTTGTAATTTTGATATATCATGTAGCATTTCTTCCTCTTCTTCATGAGTCATGCTAGAGCTTTCAGGTTCCTTACTAGGTGTTTGCATTTTCTTTCCTCGGGGCATCAGTTACCGATAATAATGCTCTACTATGCCCTTTGAATTCCTTCAAAGTAAATTTTCAAACCAAGCTTAAGCAAAAATTAAAGAAAATCTACACACCTTTTTTCACTTTGTAGGAGCTCGATATTGCCTCTGATGTATCTCTGTACTTTCTGATCATCTAGTTCTAAATTTGTGACCTGTAGTAGCCCTCTGTGTCCTCTTTCCAATGCCACAAGTCTGACCCAAATTGGATTCTCCAAGGAAGAGTTATGCGAAATCTCCCACAGTGACTTGATTATAGACTAGTTCAGTAGAGCAAACTTGTACGACGTTCCACGTGTCACTGTTTCACCCTTTGACTCTGAAAAATATATAAATGAAAACTAAAGTCCGTCCTCTTTCTGTAACTTCTTACGAAATTTCAATCCGATGCTCAGAAAGAAAGTTATGACGATTTTCCCCAGGTCACCTGTTTTGAGTGTAATTCAGGAGTCTGTTTGGAGCAGCGAAACCCTAGAATCCAAAGCTCTGATACCAAATTTTATGAAACCAGCTCAAGAAAAGATAGAAAATAAAGATCAACGCCTTAGAATTCAGCCTCTTCGAGGGGGCAACCTCCTTTACATTACATAAATGAACAATTCTTGGATGATACAAATGACAAAACCTCCTTTCTATATATAGGAGTCTAAGGAGTCACAATATAATCCAGCCGACCTAACAATAATAATATAAAGCCACAAAAATAATAATAGAGGGATTCTATGGGGCACAGAAATAACAATATGTGGGTAATAGGGGCACAAGAATATAAATAAGGGGTATAAATACAATAGTAATGGGGTAATCACTAGTATTATAGGGACCCAACAGAAGCCATTTTTTCATTGCATTATGCATACTAGCCTCCATTTGTCGATACACCTACTATAGGGTTGATCCCATCATGTTATGGTTACTAAACCACCTTCATTTGCTGATTTTTTAAAAATCATGACACGATGGTAGAGCCATCCTTTTCATGGGCATCGTAGTTAGCACCTCACTGACATTTGTTGCCCATGCTGCTTCGATCTGAGTAGGATAGGGAGTCCTCTATAGTCCCACCATGAATTTTGCAATGAAGACTCATTCCTATTTGCTTATTTGCTTCGTTTTGGCCTTATACCCTAGAGGCTCCTTTGTGTTGAGTTGTACTACTGCATTGCATTTGACCATTTGCACCCTTTTGGCCTTAAGTCAGCTTCACTTGGACTCGTGTTTAAGCCAAATTTTGACCATGACTACTGCGAAATCAAACTTGCATGCCCTTGCCTTCTGCAACTTGACACACCTTGATCCATGGAAGGAACACACCTTTGAGTGTCTATGACTAGTTTTCACCTCCCTGCATTGAGCATAGGAATGTTCTAATCCCAGGAACTAGATCATCTATTTCACCGACACTCGTTCTTTCCACTGTACTGTAGCATTCTTTTATTCTTTTTCCAGCTTAAAGAAAAAGACAAAAAAATTATATATTCCAAAAAAGAGCGGGAACGGGACAATATTTCCACTTACTGTTGGCAGCTAGAGTCAGTCATGTCGCCCTTGAACAAAGCACTCAAAACAAAGTCTCCTCCATTTGGGCGGGATTTAGTTTGACTTAGGTATGCCTTAACCTTGTTATTGAGTTAGTTCTCCCCTGATTGGTTATCTCTTCCAATCATATGGAGGGTTCGTTCGTGCCTCTTGCATGGCGAACTTATACAAAGTCGTCATATGCTGCCACATAGTCACATTGATTCATGCTTTTGTTCAAGGGAAGTTAACTTGAGTCAGCCTCTCTGTGGTGTCTCTTGACTCATTTTTCAGTCGGCCATCCCTAGTTGCCAGTATCTTGTCTGTCATCACATCAGCTATATTGGTCCTTTACTCATGCCGGTTTGAGAAGGTCCCCATTGACTTCTTGCTGGTAGGTCTTGTCCTTATCGATGAAAACATCTTGCTCTGAGGACAGGCCTAGAGCTGCACCCTGGACCTATTTTCATTATTGATAGGTCACCTTGTGCTCAACATCAATCAGTATCATGGGTCTCTGACTAAGTGGTTTCCCTTGTGTTTGACATCAACTTACATTATCACACATTGGGGTTCGTGCAGTACCTTGGTTTCCATTTGACCCTATTGGTGGATACCTTGCCTCTGTGTCAGCTTTCACTATTGGTTGGTTTAGAGGGTTTCTGTCGTGTGCTAGTCACATCTTGTGTACGCCAGAAACGTGCTTCGGTTGGGTTACTACATCTTTTTCGTTCGATTTCCTCCACATTATTGGCCTACGGGTTACACTTGCGCTAGATTGATGAAGGATGCCTTAATGTCTTCCTTCTAGCAGATCTTTCCCTATCGACTACAACTCATTGCTCTGGGGCAAAGATCTAGAGTCCATTTGGTAGTACCTTGGGGTTTGCAGTCATTAGTGGCAGATCCTTTGCTATCAGCAATGGGAAACCATCATTGTCTCCTGATTGATAGATTATTACAAGTGTTCGACTCCATCTCATTTATTCACACTTGTTAGATTGTATTGGGTACCTTGATGCTCATTATCATTATCAGTGAGTAGTCTCGCATTTGTTAACGGTATACGTCAATGACTAGTAATCAAATGTTTTCTCACATGGTCAACTCTAGATCATTTATTCCCATGGTGTAGAAATGTACCACGGCAGTCGGTGAAGACCTCAGGTTGCATCAACATTCATTGGTTCACTTGACAATTGCTCTTGTTGTTGCAAGTTGATACCACTCCACTTTACATGTTGCAGTCATTCATGGCGACATTCTATATGCTGGCACCTGAGTTTGCAGTGTAGTACCATCTTAATCCATCATACTCATTTGGTACCTTTTGGGATCAGTCTTTGATATCAGTGATCCATTTCATCCTTAAGCATAATTGACATTCTTATAATTCAGACATGTACTTGTTCGATTGTGATCAGATGATCCATTATGTATTTTCTAGTTCTTTATACTTAGTGGATCCACTTGTACTTGATATGCAGACATGCTTTACTTTCTCTGAGCATGGGTATGCCTGCCTCAAACAGTGTTTCTTTATGATCTCCTTTTATGGCTTGGCAGGCTGAACTCTAGTGAAGTCCTTCTCAGTTTTTGACAGATTTCCTTTCCATGTACTTACATAATATATTTCGGCCATCATGTACCCTTTCTGACCTCATATATTAGGGGGCATCTGTTATAGCTCCAAATCTCACTCTTGATGTTTTTGATGCTGCACTCATGGCCTAGGGAAACCCCTCCTTCCAGACCTGGTCCAAATATTCAAAAAACAGTGTTTTACTCCCTATACACGACATTGCCCTAAGCTAAACGTGTATGTATGCGGGTCTGTGTATACCCAACCCGCGTATATGTCTTAAAACAATTAAAAATAAATAAAACTCCTTAATTTCAGGTGGAGATCACAGGTTTTACCTGCTGATTACCTATTAGTGCCCGTGGCGCAACTGTTCCCAACGAATTCCCAACTAAAAAACTACTTTGAGAGAAGTATAAAAGGCTTCAATGGGAAGGCCTAAGGGAGGAGAGAAGAGAGAGAAATATCACTCTGCTGAGATTATCCCTGACCAGGTCTGAAGATCCTTGTGCTTCCAACACTTCCCCCATTTACAGGAAACCCTTGTTTCCTTGTGTTATGATGTCTTTCTACTACTTGAGATATCATGGAGTAAGTCATGGAAGGAGTTTGTTGAAGGCTTGAGACTGGACGAATCTGGAGGACGGTTCCGCTTGGAGCCTACGAAAGGATGACTCAGGTGAAATCATTCCTTTATGTACTTTAGTTATCTATAATAAAAGAAACACTTTTCTTGTTCCCGATATAAATCTTGTTCATGTTTATGATATCAATGTTGTGATTCACATACGAATGGTTGTTTTTAATTGTATAAGTAACTACCTTTCAGTATGCTATAAAGATGATTTATTTATGATGCTTGGTCAATATATTGTTTTACTTTATGGAATTGTTTTTTTTGCAGGTTGAAGGACTAAAAGGAACTCCCAAATGGTTTGGACCCTAACTGGATCTTCTCAAACGAAGGACCCCCAGGTGCACCCCTCTTCATGTAGTTTGTTTATATTAGCATCACGGCTATGTAGAATGTGTGTTTCTCTTTGTAGATAACCTCTTATCTACTAAGGTATCAACCCAAGACCCTAGGGGAATTTATCCCTTTAACACTTTCTCTGTCCAAAAATTTGACACCAGAGGGAATCCCAGGTCTTTTGTCTTCGGGACTTCAATTTTTCACTATTCAGTTTCTTCCCCTTGTATAGATTTTATTGATCAATTTGTCCATCCTGTAACTACCATGTTGATAGGAAGTCCCCCTCCCAGAATTAGTGATGATATCAAAAGAGTCCTTCAATTATCCAAGAAATACAAGGTTGGTGACTAGTACTTATACTAGAACCATACCGAGATCAGAGTTTATAGGTGTGGATTTCCTCCCTACAAATTGCCAAAATATGTCCCCATGAGATTATTTTCCCTGGAGTACTATAGGAAAATGATAAACTCTGATTAAATCCACTTTATGAAAGCTAAGAAGAAAGCTAAGTTGAGGATAAAGGATCACCTAGGACCATTTGTTTGTAACAACAGAAAAGCAGGGAAAACAACAAAAGAAATCATTGAAAGAATGAGACTGAAAAAGAGTTTCATCTGGCCTTATGATCCTCACAGCTTCATTAGTGACAAAAGACAAAAGCATAAGTTGTCCCCTACATTCATCATAGAATACCAGAGATAGAACAATATGCAAATCAAAATGAATGGGTGGAGGGAACACTTATAGAAGCAATAGCACACAAGTTGAAGTAGAGAATGTTATGAAAGATTTAGAAAAAAAGACTTGATTTGGATTCCTTTGAACATGTGCCTGCAGAATCTTCATAGAGGCCAACACAGGAACCAAGTGCCCAGTCATCAGGACAACCAAAGACTTCAGAATTGAGGAAATATTTAGGGTCACAGAGCATTTCTGAGGAACTAACCAAAAATGAAACAAACATGGGAAATCCTCCAATATTGTAGTCTCCTCTCAGTGAGGAACGAAATCAAAAAAGAAGCAAGAGTGAAGCTAGTCCCTCAACAGTGCCACTAGACTAGGTATATGTTAAAAGGACAAGATTGAATCCTTTGCCCGAGCAGGAGTATGAAGAAACCAGAAGTGACACAGTATAGACCACAGTAGTAGGAGAGACACCATCTGCTTCTCAAACTCAGATACTAAGTAGGCAACCAAGTGTGGAAGTGTCATCATTCAAAGCAGCATCAGAGCAAAGTCAGGATTGACGAAAAGGTACAAAGAAATCAAAACTAGGAATGAGCAGCTCAAATCTTAAACCTATGCCAAATATATGAAAATGGCTCCCAAAAATCAGACAAGGTTGATGTCAGATTTTGACATCAAAGAGGGAAAAATGCAGATGAGCTTCTTGAAGCCAACGATATAATAGCTGCAGTCTATGGTTGATTACTTGAAGACCAAGTTTGAAGTTCTTGCTAAAGACATCCACCCAATTGATCAAATTGAGCTCCACAAGAAAACGGGTGAGATGGTCTACTCCACTTTAACCAGTAAAGCTATCATTGCACATTAGTTGCAAAATTCTTTGAATAATACTACAAAACAATTACAGTTAGAAAAATCCTCTTCTTAGGCTAAGGACACTAGAATAAAGTCATCAGAAGACCTAGTGATTGATTTGGGTTATAATCCCAAAGATGTTAAGGTAGCTGAGGGTGTGATAAAAAAGAAAAATGAAGACATTGTTGCACTTAGAAAACAACTCAAGCTCCCTCCCCTCATACATCCACAAACTGCAGAAGTCATTAAGAAACAAAATGAAGAGGAACTTATGGACTTGGTCCTTAAGTTTAATGATTAGCTGAAAGAAATAGAACAATAGTTGGAAAAAGCTTTGCAGTCTAAACAAGGCGAGTCGACCACCATGCCTCATACTGCAGTACCCATGGTTTCTACAGCAGTGCCATCTACCATTGCAACATCTTTGGCACCCAACATTCCTCCAGCAACAACTTTTCCAGTAACAACAACAATAGGTACTTCTGAAGCAGCAACAACTTCAACAAAGCAAACAGAGGACTTAATCAAGTCCATGGAGGAAATGAAAATCCAAGCAACTGAGATACATAAATTAAAAGAAATGGTTACTAGATTGGATCATAATTATGAGATATCACAGATTAACTATAATGAAGAAGAAAGAAAGAAAAGAAGGATGACTGATAGAATAAAAACTTTAGAGAAGGACTTAACATTTGAAAATCCCTTAAGAGATATCAGAGAGATTTTATGGACTAGTATCATTAATTCCATTAATGATATTTGGTCTTCTATTCATATTATCTTTGAACAAATTTATTTAATGAAGCTAGCTACAGAGTCAATACAAAAGACCAGAGAATAATTTGGGGAGAAACCTGAAGAGGCAATCCAATTAATCAATTTCTTGAATAGCCAAAGCAAGGAAGAACTGGAACAAAAGGATATAGAAGACTGGACTAGTACCATCCTTGAAATCAAGAGAGTTCTGACCAAAAAGAACTTGATGCTTAACCTGGAAAGAATATGTCAAAGTATCCAACAAGACATTGATGAGTTTATGATAAAATATAACATTCTAAGAGAGAAAGGACTTCCAAATTTATTGGTCATAAATGATAAGCTAATGAAACATGAAGACTACATTGACATACTGTGCCAACAGGCCAGAAATCAAGCCATCTCTTTAATAGTGAAAGCACTACCCATAGGAAAAGTGCTATATGATGGCTTAGAAAACCTTTTCTATATTGAGCATGAAATGAAACACTTGTTCACAGCTCAACCCAATTTTTCAAAGCACACTAAGGCTGATGAAATATACAGAAAATTGATCAGGATAAAGATACCCAATGAATACCGGTGGGATGATATGCTCGTAATCCTGTAAGCTACTATGGTAACTCTGAGGTAAAAGAAAATATTCGTTGAGGTAAAGTCTGGTAAAAAGGTGAAGAGTATCAAAAAACAGGTAAAGCGTATCAGTAGGGAAAACTAAACAAGGATCCAACACATAATTACCAAAGCAACAGCAAGAGGCAAATTCGAGCTTCAACCTCCAGATCTTCCATGAATAAAGGGATAGCAGCAATCAGTTTTACATATGTCTCTATATTTTTTTAAAAGATATTTTGTATTCCCTAGAATAAATCTCATGTAGTTATGAGATATTTTGATGTAATTTTTGTATAAATACTTCTCCATTTGAAGTATTGAGGGTGGATTCTATAACATCTCTGTAAGTCTATGCTGTAAAGTTAAGAAAGATGTTTCAAATCTGGATTTTTTGCTGGAAAAGGAATGAAGAATAAATGGTAGTAGGATAAAGTTGTACAGGGACAACCCTACCCCTATAGCTTCACTTTTAGGAAGAAAGGAGAATATTCTTAGTGCCACCTGCAGTTGAAAGTGGGAATTGGACTATAAACTATGTTGCAGAGATCTTCGGCGTAAGGAGTTACTTCGCTACAGTTTGGATTATGTAGAAGTAAATAGGAGCTGCGAGGAAAGATGGATTTTCACTACACTATGGGATGTGTCAAATTTTACCAGGAATAATATGATTGTTAAAAGGGAAAGTTAACATTAAAATATGTAGAAAATTGCATGTATGAGGAGAGGTTGGCAAAATATAAGGATATATGCAGTTAATGAACAAAATCAGAGCACAATTTGAACAAAATCTATGCTAATGATGGGGTTAGAAACTCAAAATCGTTATAATAAGTCACCTCTCACTGAGATCTAACACTTTACTCAATTAAGAATTCGATTCTTGAGAGTGCGAAGAAATTTTAGAAGTTTTAGTTGTCGTATGTCGTCTAAGAATTCTTGGGAAGAAATTGTGTGGAATTTTCTTGAGAAAGGCTTATGTGAAATCATGGAAGCTGCTAGTATGCCCGCAACATCAACTGAGATGTCTGCAGTAGCATCGCCTGCAATATCATCAACTACAAAAGCATCATCAAGAACACTACGTTGATCTTCGAGGAAGAAACCAACCAAGGACGAAAGAACCAAGAAAAAACAGGATAAGGAACCTGACAAGTGTCAACAACAACCTGAGCATGTCATAGATAGTGAAGGAGAAATGGAGGAGGTGCATATGGAAATAGGTGGTGTAGAATTTTTTTCCTCTACCACCATACATCCCACCAATGAAACCAAATGAAAAACCTGTATAATAATCGAAGGATATGAAGTGTGTCACATTTATAACCTTGTGGCTGGAAGTAGTACCATTTTTAGGAGAAGTTTTAGGCAAAATTTCACAACTGAAGTTTCCGGATTATGACTTTAACGACAAGATGAAGTACCAGGCTTGTATTTGAAATAGGTGCACTACCCAGATAGCGGAGTGACAAGGCTAGAACCACAACAGTGAGAAAATGGGTTGGCTTAGTCATGATTACTAAATATGTTAAATGTGTTGCACTTCAACAGAAGTCTGGGGAGCACAATGTGTGTCCGACAAGTGCTCATGCTTGTGCACGATGGAGGATTATGGATGGAAAATAAGATACCTATAGACCCAATGTTGATCTAGAGGATCACGAGACTACCATACTAAGGGCGAAACCCCATGGAGGAGTTTTTTGGAAAAGATCAGGACCGTGCTATAGCGGACAGTGTGAAGAAGATGTTTGGGCTAGAAAAAGGAAAGAGGGGATATGACATCAATTCAATAAGTGACCAGGCAGTTCACTTTGTAGTGCACATATTGTCTAGGAAGATCATGAGAAAGTGTCGGGCGAATGAATTTGTTGCATCGGTGGTTTCATTAGTTGCGCAATGTGCCTACGAGGTTTAGTACATCTGGGTCAATTACCTGTGCAAGGAATTTCTAGACAACTGTTGCGAGGTTCAGGAGAAAGGTACAAAATTCCATTATGAATGGTTAATTTTTATTGTTGAAATGTTAGCATGGAGAGAGCCGAAGGATTCACAATTCCCCCTGGTAGCATCAAATGTCTGTGAAGTCATGTGGTATGTATCACTATGGTTTAGCACCAAACTGTCGCAAGAAACAGACAATAGGATGTTCTTTGTATTTTATCATATGTATTTTCATATGTTAGTGAACCAGCACCCTCGCATGTTGCCAAGATTATACAAGTAGTATAGCTCAGTGGTGAATGTAAAGGCACATTTTCATAAAGTGTATATACAGGCACGTAGGGTTACAAAGAATAAATGGCATGCTCTGCGATACTTAGTCACAGAAGATGACCTCTTAGCACTGGTACAACAGTGGCCAGCAGAATGGATGACTATTGTTGTAGCATCCATTGTCCATTTTTATTTAAGTTTTATTTTCAGTCTTATTACCAAATGGAAGAAAAAAATCAAAATATGAAAGGAATTATTGATTTTATATTTTCAATGGTTTTGAAAGTGTCAAACCCGTGAGAAGATCTAAGTCGTCCTATCAATAGGCCACAGATCCAACGACAATCGCATCATTAACTAGAATGGATTTATTTCAGAAATCAGATGCAACAGTGTATCCAACACAGTTTAAATTTGTTGAAGTCCGGGTTAATCTCAGCCATCCATCGGAAGAGGCGGGATCTGTTAGATATTGGGTCGTAATATCGGGTTGGCAAGTGATCAGTTTTCATCTTTTGATCGAACTCGATAAATCATCAAATCTAGTTTTATTTCATATCGGGTTTGGAGATCGGGTCGGCAAAGTCATCGGGTTTAGTCCTTAATATCGGACTCAATGAATCATTAAATTCAGTTTTATGCCATATCGGGTTTGGAAATCATTGGGTTCAGTCTTTAAATGTTGGACCCAATGAATTATTAAAAACAGTTTTATGTCCTATCGGGTCCGTAAGGGAGTCAAAGGTGCATTGAAAAGGCAGATGTGACATGTTTTATGAACCAGTGTTAATTCTTTTTAAGTTCCGTGGGCCCGCCATCATTTAAATGTCATACAAGTTCGACAAGCGCAATCAAGTGATAGTTTGATAAGTCTTTTAAGGTGCATTGTGGGGAAGCAATGAGCACGAAGGTTAAACAGAGCTCTACCTCCACAGTTGACTGTGACATTAGCTCGGCTGACCAGAATGTGTGGCCAGAAATCAGTGCGGGGGTTCAACCTCATTGATGCTCTCACACACTCTTTAACCCCCGTGGTGCTCCTAAAGCCTTCCACCTTTCATCCACTACTTCGTTAAGGCTCGAGAAGTTTTGAACAAAGAATGGCCATAATCTTCTAAGTTCCATTATTTCCTATTATTTTGTGTTCTTTGATGTGTCTTTTACCCCCTTGACAGTTTCAGAGACTACCAACTATTTCATAATGTATAAAAAGAGGAAAATTTACAAAGAAAGGGTTCGAATTTTGGAGAACCTGAATACTAGGCCAGTGAATTCTTGATACAACTGTTGAT
Source organism: Pinus tabuliformis (assembly GCA_031772625.1). NCBI lineage: Eukaryota > Viridiplantae > Streptophyta > Pinopsida > Pinales > Pinaceae > Pinus > Pinus tabuliformis. The sequence goes on from CM062815.1 coordinate 1,032,680,926, forward strand.
TAATGAAAGACTTAGAAGTTTTCCATATATTTTTGGGTATGATTTTGTGAATTCTCTGTTATTTGTCATTTTATGTTTTCTTCCTTTAATTATGTTAATGAAGCTGCAGGTATTTATTTTCTTATGTAAATGAAGTTAAAATTCCTTAAAAGAGCGCTCCTATACTTGAAGTTCACACCTTTGTAATTCTTCTAAGTTACAGATAGTAGTTTCTGTGTAAGACATCATATTATCTTTAACTTCTCCAAGTGTCACAGATAGTAGATCCTGTGTAAAACAACATATTGTCTATGACTTATTCAATATTTTCTTCATTCATCATTTATATTCAACAATCAAATGGCATTCTAATATTTCCTTGTCACCTAAGTATTGAGGGTTAAAAACCAAGTCTCCCAGGTCCTTCATTTGAGAACACAACATATAATTAAGTGACAAACAAGTGACAATAACTATAAACATTAATGTCTTAAGCACAATTTCTACACAACCAGGAAATTGGTTTCTTAAGGTACAACATTAATTGGCGTCGTTTCTAGGGAGAGAAGACAAGAACACTTTTCCCTGGGTTGTCAATAGTTTCCTTTGGTTTTTTAGTGAGGAGGAATTTTTAGTTTTTTTGAATAAAAGCAATAACTCTAGCTCTAAGAAGACCCCATACAAGATCAGAAACCTCACAACAGAAGGTTCAAGCCCTTTTAGATCCTGAAAGTCTAGTTTCTAAGATGGTTGGAAGGTCTAAAAGCCCACTCACACCGATTCCTACATTGTCTGCATCTAGAAACAACTCACCCAAACATTCATCTAATCAAGAGTCACCTATTACATCATCTTCATTTCAAGAACCTAACTATCAAGAGCAGTCTTTAGAGTCTGTTACTTTTCCATTATCTACTATAATTTTTAAACTTGAAACCATAACTACATTTACCACCTCTACACACTCCATTTACACCTTAGTCAAGTTCGACATCTGATGGTAATCAAGGTTCAGTAAATTTGGGAGCAAACATGGCAGTTCCTGCATTCTTGACGAAAAGGTATGCACCTCTTCAACTACCACAACCATTGAATCAAATACCACAATAATACCTCAATATTCTTCCTCGTTTTATAGGGGAAGATGAACAAACAATAGAGAATCATGTGTCAGTATTTTGTAATTTTGTAGAAAACCTAAATGTTGAACATTTAGATGTTGTTCTAATACTTTTTGTTCAATCCTTGGATGGAGAAGCAAGGAATGGTTTAAATGGCTTCCCAATAACTCTATTCCTTCTTGCAAAGATATGGAATGTCTATTCACCCAGAGATGGTGAGAAAAGATAGACCATGGGTATTCATTAACAGAGTTTAATGCTATAAAGAAGAAATCTAATGAAACTGTAGTCGAATTTGTCAGAAGATTTAACAAATTGTACAATAGTCTTCCAATGGAGATTAAGGCCCCTCCTGTTGGTGCAAAAATAACTTTTGCAGGGGCTTTTGAGTCAAATTTTGGATTTACATTAAGGGAAAGAAGATCTCCAACCCTTGATCAGATCCAAACAAATGCATTAGAGATAGAAGAAAATTTGGTGGCTGCAGGCAAAGCACTAGAGACACAACCTATCCAAGATAAGGGAAAGGAAAATATAGAATCCTCTCAAACTCAAACATTAGAGGATATGAGTAATGTAATTAAAATTTTGTTAGATAAATTGATTAAGTTATAGTTGGAAAATAAGAATTCTCAGAGACAAACACAGTATAATAAGAAATTTAATCCCCAATACAGAAGACAACCTTTGCAAACATTGTGAAAGGATTGGAAAGATCAATATCAGATTCAAGCACCATTGTATATAGAGGCAGACCCTGGTGAAGTACTAGAGCACCCTAGGATCATGAAGATCAAATTTCTGCGTTATATGGAGTAGATGAAGATGAACTAGGTGCTGAAGGAGAAGAGTATGGATATGCTGAAATAGATGCCATTTATGATGAAACTAAAATTGATGAACATTAGAAGAAATTATCTGATTTTATGCAGGTAGAACTACATAAAAAATATGATTTAAGGTCAAGGAAAATATCAAGAATTCAGGAAAATGAAAGTGAGTAGCAAGTTCTAGCTTCTTCACCAAAGGCGACTCCACAAGAATCTCAGCCTACAAAACAAGTAAATAAAGGAAAGAAACAACATAATGCAAATGGTAGGACACACATACTTCAAGGTGAGTCTTCTCAAGACTAAAAGGAAAAAATTCCTTTGGAGAAATTTTTTTCAATTCTCCAAGTAATTCCAGTCATGAAGAAAGGTGAAGATGAAAATGAAAGGACTGTTAAATAGGGTCACTTGTTTAGTCTTACTAAAGAGTTGGAAAAGGTAAGAATTCAAGTTCCCTTACAGAATTAACAAAAACACCAATTTATCAAAATGAGATTGTTGAGTTTATTAATTTAAAAGAGAATGTGAATATAAATGACATTATAAATCTGCAGGAAGATAATCCAGTAGTGGTTTTTGGTCCACGTGTAGAGGAAGTAGACCCTTCAACAACTCCTTTTTATATTTCCTTATTGATCCATGATTTCCTCCTCCATAATTGTATGTTCGATTCAAGAGCTTCACACAATCTTATGCCATTGTCAGTGATGAAGCAACTAAATCTACAAGTTACCAAACCATATAGAGACATGTATTATTTTGATTCAAACAAAGTCAAGTGTCTGGGGGTAATTAAGGATCTGGTAGTGTCATTAGACTAGATTCCAGCTAGAAGCTTGGTCATGGATGTAGTAGTAGTAGTTATCCCTGCTAGATTTGGAATGCTACTATCTAGGTCATGGGGGGCTAAATTGGGTGGTGTTCTGAAACTAGATTTTACATATGTTGTTATACCAACTTTGGTAGGGAAGAGAGGAGATTGTATAGAGAAACTAGATTTGTAAAAAAAATTACAAAAAATGGAGCAAGTAATTCACCTGTATATAGCCAAGAGAAGGATGAATTTGATTATTTCATGCTGCATGATAATGTAGAATTGGCTGAAGATAATCAGAAGTAGCTTGCTTCAGCCAATGTAATTACAAAGCTGCAAACTGAAGGAGTGTGGAAATGCTTCTTTGATGGAGCATATTCCAAGGAAGGAACAGGTGTTGGTTTTCTTCTAATTGCACCTGGAGGTAATATGTTCCCTTTTTCCTTTAAATTGGAATTCGAAGCAACAAACAATGTAGCAGAATATGAGTCCTTGATTATTGCTCTGCAAACAACTAAACAAATGGGAATTAAGTCAATTTCTACTTTTGGAGATTCAGAGTTGATTATCAAACAAATTAAAAATCACTGTCAGAAAAACACACCCTAGGCTTAGGGCATACATAAATGAAGTATGGGATTTGGTTGAGAACTTTTTTGAAGCTTTTAACATTCAATTTATTCCAAGGGACGGGAACAAATTAGTAGATTCATTAGCTGTGGCTTCTAGTACTTTCAAGCCTCCTATTAATCCAAGACTAAGAGATGAGGTAGAAATGAGACATAGACCTTCTGTTCTTGATAATGTTAAATATTGGCAAGTTTTTGAAGATGATCAGCAGATTAAAGAATTTTTGACTATGGTTGAAGAGTTTCAGGGCATAGAAATTGATCAGGATGGAGAGGAAACAATAGAAGTTGCAAGAGTTAGTGGTTTAAAAGATTCAATAGCTAATCAAAAAGTTTTTCAATTGAAAGATAATATTTTTCCAAAGGGACTTATTCCCCTTGAGAGGATGTTTAACCCCAATGATGTGGTTGTTGACTCAGGAAAGATTTCATAGGATGAACACATTCAGGATCATAACATTGGAACTCAGGAGGAACCGAGGTTAGTAAAATTATTCAGTGGAGTTTCACCTAATTATAAAGAGAGATATATTAAACTTTTCAAGGATTATGTTGATGTCTTTGTGTTTCGGGAATAAGTACCCTAGGGCTTTGGGTTAGAACCCCAACAGAGCACAATCAAACTACAACAAGAAACACTGATACAACTTAGGAAAAATGCTTATATGATCAAACTACGTAAGAGCGATTGTACCTGGATTTCCTTTGTTCGAGTAGGTCCCATAAGGTTCAGACCCTCTACAACTCCCGATGTTCTTCAAACCTGAAAATCATTCAATTCAAACATACATAACAGTGTAGAAGTAAAGCATATTCACGAAATTGACTTTATATCATAAAAACACAAGATTGATCATACATCAAAACATCATTCATATATGAATTAAAACATAATTTGATGCATAAATAGAGTTAATTTTAGAAACAAGACAACATTTTTTTTACTGCAGTAAGCTATAAATAACATGGAGAGAATTCACTTGAGTCTTCTTCTTCTGGCTCCAAGCGGAACCGTCCTCTATATTCGTCCTATCCTAGCCTTTAACAATCTTCTTCCATAACCAACACCATGATATCTCAAGCAAAAGGGAGAATATCTATAATCAAGGAAACAAGGGTTTCCTTAAGCTTGGGGAAGTGCATCAGACTCAGTCAGGGATAATCTCAGTATAATAACTCTATCTCTTCTCCTCCTCAAGGCCTTCCCATAGAAGTCTATTTATACTTCTCCTAATTAGTTGTTTAGTTGGGAAACAGTTGGGCCACAGGCAATAGGAGGTAATCAACAGGTAAAACCTGTGAACTCCAGCCCATAATTAAGGAAATTTATTTTTTTTAAGTGTTTTAATACATATACGCGGGTTTGGTATTGATTGACCCATGTGTACATGATTTTAGCTCAGGGAAAAGTAGCGTGCAGGGAATAAAACATTGTTTTTAATATATTTAGACCAAGTCTGGAAGGAGGGGTTGCCCTAGGCCATAAACCAAGCATCACAAATACCAAGAGTGGTAAATGGTGCTATAACACTTTGCATGGTCCTATGAGGATCTCAAAACTTACGATGTAAATATTATTCAGCACAAGATCCCCTTGAAGGGGGGAATTAAACCCTTTAAATAGAAGCTTAGACACATAAATCCTCTGCTTCTACCATCAATTGAAAAGGAGGTTAAAAAGTTTCTTGATGCCAAAATAATAGTTCCACTTAGGTACTTCGATTGGGTGGCTAATTTAGTGCCTGTAAGAAAGAAAAATGGAGAGATAAGGTTATGTGTGGACTTCAGAAATATCAACAGGGCTTCTTTGAAAGATAATTATCCATTGCCTAAAATGGATCATGTGCTGCAGAAGGTAACAAGTTCTTTTAGAATGTCAATGCTGAATGGATTCTTTAGGTATAACTAGGTGGCTATGGATAGGGAAGATCAGAAGAAGACAACATTCACAACTCCCTGGGGGACCTTTATGTATGCTAGAATTCCTTTTGGATTGATGAACGCAGGTGCTACATTTCAGAGGGATATGGACATTGCTTTTGTGGGAGATAAGTTTGTAGTAATATATTTTAATGATATTACTATTTTCTCAAAGTCTAATGAAGAACATTTGGACCATCTGAAAAATGCTTTTGAGAAATGTAGAAGATTTGGGCTTTCCTTAAATCCCAAGAAATCCATTTTTTCTCTGGAAGAGGGAAAACTATTGGGGCACATTGCTTCCAGAGATGGAGTGAAGATAGATCCAACAAGAGTACAAGTTGTGCAAAAAATACCACTGCCTGTGATCCAAAATGGATTTTGGATAGACTCATAAGTCTAAGTGTTCCTCACAGAGGAAAATGAAAGTCCAAGGAAGTTCCTGTAAATAGCACCATGGCAGAGATCTTTTCATTCCGAATCCACTACAATTTGAATGGGCTAAAATGGACTTAGGATGCAAAAGTTATCGTAGAAAGAATTTTCCCATTGTTCTTTGGAAAAAGAGGCAAAATCCCATAAAAATGGCAAAAAACCCTTAAAAAGGGAAATTGCATCGGAGATGGTCCAAGAGGTGGACTTAAGCGGAGGTGGAAGAGACCCCAATCGGCCGATCCGATGAATCAGGTTGGAGACAGGCTCACATGTGATATCGGGACCCAAGCTATGTGACATGCGATAACCGATGATTGGATCGACAGATCGATATCGATGATATATAGAACTCCTAGACCATATGCGATAGCGATCACAACATGCAATCCCAACTATTAGATAGGGAAAGGAATGGATGGCTAGGATTAAATCGACAACTTGTGATTGCCAGACCCGATGGAATTATAAGCCCGATTACATAGAATTTGAAATCTGGGATTTTTAGATTTTTTGTGTATTAGCGCATTTCCACTATAAAACCAAAATACAAAGGAAAAATGCCAGAAGCGATAAAACAGGCCTGAAGGGGAATTATAGGTGCAATTCATAAAATTTGAGTTCTATAAAGGCGGGATTTTCGGCAGGTCTTAGGCAGAAAGCGGTATTAGGATGGCTCCGCCCAATCCCACACACTGGTCAACACGTGGCTAGCAGAGGAGAGAGGAAAATTGCCTTTTCGTGTGGGTAACATCCGTACTCCTAAGCCACCCGAAAATGGATATCGACCATTGGATCGGAGATCCCGTAGATCAATGGTGGGGATTACGATAGCGGCCAAAGGTGGACCCAATGCGATATTAGGGTGGATGCGATAAATTTTCAAGTCTAATAGAAAGAGTTCTATCAGGTTTTTCACGTGTTTCTCGTATATTTGGGATTTTAGCCAAAACTCTTATGAGATATGATATGCTGCCTGATGGCGGACCCAATAGGGATTTTAGGGGTGATTGAATGGAATTTCATGTCTGAAATACATGCTCGATAGTGTATTTTCCAGAAAATATATGTGTAATGGATTTTTCTCTAATTTCAGGTTTTGCCTAAGGAAAAGCATTGAAACCTCTGTAACCACTCCTCATCATCATGCCACACTGCAAGTAGGTGCTTTTACAAGCAATGATGCATTTTGAAGCCACAGAGCCAGATGGCTAGTCGAACTGATAAGGAGTAGGGAAGCCACAGAGGCACAGAGAGATGATGATATGCAGAGAAATGATTGGGGTAGCTGAAAAGCTGGAAAAGTACCTCAAAGGAGGTATAAAGCTCAATTGAGAGCAGGCAGTTGCAAGGTAGAAGCAAGAGAGCAGAGAAAGTGAGAAGTTACTATGTAGAGCAGCAGAGGGAGTCTTTGGGGTCACTTGGAGGTCAAGTGAAAAGCCAGAGAGCTAAAAGCTGTAGAAATCCAAAGCTAGAGCCAAATAAGCCAAAGCCAAAGAGCCAGAGCCAGAGCTGAGAGCCAGAGCCAGAGCCGAAGAGCCAAAGCCAGAGCTAGAGCCAAGCACCAGAGCCAGAGCCAGAGTGAAAGCCAAATCCCGAGCCAAAGAAGCCAGAGCTGAAGAGCTAGAGCGAGAGCAAGAGCAAGAGCCAGAGCCAAAGCCAAAGCCATGAGCCAAAGCCAAGAGCCAGAGTGAGAGCCAGAGCTAGAGCTAGAGCCGATAGCTAGAGCCAGAGCCAGAACCAGAAAGCTTGAGAGCTTCAAAGCCAAGGATAAGATAGTGTCTAAACCCATTGTATTCTATGTAACCCATTGGAGTTGAGTGAGGAGCTTGTAAAAGGACTATTCCCATAATCCCAGAGATCCTAGTCGAGTTGACTAGAGCTCATGGAGACGTAGCCCAAGAATTTTGGTTGAAATCCTAATTAAATTGCTGTCTTATGTGTTTATTATTTGTTGCACTGTTTTACCGTTATATGCATGTTATATCAGCATAAACAACAGAATTTTAAATCACATAAATAGTAAAAGATTAACACCAGCATACACCTTATTTTCAAGCACATATTTAATTCCACATTGGTTAATCATAAAGACTTGGGAATATTTAAGCTTTGGAAGTGGGAGAGGTTCTTGTAAGTTAGACAAGAAGCCTAAGTGCCCCATTTTCAGATCAGGTGGTATCAGAACCTGAGATTGATTAACCACACCTTCAAATAAGGTTACATCAAAATGCTTGATTGGCATAGCAAAGATTGCTTGTCTGAAAGGTGTTTAAACAGTTAGAGGTTAATTGTATGCTTGTTTGCAGATTGACTATTGTTTGAGTTTGTAGAGGTGAAGGGAAAGCTATTGATAGCTCAGTCTAGGAAGGACAAGAAGGAAGAAGGGTTGAAGGCATTCTTTCTATGCCAAAGGACCTCGAGGCAATCCTTGAAGCACAAGAGGTTTGCTACACAAGGTTGCTGAATAATATTTTTATTAATCTTGTTTGAAGTTCTTTTTTTCATTGGTATAATGAAAAATTCTATAAGTGAGTCCCCAAACTCCTCTTGCATCACAAGAATCTTTTATGAAGACATGAAGCAATACTTTTTCATTATGATGGACAAGGTGAGAGAAATGTGTGAGGAGGGAAGGAAGAGCAACATACTTAGAGAGAAGTTGAATTCCATGAAGGAAGAGAAGCAGTTTCCTTCTGACAAATTGCAGGAAATGGAGAGGCAACTTCATATTGAAAATATGAACCTAAGAAGGATGCATGAGTTGGAGTCGCAGCTCTTTGTTGCCGAAGAAGCCTTGGTCAAGTATCAGGTTGAAGAAGAGGTAAACCATTCCAGTTTTTCTTCAAATTCCTCTAAGAATGCTTATATTGGTTCTTTTGAAAAACATACTAGAGGCATAGGTTCTGTTATCACTCAGGTTGTCCTTCTGGTCCGCATCAAAAGGATACAGCCGAGGTAACCACAGACCAATCTTTGGACTGCAGGTTCTAGCCCACCTGCAATCAGAGAGGGCTCTCTCTTTTTTGATTTAGCTTTGTTGATATTGTTTTTAGGCTAGTTATTGAGTTCAAGGGGTTTTGTTTTGTTTTTTGGTGGGAAGGATGATGCTTTCAAGTAAAGAGGCAGGGATAGCATGAAAGTTTTAGAACCATTGGGCGTGGAGTCAAGGAGTAGGACTATTGGTGCGTTCTCTTGGTCACAAGAAGGAATATGGAGCAAGCTAGCTGCATATGAAACAATCATTCACAGTAAAAGAGATGGATTAAAGGCTAAGGAATGAGGGGCAATTAAGGATCTCTTGTTCAGATTAGCAGAAAGAAGAAAAATGAGCCCTATCTAGGAGTAGTTAAGAATTCCTAGGTAACAATCATTCATATATGAAAATAGGTCAAACATGAGCCATAACAGAATTCATATTTATGCCTAATTCAAGGGGAAAACATTAAGAAGCCACAGAAACTGAGCATAGAGTGCAACCAAGCAAATTCTAAACCAATCCTTTGTTCTGTGACTTGAGCATATGTGAAATCGAAATAACAGAGGTAAGGAAAAGTTATTGATTCATATAGCAGCACAAGAATTCTGCATTCAATTCTTCAACCATTAGACACAGAGCAACCAGCCATTCCTCCAAAGCTTTTCAACAATCTTTGATTAAGTAAAACATCTCAGATATCCAGTGCGAGTCTCTAATGAGGATTATCAACCAACCAACCCTTTAAACAATACCAAGGGTCGGTATATATAGGGAAAATTATCCAAAAACTAATCTATTACAGCCGACCTAAACAGGTCTGAAAGAAAATAATTAATTTAACCTAATCTTATCCATAAATAAATGTATGAAAATATCTTTGAGCTGCGCTGAGGGTAGCTGTATCAAAACTGAGTTAATGTCTGTCCTGGGTGGCTCAGTGCAGTCCTCCTGTAATAATTGTGATTTGTCCTTTATCTCCACCTCTAACTTGGTTTTGTTGCTGCTTTGCTGGCATTAATGTGCACTAATCCCGACCAGATAGGCTTTTAAATGGCCTTAACTGCTTTGCTGACTTTGATGAAGGTTTTTAATTTTCACCTGATTTGATGTTGTTGAACTGATACTCTTTGCCGCTTCCTGATACTCTTTGGCGCTGATCCTGGAGTCTTTAATATCTTCTGAATGGTTTAGACTGTCCCATCAATCCTTCATGGTAGCTGCTCGACCTTCTGTTGCTTTAAAAACTGTGTTTGCCCCTTTCTGAATGCTTCGCGAAGAAAAACGGGTCATTCTGCGCCTTTCGGGCTTGTTGGGGGCTGCGCGATGAGGGGTTTTCCACTTTGGCCCATTTCTTGTAGCCATGCGCGATTAGCGCTAGGCACTAATCACGCATGAAAAACTGCCTCAGAATTTGAATTTGGGCTTCCTAAGCACTATTTTCGCCTTTCGTGCCTTTTGAGTGATGACGTCAGCAGTGGGTCCCAGTACAAAGGTGACATGGCAGGGTGACGTCAACAGTACGGCGGGTGATGTGGCAATGCACAGTGGAAGTGATGTGGCAATGGTGAGTTGGCAGTTGGTGGCAGGAGGCCGATGCAGGCAGATGACGTAGTAGGATGACGTCACTGGGACGTGGCGGGGAGGTGACATCATGGTGAGGACATGGTGCCGACGTCACCCAGGGGGTGCGGTTTGGCAGTTTCGGGCGCACCACCTTTGCACTGAAGCGGTTTGGGAGGAGGGGGCTCCGCCACACCTGGGAGGGCGACGCGTGGTGGGAGTACGACGGGAAAACCACCGAACTCCCAGACGCTAACCCTCGGCATGTTGGCGTGTGAAAAGACCTGCCCGCCGTAGATCTTGGGCGGGCCAGATCTAACGGCCGACGGGACAGGTAAGTCAGTGGAAGGTTAGGGCAGGGACCCGCCCGCTATTTTATTTGTTTATTCATAGGGCGAGGGGGTTTAAACATTGGATATGTGGGTTTATGGGTTATGCGCCGGGGAATTAAACAATGATTTAATGTTCAAAAAAGCATTTAAACATTTAAATTTTGGGAATAATGACTGCGGAAGGTAGAAATATGAGGTTTTTTAGGGTGAAGGGATGGGTAAAGCTTATTAACTTAACCAGATGTCAAGTTAGTCCCGAGGTTTGAACGTGGAAGGCTAATGTCAATCTCCTGGTGAACTCAGCATTTCCCAAACTTGATATTATATGGCTATAGTGCCGAGGGATGGGGATATGTACCTAGGGGATTTTTATACTTAGTTTTAGTAGGGGAAGGGGAAACAAATAGGAAGATATATAGTAAAATTAGTAGTTAATATGACAAGTGATCAGAAAGTGCTAAGTATGTGAAACTTAGGCTGTTAGGGGGAAAATGATTCATAGAGGAAGTATGAACATGCCTTGAGTAAAGCAGATCTTCACCAAGGCAAATGATGTGGAAATGATGAAACTAAGAGGCTCAAGCAGATCTTGACCTCTTCAGGGGAATTAGTGAGTGATTTGGGGGAAAAGGAAGAAAGGGAGGTTAGAGATATCTAATTTGAGTTCCTCCAAACAAAAACTACCTTGTAGCTGTGATCTGAAGTACAATATCACTTTAAAACACAAGACTGATCACATATCAACATTCTGCAACCTCAAAGAGTACCTACCCAGCCTACTTATCTAGCATTTTTTCTTCTTTTTGGTTTGGGTGCATTTAGACTTGCAGACCCTACTTTACAATTTTTCTTTTGGCTGCCCTCCTATCTAATTTTATCCTTATTTCTTCCAAGGGCCCAGATTAAGCAGTTGGACTCCTTTGTTTCTCTACCTATCTACAAATCTGCCAAGATTAAGCTGTTTAGACAGATATCAATTCTCTATGTTCTAAAACAAGAAATTGAAACCTAGGGAAGCCAAGATTAAGCTGTTTGGATTTCCCTTAACAGAACATTCTTCAAAAATGGTTAAGTCATCAAAATTGGAATAAAGTAGTGGCATTTGTACTGGCACACTTTCATGGCCTCTTCTTTGGCCTTTTTCTGGAAATATGGATCATTGCAGGATGCAAAGTATGACATATTTGGCATGTAAAACTGTCAATCATGAAATATGAACACCTATTGCAACATGAGGCTAACACATTCCAAGCTAATGTCCAAGATGGGCTATGAAGGAAAGGGCTTGGGAAAGCATGCACAAGGTATTGTTGAACCAATAATGGTTGAGGAAAGGCCTAAGTATTTTGTTCTTGGCTATGGACAGTCTTATGGAAAGAGTTCCAAAGCTTCCATGAAGGCCATTGAAACAACTCCAAGAAGGAGTTGCATTGCAGAGTGTGAAGATTGTATTAAGGAGCAATGCAATGGCTTGAAATGTCATTTGCAGGATGCAGGCACTCAGAAGAACACACTTGAACTAGAGAGTTGTGGAGACTTTGACAACCTTGAGGAGATTGATGGTGTTCCAAAGGGAGCCACTTCTTCATTTGCTTCACCTCCTCATGAAGGCAATAAAGGTGAAAGAGAAAGGTATAAATCTGGTTCTAAACATTTTCCTTTTGATTGTGTAAAGCATGATAAATTTCCACAGAGATATGGGAAAAGAATTTCATGTTCCTTTTGTGGATTGGATAACCATCATGTTTCTAGATGTTTGAAGAGAATGGCCACATACAGGAAAATTTTGAAGGAAAGGAAGCAAGAAGCCAAAGGTCCATTAGACAATGCAAATCATGCTGTCAAGAGGATGCACGTGTAGTGCACTTATTTCCATAAGCAAGGACATCTTGTTGAAAAGTGTTGGACTCTGAATCCAACAATGCTTCCACAAAAGCTGAAGAAAGTGGAAAGAGAAGATGGCAGAAATGGAAAGGAAGATTCCATGATTGATGTGTTTCAGGATGATTCACATGATTATACTAATGTGTAGACAAAGGTACTACCTTTGAAATGGATTGGTAAGAAATGGTTAGAGTTCTTATCCAATTAAGATTGCATGTCTATTGATGCATTTGTTTGCATTTCTTTGTTAATGGAATGTAGGTTGCAGGATTTTACCAAGAAGGTGAATGGAGAAGTTGAGTAGGAGACTCAGTTTGTTGCTGCAACATTATATTTCATTTCAGCTTCAAAATTATAGTGTGTTTAAGTGAAAGTTGAAGGATGAAATGCATGCACGAGCATGTGATGCAATGTTGACTTGGGAGAAGTTAACTTGGTATCCAAGATGGAGATAATGATGAAGTGTTTCATCTTTTGAAAAAGAGTCATAATGGTCTTTTTCTACATTCTTTACTTGAAGGGTAATTTGTTTTAAAGGCATGTTTTGTGGGCTTGTTATCTAGTCCATCATTTGTATGCAGATGTAAGACATGGAGGTGTTCACAAGATGTGGAATTTGTTTCTTTTGTTGAAGCAGGAGTTTAGACCATCCAGTTGTTGTCTGTGTTTCTGTTGTTGTTAACAATTGTTGTTGAAAGCTTTTCAAATAGGTACAAATGAAAGATTTGTGGAGCAGATGTACTTCACATTTGTTTGAGCCACCTTGTATCAATGATCAATGCAAAGAAGTTCAAACTACCTTTTGTAAACATCTCAGCAGAAGTTCTGCATGAGGTCAAGAAGGAAGACAGTTATTCCTAGGAGAACTAGCACATCCAAGAAGGAAAGTGATTAGAGACTTTGGTTCAGAGGCACTATGCAAGGAAAGCGTGTGGAGGCTGAAAGAAGAGGGTGTTGTTACTCTCATTTACTGTTCAGATCACTATATCAGTCTTTTGGAGACGAAAAATTATTTAGTGGGAAGGCATGATCCAAAATGGATTTTGGATAGACTCCTAAGTCTAAGTGTTCCTCACAGAGGAACATGAAAGTCCCAGGAAGTTCTTGGAAATAGTCCCATGGCAGAGATCTTTTCATTTTGAATCTACTACAATTTGAATGGGATAAAATGGACTTAGGATGCAAAATTTCTCGCAGAAAGAAGTTGCCCTTTGTTCTTTGGAAAAAGAGGCAAAATCCCCTAAAAATGGCAAAAAACCCTTATAAAGGGAAATCGCATTGGAGATGGTCCAAGAGGCAGAAGAGATCCTGATCAGCCAATCCGATGAATCAGGTCAGAGACAGGCCCGCATGTGATATCAGGACCCAAGCTATGTGACATGCGATCGTTGATGATCAGATCGGCGGATCGGCATCCGCGATATACAGAACCCCTGGCCATATGGGATGTGATATGCGATACCGATCGCGACGTGCAATCTCAATCGTCGGATTGGGAAAGAATGGATTGCCAGGATTAAATCGACGACTTGCGATTGCCGGACCCAATGGAATTATAAGCCCGATTGCATAGAATTTGAAATCTCGGATTTTCAGATTTTCTATGTATTAGCGCATTTCTGCTATAAAATCAAAATATAAAGGAAAAATTCCCGAAGCGATAAAATGGACCCGAAGGGGAATTATAGGTGCAATTCATAAAATTTGAGTTCCGTAAAGGCGGGATTTTGGGTAGGCCCTAGGCGAAAATAAATATTGGCCTGGCTCCGCCTGATCCCACACAAAGGTTGACACATGGCTAGCAGAGGAGAAAGGAAACCACCTTTTCGGGCGGGTAACCTCCTTACTCCTAAGCCGCCCGAAAATGGATATTGACCATTGGATTGAAGATCCTATAGATCAATGGTGGGGATTGCGATAGCGGCCAAAGGTGGACCTAATGCAATATTAGGGTGGATGCGATAAATTTTCAAGTCCGATAGAAAGAGTTCTATCGGGTTTTTCATGTATTTCCCGTATATTTGGGATTTTACCCAAAACGATTATGCGATGCGATATGCTGCCTAATGGCGGACCCAATAGGGATTTTAGGGGCAATTGAATGGAATTTCACGTCTGAAACACATGCCCGATAGTGTATTTTGTAGAAAATACCTGTATAATGGATTTTTCTCTAATTTCAGGTTTTGCCTAAGGAAGAGCCCCAAAACCTCTGTAATTGCTCCTGATCATCATGCCATGCTGCAAGCAGGCATTTTTACAGGCAATGATGCATTTTGAAGCCACGAAGTTGCAGAGCCAGATGGCTAGTTGAACTGACAAGGAGCAGGGAAGCCGTAGAGGCATAGAGAAATGATGATACATAGAGAAATGGCCGGGGTAGCCGAAAAGCCGGAAAATTACCTCAAAGGAGGCAGAGAGCAGACAGAAGCAAGAGAGCAGAGAGAGCGAAAAGTTACTGCGCAGAGTTGTTGAGGGAGTCTTTGGTGTCACTTGGAGGTCAAGTGAAAAGCCACAGAGCTGAAACTTGCAGAAAGCCAAAGCTAGAGCCAAAGAAGTCAGATCCGAAGAGATAGAGCCAGAGCCGAGAGCTAGAGCCAGAGCCAAAGAGCCAGAGCCAGAGCTAGAGTTGAGCGCTAGAGCCAGAGCCAAAGTGAAAGCCAAAGCCTGAGCTAAAGAAGCCAGAGCCGAAGAGCGAGAGCCAGAGTGAGAGCAAGAGCTAGAGCCAGAGCCATAGCCACGAGCCAGAGCCAAGAGCCAGATCCAGAGCTAGAACCAGAGCCAGAACCAAGAACCAGAGCCAGAGCTAGAGCTAGAAAGCCTAAGAGCTTCAGAGCCAAGGATAAGATGGTTTCTAAACCCATTTTGTTCTATGTAACCCAATGGAGTTGAGTGAGGAGATTGTAAAAGGACTATTGCCATAATCCCAGAGAGCCTAGTCGAGTTGACTAGAGCTCACAGAGAACTAGCCCAAGCGTTTTGGGTGAACTCCTAATTAAATTGTTGCCTTATGTGTTTGTTGTTTGCTGCACTATTTTACTGTTATATGCATGTTATATCAGCAAAACAACATAATTTTAAAGCACATAAATAGTCAAAAATAAACACCAGCATACACCTTATTTTCAAGCACATATTTAATTCCGCATTGGTTAATCATAAATACTTGGGAATATTTATGCGTTGGAAGTGGGAGATGTTCTTGTAAGTTAGACAAGAAACCTATGTGCCCCATTTTTAGATCAACCTAGGAGTAAAAAGTATATTCAAAAGTTTATGTGAAAGATAAAATTCTTAAGGAGATTTGTGTCCAATTATGCAAAAATTGTAAGAGAAATTACTAATATGCTGAAGAAGGAGAATGAAGTGCATTGGGCAGGGGAAGCTAGAGAATCATTTTCCAGGATTAAAGAGGCATTGTAGGCAGCTCTGATCAAAATCAGCCCTGACTATCAAAATCCTTTCCAAGTTTTTTCATTTCCATCATCGAGTTCAATAGTTGTTGTCTTGCTGCAGAAGAATGATGAAGAGAAGGAACATCCTGTTGCATTCTTTAGCAAGATTCTCTAGGATGCTGAGCTAAAGTATAATATTCTTGAAAAGAAGGTGTATTCTTTGGTAAAATCCCTTAAAGCCTTTAGAAATTTTGTGCTGCAGTCACAGATCATTTCTTATGTGCCAAATGATGCAGTAAAAGATGTATTAGTATAGGCAGATGTAGAAGGAAAAGGAGGAAAATGCATAGCCAAGATCCAAGAATATAACTTGGACATAAAACCCACAAAGTTGGTGAAAGGGCAAGGATTGGCAAAAATGTTGACAAAATCAAACTTTCAGGCATTGGTAATTAACTTGCTGACACCTATGGATGAAGGAACAACTGAAGAAAATGAAGAAAAGCCAGATCCAGGTATGAAGATCAGGTATAAATTTTTATGTTCAGAAGGGTACAAGCATATAATCTATTATTTGTGTTTTCTTTCCTGCCCCCAATCCTTATATAGAACAAAGTACATAGAATTGAAGATCAAAGCACAACCATATGTGATTGTGGAAGGTAGATTGTACTGGAAGGATCCTGTAGGAATTTTGTTGCTATGTTTAACAGAAGATGAGTTTACAGAGGCAATCAAAGATCATCATGAGAGGTTATGTGGAGGACATTACAGTTGGAAAGTTATTGCACATAAAATCCTTTAGACAAAATTTAATTAGCCTACTTTATTTGTTGATACATATAGTTTTGTCAGAAGCTATTAGAAGTGTTAGCTTTTTGTTGAGAAGAAGAGGTTAGCTCCCTTGCCTTTGATTCCAGTCTTCATAGAGGAACCATTCGGACAATGGGAATTGGAATTTGTTGGAGAGATTAACCCACCTTCAAGTGGACAACACAAGTGGGTTCTCACAGCTATTGATTACTTCACCAAGTGGGTAGAAGCTATACCTACTAAGAGAGCAAATGATCAGGGGATGAAGTTCTTAGAGGAGAATATTTTCACCAAATTTGGATGCCCCATCAAAATCATAATAAACAATGCTCAAGTCTTCAATTCAAGTAAGTTTATTGCTTGTTGGTAAAAGTATAATGTTATTTTGTCCCATTCAATAGCTTATCATCCACTGGGAAATGGATTAGATGAATCCACTAACAAAACTTTGATGAATATCCTTAAGAAAACTATTGCAGAGAACCAAAAAGACTGGGATTCTAAGTTAAAGTTTTCTCTATGGGCTGCTAGAGTGACTACAAGAAGGTCTACAGGGAATTCACCTTTTGAATTAGTATATGGGACTCGGGCTCTGTTTCCAAGTCAACTTGTGAAGCATGTGATTTCAATGACTTAGGAGGTTAAAGAAGAACCCAATGCTTTGATAAGAAGAATGAATAAAGTAGTGGAGCTAAGTGAGAATAGGGACAAGTTAAGAGACAACTTTATTATGTATCAATAAAAAATGAAAAGTATTTTTGATAGAAAATCCAAGGAGATTGACTTTAAAGTTGCAGAGTTAGTATTAAGATGGGATACCAGAAGAGAAGATAAGGGTAAGCATGGGAAGTTTGATCCTCTCTGGTATGGCCCTTTTAGAATTGTTGAAGCAAGGTCCAATAACACTTTCCTTCTTGAGAATATTGATGGTGAAACTCTACAACTGCTTGTCAATGGGAAGTACCTCAAGCATTTCTTCCAGTTCTGAAGCATAAGCATCTTATCATTGTAGATACCGAAGTGAAATTAGTGTAAAAATTCCATAGAATTTAAATTTATGTAAGAAATATATGACTCCATGCCCGAGGTGAGGGAACTAATCTGCGGTTCTTAGTGCTTCTGTGGAAAAATCACTATCCCCAGGTGGAGACAGATGTTGTATCATCCATTGCCCATTGTTATTTAAGTTTTATTTTTAGTCTTATTACAAAATGGAAGAAAAAAATCAAAATATGAAAGGAATGATTGATTTTATATTTTCAGCGGTTTTGAAAGTGTCAAACCCACCTGCGAGAGGATCTAAGTTGTCCGATCAATAGGCCACAGATCCAACAACAATTGCATCATTAACTAGAATGGATTTATTTCGGAGATCAGATGCGAAAGTGTATCAAACACAGTTAAATTTGCTAAAGTCCAAGTTAATATCAGCTATCCATCGGAAGAGGCAGGATCCGTCAGATATCGGGTCACAATATCAGGTCAGAAAATGATCAGTTTTCATCTTTTGATCAAACCCGATAAATCATCAAATCTAGTTTTATTTCATATCGGGTTCGGAGATCGGGTTGGCAAAGTCATCGGGTTTAGTCCTTAATATCAGACCCGATGAATCATTAAATTCAGTTTTATGCCATATTGGGTCTAGATATCAGGTTGACAAATCGTTGGGTTCAGTCTTTAAATGTCAGACCCAATGAATTATTAAAAATGGTTTTATGTCCTATTGGGTCCGTAAGGGAGTCAAAGGCGCATTGAAAAGGTGGATGCGACATGTTTTATGAACCAGTGTTAATTATTTTTAAGTTCTGTGGGCTTGCCATCGTTTAAATGTCATACAAGTTCGACAAGCGTGATCAAGTGATAGTTTGATAAGTCTTTTAAGGTGTGTTGCAGGGAAGCAATAAGGACGAAGGTTAAACAGAGCTCTACCTCTGCAGTTGACCGTGACATTAACTCGGCTTACCAGAATGTGTGGCCAGAAGTCAGTGTATGGGTTCAACCACGTTGATGCTATCACACACTCTTCAACCCCTGCAGTGCTCCCAAAGCCTTCCTCCCTTCATCCACTACTTCGTTACGGCTCAAGAAGTTTCGAACAGAGAATGGCCAAAATCTTATAAGTTCAATTATCTCCTGTTATTTTATGTTCTTTGAGGTGTCTTTTACCTTCTGCGTAATATTCTGTAATAGTTTTTACTTAGACAGTTAGGGAAATTGTTAAGTAGTTTGACAATTTTAGAGACCACCAACTATTTCATAATGTATAAAAAGAGGAAAATTTACGAAGAAGGGGTTTGAATTTTGGAGAACCTGAATACTAGGCCAATGAATTCCTGATACAACTGTTGATTAATGAAAGAATAAAAAATTTTCCATATATTGTTGGGTATGATTTTGTGACTTCTCTGCTATGTGTCATCTTGTGTTTTCTTCCTTTAAGTATGGTAATGAAGCTATAGGTCTTTATTTGCTTATGTAAATGAAGTTAAAATTCCTTAAAAGAGTGCTCCTACACTTGAAGTTCACACCTTTGTAATTCTTCTAAGTTACAGATAGTAGTTTCTTTGTAAGACAACATATTATCTTTAACTTCTCCAAGTGTCACAGATAGTAGATCTTGTGTAAAACAACATATTGTCTATGACTTATTCAAGCTTTTCTTCATTCATCATTTATATTCAACAATCAAATGACATTCTGATATTTTCTTGTCACCTAAGTATTGAGGGTTAAAAACCAAGTCTCCTAGGTCCTTCATTTGAGAACACAACATATAATTAAGTGACAAACAAGTGACAATAACTATAAACATTAATGTCTTAAGCACAATTTCTACACAGCCAGGAAATTGGTTTCTTAAGGTACAACAACTACATTGGAGGTAGAGGTAAAGGCAGAAGATAATGTGATAAAAGAGAACACCTCGCAACATGGTGAAGCGAGTGGAAAGGACAAAGATAAGGGTGAGCTAGAATCATAGGAAGGGGAGAAACATGATGAGGGTCTATAGGATCCTCTTCAGGGAGATAAGTAGAATAAGGAGGTTGAAAGGGTAGAAACAGAACAAGTTGTCACAAAAAAGAGAAAAGTGTGAGATGAAGTTGCCAAAACTATCAAGAAAAAGAAGAAGGCAGATAAAACAAAGGATATCACACCAATGGTCCTTACTGATGGGGACCTGGAGTAGATCGAAGATAGCATTTAGGAGGTGACAGTTGAATCCTAGAATGGAGTAGAAGATAACTACGGCCTATTTTGACAAGTGTTGAAGATTCGATTGTAGAATTGAAGATACTAGTGTAGACGGTCAGGCAACTAGTGTAGATATAGGAAAGGGATGGAGTAGAAAGGAAGATAGAGCCTATGCTTGTAATGAGGTTAGCACATATACCTGCAGGAGACCTAGAGTTTGGCTTCTTTGAACTACAGTAGTAGGCTAAGGAATGGAAGAATTTCAATATGAACATCGCAGTAGTGTCGTTACAAATATTACACAAGCTGCACTTGGAAATTATAGAAGAGATGAGGTTGCACGAACAACACACCTCACAATGAAATATTTAAGTAGAAAAAGAACAAAGTGCACTTTGGCAGAAGCTCAAGTAGGTGATCCAAGAAAGGGATCAAGTAGCACAACAGCACTAGAAGATCAAGGAGGTAGTGGAATAAATGTGCATAGAAATTTCGGACATTGATGTCTAAGAGCAAGAGCCAGTAAAAGAAAAGGTCGCAAAACTCGGCCTTGTAGTGAAGGGGTAAAAGGAGAAAATCATTGTAGTGAAATTAAAGTATGAAATGCAGATCAGTGAGCTCCAAATGAATTTGTATCCAACTACACCACAAGTACAGGATCAGAAGGAGATTAAACTAAAGACTGTAATGGTCAGCATCTCTGCAACAATGGTAGACTACGGAAAATTGTTCGATGAAAGTCTACAAATTTGGACTTCATTGTAGGAAGATCCAAATGTAGAGAATTTGTAGTAAGAAATGAAGTAGAAGAAGCAACAATTAGAAGAAATTTGGGCATCTGCAAAGACCTTACCTATCTTGCAGAATCTCATGAAGATCAATGAGTCAATGGTCCTCTAGAAGAAATTTGAGGAGCCGAAGAAGGAAGAGCAGATTTTGGTGGAGAGAAATCAACCATGGTAGGATGAGGCTCTTCAACTATCCCAGATAGCAGATTAGAATCTTCAAGAGCTTCGATAGAGGGAGACAATGATGGTGTAGAAAGCTACAGAACATGTCACAGAAGCACTATTAGAGGAGGTGTGTAGTGAAGAAAAGAAGGTCGCAGAAATTTTGCAGCAGTTCAATAGTGCACACAACAACATCACAACAAATTTTAGAGGCAAGCCAATTGAGTGACTTGAGACGAGTCACATGTGAGTGTTGGGGACCTGGTGGGCACAACCTAACTTGACCTATTTTTTGGTGAAGACTCTACGTTTTTTGGACCCCAGTGCGCCATGAAGAATGTAGCGGAGTGTGAAGTGGACCACGCAGCAAATAAGTTTTCGATATATCGCATGGTATAAGGGCTTCAGGATAGGGCAAAGCCCCTTCCTTTTGTAATGTTGTAAAAGATCAATGGTTTTCAGACCATAGTTTCTTGTATTAGGGAGTCCATGGTATGTGGACCATGGTATTGTAATGATGTACCCTCGATGTAATAGTATATATAGGGTAAAATAATAAGAAGAGAGGTATTGAATTGATCTAGATCGATGTTATTATTGTATCTTTGTGATCTGTAGTTTGTGGTGAAGGAAAGGATATGCAACTGAGTGTGTAGAGGCTCGAGTCTACATATGAGTGCATAGACAACCTGCATCTTAGTGCGATGGTCAAGAACTGTTTGTTGTACAATAATTATTATTATAAACTACAGTTCTTGTGGATGTAGTCCCACATTGGGATGAACCACAATAAAATTTGTGTCTTCATGTGTATTATTTGTTGTAGCGTAACAATTTATTACAGTTGCATTTTATTACAACACATTGATGATTTATGGGTTTACATGACATTTTTATGTGATTAAATGACTATGGTAAAGTAATTTATGAATGTTAATATAAAACACCACATTGCATCATCCCTCAAGGCTGCAGAAACCTGATTTTGTATTCTCCCATAGTCGCTTCAGCTGAGACTGTGTTATGCTTGCAGGTCGTTACCGAAAGGGCCAGTGATTAAGGTTTTTGTTGGTGCACAATATAGATCAAACCTAGGTCAGCCCAAACCTAAATCAATAGCTTCTTTCTCCAAACCTCCAAGTATACCACACTCTCAAAGAGTTCTCCAAGAAAACTCTGTGTCTAAGAGTATGAGAAAGAGAGAATAGAGAGAGAGCTCATAAATTGAACTGACTAAGCTTACACTAACCAAGCCTACCCATTGATCCTCATAAGCCTTTTTATTAATGAGGCCTCTATTTTCTTCATTTTCCATTATTTTCCTTCATTTTCCTCCTCACATGAAACATGTGACCTTTCACCTTCCTTTTCTCGTAATTTCCTCTATTTCATAAATAAATGTGCCGAAACACCATTTTTCCTTTCCAAATCCTTTGCAATTGCCTTTGCCAATTTCCTTTAGCCATAATAACCAAAATGAACACTTGTTAGGATGTTTTTCCCACCATTTAGCTTGGAATACATGTCCCATGACTATGTTCTTATCTATTTTTACATTGAATTTTAACTAGGGCTATTACAGAACCATCCCCCTTTGGGGAACATCGTCCTTAATGTTCAATGACACATATAACCAACAATACTGCTAAAAACAAAACATATTGCCCATGGAGCTTTATAACACAACTCGTTGCAGTATTTACAATCGCCATCTTCTAAAACATGAAAAACATACCATTTACTGGATCTTTATAACACAACTCATTATGGTATTTACAATCCCCATATACTTATACACATTTTCTTGAACCAACAAAAACCCATACTATCTATGGAGCTTTATAAAATAGCTCGATACAATATTTACAATAATATACACATATACACATACAAAAGGATTCCATGCCTGTATCAATCAACAATGGAATCCAAAGCCTCACACCTCCACCCTCAAAGTAATACCAGGATTCACCTCCTTCCCAGGAAGTCCAAAATCCACTTTAAAAGTAAAATCTACATCCAATGTTTAGTGCTATAATCTTGCACCACTTGTCTTCTCAGTGAATAGTTATCAACTCATTGTTCCAGGGAACACTCCCAATGTGCATATGATTCCATCTGGAAATTCTAATGACCAAAAAAAATCCATCCTCAACCTTCCCTTCTCTGCTACATAGTCCCTCAGGCAATTCGGTCACCCCCTTCCGTGCAGTCACACACCTTCCAAGTTCCACTAGCACCCCCATCCTGGGCAGTCCATCCCTTGGCAAGGCTTCCTTGCATTGGAAGATACAAAAACCAAGGCATATCCCTGCCTTAAAACCATCATACCATTCATAGCATGCTCATGGAAATCAATGGACACTATTGGGTACCAGTGTCCCACAATGGCCCTACTCCTGAATGCTTTACCAACATATTGTTGTCTGTTTCAATTTCTTTCACTGGCATTACTAATTCTTGCAGTCGGTTTCAACCACCAAAAGGGAATTTCATGCTTTCCTGTACCAAGCACATAATTTCCATCAAATTCAAGATAAATTGATAACTTCAAATCATACCTCATTGGCGACCCGTCAATAAGGTATAATTGCAATTTTATTCGCTTCTTTTCACAACAAGTCAAACTAGCATCTTTGACCAAATCATCATGTATAAGCATATCACATGAGGTTAGCTCAAAACATGACCATCATAGATCAAAATCATAAATCACATGTTACCATCATAAACCAAAATCACAGATCATATGTGATCATCATGGACCAGAATCATAAATCACATGCATAATAAAACTGAAATAAAATATTGATACTTATCTTTTAATCAATCCTTATCTTTTGCCTTTGTCCTTATTCTGTACGCACATTAGATCGGTTTCCACACCTGAAAAACACCCAGTGCCTTCTCCTTAACCATGTATACATACACATATTTTACATCCCACACATATAACCACACACAACATACAACACCATGCAATACATGCACCTACACCTGACATACAACACATACACCTACACCTAGTGTACAACACAACATAATACATATGCCTACATCTAGTGTACACCACCACACCATACATACACTTAAACATGATGTACAATGCAATACATAAATCTATACCTGTTGTATAATGCAACAAAAACATGTACCTACACCTAGCGTACAACACAACACAATACATCTATACCTGATGTACAACACCACACAACACATAAACCTACACCCAGTGTACAACACAACACAAATAAGTACATAGAGTACATAGAGTACAACATAATGAATACATATGTCACGATACCATGACTACACAATGCACATACATACTACCGCATGCCCACAACACAACATGTACGACATGCACACAATACCACATGTAAACCAATACTATATGTACAACATGTACATAGTACCACATGTACAAAGAAACACCTTCACAATGTGTGCACAACATCACATGTACATGGCACCACCTACACAACATATACATAATGTCACATGTTGATTGTACCACATGTACAAGGTATACGCAATTCCAGACGTACACAACACCACATGAAACATGTACACAACACCATATGCATGACATGTTCGCAACACCACCTATGCATAGCACCATATGTACAACATGTACACGACACCACAAGCTCGTAACACCACTTGTACAATAATGCACACAACACCATATGTACATAGCACCATATGTACAACATGCACAGAACATCATATGTACATAGCACTGCTTATCCAACATGCGCACAACACCATATGCATACAACACTGCATATCCATCATGCACACAATACAATATGTACACAACGCCACATATCCAATATGTACATAGCACCATCTATTTCCAGCACTGCATATGCAATATTCGCACAACATTATCTGTACCACCATGTACATAACATTACATAAACAACATGGAAACATGCTATATATACACCACACCACATGCTCACAACATCACAAATGCAACATGTACAATATATACGACATATGCACAACAATAGTACCACACATCCAAAACCACATTGTATCTACCAAGCAACCTTGCTTCGAGTGTCTTATCCATGCTTTTCCCAGCATGTCACAGACCAGACTGCTTTTATTTCGCTGATGTATCCCTCAGCATTAGCCTGTCCATAACATAAACATAGACATAGTATCATCACATAATATAAATTCATATGCACATGATACTAACCTCATAGATATGTTAAGCCACTATTCCCACTTGATTCCTCGTAAGACCAGGAATATATATATATATATATATAAACATTAGCATAAATAATCATGATCCTATCAAAAAATGATATGCATGCATACACATATATACATATAAACATCAACATAAAATAATAATGATCTAGTCAGACAACGAAAAACATACATACATATGTATATAAAAACATTAACATAAAACAATCATGACCCATCCATCCATTCACTTTACCTTTCCTATTAGCTTTCTCATGATTGTCCTATCACCATACATTTACCTTAATGGACCCAGCCAATCACCCTAATTGTCATACACTTTCCTTCATTTTCCCTTAGGCATGCCCTGAGCTTCAACCAGGTCTTAGATCATGTTATGAAACCAGCTCACAAAAAGATAGAAAAGATAGTTGAACGCCTTAGAATTCAGCCTCTTCGAGGGGGTAACCTCGTTTACATTAAACAAATGAACAATTATTGGATGGTACAAATGATAAGACCTCCTTTCTATATATAGGAGTCTAAGGGTTCATAATATAATCAAAGCGGGCATAACAATAATACTTTAAGGGCACAATAATAACACTAGTGGGCTTCTATGGGGCACAATAATAACAATATGGGGACTACATGGTACGACAATATAATAAGGGGGTTGTACTAATAACAATAAGGGGTTACACTAGTAATATAGGGGCCTAACATGCCCATCTCCTTCAAAAAGTGTTGTCCTCAACGCTTGAGTAGTTATTGTTGCTTCTATATAAAATTCTTATCCTTCCATGTGAAATATTCAACAGGTAAGTTCTTCCACTTGATGAGATGCTTTGAAATTGATAGATTTCCTAGTTGTTGACTTCTCAATTCTGTAAATGCTTCAGGTTCCAATATGATTTTTCCTTCCTTTTCAAGTTCTGGCAATATTGTTGGAACTGGGATATTCAACAACTTTTGAATGAGTTCCCACCCTGCTTCGTCATTCTTCCATTCATACCTTCCTTTGTTTATCAAATTTGGTTGGATAATTGTACCAACCTCTACCATTTCTGCAACCATATGTTCAATTTCACTCCTTTTGGCATATGGATATCTATAAGGCTTGAAGTTTGGAGGAACACATCCTAGAATAAAATGAATAGCATGATCATTATCACGAATATGTGGGAGACCTTTGGGAGTCTCAAATACCTTGGATTCTAGGGTTTCACTGCTCCAAATAGGTCATTGTGGCATTCTCACTATAACTTTTTTTCTACGATGTTTCAAATGCTAAAAAAAAAAAAAAATGGGCCAAAATCATTTTGAACTTCGGGTCCAAATTTCAGAGCTTTTCGCTCTATTTTTACGGAGATATGATCTAAGGAAGTTGGCCTTTTTGCAGACTCCCGAATTACATTCCAAACAAGTGACCTGGGGAAAATATTCATAACTTTTGTTTTGAGCATCGGATTGAAATTTCATGAGAAGCTATAGAAAGAGGATGGATTGTAGTTTCCTGTGGATATTTTTCAGATCCTAAGGTCAAAACAGTGACACGTGGCACTTCATACAAGTTCTCTCTTATGAAAAGGTATATAATCAGATCATCTTAGGAGATTGTGCATAACTCTTTCTTGGAGAATCTAAATTCGATCAAACTAGTGGCATTGGAAAGAGGACGCAGAGGGATACTACTATAGGTCACAATTTCAAAACTGGAAGAACATAAATTACAGAGTTATAGTTGTTTCAAGATCAAGCTCCTAAAATAAAGAAAAGGCGATATGAGGAAGTTTGATGGCAAGGATCCGGTAAATTGGATACTTGAGATGGAGCAATATTTTGATCTACATGGTGTACCACTGTTACAAAAGGTATGTATTGCATCTTCATATTTAGAACCGGGTCAATTTTTATGGTATAAAGGGATTTTTCCTTGTAAACAAGTTGGCTTCGATATCAAATGTTATGAAACTAGCTCACAAAAAGATAGAAAATATAGTTGAACGCCTTAGAATTCAGCCTCTTCGAGGGGGCAACCTCCTTTACATTACACAAATGAACAATTCTTGGATGATACAAATGACATTACCTCCTTTCTATATATAGGAGTCTAAGGGTTCATAATATAATCAGAGCCGACATAACAATAATAATGTAAGGGCACAATCACAACACTAGTGGGCTTCTATGGGGCAAAATAATAACAATATGGGGACTACATGGTACAACAATAGAATAAGGGGGTTGTACTAATAACAATAAGGGGTTACACTAGTAATATAGGGGCCTAACACATCACCTTATGGGTATTATACAACTCTCCTCGAACTCCATTAACTTTCCTCTTTCCCAACCCAATTTCCAAGGCTCAAATCATAAAAGGTAAGACAAGAAACAAACAAGAAGGAAACCATGAAAACCAATAACAACATGATACCACAAAAAAGTGGCAAGGCTTTGTACCAGACAACCAAAAAAAAACCTTAAATCAAGCACAACAAATCACCAAAAGACAAAAAGCACAAGACTAACAACAAACACCATGACTCAATCCCCATGGTTCCTAGTGCTTCCAAGGGAAAGCTCAACCCGAGCCTTCTTTGATATTTCATGTCAACCTCTTTTCCATGCAATCCCTTGCATAATACTGCCATCATCACATAACTGTCAGTTCATAAATAAACATAAAAATACACTGGTTACCTTACCTTGTTATGCCAAGCATGTTTCTTGCAACTGAACACATCCATGCCATCTCTTAAGGGACTCCAATTCCCTTGAAAGATCCATATGTAGCTAGAGACTAGCTAATATACTTGTCAAGTACATGTTCATGAATATATCATATATCCACATAATTTTAGAGAAAATCAAGGTTAAGAAGACTTCATGTGTGCAAAGCACTCATTCGTTTGGAATTAGGGTTTCCAAACATAACCAAATGAATTCTTTCCTAATTCCTTTCTTTTACCATTTTTACTTGTTGGAATTGAGGCTTACTATCTGTTGTCACATCACCCAATTGTTAGTTATATATACACATCAACTATTACCTTGTCATGTTAATTCCAAGCATGTTTCTTGCAACTCTTCACACATGTCAACCAGACGTTCCAAAATATCAAGACAATCATATCTATCAATTTGAAATCAACCTTTACCAAGACTTACAATAATGTCATAATCCATAGTCCACTCCTAGTCACTAGACATAGCACTACAACTATCACCTACTTACACTCAAGTACATATAAACTATCTCAAAACATATGTATTAATACAACCATTTTAAAACAAGATCAGTTGAACACATACTAATATCATTTAAGTAATCAAACATTCATACAACAAATAGACGGCATAATAGACACCAACACTCAAACACCAAAGAGACGACATAATCAAATATTCAAATATAGAGTAGATGACATAAGGTAGCTCATACCTTAATGTATCTCAAGGGAGGATATCTTGTCTACACAATCAGTTGAGACTAGCATGATATAACTTCATGACATATCATCTCAAACATAATAAGGTCATGATATCCATAATAGTCACTAGATAACATGTTCACATCATAATCTCATAAACATTTGTCGTTCATGCACAACAATTAGGTATGTACGATCAGTCTCAATTAATATGACATAATATCACAACATTTTAACTCATACCTAAATATCATAACCCTAACCATTTTCATAGTCCAATCCAAATTAGTATGATACATGTAACATCAACATAATAGTTGCAATAACCCTAATCATCAAGTTAACTAACATATAACAACAACAAGTTAACGTATAACATAATCATCAAAAATATATAACATAATCATCAAGTTAGTTATCATATAACAATCAACAAGTTAACATATAACATAACTATCAAGTTAACTAACGTAAAACAACAACAAAAATGCATATAACAAAAAGTTACTAGAATTCATGACTATATGACCACACTGATTCACTAGAATCTACCATGCATGTAATCACAACAAAAGTAAAATGAAAAACATGTATATAACCTTAATGCGTATAACAATCCATTAACTAGCATACCTGCATGCCAAACATACAATATTTGTATGATGATCTTCTCTTACCCAGAAGTCGAGTGTTGCAACCTCACTCTAATAGTCTGCATATCATGCTTTATCTCAACCAACTCATTAGCATCATAACATACTATTGCAGTGGCTACAACCACCCTCCAAAATTTTTCCTTAGCTTAGTTTTGGAGCATCCCTACCAACCTTTATCTCAACGAACTCATTAGCATCATAACATACTATTGTAGCGGCTACAACCACCCTCCAAAATTTTTACTTAGCTTCATTTTGGAGCATCCCTACCAACCTTTCACATCAGCATGTCTTGCTTGGTCAAGTACACAAGCTTCAGTGATTTGCTTGCAGAATGACAACTTGTCCATCAGAGTTTGTTTCCCCTCACAGGTTGTTCCTCCGAACTTGGTCCAGTTGTAGGCTGAGCAGCTCCCTCAAGAAATTGTGTAATTCTGGAGGGCAACCAGCCTTCCCTCTATAAATTATGTAATTCTATCTGGTAGCCTGCTAGCCTCCAGAATTGCGCAATTCCGCAAATTAGGCTTCATCCAGAAAATTGTGAAATTCCTCCCAATAGGGCTACTTAGCCTAGGAATTGTGCAATCCTAGGCAGTAGTCAGCTGCTCTGCCCAGAAATTGCACAAATCTCCTGGGTAGCCAACCTATCTCCCTTCGAGAAATGCACATTTTCTCCCAGTAGTTGAGCAACCTCTTGCATGTGCAGTTGAGTTGATCGGTTCCCTTCGGGACTAAGAAAAACTATTTTTCTTGCATGGGTTGCTCCTCCTCAGGAAGCATGCAAAGGCATCCCTTGTTTTAGGGATCTATTTTTAGCAATCAGAGGTTACATGCAAGGATCATTTCAGAAATCTCCCACCAAGTGTCGCTTTTCCTAGATTTGTGGCATGCATGTCGCAACCTCGATTTTATAAAAACTCATGAACTGGACATTGCAGAGCTCATTCCTCACATCGACCCTGCAGCTTTGAAATCCCACATTGCATCTAGGAGTCGTCAGCACATTCATCTCAGTTGTTTTGGGGTAAGCTTGCTTTTCATGTCTTGTGTTGCATTTCTGGTGCTTTTTGTGTTTTGCTTCGTATGAATGTTGTCTGTTTGATTTCAATGAGCGCTTACTATCATTTTGATACATACTATCTTGTACTAGCACTGTTTCAGTTTTCGTTGACATCTCACTACTGTTGCATGCATGAAATTATTTTTCATGAATGGCTGCTGATTCGGTGACTCGCCTCACCCACATTCATGTTGTTCCGTTTTCTGAATCTTTCATTCACTATTTGCATGCATGATCATTCACTTATGCTTACACTCAGTATCACAATGCATTCACATTCACATTTGATTTTAGTTTCTTGTCTATGAGTCTGGAAGCCTTGGCTCGGACTCTACCTCACCAAGACAACATTGCATAATCCTGAGAGGGAAGGCTTTGTCTTCCTCTCAGTAAATGCACATTTCTTCCCAGTGACTATCCTCCAGTCTTACATTGCGCAATTCTGAGGGACAATGATTGTTGGCCCAGAAAATTGCGCAATGCGGCCACTGAGCCTAGAACCATTGCCAGTTGCGATTACACATTGCACAATTCTAGTAGTCAACAACCAGATTGAATTGTGAATTGCATAGTTATAGTAGTCAGTCAGCCTCCCAACACCCTAGATTGTACCTTCGCAGTATTGGGAGTTAGTCTCCCGATCTCCCGACAGAAATTGCGTAACCCTCATGATCTGTCACACAGGTATGTTGCAAGTTATTTCTCAAGTTCATTTTGGTTTTTGGTTGATGGATTGCTTGCCATGAGTGTTTCCATGTCTCCAAGCATCGCAAGTGTTCATCTGCCTCTTAGCAGTACATTTACAATGGTTTCCAAGAGAGCAGAGTCGAAGACAACATTCAAAGCACACTTGGGGATGCAGTTGATCAAGTGTCTATGGACTTTCCTACCCACGAAGACATCAAGTTGTTCATAGAAAATGACATCAGGATATGATGACAGTAGCATCATAGTGAGAAACATCATGAACAATAGCTGAAGGCAGCATACCGGATGCAACGAATGTAAGGGGAAGGTTGTTGACAACAAAGAGGCAGAACAAAGTTGCAAGCTCAAGCAGATCCACTTGTGGCGAAATCAAATTTGGAGACTCGGGCTATGAGGTGAAGGTGTGACAAGGAGATCACGCGAAGGCAGAGAATAGAAAGAGGAGGAGTTGCATGTGCTCAAGAAGCAACTCAAGGAAGAACAAGAGCTACATAAACAAGAGAATGAGTTGCAGCAAGAATAGGTACAACAACAGGCGCAACATGAACTCACAGATGAAACTGCACTCGTACAAGTTAAAGATCCATCCCAACAGCTAGCACGGAGCAGACATGGTGAGTAGTGTTGTTGATCACATGCAAGGGAATTCAAAAACATGCATGTCATCATGCGCATGCATGTGATCCCACCCATTTAGCACACTCACCAAGGCAAAGACAAGAAGCAAGTCCAACTGGAGTTGAACATGTAGTTGATAGTTGATGCACATGACCACTAGCACACACTAGAAGATCAACATGGACACTATGCATCAGTGTGTTGTCGGTTTGGCTGCACCCAAGAAGACCATGTGCATGTTAGCAGACGAGTTGGATGGAGGAGCCACACCAATGCACCCGGATGCAACAGAGGCAAGAGTTCGCTTCAGCAAGATGTCACCATGGAGCGCATGCACACCATCACAGATGACCAAGCTTGGCATCAGCTCACCACCTTCACCATCACAAGCATGTCAAAGAGTTGGTCTCACCACAATAGACCGAGTGGTATTGATGTATTGCATGTATTTCTCAAGCCGTTTTGTCTCACATGGGCAAATGTTCATTGTAATGTAACATCTTGTCATGTGGAAGTTCAAGTGTCGATAGTTGGATGTAACAGCCATAGAGTAGATGAAGAGTCATGAGGGTAGATGAGTGTCACAAAGGGGAATGTGAAGGGTCACCCCACCTTTTGCTATAAATAGAACCTCATAACTCATTGTTAAGGCTTTTGGTTAGCCAAGCTTCCGATAAGGCTATCATGGGGAGAGCTTGGATAATATTGTAACGCGCCTTGGCTTCTCAACTGCATAGAGCTAGTACATCTCTTTGGAGGAGTAGGAAATTGTGGTTGTAACATTCTGCTATCAGAACTAGTTGTTGGACATGGATGTATTGTATGATTGGAACTTACACTTCTTAATATAACAAGAGCCAACACGTTTCATGCATATGTTGTATCGTATTTTATGCTGTCTGGTTTACTCTAAATAATATATGTATTGGTTTTCTTACGCATGCATGTATAACTATTTGTGTATGTATGTATGAATCTTTCTGAAATGTGTTGTTGGTTTAACCATCACTTTGGATTTCTCGCTAACTTGCTTTCTAGCTTGTGATGCATCTTCGCTCGTGTGTTACCTTCCAAGCCGCGTACTATTACAAGTTTCCAAGGGGCGCACTCACGTCACCCTAAGTGTGTCAGAACCTCTCATGCACCTTCCTTGACTTACTGTAGTTGTCACACCCTTGCTACCAACATGGACATCTTACTTTCCTCTGTGCAAAATCATGGTCAAGGAATTACCATATGACCCATTGCTGGGACTCCTACACCAAATGGTCTGAGGTCTAATTGAGACTTCTTACCAGGGAGATCCGCTTACATGTTGGCGGGTCCAACACCGTCAACACATACCAATAACATTATGATGACCTAAAAGGCATACAATGACCTCATAATGCATCTTTGATCGACTATACATGCATATCTATAACCATTACAATGCATGCATAACAACATATAGACACTTACATGCATACCAAATGAATATACAACCATACACTCATGACGACACATTCCACAACAACACCATCAACCTTCACATGGCAACATCACTACAACCATGATCAACACCATGCAAATGCAAAAATCACATGAACTACAAGCATAAGAAACACATATGCAACTTGTTATCACCTGGATTGATCCTTAGGTTGAAGGAAGGCAATGTCAAGGTAACCACAAACCACTCTTAGCCAAGTAGCTAGCCCTACTAGGCTGGGAGAGGGCTCTCTTTGTAAGGATCTCAACCAATATGATAGGATAAAGAAAAGGATATTAGGCTAGGTATAGTAGCACAAGGTTTGATTTGATTTTGAAGGGGTTTTGTTGGATCTGGAGGAGCTGGATAGTTAGGGCTAGAGAATTAGGTCAAAATTGCAGGGTGTTCAATGGGGAAAGTTAGGCATATGGTTTGGCACTCTATGGATTCATGGGTGAGGTGTCTTAAGATTTGGTGAGAAGCTAGGAAAAGCATGTGATTACCATGGATCCTTCCTAGACTGTAGAAAACATATAATGGTGAATATTCCCCCAAAGCAGAGAAGTGATGTTATGAATTCTACCTATCAACTTGAAAACATTCACGTAGAAGCAACGCAATGATTAATGAAGTAAAAAAAACATTCTAACATATGATCACAAGAGAAGAAACTGAACTAAAACTCATACCACATGGATCCCAAATAAATAGCTGCAATTTTTATTAATCTCCTGCTAAACTGCTACAAAATGATGTACAATCAAGGCATAAGCATCCAATTGAGTCCAACCCTTTATAATGAGAAAGAAGAAGAAGATGTAGGCATTGTTTCAACCTCCTCCCATCCTCAGGGGAGCTAATCTAACCAACACTGAACAAGAAACTGGAATTTAGGCATCCTAACAACTTGCCTCTAAAAGTGAGAAAACTGATTCATTTGTGCTCAAATTGACTTTTAATCTAATGAATCTACCCTCTACTACTAATTATCCATCATATTTATAAGCCAAGTCATCATTTACATCAGTAAAACATCCTCCATGAGAGAAAATCCATGAACACAGTCAAAACACAGAAAAATGGCCATCCTGTGCAAAATTTGTCCTACACGTAGCACCACTGGTCCAACTCATAAGACTACTTTCAGGTCCCTTTTGGATGCCTTCTCGGCATCCAAATTGAGCTCATGATAGATGTTTGGAAAGATATTCACGTCTACTTTCGAAAACATTTGGAATTGCTTCATTTGAAGTTCATTTGACCTCTCAAAAGTGGATTCTCCCAAGACTACTTTTGTGTGTCCAAAAGGTGGCAGAAAGGTCATTTTTAGGGTGTTTTTTGAATTTTTAGTGGACCAGTTTTGCCCCAAAAAAATTATAAAATCCATAGGGTGCATGTAATCATCACTCTGAATCTAAAAATGCAAGCTATTTTTCCATTGGTTTCCCCTAGGAAAAGCACAGCGTCAGTGGCGCTGTGTGTTGAGCTAGATTTTCTGTGTTAAGAGTTTTCACAATTTGCAAAAAACAAAAACTCTTCCAAACTTGACCAAAATTGGTGAGTAGCCCCATCATTAAATATCCTGATGAGCCAAGGAAGCTTTAGCAAGCAACCTAAGCCTATCCTCCTCTTTTTTTCCTTTTAGAGCCCGTCTTAGCCTTGCTTTCATCTGTTTGACCCTCATGTTGCAAATTTTGTTCCAGGTCCTGTAGTGGTAGGCCATGTGCTTGATGATCTGGTTGTCCCTATTGGCCTTTTGCAACAGCTTCTCTAAGTGCAAATTGACTCTTTCAATCCAAATCTCTCTATCACCCTCAATTTCCTTCTCAATTGGAGTCAAAGTGACTTGTGCCTCTTCGTCTTGCATTACTGACATACTCTTGTCACCTTGTATTTTTATCTTGAGAAGTTCCAGCTCCATGAGGACCTTCTTATCACTCAATTGTTTGTTCTCTTGTTCTAGATATGTGATGACATACTTGGCTCTCTCCAAATTTTCCATCAATGCTTGGACTTGAGCCTCTTTTTCCTGTATGATGATGTCCTTTATTGTTGCTTCATCCTGAGCCTCCAAGTCAATTGTTTCTATGCCATGATGAATATAATGTTGTTCTGGCTCATCATGCTCCGTCAAATCAAAGTCTCTTTCTTCCTCCTCATCATCAAGATATTCCACCTACATCTTTTCTTTCCCTTTGTGCAGCTGCTGCACCTGTACTTGTTGTGTTGATGAAGAAGGCAAAGCTCCTTCCAAATCTTGTGAAGCAAGATTTTCCCTATGAGTTGATGAAGAAGGCAAGGTCCCTTCCACATCCTGGGGAGCAAACACTTGCCCATCAGCTGCAAGCAATCTTCCTGTGCCCCTCTGGTATGTCACGTAGGTCCCAGACACCTTAGTAGCTCTAGTCTCTTTGGCCTTCTCATCAGTCTTCACCTGAGCACTGCTAGAAGGTCCTCCTGATTCTTAGGACACTGTTGGAGGAATTTGAAGACCCCTGAAGATGTCATGAGCAATAAATGTCTCCCAGGGGATGTTGAGGAGGTTAAGATGATGAAGCACAATCATCTTACTCAGGGAAAAATGATAAATACTGCTCATATGTTGAGGGTATGGCTTTTTCTGCATAAAGTGGGCCATCTTCTCAATATTCCTGAATAAGAAATAAGGGAGGTTTAACATCCTCACCCTCGTAAAATGCATGAGAAGCCTGATGTGATAGGTGTATAGTCTGGAAAATCTACCCTCACAAGTGAAATATTTCATGATGATTTTCATCATGGGGGCATACTTGTCTTCAAGGAACCTAAAAGGAAAAAGTATTTTTGCATCATTTCTATACCTAGGTTTGATGTAAGACTCATAATAGTGTTCTTCTAGGTCTTGTGCCTTGTACCACTTCTCCCCTACATTTGGAATCCTGGTTGCTTCAGCAATAATAGAGGGTGAAACTGTAAATGTCACCCCAGCAAGAGTCACCTTGTTGTCCCAAAGATTGGCTACAAAAAGCCTGGTAAGCACAGGGTGGTGTTGAACTCTCTCTACCTGCTCATAGAAATCATAGCACCCTAGATTCTTGAAACAAGTGACAACCAACTGAGAGGCCTGTAATTCTCTGAGGTTTGATGGATCTTCCCTGATAATTCTTCCTCCCTTTTGTGGTTTTCTCTAATGCCTAGGTCTATTCGTTGAACTGTTACTACTAGTGTTTTCCTCCTCCTCATAGTCTTTGTCTTCTCTGTCCATGTTTGCAAATTTTGAGGTTGTGCACTCCTAGAAAAGGGATGAAGGAAGTGAGCAAGAGTGATTAGGAATAAGGGAATGGGAGATGACCTTGTGAGGTATTTGGTGGGCTAGAAAATGAATGGGAGGGTATGAATCATGAAAATGAGGGAGAGGGGCTTGGGTCATTTTTTGAAGTATACCTTGTGGGATGAAGGGGTATAAAATGTTATGGAGTGATATAGGGAGGGGTTTAGGGCTTTAGTGATAGGTGGTGGGAGAAATAATGGGGGTTAGGGTTTCTAGGGTGTAATTGAGGAAGAATCTAGGGTTTCTCTTTTGCCAATGTAAATTACCTTCAAACACTTCAATTGCAAATCAATGATGAGGTATAGTGAGGACACTTACTTGCTTGAGGGATGAGAGGGTGATTTTTGATGTTTTTAGGAAGTTGGAGGCTCTTTTGGCCCTTGTTGGCTTAATGCACTATGCCTGCTACAAGCGTGCAGCGCCCTCCTGAACGCGCAACACAGTGTTATTTTACATTGTTGGAATTTCCCTATGCACAGTGCTTAGCCTGTACGCACAACACTTCAACCTAAACACATAGTGGTCCAACCTGAATGGGAAGTGCCACCTCCACTGCCTCAAATGCGCAATAGCAACCTCCAGAAGTGCAATGCCACTTCTCCTTGGCCCAAAACTCACTCAACCTCTTCTCTTTTCTTCACCTTTTGACTCCTTCTTTGCCAAATGAGAATGATGAGTTTGAAAATGAAATGTGACACCTTATATAGGAGTATATTTTGATTTTTCACTAGAAAAACCCACTTTCTAATGTTCCTTGACCTTTTTCAAATCTCTGTTTTAATGCCTTTTCTTCATTGTTCCTTTTTAGGTGGATGATGCTCAATCTGAACTGATTTTTGTAGTGGTTCTTTGTCTTGTAGCAAGGAGAGATGCATTGGTGCATCCAGGATCATTTATTACATAAAGTGACCTAAAATTACATAAGAAATATAAATTAACTCAAAATACTCTATTTTTAGCTCAAAAACATGCTTTTTTGAGGTGAAAATTGCATTAGTTAAAAATATAATTATATAGTGACTATGACTTACTAGCCACATTCTTTATTTATTTATCATCCTCATCGCCTTGCTGCCCTTTATTTACATCTTTAAATCATGCATTTGACCTTGGAAATTAAACCCTAAGACCTAATGAAAACATGATTGCATCTTGACCATGAAACCATGACTGAATACAACCTAAAAATGGGTCAGCAAGTGTACTTTATGAGGGAGAAATTAGATTTTCTGAGGAGAAGACAACCATCAGTGAATCAACTTGACATGACCTAATGAAATGATGTAAAAATTTCAGTATGGGACCCCTAAAATGAAAATGCAAAGAGCAAATTTGATCCCTGATGGAAGTATGCAGATACTGACACTAACATTGGCCTTATTGGGGATGGCAGCTCCTTGGAGGTGTCAAGAACACCATAGACCAAGTGCCTAGCTAATTGGGCCAATATGGTCAAACAAACAAAAGACTAATATATATATATATATATATATATATATATATATATATATATATATATATTTATTTATTTATTTATATTTAAATTTTAAAGAATAATGACTCAATATGAACTGAAAACTAACTCACGACTGACTCTAAACTTGACTCAAAACAAAATCCACCAAACTCAACACAAATCATTCAAGATTTATAGCCTTCTCTTCGGGCCCCAAGTTCAGATGACAGTGTACTTGAAATCTTGCAAGGAAAAGTAAACCGGTATATACAATGACGGTGAAGCAACTTCAGGGAACAACATCAAAAGTAGTAGTGTTTCAGGAGCCTACCATTCACTGGTCCTCCTAAGAACTCTTGAACATCCATTTCCTTTAACAAAAATGCATTATATCCTTGATATGTTGAGATTTTCTATAGTCCTTTCCATAGATTGTCAAACTTACCATGCTTTCCTTTTTCTTCATTTCGTACATCCCATTGCAGCACTACATCTTGCAGCTGAAACTTTTCTGCCTTGGTTTTGTGGTCGTAAATTTTCTTTATCTTCTCTTGTAGCCGGAAAGTGTTTTGGGAAACCTCTTCCCTTGTTTGCTGAAGGTGAATCATTTGATTAATTCTGTGTTGAATATCATCCTCTTCGCTGCCAGCTTCCTGTAATAATCTCATGACTGGGACTGCAAGTGATGTGGGAAATACCGTATCAGTACCATAAACCAACTCAAAAGGTAACATACCTATTGATTTCTTGGTGCTCACTATGTTAGCCCATAAGGCATTAACAAGCTTGCAATGCCAATTCTTCTTATTAGCCTCCAACATTTCTTGATAATTTTCACCAAGGATTTATTTGATGACTCATCCAATCCATTGCACATGTCCATGGCTTTCCTTGTTGGAATGCCTTCAATCCACTTGGTGAAGTAGACGGTAGCTGTCAAAAATCCATCTGTGTTGTGTTGATGATGTAGGATGGATTTCTCTTATGAAATAAAGTCCCCACTACTGGAAAGGTTCATTTACTTCAATTGGCTTCAGAGGAAGAGGAAGCAACTTCCTTTTTCCTTGAAAAACTTGACATTCGTGGCAGCTCATGACTTTCTTATATAAATCTGAAAACAAACTTGGCCAATAATATCATGCTCTCAACACTTTGTTTGCTGTTGTTTTCCAAAACAAATGACCGCCACAATCACCTCTATGA
The DNA here is from genome assembly GCA_031772625.1 of Pinus tabuliformis. Classification (NCBI taxonomy): domain Eukaryota; kingdom Viridiplantae; phylum Streptophyta; class Pinopsida; order Pinales; family Pinaceae; genus Pinus; species Pinus tabuliformis. Next base: position 1,032,719,888 of record CM062815.1, read on the forward strand.
AAATCATTCATCACCTACTAAGCTTCATCTTCAACCAAACAATTAAGAAGAATCCCTCTTGGGTCTTTCCAATAAAGAGCACTATTTAAGATGCAGAATTTTGTAGCTTTAGTTTTAGTGATCTACCTTTACTTGACATTCCAGGAGGCAGTGAAAGATGCTAAAGAACATAAACTATATCAGAATACCAAGGTGATTTAAGAAACATTTTTGATACTTGAATGAGTGAGCCACCATCTTTGTCATCTGACATTGATGCAATGAGATTTATTTCTAGAGCGTGCATATTTAATTCAATCATCAATTTCGCTAAGCCTTGTCCTTTGATCAGTTTGGTAGGCTTAATCTCAATATCATAGTCCAACATTGCTACTATCCACTTACCTCTTCTTCCCTCCAGATCAGCTTGCATGAGAACATCTTTGACAGATGCGTTAGGAACATATGCTATGGTATGTGAATGCAGAATGTATACTCTGAAACCCTTCAGTGCTTTTATAAGAGCCAGAGCTTGATTCTCAATGATATTGTAACGCAAGGCAACATCTCTAAGAGTTCTATTGAAAAAAAAATGGGTTGCTCCACTTGATCCCTCTTTTGCATCAACACTGCAACCATAGTGTACTCAGATGAAAATGAAAATATAATAAAATCATGAGTATAATCAGGACTGATAAAAAATGGGGCTGTGGTCAAAGCAAACTTTACCAAGTTGAATGATTTCATGGCATCCTCAGTCCATTTCATAGTGATGTCCTTCTTCAACATATTAGTTAATTCACGTAAATTCTCAGTGAAATTTGCTATAAATCCACATAAGAAATTCATCTTACCAATTGAAAGCTTGGATCTCCTTTTTGTTGCGTGGAAAGTCTATTTGCTGGATTGCCTCCACCCTTGAAGGATCAATGCGAATACCATCTTTAGAAATTATATGACCAAGGAGTTTACCTTCTTCCATGGAAAAAATACTCTTTTTCAGGTTTAGAGAAATCCCCAACTTCCTATATTTATGAAAAACAATCCTTAGATGGTGCAAATGCTCATCATCAGAACTAGAAAATTGTAAAATCATCTAAATAGACTACCAAGAAAACATCCTTATAATTAGCAAAAGCTATGTCCATCGCACGCTAAAAGGTGGCTCCGACATTCTTCAGCCCAAATGGCATCTTGGCATACTGAAACGTTTCCCATGGTGTTGTGAAGGTAGTTTTTTCTTGGTCTTTTTCATGCACCAAGATCTGATTATAGCCCGAGTAGCCATCTAGTAGTGACATCTGTGACGCACCAACTACTGTTTGTAGAATATGGTCTATCTTAGGAAGAGGGAAATTATCCTTTAATGACACTTTATTGAGGTTCCGGAAATCTATGCACAACCTTATCTCTCTGGTCCTCTTTCGTACCGGGACCAAATTTGAAATTTGATCAGAAAATCTAATTGGAACAATGATGCCAACTTTAAACAATATATTTACGTCTTTCTCAATGGATGGAAACAACTTTGGATTGATTCTTCTCAAGTTTTGTCTAAAAGCTTTTTGATACGGCTTGATAGGAATAGTATTCTGAATGATTTTCTTGTCATACACTTTCAAATGTGAATAATCCCACGCAGAAACATCAGATATTCAGAAAGAAACTTAACATACTTAGCCTTTGCTTCAGGAGACAATGGTTTTGATAGCTTTACAGGCTTGGGCTAGTCTGCTATTCCAAGATTTACATCTTGAACTCCTTTGTCCATAGGAATCAAGGTTGGTTTTCTTACCACATCATCTTGATCAAAGATCTCCTCCAAAGGTATGAGACCTCTAGGAATAATATTATCCTTTAGCTGTAAAACCTCCATCTGATTTACCTCAACGTCTTGTTCATTGAATCACAAGCATCATCAATGAAAGCATTCTTAAACTTTCCTTCATTCTGCAAAAAGGCTTTAATTTCATTTTCATCCCAAAAACATTTCCGATACCTAAAATTATCAGGAACAATAGGCCTATGTTTGACATGAATTTCAAATTTATTTCTAGAATTCATTGGAATCTTCAAATTGCTTGCTGCAGTGGTGAGTGAATCTGCAATGGTGTTTTGACTTCAGGGTATCGTTGTCAATATGTATTTTGGAAACATCTTCAAAATATCCAGAACTACATTTCTGTAGGCTCTCATCTGCGGATGCTTTGCTTGATATTCTCATTTTACTTGTTTAATCACCAGCTCTGAATCACCGTAAACAAAAATCCTTTTCGCTCTAGTTTCTTCAAAATTTTTAGACCTGTAATCAACGCCTCATACTCTGCTTCATTATTAAATCAATCAAAATCTAACTTGTAGGAACATACTATAACATTACTTGGGACTTTGGTAGGCTCAAAAGTAGGGCTTCAAATCCAAATTCCAATATCGGCACCGTCTTTACCCACAACACCATTGAAGTCCATGCTCCAAAGGCCAGCTTCATCTTTTATATGCTGGAATTCTATTTTATTATAAACATTACCTTTGTTGATTACTTCATTTTTCTAGCCTTCACTGATCTTTTGCTGCTGTGTAGGCTGCTCAAAAGAAAATTCTATTTTTTCTTTTTCTTGATTAAGAACTGCTCTAAAATTCTCGGAAATTTCTGGTACATCACCTACTTCTACAAGCTAAATATCTACATCATTCAATCCACTATCAAAGTATAAAACAAAAGACTCTAAATCAGTATGTACAACATTTATCAGATGATTCATAGGCTTCTCTTTACTAATGATCATATACTTCATTTTCTTTTCCCAGTACAACTTCCTCAATTGACCGAAAACAAGGATTGTAGCATAAGAGAAGTCAAGTTGTAAAGTTCCTTTGAGTTTGGCTCCCCATGATCTAGATAATAGCATACCAAATCATGGTGGTATATCAGCAACTACCACATCCATCAAGACATTTTTTGCTAGGATTTGATCTAAAGAAACAACCAAATCTTTGATGAGACCAATGCAACGAACTCTACCAGAATCAAATAAGTACAAACCATGATATTTCTGGGTGATATCCAGGCCCAACATTTTCATAATGTTTTTGGGCATCAAATTGTGGGAAGCTCTAGAATCTAACATAGCATTATGGAGAATATACTCATACAATCTAAGACTGAGATAAAAGGGAGGGACTTTGCTATCTTTAGGCTGACCTTCTATGGTTGGACCAAAAATGAGTTGAGGATGATCATCCTTGACATTCACCATGTCATACAAAGGATCTATTTGCAATATTATATATACATGGTGTTTATAGTTGTTATTCTTAACAAGCACAATCAAAGGAATGGACACTTCCAATTTAGAAATTTCACTTTCTTAATTAAAAGATGAAACTTTCTCTACCTCTTTGACACCAGTGTCCTTCTTATCTGTTTTCTCTTTCGTTGCACTATCTTTTTGTTGATTGTTCTTCTCGTTTGCAGTGGTACTTGTTCATGATACCTTGTTGGAATTCGGATCAACAAGCTCTTTTCCTTTCTTCTGAGCATTTGAGGAACCATTGTTTGATTGCACATCCTTTCTTTTTGGAATGCGATTGACCAATATATCTCTGCTCCTTAAAGAGTACTACCTCTACTGTGCAGTCAAAGAATTCATATAACCACGTTGATAATCATCGGATTCAGCCTCCAAAACCACATCATTTGCTAAGATGTAATCCTCATCCCTTTGAATGTTTTGAACTTTTGCATATTCTTCATCTTCGGTTAGAAATAAGGGCATACCATCAACAGTGAAAAAGTGATTTGTTTCAATTACTGGATTGTGATTATCTTCTTCTTCCATCCCTTGAAGATAATTTTGTTGTAAGGGAGTTATGATCTGCTGTTGTTGTTGTGTTGGTTGTTTTGGTGCTTTTTGTTCTCTTTGCTTGATTCGGTATTGGGGTTGCTGCTGTTCTCTAAAATTTGGAATCTGGATTTGAGGTTCGGGTCTATCTGTGATGAATAACTGGTCAACCATCCTTTCCACTGTTTGATCAATGTATCCTTCTTTACATTTGAAGTAGATGCTTCTTCTTTCATGGTCACACTTTCCTCGGATCTTGTTCTTGCTCTTTTTGCCAACAAGTTTGCTTCTACGCTCGCAGCATTCTTTTGCATGTCTTGTAGTGTTGTAGGATCACGTTCTTGCAACTGATATGCCAAATCAATATCGAAACCATCCGGAAACTTGAGCAAAGCCAATCCCTCCGGTGGTTTAATGTTTGCAGGAATAACATTGTATACTGTATTAAACCTCACACAATAGTCTTGCACACTCTTGCCAACATTTCTTTTGATGTTCTCATACTCGAACAAAATCTGAAGGGGATTCTTCTTCACCTCCCATCGATCCAGGAATTGCCTATGGAGGATTGATAAAGTGTTGACAGAAGCTACTGGTAAGGCTTTGAACCATTTCCGAACTTCACCTCCAAAGATTTTTAAAAACAACCTCATCATCACATATTCAATTTCTACTTCATGGAGGTCAAAGAAATCATTCATTTTATCTACATGCTGCTGAGCTATAATGGTTTGAGTGGCATCAAAGAAAAGTATTTTGGTTTGATAATCAGCAGGCATGGCACCAAGATTTTGAGGTAAAACAAGGGGTGCATATCGAGCAGCCATAACTAGTGGTGGGGGAGGTGGATTTAAAGCAAGGATTGGGTTACTTGGTATATTCAAAGGGGAATTAACAACAACTGGAGTAGTATGAACAATCTGTAAAGATGAAAGCAATGGGTAAGGAATTGTTTGAGTTGTAGTAGATGTATAGGGGTTATTTCGAAAATTAAAAGATGGCATATTTTTCACCCAAGTGTCTACGTTTTAAGAAAGGTTTTGAAACTGATCAAGAGCATGAATAAGCTGTGACCCTGATTTGCTTTGTGTAAACAAGTCTTCAATGGGGTTATCAAGAGATATAGAAGATTCAACAACTATTTGATCAATCCAACTCAAAGACTTACTGTGAAATAGACTTTGTTCAAAATGAATATCAAATTCAATATATTGTAGAGTGTCTAACCTTTATGGGAGTGAATGAACATAAGGAATGAAAACTTCACTTGATTCTTCTTTCACTACACTGAATTTCTCTACAACTTTCTTAGATTTCCACCCAATTTTATGAGGATCATTGACAATGGTTGGAGGATTCAGATTTGGATTGGATATGGTGTACTTTCAAGAAGCCAGTATGCTCAATTTTGAAATTTTATATATTTCTTTACAACTTTCCAATTCAACGCTCCTACCTGAACGCGCAACGCCACCTCCACTACTTCAAATGTGGAGCACCAACCTCCAGAAGCGCATTGCCGCTTCTCCTTGGCCCAAAAATCACTCAACTTCTCCTCTTTTCTTCACCTTTTGACTGCTTCTTTTCCAAATGAGAATGATGAATTTGAAAATGAAATGCGACACCTTATATAGGAGTAGATTTTGATTTTTCACTAGAAAAACCCTCTTTCTAATGTTCCTTGACCTTTTTCAAATCCCTGTTTTAATTCCTTTTCTTCATTGTTCCTTTTCAGGTGGATGATGCTCAATTTGAACTGATTTTTGCAGTGTTTCTTTGTCTAGTAGAAAGGAGAGATGCATTGGTGCAACCATGATCATTTATTACATAAAGTGACTTAAAATTATATAATAAATCTAAATTAACTCAAAATACTCTGTTTTCACCTCAAAAACATGTTTTCTTGAGGTGAACATTACATTAGTTAAAAAGATAATTATATAGTGACTATGACTTACTAGCCATCATTCTTGATTTATTTATCATCATCATTGCCTTGCTACCCTTTATTTACCTCTTTAAATCATGCCTTTGACATTGGAAATGAAACCCTAATACCTAATGAAAACATGCCCTAAGACCTAATGAAAACATGATTGCATATTGACCATGAAACCGTGACTGAATACAACCTGAAAATGGGTTAGCAAGTGTACTTTATGAGGGAGAAATTAGATTTTTTGACGAGAAGACAACCATCAGTGAATCAGGTTGACATTACCTAATGAATTGGTGTAAAAATTTCAGTATGGGACCCTTAAAATGAAAATGCAAATAGAAAATTTGATCCTTGATGGAAGTATGCAGATACTGACACTAACATTGGCCTTATTGGGGATGGCAACTCCTTGGAGGTGTCAAGAACACCATAGACCAAGTGCCTAGCTGATTGGGCCAATACAATTAAACAAACAGAAGACTAAAAAAAAACAAACCCTTTTTTTTACAATTTTAAAGAATAATGACTCAATACAAACTGAAAACTGACTCACGACCGACTCTAAACTTGACTCAAAAAAAAATCCACCAAACTCAACACAAATCATTCAAGATTTATAGCCTTCTCTTCGGGCCCCAAGCTCAGATGACAGTGTACTTGAAATCTTGCAAGGAAAAGTAAACTGGTATATACAATGACGGTGAAGCAACTTCAGGGAACAACATCAAAAGTAGTAGTGTTTCAGGAGCCTACCATTCACTAGTCCTCCTAAGCACTCTTGACCATCCATTTCCTTTAACAAAAATGAATTCTATCCTCGATAGGCTGAGATTTTATATGGTCCTTTCCATATATTGTCAAACTTACCATGCTTTCCTTTTCTTCATTTCTTGCATCCCATCACAGCACTACATCTTCCAGCTGAAACTTTTTTTCCTTGGTTTTGCGGTCGTAAATTTTCTTTATCTTCTCTTGTAGCTGGAAAGTGTTTTGGGAAACCTCTTCCCTTGCTTGCTAAAGGTGAATCATTTGATAAATTTTGCGTTGAATATCATCCTCTTCGCTGCCGGTTTCCTGTAATAATCTCATGACTGGGATTGCAAGTGATGTGGAAATACCGTATTAGTACCATTAACCAACTCAAAAGGTGACATACCTATTGATTTCTTGCTGCTCACTTTGCCGACCCACAAGGCATTAACAAGCTTTCGATGCCAATTCTTCTTGTTAGCCTCCAAAATTTTCATGATAATGTTCACCAAGGATTTATTTGATGACTCAGCCAAACCATTGCACATGTCCGTGGCTTGCCTTATTGGAATGGATTTAATTCACCTGGTGAAGTAATCAGTAGCTGTCAAAATCCATCTGTGTTGTGTTAATGATGTAGGATGGATTTCTCCTATGAAATCAAGTCCCCACTGCTGGAAAGGTGAATTTACTTCAACTGGCTTCAGAGGAAGAGGAAGAAACTTCCTTCTCCCTTGAAAAACTTGACATTCGTGGCAGCTCATGACTGTCTTATATAAATCTGAAAACAAAATTGGCCAATAATATCATGCTCTCAGCACTTTGTTAGTTGTTGTTTTCCAAAACAATTTACCACCACAATCACCTCTATGAAAATCATTAATCACCTACTAAGCTTCATCTTCAACCAAACAATTAAGAAGAATCCCTCCTGGGTCTTTCCAATAGAGAGCACTATTTAAGATGCAAAATTTTGCAGACTTTAGTTTTAGTGATCTACCTTTACTTCTTGACATTCGAGGAGGTGATGAAAGATGCTGAAGAACATAAACTATATCAGAATACCAAGGTGATTTGAGAAAAATTTCTGATACTTGAATGAGTGAGCCACCATCTTCATCATCTGACATTGCTGCAATGAGACTTATGTCTAAAGCATGCAGATTTGATTCAGCCATCAGTTTCACCAAGCTTTGTCCTTTGATCAGTTTGGTAGGCTTAATCTCAAGATCATACTCCAACATTTCTACTATCCACTTACCTCTTCTTCCCTCCATATTAGTTTGTATGAGAACATGTTTGACAGATGCATTAGGAACATATGCTATGGTATGTGAATGCATAATGCATACTCTGAAATCCTTCAATGCTTTTATAAGAGCCAGATTTTGATTCTCAATGATATTGTAATGCAAGGCAGCATCTCTAATAGTTCTACTGAAAAAACAATGGGTTGCTCCACCTGATCCCTCTTTTGCATCAACACTGCAACCATAGTGTACTTAGATGCAAATGAAAATATAATAAAATCATGAGTATAATCAGGACTGATCAAAACTGGGGTTGTGGTCAAAGAAAACTTTACCAAGTTGAACGTTTTCATGGTATCCTCGGTCCATTTCATAGTGATGTCCTTCTTCAACATATAAGTTAATTCACGTAAATGCTCAGCCAAATTTGATATAATTATGTGTAATAAATTCATCTTACCATTGAAAGCTTGGATCTCCTTTTTGTTGTGTGGAAAGTCTATTTGCTGGATTGCCTCCACCCTTGAAGGATCAATGTGAATACCATCTTTAGAAATTACATCACCAAGGAATTTACCTTCTTCCAAGGAAAAAAGACTCTTTTTCGGGTTTAGAGAAATCCCAAACTTCCTACATTTCTGAAAAACAATCCTTAGATGGTGCAAATGCTCATCATCAGAACTAGAAAATACTGTCAAATCATCTAAATAGACTACCAAGAAACATCCTTCTCATTAGCAAAAGCTATGTCCATCGGTCGCTGAAAGGTGGCTCTAGCATTCTTCAGCCCAAATGGCATCTTGGCATACTAAAAAGTTCCCCATGGTGTTGTGAAGGCAGTTTTGTCTTGGTATTTTTCGTGCACCAAGATCTGATTATAGCCGAAGTAGCCATCTAGTAGTGACATCCATGATGTGCCAACTACTCTTTGCAAAATATGGTCCATCTTAGGAAGAGGGTAATTATCCTTTAAGGACACTCTATTGAGGTTCCAAAAATCTATGCACAACCTTGTCTCTCCGGTCTTCTTTCATACCAGGACCAAATTTGAAATCCAATCAGAAAATCTAATTGGAACAATGATTCCAGCTTTTAACAATATATTTACCTCTTTCTCGATGGATGGCAACAACTTTGGATTGATTCTTCTAAACTTTTATCTAAAAGGTTTTTGATCAGGCTTGATAGGAATAGTATGTTGAATGATGTTCTTGTCATACACTTTCAAATTTGAATAATCCCACGGAAAAACATCAGAAAATTCAGAAAGAAACTTAACATACTTAGCCTTTGCTTCGAGAGACAATGTTTTTGATAACTTACAAGCATGGGCTGGTTTTTTGTTCCAAGATTTACATCTTCAACTCCTTTGTCCATAGGAACCAAGGATGGTTTTCTTGTTACATCATATTGATCAAAGAGCTCCTCTAAAGGTACTATGAGACGTCTAGGAATAATATTATACTTTAGTTGTAAAACCTGCATCTGATTTACCTCAATGTCTTGTTCATCAGAATCACAATCGTCATCAATGAAAGCATTCTTAAACTTTCCTTCATTCTACAAAAAGACATTAATTTCATTGTCATCCCAAAAAACTTGCCAATACCTCAAATTATTAGGAACAGTAGGCCTATGTTTGACATGAATTTCAAATTTATTGCTAGAATTCATTGGAATATTCAAATTGATTGCTGTAGTGGCGAGTGAATCTACAATAATGTTTTGACTTTGGGGTATTGCTGTCAAGTTGTATTCTGGAAACATCAAAATATCCAGAACTGCATTTCTGTAGGCTCTCATCCACGGATGCTTTACTTGATATTCTCCTTTTACTTATTTAATCACTAGCTTTGAATCACCATAAACAAAATCCTTTTCGCGCCCAGTTTCTTCAAAATTTTAGACCTGTAATCAATGCCTCATACTCTGCTTCATTATTAGAGCAATCAAAAGCTAAGTTGTAGGAATATACTCTAACATTACTTGGGACTTTGGTAGGCTGGAAAGCAGGGCACTGAATCCAAATTCCAATACCGGCACCATCTTTACCCACAACACCATCGAAGTCCATGCTCCAAAGGTCGGCTTCATCTTCTAGATGCTAGATTTTTTCTTTTTATTCTCAACCTTACCTTCGCTGATTACTTCATTTTTCTGCTCTTCACTGATCTTTTGCTGCTGTGTAGGCTGCTAAGAAGAAATTACTATTTTTTCTTTTTCTTGATTAAGAACTGCTCTAAAATTCTCAGAAATTTCTAGTACATTATCTACTTCTACAAGATGAATATCTACATCATTAAATACACTATCAGAGTAAAAAACAAAAGACTCTAAATCAATATGTACAACATTTATCGGATGATTCACAGGCTTCTCTTTACTAGTGATCATATACTTCATTTTCTTTTCCTGGTACAACTTCCTCAATTGACTGAAAACAGGGATTGTAGCATAAGAGAAGTCAAGTTGTAAAGTGCCTTTGAGTTTGGCTCCCCACGATCTAGATAAGAGCATACCAAATCATGGTGGTATATTAGCAACTACCACATCCATCAAGACATTTTTCGCTGGGATTTGATCTAAATAAACCACCAAATCGTTGATGCGACCAATGCAACGAACTCTACCAAAATCAAATGAGTACAAATCATGATATTTCCGGGTGATATCTAGGCCCAACTTTTCCATAATGGCTTTGGGCATCAAATTGTGGGAAGCTCCGGAATCTAACATAGCATTATGGAGAATATACTCATGCAGTCTAAGACTCAGATAAAAGGGAGGGACTTTGCTATCTTCAGGCTGACCTTCTATGGCTGGACCAAAAATGAGTTCAGGATGATCATCCTCGACATTCACCATGTCAGAAAAAGGATCTATTTGCAATATTCTAGATACATGGTGTTTATAGTTGCTGGAATGGACACTTTCAATTTAGCAATTTCACTTTCTAAATTAAAAAATGAAACTTTCTCTACCTCTTTGACACCAATGTCCTTCTTATTTGTTTTCTCTTTCGTTGCACTATCTTTTTGCTGATTGTTCTTCTCATTGGAAGTGGTACTTGTTGATGGTACCTTGATGGAATTTGGATCAACAAGCTCTTTTCCTTTCTTCTGAGCATTTGAGGAATCATTCTTTGATTTCACATCCTTTATTTTTTGAATGGGATTGACCGGTATATCTCTGCTCCTTAAAGAGTATTGCCTCTTCTGTGCAGTCAAAGCATTCATATAACCACGTTGATAATAATCAGATTCAGCCTCCAAAACCACATCATTTGCTAAGATGTAATCCTCATCCCTTTGAATGTCTGGAACTTCTGCATATTCTTCATCTTTGGTCAGAAATATGGGCATACCATCATCTGTGAAAAAGTGATTTGTTTCTTACCGGATTGTCCTCATCTTCTTCTTCGATTCCTTGAACATAATTCTGCTATAAGTGAGTTATGATCTGTTGCTGTTGTTGTGTTGGTTGTTTTGGTGCTTTTTGTTCTCTCTGCTTGATTCGAAATTGGGGCTACTGCTGTCCTCTAAAATTTGGATTCTGGATTTGAGGTTCAAGTCTATCTGTGATGGATAACCGGTCAACCATCCTTTCCACTATTCGAATCAGTGTATCCATCTTTACATCTGAAGTAGATGCTTCTTCTTTCATGGTCACTCTTTTCTCGGATCTCATTCTTTCTCTTTTCGCCAACAAGTTTGCTTCTACGCTCACAACATTCTTTTGCATGTCTTCTAGTGTTGTAGGATCACATTCCTGCAACTGATATGCCATATTAGTATCGAAATCATATGGAAACTTGAGCAAAGCCAATCCCTTTTGTGGTTTAATGTTTGTAGGAATAGCATTGTATACTGTATTAAACCTCACACAATAGTCTTGCACACTCTCTCCAACATTTATTTTGATGTTATCATACTTGGACAAAATCTGAAGGGGATTCTTATTCACCTCCCATCGATTTAGGAAATGCCTATGGCAGATTGGTAAAGTGGTGATAAAAGCTGTTGGTAAGGCTCTGAACCATTTCTGAACTTCACCTCCAAAGATTTTTACAAACAACCTCATCGTCACATCTTCAATTTCTACTTCATGGAGGTCAAAGAAATCATTCATTTTATGTACATGTTGTTGATCTCTAATGGTTTGAGTGGCATCAAAGAAAGGTATTTTTGTTTGATAATCAGCAGGCATGGCACCAAGATTTTGAGGTAAAACAAGGGGTGCATATCGGGCAGCCATAAGGTGGATTTAAAGCAAGGATTGGGGTAATTAGTATATTCAAAGGGGAATTAACAACAGATGGAGTAGTATGAACAATCTGTAAAGATGAAAGCAGTGGGTAAGGAATTGTTTGAGTTGAGGTAGATGTAAAGGATCTATTTCAAAAATTAAAAGATGGCCTACTTTTCACCCAAGTGTCTATGTTTGAAGAAAGGTTATACAACTGATCGAGAGCATGAATAAGTTGTGACCCTGACTTACTTTGTGTAAACAAGTCTTCAATGGGGTTATCAAGGGATATAGAAGAATCAACAACTATTTGATCAATCCAACTCAAAAACTTACTGCGAAATAGACTTTGCTCAAAATGAATATCAAATTCAATATCTTGCAGGGTGTCTAACCTTTATGGGAGTGAATGAACACAAGAAATGAAAACTTCACTTGATTATTCTTTTGCTACACTGAATTTCTCTACAACTTTCTTAGATTTCCACCCAATTTTATGAGGATCACTGACAATGATTAGAGGATTCGGATCTGGATTAGATCTGGTGTACTTTTAGGAAGCCAGTATGCTTAATTTGAAATTTTATATATTTCTTTACAACTTTCCAATTCAGCCTAGTGAATTCTAAAACTCATCATCCACAAGCTTAAGAATTCAAATGAAAGATATTACCGGGTTGATTAATCTTCTGTTTCCCTAGTATGGTTGCCACTATGTTATCACCGGGATTGAACCTCAAGCTGAAGGAAGGTAATGCCAGGGTAACCACAAATCACGCTTAGCCAAGTAGCTAGCCCTACTAGGCCGGGAGAGGGCTCTCCCTGTAAGGATCTCAGCCAAGATGACTGGATCAGGAAAAGGATATTAGGCTAGGTATAGTAGCACAAGGTTTGATTTGATTTTGAAGGGGTTTTTCTGGATCAAGAGGAGCTGGAAAATTAGGGCTAGGGAATGAGGTCAAAATTGCCGGGGTGTTCAATGGGGCAAGGTAGGCATAAGGTTTAGCACTCTAGAGCTTGATGGATGAGGTGTTCTAAGACTGGTGAGAAGCTTGGAAGACCATGTGATTACCATGGATCCTTCCTAGACTGTAGAAAACATATAATGGTGAATATTCCCCCAAAGCAGAGTAGTGATGTTATGAATTCTACCTATCAACTTGAAAACATTCACTTAGAAGAAATGAAATGATTAATGAAGTACATAAAACATTATAACATATGATCACAATAGAAGAAACTGAACTAAATTTCATACCACATGGATCCCAAAGAAATAGCTAGAATTTTTATTAATCTCCTGCTAAACTACTACAAAATGATGTACAATCAAGGCATAAGCATCCAGCTGAGTCCAATCCTTTACAATGAGAAAGAAGAACAAGATATAGGCATTGTTTCAACCTCCTCCCATCGACAGGGGTCGAATCCATAAGATGAGGAGCTAATCTAACCAACTCTGAACAAGAAACTTGAATTTAGGCATCCTAACAACTTGTCTCTAAAAGTGATAAAATTGATTCATTTGTGCTCAAATTGACTTTTAATCTAATGAATCTACCCTCTACTACTAATTATCCATCATATTTATAAGCCAAGTCATCATTTACATAAGCAAAACATCCTCCATGAGAGAAAATCCATGACCACAGTCAAAACACAAAAACTGGCCATACTGTGCAAAATTTGTCCTACGCGCATCGCCACCAGTCTAACGTGCAACACCACTTTCAGGTCCTTTTAGAGGCCTTCGTGGCATCCAAATTGAGCTCATGATAGCTCACTGGAAAGATATTCAAGTCTACTTTCCCAAACACCTAGAAGTTCTTCATTTGAATCTCATTTGACCTCTCAAAAGTTGATTCTCCCAAGACTACTTCTATGTGTCCAAAAAGTGGCAGAAAGGTCATTTTTAGGGTGTTTTTTGACTTTTTGGTGGACCAGTTCTGCCCCAAAAACTTAGAAAATCCATAGGGTGCATGTAATCATCACTATGAATCCAAAAATGCAAGCCATTTGTCCATTGGGTGCCCCTAGGAAAAGCGCAGTGCCACTGCCCCTAGGAAAAGCACAGCGCTAGTGGCGCTGCACGTTGAGCTAGATTTTCTGTGTTTAGAATTTTCAAAATTTGCAAAAAAAACAAAAAATCTTCCAAACTTGACCAAAATTGGTGATCAGTCCCATCATCAAGTATCTTGATGAGCCAAGGAAGCTTCAACAAGCAACCTAAGCCTATCCTCCTTTTTTTTGCCTTTTAGAACCAGTCTTAGCCTTTCTTTCATATGTTTGACCCTCATGTTGCAAATTTTGTTCGGGTTCTGTAGTGGTAGGCCATGTGCTTGATGATCTGGTTGTCCCTATTAGCCTTTTGAAACAGCTTCTCTAAGTGAAAATTGACTCTTTCAAGCCAAATCTCTCTATCACCCTCAATTTCCTTCTTAATTGGAGTCAAAGTGACTAGTGCCTCTTCCTCTTGCATTGCTCAGTTACCCTTGTTAACTTGTCTTTTTATCTTGAGAAGTTCCAACTCCATGAGGACCTACTTATCACTCAGTTGTTTGTTCTCTTGTTCTAGATATGTGATGACATACTTGGCTCTCTCCAATTTATCCATCAATTCTTGGACTTGAGCCTCTTTTTCCTGTACAATAATGCCCTTTATTGTTGCTTCATCCTGAGCCTCCAAGTCAATTGTTTCTATGCCATGATGAAGATAATGTTGTTCTGGCTCATCATGCTCCGTCAAATCAAAGTCTCTTTCTTCCTCCTCACCATCAAGATCTTCCACCTGCATATTTTCTTTCCCTTTGTGCAGTTGCTGCACCTGTACTTGTGTTGATGAAGAAGGAAAAGCCCCTTCCACATCCTGTGGAGTAAGAATTTTCCTATGAGTTGATGAAGAAGGCAAGGTCCCTTACACATCCTATGGAGCAAACACTTGCCTATTAGCTACAAACAATCTTTTGACTTAGTTACCAGAGAATCCATAGTATGAACCATTTTTCCGTCAACGTTTCAAATCCAAACTGGGATCCATCATCAGGAATTTATGAATGATGAAATAAGAAGAGCTTATTTGAAGGATATAAATAGTTATGAGGAGAATACATTTAAGGATCAGTTGAATGTCGGCTTGATTTTATAATATTTAATTGTAGAGTTTTGAATAAATTATTTTTACTGATGAGTTTAATATATTAATTTTTACTGATGAGTTAATATATTAATTTAAATTATTATTATTAAAATCCTTAACCTTAATGCTAATAATAATATTAATAAAAATAATTCATTTAAGCATTTAATATTTAATATATGTTAATATATGTTAATCTTCTTGTGCCCCTCTAGTATGTCATGTAGGTCCTAGGCACCTCAGTAGCTCTAGTCTCTTTGGCCTTCTCATCTGTCTTCACTTGAGCACTGCTAGAAGGTCCTCCTAATTATTGGGACACTGGTGGAGGAATTTAAGGACCCCTAAAGATGTCATGAGCAATAAATGTCTCTCAGGAGATGTTGAGGAGGTTAATATGATGAAGCACAATATCCTTGATCAGGGAAAAATGATAAAGATTGCTCATTTGTTAAGGGTATGGTTTTTTCTACACAAAGTGGGCCATCTTCTCAATATTCCTGAACAAGAAATAAGGGAGGTTTAACATCCTCACCCTGGTAAAATGCATGAGAAGCCTGATGTGATAGGTGTACAGTCTAGAAAATCTGCCCTCACAAGTGAAATATTTCATGATGATTTTCATCATGGGGGCATACTTGTCTTCAAGGAACCTGAAAGGAAAAATCCTTTTTGCTTTATTTTTGTACCTGGGTTTGATGTAAGGATCATAATAATGTTCATCCAGGTCCTGTGCCTTCTACCACTTATCCTCTACATTTGGAATCCTGGTTGCTTCCGCAATAATGGAGGGTGAAACTGTAAATGTCACCCCAGCAAGAGTCACCTTGTTGTCCTGAAGATTGGCTACAAAAAGCCTGGTGAGCTCAAGGTGGTGTTGAACTCTCTCTACCTGCTCACAGAACTCATAGCACCCTAAATGCCTGAAACAAGTGACAGCCAATTGAGAGGCCTGCAATTATTTGAGGTTTGATGGCTCTTCCCTAATAATTCTGCCTCCCTTGTGTGGTTTTCTCTGATGCCTAGGTCTATCTATTGAATTGTCACTGCCAGTGTTTTCCTCCTCCTCATAGTCTCTGTCTTCTCTGTCCATGTTTGCAAATTTTGAGGCTGTGCACTCCTAGAAAAGGGATGAAGGAAGTGAGCAAGAGTGATTAGGAATAAGGGAATGGGAGACGACCTTGTGAGGTATTTTGTGGGCTAGAAAATGAATGGGAGGGTATGAATAATGAAAATGAGGGAAATGGGCTTAAGTCCTTTTTTGAAGTATAGCTTGTGGGATGAAGGATGAAGGGGTATAAAATTTTATGGAGTGATATAGGGGAGGGGTTCAGGGCTTTAGTGATAGGTGGTGGGAGAAATAATGGGGGTTAGGGTTTCTAGGATGGAATTGAGGAAGAATATAGGGTTTCTCTTTGCCAATGTAAATTACCTTCAAGCACTTGAAACCCTCTCATCCCTCAAGAATGTAAAGTAAGTGTCCTCACTATACTTTCTTGAGGGATGAGAGGGTGATTTTTGATGTTTTTAGGAAGATGGAGGCTCTTTTGGCCCTTGTTGGCTCAACGTGCAATGCCTACTATAGGCATGCAACGCCCTCCTAAACACGTAGTTTAGTGCCATTTTACACAACTGGAATCACCCTACGTGCAACGCTCAACCTGGCTGCACAATGCTCCGACCTGAACATGCAGTTCCACCTCCACTACCTCAAACGCATAGTGCCAACCTCCAAAAGTGCATCGCCACTTCTCCTTGGCCCAAAATTCAGTCAACTTCTCCTCTTTTCTTCACCTTTTAACTCCTTCTTTGCCAAATGAGAATGATGAGTTTGAAAATGAAAAGTGACACCTTATAAAGGAGTATATTTTGATTTTTCACTAGAAAAACCCACTTTCTAATGTTCCTTGACCTTTTTCAAATCTTTGTTTTAATACCTTTTCTTCATTGTTCCTTTTCAAGTGGATGATGCTCAATTTGAACTGATTTTTGTAGTGGTTCTTCGTCTTGTAGCAAGGAGAGATGCATTGGTGCAAATGGGATCATTTATTACATAAAGTGATTTAAAATTACATAAGAAATATAAATTAACTCAAAATACTTTGTTTTCACCTCAAAAACATGTTTTTTTGAGGTGAAAATTACATTAGTTAAAAAGATAATTATATAGTGACTATGACTTACTAGCCATCATTCTTGATTTATTTATCGTCCTCATCGCCTTTCCGCCCTTTATTTACACATTTAAATCATGCCTTTGACATTGGAAATGAAGCACTAAGACCTAATGAAAACATGCCCTAAGACCTAATGAAAACATGATTGCATCTTGACCATGAAACCATGACTGAATACAACTTGAAAATGGGTCAACAAGTGTACTTTCTGAGGGAGAAATTAGATTTTTTGACGAGAAGACAACCATGTGAATCATATTGACATGACCTAATGAAATGATGTAAAAATTTCAGTATGGGACCCCTAAAATGAAAATGCAAAGAGAAAATTTGATCCTTGATGGAAGTATGTAGATGATGACACTAACACAACTGACATGAATGTATGGCTAACACACAACCCATCTAGTCTGAGGGGTGAACCATGCTCTAATACCACTCTGTAACACCCTCATCCCACATCTAACCAAGCAATGAGAGAGTTAGGGTAAACATATGACAATAGGCCACTATTAGCAATAGGACCCTCAAGAACCAATCCAACCTTTCTGCCAACTATCCCCTGGGTCCCACTGCCATTCTGGACTAGTTGACCTTTGGAAGCTCTCATGCTATGGGCATGCCAGTGTCCAGGGACCTTTGGGTGCTCTCACAGGCTTGCAAGCTAGTGTCCAAGGACTATTTTGCACAATTTTGTGCCAACGTCCTCGGGATATGAGCCACTTTTTCAAGCCGAGAGCTCAGGTCACTACCTAGAATTGAATGACATCTTCAAAATAGTAAAATAACAAGGAAATGATAGTACAAATGTAGTTACTTGAATAAGACCATGGTTGGACCCCTACTAGCCATTTTAGGCATTTCGTCAAACAAATCATAAATTTGTAATCTACAAGTGTAAATAATATATCTGAGCATAGGGGTCTCATACTTATCTGAGATTCACTGTGAGGAATTATTTCATTATCACTTTAACTATAGTTTCATTCATTAGGGCATAGATACATTGTTCATTCATATACAAGTAAAAACATGATGAGAACCATACATCATCACTGTCATAAAACATGCTTATAACTAGCCTAATAACCACACAAATATCATGGATACATCATCCATAGAATTCACATATAAACATGTATAATGCCCATGAGATAACAAGGAGAAATAAACTCATATTAATGATGCAAAATCCAAACCTGAGATGGGACTTCCACGATCCACCTAAACATATAATGGTTGAGCCAAATCTCTCTTCATCCATTCACCCTCGTGCCATATTCCAAGTATGAATGTGGGATCTCATAGAACACATGAATCCAAAACCATCCAAGGCTTCCAGAGGCCAACCACCTCAACCCATCAAATAGTGGTTCCACCTCACCGTCAGACATCGCAAAACCATCATCAGATTGGTCTATACCCAAGCCTTCCAGTGCTTTGGAGTGTTTGTTCCAACCAAGGCTTCGAGGACTAGTAAATCAACCCACAGTTGTCCTTGGGCTTCCAGAGTTTTTGTCCAACCAGAGGTTCCAGTACCAGTAAGTCAACCCACTAAGGGATTCTAGAGTTTTTTTCCAACCAAGGCTTCCAGGACTAGTAACTCAACCCAAGTTGTTACAGGGTGTACAGAGTGTTTGTCCAACCAAGGTTTCTAGGAACTAATAACTCAAACCAAGCTAAAGGAAACATGAGAACCAATTAAAAAAAAGGAAATAAACCCACAATATTCATGGATATCTAGGACATGGAAAGGCTAGGTAGATCCACTGTTAATCCAGGAAATCCTCCATGCCAATGACAGATCATAACCAAGAAACCACATGCATGCCGAAACTAGTGAGGAAAACATACATCCAACTCAGTAATTACAATAAAAACTCATTATAGATATTTCTCTCGATGTCCTCTTGTGTTTTCCTACTTTTCCTTTGCCTTCTTTCTCTAAAACTCCAAGTATGCCACACTCTCTAAGAGTGCTCCAAGAAAACTCTAAGTGTCCAAGAGTATGAGAGAGAGAGAATAGAAAGAGAGCTCATAAACTGAACTGATCAAGCCTATCCATTGATCCTTAGAATCCTTTTTATTAATGAGGCCTCTATTTTCTTCATTTTTCATTATTTTCCTTCATTTTCCTCCTCACATGCAACCTGTGACCTTTCACCTTCCTTTTCTCCTAATTTCCTTTATTTTCATAAATAAATGTGCCAAAATGCTATTTTTCCTTTCCAAATCCTTTGTCATTGCCTTTTCCATTTTCCTTTGGACATAATAACTGAAATTAACACCCTTTAGAATGTTTTGACCACCATTAAGCTTGGAATACATGTCCTGTGACTATGGTCTTATATATTTTTACATTGCTTTTTAACCAGGTTTGTTACATTCCTCCTCAGTTGTTGGTTGTTCCATCTCCTCAACCTATGTTAGTGATGTTTCCTTTGTCATCACGACTTTCATTTGTTCTTCTTCCTGCGTCTGCTTTTCTTCTTTTTCTATCCTCATCAACTCATGTTCTTCCTTCACCTTCTTCTCTATCTCCTACAGCTTCAGTTTTCCTTCCTACAACCTCTAATTTTTTCTATTCCTCTACTCTGCTATCTACATCCTTTTCTTCCACTGCCAAAGTTTCCTTCATGATAAGAGGATATACTTTCATTTTATATATTTTCTCTCCCTCTTGACTATCAGCAATCTTCCTATTTTCCTTGTCCCGTGTTATGGCCTAAATCTGCCTCAGGCTGAGAAAGGCAGGTCTAGGGTATCATCAAACCACGCTTAACCTGGTAGCTAGCCATACTAGGTCGGGAGAGGGCTCTATCCTTGTCAATATCAGGAAAATATAGCAAGTGAGGCTTGATATGATTTATGTAGAGACTAATTTTGGGCTAGTTATATGCTCAGAGGAGTTTGATTGAGTTTTATGTTGGTTTGCTAGATCAAATGTGAAAGGCAGTTTTGGGTCCGGGGAATGAACTCAGTATTGCAGAGATTTTTGTGGGGCGAGGTAGGAAAATTCTTTATTACTTTGAATTGAGTGAAATGGAGAGTCTTAAGACTAGTGAGGAGATGGAGAGGGCATGAAAGTATCATGAATCCTCTTCAAACAGTTGAAAACAGGTAAAACCAAATAAACTCTAAGGCAGAGCATTGCAACATCAATGATTTCCACCATTATACTTGTTTCATTTAGTTAAGCTGAAAAGAAAGAGATGATGGCACAAATAGACACATTTAAACTTGAATCATAGAAGGACAAATAATACTAAATCACCTTGCCACAAGAATCCCACAAAATGCTGCAAACCCTAGGCTATTTCCTTGCCAAACTACAAAGATGAATGTACAATAATACTCAAAGCATTCACAGGAGTCCAACCTTTGCAAATGACTAAAAAATTACTAGATATAGGAAAAAAACCACCCATGCTAGCCTTTAGGGGTCGAATTCATGAGTTTAGGAGCTGTTTCATTTAGTTTAAAACCACCTATACTTGATGTATCTACCTCCTTGAGTCAATTTTCATCATTTTTCAATCAAATTCAATCAATTTACATCAATTTACATCATGATTTTGACTATGAGAGAGAAAAAGTAAAATTGAGAAAAAACTAGGCGAAAAACAAAGTTTTTTTAGCAAAAATGGCACTTTTTCATCCTGTGCGTAGCGCTTTTTCCCAGTTGATTTTGGAGGCCTTCCCCTTCACCAGATTTTCTCCAAGTGGGAATTTTGGAAAGGTATATATGTTTAATTTCTAGAACAAGTGGAATTTTTGAATTTGGTGTCCATTTGCCCCTCCAAAAATCAGTTCTCCCAACACTGCTTCTTGTGTGGCCAAAAAGTGGCAGAGAGGGCATTTTTGAGGTGTTTTTGACCCTTTTGGAGGCCCAAAACTTGTCAAAAATTCCTAGTAATTTCTAGGTATGCATAATTTTTCATGAGGAATCCAAAAATTTAGAGTTTTCCTCTAGAGGAGGTCCCTATCAAAAGCGAGCGCCGGGTGGCGCTACGCACCTGCTGGAAAAACCTGTTTTTTCCTTGAAAAATTCAAAATTGTCAAAAAGTGTGCCAAATTTCTTGAAATTTGGCATGAGTGACCTGCATCAAGTACTATGTTGGGCCAATGAAGCTTCAGCCAAGATCTTGAGCTTATCTTGCTCTTTCTTTCTCCTCAAAGTTTTCCTCAACTTGGCTTTTAGGCTCCTTATCCTCGCTTTGCAAATCTTGTTTCGTGCCAAATAGTGATAAGCCATGTGCCTCAACATATTTTTCTCCTTATTGGATTTCTCAAGCAGCTTCTCCAAGTGCATATTTTCCCTCTCTAGCCAAGATTCCTGGTCAGCATCAATCTCTTGCTCAAGCGGTGACAATTTGACTTTCCTCCTCTTTGCTGCTTGCCTGTTTTCCCTTATGTTTTGCAGCTCCATGATTGTCTGCTTATCCTCCAATTGCTTGTTCCATTGCTTAAGGTAATTTATGATCCACTTAGCTCTTTCAAGGTTAAGAGATAAGTCATGAATGTCAGCTTCTTGTTCTTTGATGATCTCCTTGAGTTTTGAGCTTTGGGAGCCCAAATCAGTATCCTCATCCTAAATCAAAATGAAATCTCTCTCCTAACCTTCAGAAGGCCCTTCATCATGTAATTGTTGTTTTCCTTTATCTTGTACCTATTTTTCTAAAGAAGAAGGCAAAGCCCCTTTCACCCTGAGTGAAGATAGCATTTGCCTATGGTCTGATGAAGGAAACGAGACCCCTTCCAACCCAAGTGGAGATAGTACTCGTTTGGCAGCTACAAATAATCTCCTTGTGCCCTTTCGATAAGTGATAAATACTGGCACACTTATAGTTTGAGTCTCATGAACTTCTTACTGATTTGAAGGCCCTCCTGCCTCTTGAAATATTGATGGGGTCACTTGAGGTCTTTTGAAAACCTTATGTGAAATGAAATCATCCCATGAAACATTCAGCAAGCTCAGTTGATGCAAAACCACAATCTTGATCAATGCAAAGTGATAAATGTTGTTGTACTATTGATGAGGAGGTTTTCTTTGCACCAATGTGGTCATTTTCTCAATATTTCTGCATATGAAATAGGGGAGGTTCATCATCCTCACTCTAGTGAAATGCATCAATAGTCTAACATGATAGGTGTACAAGCGAGAAAATCTCCCTTCACAGTTGAAGTATTTGATAATGAGCTTCATGAGTGGAGCATAAGTGTCCTGTAGGTATCTGAAAGGAAAGACCCTACTGATTTGCTTCTGATAACTATCCTTGATATAAGGCTCATAATGCTCTTTGTCCACAAGCTGTCCTTTGTTCCATTGTTCACCCACATTATGAATACCTGTTGCTTCAGCTATAGTTTCAGGTGTCAAAGTGAAGGTAACGTCTGCTAAATTGACCTGGCTATTGTGAAGATGAAGAAAAAATAGTGTAGCAAGCTCATGGTGATATTTCACCCTTTTCACCATCTCACAAAACTAGTAGCAAGACTGATGTTTGAAACATGCTACTGCAAGAGGACAAGCCAATAATTCTGTGAGTGTAGTGGGCTCCTCCTGCATGTGTTTTCCTCCCTTATGTGGTTTTATTGGTGCATGAATATCTTGGGAGGAATCAGTCATAGTTTCCTCATCCCTTTCATAAGTTGAATATGTTTCCATATTGGCCACTGTATGGTGTAAAATGATGAGTATGAAGAGATTTTATATCAAGAATAGGTGATTGCTGTTTGATGAATGGGATTGATGAGTGGGACTAATGAATGAAGGACTTTGATGTTGGAAATAGGGTTATTAGAGAGTGATAGGGTTTGGGAATGCAGATTAGGGTTTGGGGAATAGTGGCAATTTGTTAGGGTTTTAGGGTCTTGGGGATAGGGAGGTAGGATTATTGCAAGTGAGAGAGGGAAAGGGAAATGAAATTTGGGAAATTGCAGTGGAGAGGAATGTGAAAATGATGCAGGGGAGTAAAACAACAACAATGAAAAAATGGCAAAACCCTATATAGTTTTTGTAATGCACTATGCAGTAGATTAGGGTTTGGTTTTTCACCTATCAAAACACCATCAAGGAGGACTAAATCTCTTGCAATGGAAATTAGGGATGTTTTACTTACTTGTGGAATGATATTGGAAAATTTTTGGAGCTTGAGAAGATCGATTGAGTGAAATTTAGGATTGGAAGACTGGTGCCGCACCAACGCCCAGGTGCGCCATGCCTAACAGGTGTGCTGCGCCAGTTCAACTTTCTGTGCAATTTCTGTGCCTGGTGCGCCGTGCCGAGAAGAACTTGAAAACTTTGCTGCAATTTTTCCTTTCTTCGCCTCAAATCGCATTTTCGCTTGTTCTCTCTCTCTTTGAGCAAAAAAGAAGTCTATAATACAAATAATGACTTTATATACCTTTTTACTTTAATTATTTCATTTAGAAAACCCACTTTCTAAAGTTTGCTTTTCACTTTATCCTTTAAAAACTCTGTTTTGCAGTTTGACTCTCTTTTTGACATTTGATGGACTAATGTTTTTATTTTCTTGTCTCTTTTTTAGGAGCTAGAGTGCAGGAGTTTGGAAAGGTGACCTAGGGATGCATTTCTGAACTTATTACATAAAGGAAAATTAAAATTACATGAAATTTTTATACATAGAACATAAAACTCTGTTTTTCCTCAAAACAGGGTTTTGAGGAAAAATCAATCACTGAGTATGTCATTATTGAAATTTTTGATGCTGAGACCTTATTAGACCTCCTCATGTGCTTGCTGACCATTATTGAGCTTTTACAAGACTATGATGACAAACCCTAGACCTAATGAGACCTAAAACCCTTAAAATGGATTTTGTAAATGTAATGATAAAAGATGACTGTAAATGACTTGGACTTGTAAAACCAGGCCAGTAGGTAAAGAACATGAGGGAAAATTGATAAAGAGCCACTACCATCAGATGATCCATGATCCTAATGGAATGCAGCTGATTGGATGAGACACCTAAAATGCATGCAGAAAGAGAATTTTGATCATTGATGGAGGGATGAAGATACCGACACTAACATCCTGCACGGGATTGTTGCCTTATGTCATTGTTGTTGTTGTTTCCAGAACTACTATTGTGTGTGTAGCCACCTTCAAACTCCTTGCTATACTAACTGGCTCATTGAGTCTAGAGGAATTGTAGTAGTACCACCAAGGGTCCTCCTCTGGCAAATGAAATTCCCTGTTGATCCACGGAAAGTAAACTCTCATATAGTGGTCCTTGCAAATATTGTGGGGATCATACGGATTAAAGTCTTTAGTGCCAAATTCAAATATGACTATCTCCTTAGCCTTAGAATCTACAACTTTTAAGTTCTTAATCTCGTGTAATTTGATTTGTAAAGGAAGAGTGGGCCATAGAACTTTATTCTTCCTATGCAGTGCAGTTGTAACCTTGTAGCAAGATCGCATGATACTTCTTGCATGATTAGTTTTTTAGTGGCATACCTTGCTAAGACATGTGGAGGCTTCTCTCCACCAAATACTCTGATGAAGGTGCCACCTAGTGAGGCATACCAATATACAATGTCTATTATCTCCTCCATTCCTTCTTGAGACATGCAAGGTGGATCTTGTTCAAAGATAAGCTTATATAGCGGGATGATAAAGTGGTCAGTTAGTCATGCCATTACTTCTTAGTAACTGCAATCAGAAATAAACTTTAAATAGATGTTCACGACAGTCTCTTGTGGTGTCCTCTTGAAGCCTCTAAAATCCTAGCACCAAAATTGGGGATAACCACCTGATCTGGACCTCAGTACAACTCCTTTTCCATTTGGTATGTTGGCTCCGATTGGATATTATGGGACCCGTTTCCCATATAATGAATGGTTTGATGGAATGACTCAGCCTGGAATGTAGTTTACCTATGTATGTGGCATCTGAAAGCTCGGGAACCATGCGATTGACAGCGTCGGCAAGGCATTTGGTGGCCATCTGCTGGCTGTGCGGCTTGACTAGGAAGAACCAAAATGCATCCCAAGTCAAGTTTTGCACTTTGCTAATTTGTTCTTCTCTGCTGGCCAGATCCTATCTCCATTGATTTTCTAGTGCTTTTGCCTTCGGGAGATTTCCTGGGGAGAAATCAGAGATCAAGTTAGCTCCATATAAGCTGTCATTTACCAATTCGATCACACTGTTCATTGTAGCCCTGGCTTTGGAAGTAGCTATTTCAACCTTTATTAACTGTGATTGCCACTCTGAAAACAAGACTTCTTTGTGTGATTCTTGGATTTTCGGTAGATTAGTAGCCATGCCTTCTTCTATACTTTGCCAAGAGAGAAATCTTGTGACCTTATCATCTGCGTTTTCAAATTCTAACTTGGTGTCAATTGCCCGTTCACTGAGTGATGCATTGATGATGCACAATGGGTCAACCAATGATATTTTATGGAAAAGGATATTCAGTTTCCGAGATAAGGCTTTAGTCACTTCCAAGGTTTCTTTTTTGAATTCATCAATCTTCGGATAACCTTTGAGTTTCTCTACCTATAATTGCAGCTGTGCAATTTTTTCTTCTTTGGCCTTCTTTTCCTGCTGAAGTGCCACTTGAAGCTTGCTGAGTTATTAAGAAAACTTTTTTTATTTCTGGAGAGCCTGCTAATTGATATTTTGTTTCTCCATATTTAACTATTCTTTTAGTTGCTCATTCTGTTGTTTTTTCTCCACTAGCTGTTTCTCAAGCTGACTGATCTTTTGTTGTTTCACTACCGTTTGCTCTTCAAGTTGGGTGATCCTTAGATCCTTTTCTTGGATCAATTGGCTAACTTCGAAGGCCTTGTCCATTGTAGCGGTTGTATAGGCAATTGCATATTGAGATAACTTAGTTAAATCCTCAAAAGGATTGAATTTTGAGTCTTTCCATACCATATTCATAAGTTTAGCTTGAGGAGTTGAGAATGGTCCCGGGTTAATTTTCCTCTTTTTCCTCTATATTTTGACCACATCCCTATGCTTTAGACTGTAAAATACATCCAGGGGTGGTATTTCCTCAACCTTAAATACAATCTCTTCAGAAGGACTGTCTGGAATTATTTCAATATCATGCTGAGTGTTAACTGTTCGGATTGCCCCTTCAATTGTAATACTAGTAACAATAGACTCCTGTGTTGCAGACGATTTTGGTATAATGATGTTTTGGGAGTGATTCTGGTTCTTGATCTGTTGATCGAATTGCTCCCATTTCTTGATTAAGTTGGAATCAATATGCACATCGGTATCTAGGAGCTCGTTGGTCTTTTCATTTGTCTGCTCCTTTTCGAGAATCTTCTCAGTAGTGTGTTCTTCACTGTGGCCTTCTTGCTACACCATAGGGGTAGTGCTCAATAAATCTGGAGGTAGTGTTTGTAACCTCTGTGTCTTGAACTGCATAAACTTATCTATCTCCCCTGCTCCCAATTTGATCCTTGCTAGATGTTTTTCCTATGAAAACAACTCAGCTGAAGCGGACAAGTCATCATAGTCATCTTTCTCATGTTCAAATTTGGCAATTTTCACTTGAGTGGTAAAGTTGTAAGCCACTTCATTTGGGCCATACTGTCTCTTAGGGATGACTACTAACTTCAAAATTTTTATCTTCTTTGCTTATTTCTCGGCATGTTTGAAATCATGCAGTGAGTAAGTACCATAGCGGAGGGGAAATGTAGGCCATATTTGTTTCTTGGACTCTTTGAGGTTCCTGGACATTCCTTTCTCTATTATTTGGTAAGCTATTTCTCTGGCCAATAGCTTTCAGGAATGTACAATGGGAGAACATGTGGACCTGTGATGCTATCAAAAAGTTAGACATAGGTGAACTTTTCTTCACTGAACCAACTGCCAATTGATGTTAGGTCAATGCTGGCCTCATCGGATAATCGAGGAGTAGGACTATTGAATATGACCTAATGGACGGGTAAAACAAAACGATGGCAAATTCTATATATATGATCTTTATAATGGGCCTTCCACAAATACTTATGATAAATGTGAATAGGAGTTGGGTCTTAAGGAGTCCATTTCCAACCTAGAATGGAGAAGTCAGAATTGAAACAGATGGTATCCATAATGTAGGCACTCAAATAAAATGGAGGTATTATCTGGGTAGTTATATACCCATTTCTTCTATAATCAAAATTTTGGTTGGCCATTTTATCTGATAAAATGGTTGCCCAATCCATGATAAAAGAGTTAATTAGTGCTTCCATTAAAGGCACCATTTCTATGGAAAATCTAGTTGAATCAAAGGCTCCAAAGAGTCTACATATCATAGCACCAGCATAGCAATAGGGAGATGCTAAGGAGTCCACATAGTACATACTAGAGGATTCATTCTTATGCTTGTTTGGGAAATGTATCCATTGCTTGATAGGGTCTGACTCTACCTTGTTCTCCTTGTCGAAAGCTTCTAAAAATGCCTTGTTGTAATGTTTCTAGGGGTCCGGCAATTGATACATATTCTTGAAATCTTCTGCCTTGAATGTCCCGAACATCCTTCCATCGGCTGTAAGGAATGATCTGTCGATTATGTTGATACTCTCTATTACCCATCTCACCAGGTCATTATATGGTAACACTTTCGCACAGGCTGCTATTTTGTGGAGGAAGGAGCTGGCTAAATCCTTAAGAGTATTTTCTGATTTATCACTTGAATTAGTTGTTCCTCCTTCTTCTTCAATTTCAGTTGGATCCTCAGCTTCGAGTAGATTATATATGCCCTCCCATGAAGTCTTGCCAAGGCCTAGATAGGTAGTATCAGCTATCAGCACCAACTTTTCTGGTTCATCTTTCACTATGACATGGACCTTTACTTTTCGAGATTTCTTAGACATTTTTTTGTTGGACTGATGATTTCAGATTAGCTCTGCAAAATTAAATAGAAGGGCATAACAGTAGAAAAAACTTGTTAAATACTAATACAAAGTGCACAAGACTAACAAAAATTAAGCGTAATAGATGCTACAGATCTATGATATACTAAGCCACCAGGGATGAAATCCTTGAAGGATTCAACCATAACTGCTTCTTAATGATTTCCCCGTAACATCCAACGTGAAACTTTAATGCCGTGATGGTATGTCGCATCGCAAATTTATAACAGTCATTTTTAGAATGGGTATCGTGACTTCCCGATCGGCGATTAGCAATAATCTCATATTGCAGATTGGGAGTTACAAGTGCCATCCTTAAATGGTTCCTCTGCATGGTTGCGACAACGATCAGTGGTGAGCTGGCATGGGGAGGCGGCATGCTTTTAAATTTTCTTTATAATTGACTTATAAATTTAAACCACACATGTTCACAATACTTCATATTTTACCTTTATCGAAAGAACAATATACGATAATGAAATCACATTGAAAGATTTCAAAGGAGCTTTTGGGATGTGTCTTATGATTTTAGCGATGCGCGATTGTGATCGGCTTATCACATCAGAGGTTTTCCATGGAACACTTGGGACGTTTTCTTAATGAGTAGCGATATGCGATTTCCGATAGAGTTATCACATCGGCGGATCTCAATGGAACACTTTAAGCCCACCGTTGAGATAAAGGATGCATGCGATGCGACATTTCGCTTTTATAATTATTTCCTTTGATAAAGCTTTTTACAATAAGGTTTTATTATGACTCAAATCGGATCAGATTTTCTTAATAGGACTTCCATGGGTTAAAAAGTTTTGCAAATTGCGATTGCGATCTAACCTACCCTAAAAGCAAATTTTTATATGACCTATTATAAAAATTTATTTTCAAACATTTTATTGATTTTATTTATATTCTAAAGGGAACCCATTTCTTATTAAAGTCTTATATGAATTTTTTTGAAATGGGGAGGTTTTTTTATAGCACAACAACTAGCGATTCATTGGGATAAATAGTTATCTCTAAAAAATAATGCAATATCTAAAACTTTCTTAGTTTGGAAACAATTGAGGATAAAGAAAACCATATAAGAATAGCTAGATAAAAATTAACTCTGAATAAAATAACAATTTTTTGCATTTCTTTTACAATCCCTTAAAAATAAAAACATTTTTGGTTTCTTTAAGCTTTGACTAGTTGATAAAGATAAAGTAGGGGGCTCCTCCAACATAGCTTTTAAATTTACTCTTTTGTCACATGTAGTGCCTCTGTTGCCAACAAAGATCTATAGTCTCGATAGGGTTACCTTTTGACCATCAATCATTCATTGTCCCATCTATCTAAGAGTATAACTTTTGAAAGATAAATCCATAAAGATATGTTTACATATATATATTTTTTATTATATATTCTTTTAACTTTTTAAGATAAAAAGTCATTGTCTTGGTTTGGGAGCCAACTTATAACAATTTCATTCCTTGGTTATAATTGAACTGAACAAGATGGCTCGTAATGAGACCTCTTGTCTTATGATTATAAGCCATTACCCTGTTTTGATATGCAGTATTGGTAATGTCAGTTTAATTAGTTCCCTATGATCATGGTAAGCAGGCTCATGATGAGACCTCTTATCTTTTATATCAGACATATTTTAGAATTACACTCTGAAAAATCATAAACTTAGTGGATGGGGTGAATGAATTTCTCCTTGAGTTTATGGATGAAATTTTTAGAGTTATGGATGCTAAGCTTGGAAAAGTCTTTACTTTTTATGAATAACCTTTCTCGACTTTATAAAACTTAGAATGATTTACAGTATTTTCAAGGTTTTGGAAGATTTTACAAACTTTAAAGAGGTTCTCAGAGTTTCATGTTTTATTCAACTTTCCAAAAAAGTAATCATTTCCTTAAAAGTTTCCACCTATTGAAAGAAAGTATTCAAAATATTCTCTTAAAGAGCTTTTCAATAGTAAAAGGCCAATGGAATACTATTTACAACATTATTTTCTAAAATAGACAAGCTTGAATAAAGAATATTTATAGGTAAGAAGGGGTTACCTTCTTAAGAAAAGAATTTCTTTAAGATAAGCCCATTCACAGGAAGAGAATCTCTCTTTCCTGATAAATCTTGCAGTATGAAAGTTGATGAGCCTATCTTTTCAATGATTTGAAATGGTCAAAGCCACATCTTTTGAAATTTGGTATGTTTACCTTTGTCTTCATGTGCTTTGTCCCATTTCAACATGAGATCACCAATTTGTAATGTTTTTGAGCCAGTAGAACTTGAATTAAAAGATGATTTAATGACTTGTTGATGTTTAGCATGAGTGATTTTGGCCTTTACTCTTTCTTCATCTAATTTCAGGATTTGATCAAACCTTAATTAGATAGAGGAAGAAGGATTTTCTTTAATAAATTGTACTAGGGCTAGAGATGGAAGTGCTAAGTTTGAAAGTATTACATCCTCTTTCCCATATACTAAGTTAAAAGGAGAAGTACCTATTGAGGCCTTCTGAGTTATGCGATCTGCCCATTATGCAAATATTAAATATTTATGCCAATTCTTTTAATTTTGATCAACAATTCTTTTAATAATCTTAACGAGATTCTTATTAGTTGACACTACCAAACCATTACCTTGAGGATAGTAATTTGCAGAATATTTTAATTTAAAACCTCTCTTAAGAGAAAATTCAACTATACTACTTCCAGGAAAATAAGATGCATTATCAAAAATAAGTGCATTAGGTACACCAAACCTAGTAATGATGAATTGATCAATGAATTCAATGATTGCATCAGAATTGGCTACCTTTAATGGAATTGCTTCTACCCACTTTGTGAAGTAATCTGTGGCTGTAAGGATGTATCTTTGTTGCTTGGAAGAATGTGGAAAAATATCTTCTATCATATCAAGCCCCCACTGTTCAAATGGTTGCTCAATGTTTACTGGTTGTAAAGGAAACACTGGTTTCCTTTGTCTTCCACTAGCAGTTTGGAATATCTTGCATTTCCTGACATAATCATGGGCATCTTTCAA